>CM065813.1:9052356-10252356 GCA_033398695.1 Orobanche coerulescens | reverse complement strand
CAAGTTTAGTGAAAAAAACAAGGTTGAGGCCATATCCAATGGCATAAGTGTTGATGCAAAAACATGGCAATGACAGCCATAGGTGCGTTTAAACGCAGCAGGGTGTTCGATTTCTTATCTCGACTAATGATCCTTTCGGTAACTCCAACTTGGTAGACTTGCAGAGAAAGTAGGAATTTCGGTACAGCTAAGGCTGTTTAAAAACCACTGATCCTGTTTGAACTTTCAAAGCATAAACAAATATCAAGGAGGATGCGCCGAGTCATGATCAAAGTGTAGACAAAATCCACCATATTGCATCAAATCAACCAAGAATTTTAATTCTCAATTTGCAAGTATACGTCATAATAGCCATGTTATATAGATACAACGTGGTGCATCATAATTAAGCATTTTGAACCATGAGACATAATGAATATACCATAACCAACTTGTCTTGACCATCCAATGAGATCGACTAAACATAGTCAAATGTATAAGGTACATGCCTTTACAAATACTCAGAAAAGTATTCGGACCTATAGTCATACGAACTATAATCGAGGTCAACGAATTCATGTATTTACCGCAATATGCCATTGCTTTACATGTTAAAATTCATGAGAATTACTCGTACATTCTTTCATATATCATATTGCAAGGAGACGGTGCATGACTACACCCACATGTAATATTTTATTTTAATAGGATGAAAGATGGAGTTTTCCAAGTATGGGATTGGGTCAAGACCAACATGGTGGTCGCTCAATTCATCGTGACAAATCCATCACAAATCGATTTTAACCACGACATATCCGTCGCAATCGATGTTTGTCCATTTGTACGTCACAATTCCGTGACTAATCATGAACAAGTCATAACTTTACCGTTACCAACAATATTCATTTTATTCAATTGTTGGTTTAAAATCGACAAAACGGCGATGTCAAATCGCACCCAAAATGTTGTGTATGCAACAACTACAAATATCGACTTTCAACAATTATCCGTGACTCCCCCAGGACCGTCACACAGTTTACTTCGACGTACGAGAGTGATACCACCTCTCATAGTCTCATCCACCGTAAAGTAGCGTGGGAGATAAAGAACCCAAATACCCAATTCCCCCAAAAAAATTTCCCAAAAGAGAGGAATTGAAAAACGAGAACTTTAATAAAGTCTTACGGGTACTAGGTTCCATATTTGCTTTGATCCTTGAATGGGAGCTTCTCTCCATATGAGCAATATTTTCGTGATACTCGGTTCCATATTTACTTTGATCCTTGAATGGGATAATAAATATGGCTTCTCTCCATATTTTGCACATCACCATGAGTAATATATTTTCCTATATTCACGTAAAATATAAACATGGTAAGATTCATAAGTGTACAAATTAATGAACAAATGAATCATTAATTAGCAAAAGATGGAGAGTTGAGAAACGCCCGGATAGGGCTACTGGGCTCGATAATTCGGCCAAAAAAGGACTCGAGCGCGGCGATGCAGCAGCTCGGTAGTGGATGAGGTCGGATCTCCAAATTTCCTTGTAAAAATCTGCTTCTGTTCGGCAGTAGATTTAGTAATCAATATTACACAGAATACGATCTCCACCGTTGAATTTACAGATATTTGTGTTGGGAAGTTGCTGTCAAAATTTCACACCGATCCGACGGTTAACGAATCGGGAAACATGTTTTTAGTACGACTGCGCTGTGCAGAAAATTTACGCGCGGAAATTCTCGTCTTTTTTTTTTCGCGTACAGTTTCATCGAGAAATACTGTCCCGGATCAGATCTTCACCGTTAAATTTGTAGTTCTTGCTACATGGTTGAGATGGTAACAATCTGAGCGAGCACTAAAGAAATCGTGTCGGACCGCGACTGGATTGGATCTGCAACACGTACCGAATCGGGTGGGTGCACTGGCCCTGGGCAAGGTCGGGCGGCGGAGTTCGGTCGGGTGCGGGCGGGCCGAAGTCTTGGACTTACGGACGAAATGGAGATGAGAGACTGAACAAATCGGAGGCGAGCGACTAAAACAGCGGGCGGTGATGATGGGTCCGATTGAAATCTGGCGAGAGAAGGCCGATTGAAAATAAAGGTCGACAATGGATCGGGCCTGGAAGTCGCGCGGCTAAGGGTAGCGGCTGGCGGTCGCGGGTTTGCTGCGATGGGGAGGGAGGTCGCGGGTCTGTCACGGTTTCGTTGGAGAAGGCGACGCTGGTCGAAATCGGGTGCGAGTTTTGGAGAAAATCCGACTGGGTTTCCGGCGATGGGGATGAGCGGCAGCTGCAGGGGGCTAGGATTTCGGTTATTGATGGCCCGTAGCGGGTTTTCTGGTTCCGGCGGCGGCGATCGAGATTTAGGGTTTGCAGAAAAAATCCGATTTTCTTTTTTCTTTTTTCTTTTTTTTTTCGGGATTTTTGGAAAAAAACGGGAGAAAAAATTTCTTGCTCAGTTGGGGACTACGTGCTGATAACGTGTTTCAGGAGAAAGTAAAAGACTGTAAATACGAGTCAATCAATTGTATTCATAACACTGATAGAAGGGCCTTTATATAGGCATTACAATGAGAGTCTTTCCATACATAGGATTCCTAGATAAGGTAAGACATCTAATAGGATCCTACTACCTCTAGAAGGATCTAGAACCTTCCATCTATGTATCTACAATCAGTATTAGGTAAGACACATCACGGGAATAATAATTCTCGGAACACTGAGTTATTTTTTGAAAATAAACATTAAGACAAATCTGTACTTACATGACTAGAATTATTCTTTATATTGGTCATAATTTACGGTCAAAAAATTTAAACTTTGACCGCCAAATTAATAATTGGTCAAATTAAATTTTCTAAAAATAAAATTATTTATTTAGCAAACTTAATAACTTGCTAGATTAAATTGTTATATCTGGCTTTAAAAAATAAGAAGTCAAATTCGCACAAGTTGTTAGACAACAAAAAGTTGGTCACATTAAATTTTTTAATAAAAATAAAATTATTTAGTTGGCGCCAAATTATATATTCAATTTTGCTTAAATTTTTGGACTTCAAAATTATTTGCAAACTTAACAATTGGCCACATTTATTAAAATTATTTATGTGGCCAAATCAATAAATGGACAAGTTAATTGGTGGT
Source organism: Orobanche coerulescens (assembly GCA_033398695.1). Classification (NCBI taxonomy): domain Eukaryota; kingdom Viridiplantae; phylum Streptophyta; class Magnoliopsida; order Lamiales; family Orobanchaceae; genus Orobanche; species Orobanche coerulescens. Next base: position 10,249,232 of record CM065813.1, on the reverse strand, counting down.
ACAAAATAATTATGGGTGGTAAAATACAAAATAATTCTAAGTATTTATTTAGTTCTTTCAAAATCAACATTTTGATCTGAGCCTGTATTTTCCATATCAGGTAATTATGTATTTTATATATTTAAACGAGTTCAGACAATATGCAGGCAATACCATATGAGTTTCAGAGGAAATGAGTAGTAAAAACAGTTTTAGATCGTGATTGAGCCGGGTACGAGTATATAAATTCTAAATAAATTTTTGTAGATTGTATTCTTTCCAAATTAATAATTCAAGCTCAAATATTAATATTTTACCATTTATATTATTTATTCTTAATGTTTATATTGTAGTGTTCGGGTTCTTATTGACATGGATAACCAATTGTTGTAATAAATTATGTGTGATTGTTTAGATTTTTTTGTAAATTTCAACGAATTTGGGTAATTATCGGGTTTTACTATACGGGTATGAGATGAGAATAAGTAGTAAAATTATCTTCAATATGATTTGGTACGAGTATATATAAATTTTAAAGGAGTCTGAGTGGCTGAACATTATAATCATTGTTTGAGTGTTACTACATGGGTTCATAATACAAAAGCATAGTAAATAACCCTTTAATCGAGTTTGAGATGGGTACGGGTATAAATCCTAAAGGGATTTTGAATTATTTCGATTTATTGCCATTCGTCGCGATAAACGACTCCGGGTGACTGCTAAATATTAATTTATTTATACTTATAATTACAACGTAATGTTATTTTCTTTCAAATGTCTACAGGTTGGACACAGTAATTGCTAAATTGAATTGTTATATATGACTTCAAAAAATAAGAAGTCAAATTCGCTCAAATTGTTGGACAATTAAAACTTGGTCAAACTAAAATTTTCAACAAAAATATTTTTTTTTTAGTTGGCCAACTTAATAATTAGCCAAATTATATATATATATATATATTCAATTTTGCTTAAATTTCTGGATCAAAATTATTTGACAAACTTAATAATTGGCCAAATCATATATTAAATAAAAATAAAACTAATTTATGTGGCCATATTAATAAATGGAGAAATTAAATTGGTGGTGCAGTGGTAAAAACACAAATTAATTCTAAGTATTTATTTAGTTCTTCTATATGTTGAGTCTCGTTTAAAAATATGTAATAGAATATAGATCAATAAGAATCCAACAATTAGAAAATACCTTGTAGTTTGGTTTATACTCATACATGTTCCAAGCTCGATTAAAATGTGATTTTACTACTTGTTCCCGTTCCAAATCCGTATAATAATACCTCAAATGATGAGTGTATGGTTCAGTCATCTCGACACATTTAAATATTATGTATCCGTACGGTCCCAAACTCGATTAGAGTGTGACTTTATTATCGATTTTCGTACTAAACCTGTGTAGTAATACCTATTATCATCATCCCATTTATCATTATCCTATATATCATTCTTACATTTTATAATTTCTGTTACATTTAGAACATAATGATTTAATTTATGATACTATTATTTATAAGTATCAGATCAATATTTTTCAGGAATATTGCAGTATCGCATAAAATAGGTATAAATGTGAATTACCCATCTAAAATAAGTTATATTCTTCAAGACAAATATAATTAATTATACTGCTTCTGGAGCAATAATTTTAAGCAATATAATTAAGATATAAAAAAATAAGGCAAAAATTAAATATTGCTCGAAATAATTGAATAAATCATAGAAATATTTGCTTCTTCAAGAGCACTTACAATTAGGGATGGCAACGGGTCGGGTCGGGTGCGGGTTTCATACTCCCCAAACCCACACCCGAAATCACAACCCGAACCCAAACCCAAATCCAAAGGATGTTTGGGTGGCAAAACAAAACCCACACCCACACCCATTGGGTTTGGGTTTTTTCACCCAAATCCAAACCCGCAGCTTGATCAGGCAGAATCAAAATTCAAGTTTGGTGCTCATCCAAATTCAAATTTGATAAAATACAAAATGTAGCATAATTTAACATAGTTTGCAAATGTCAATAGAATAATCAAATAGTTTACAAATGACAATACAATAATAACATAGTTTAACATAGTCTTCAACATAGACTCTCAAGAAATTAAATTACAATAACATACAATTAACATAGGCAGAGTGAGTCGTGAGATATGTAGGAAAGGAATAGGTGAAAAGTGAAAATTCTAATTTACACTTATATATACATAGGGTAATTAGGTAATTTAACATATAACTTGACGGGTGTCTGGGTTTCGGGTGTGGGTTTGAGTGATCCCAAACCCGCACCCGTAATATCGGGTGTCGCCCGAACCCAAACCCAAACCCAGTCAACTCGGGTTTCGCCCGTTGACTTGGATTTGGGTTCGGGTGGGCCCCGCGAGTTTGGGCTTTCCTGCCATCCCTACTTACAATATTCTTCAGAAAGATTATTTTGTATTTTTGGTTAGGAATTTACACAAATTTTAGATGTTGTAGAATTATTCAAGAACACATTTTATTCAACTAAAATATGACGAGACATTATTGTGTTTCTTCAAGAACTACAACAAATTTTTTATCTTAATGATCTTCAGGACTATTAAGAGTTGTTAGATTATGTTTCTTCACGAACCAATGATGAATATGATCTAATAATTAATTTCTAAATCATGATATATATTGTTTATGTATGATGATAGGAGCATCAAAACAACTAGTAAAAAAATAGATATGCACATATTAACAAAATTAAATATAAGAATCGCAATTTGACTCACTATTACATGTTCCTTTGGTGCTTTCAAGAAGAAAGATATGGAAACTACTTACGTATTGGTGAGATAAAGACCTTTTTGGTCCCATAACTTTTCGCCTTTACCAAAAATGTCCCAAGAAATTTCGTTTAGCCAATTACACTCCAAATTTTTCTCAAGTGTACAATTTACATCCCAATACTCGTCGGAGTTGAAAAAACGGCGTCGTTTCCCCCCATGTGACCGACCCGTGACTTTTAAATTGGGGTTTTTTATCTCCGGCGTGATGTGGACAATACGTGGAATGTCTTGCCCAATTAAAACACAAAGAATGCCATCTCATTATTAAAATAGCCCCAAATAATATAATTTAAAAAAATTAACAAGTAAATTAAATTAGAAATACAATTCTGCGTAGGAAAGGCGGGAGAAAGAAGAGCTAATCTAGGGTTCATGCGCAGAAATTCTCCGAGTTGAATTTCGAGCCCCAAATAGCGAAAAGGAAACAGGAATGGTTTTTGTGCGGAGGAAAGGTGCAATGGAGTGCCCCAACCCAAAGTATGGTAAGTTCTCTTGTCCTTGTGTTTAAGATTCGCTTTTGTATAAGTAATTGATAACTAAAAATTGGCTTCTTTCATACTTCGCATGATTCGAATAGTAAATACCTCACTTTGGTCTTGTATTTTGGTGGAAAGTTTGAGCATTCCGACAATGAATACGTAGGGGGACAGGTTGTTTATGATTGGGTTAGGACCTTTGAACTTAAAAATCGATTTGGATGAGTATTGTGTAAAGGCGGGGTGCAAAGGGAGAAGAAGTATTATATTAGACTTAGAGATATGAGCTTTAAACTCCTAGGCGATGATGAGGATCTTAATTCATGCTTAGAGAGGGACCTTGCATTCGGGAAGTTCATATATTTCTTTGAACAAGTGCAAGTAGAAAGTGAGAGTGTGCACATAAATCTTGATGAGGATGACTCGGACTTTGAAGATCCGACTTTATGATAGGTAATGAATTGGTGATGAAGATGATGATGAGATTTTTGATGAAAATATAGAGGAAGTGTCCTATGACAATGATGAGATAGATGAATCAAATGAGATTGAGAATAGTACCATTTATATTATGCCTGAAGGGATGAGTGAGAGAGATAATCAGACTGAAGGAAATGAGAGGGGTAAGCATCCTGAAGGAAGTGAGAAGGGTAAGCATCCTGAAGGAAGTGTTAAGGGTAAGCAGCCTGTTGTTGATGAAGAGGATAATGTGGGTGAGGGTGAGGGTGAGCCTGACATTGTTTGTGAGGTCAATGAGGTGGACTTTGATGAGAACAGAGTGTCTGATGAAGACAATGATGAGCCTAATTACCCTGTGTTTAATCCCAAGACTATATTCAGTCCAGTGTTCTGCCTCAATCAAATCTTTGCCACCAAGCAGGAGTTCAGAAAGGCCGCTCGATCACATGTTGTTAATGTTAAGAGGAGCATATGCTTTCCTAAGAATGATAAAAGAAGGATATATGCAAAGTGTGTGAATGATAATTGTAAATGGAAGATCCATGCATTGAAAAGAAAGGATGAGATGGCATTCCAGATTAGGGTGTTTGAGGACAAGCACACATGTGCACCTACTAATAAGGTTAGGAACATGACCTCCACATGGTTGAGTGAGAGATTCTTGCAGAGGTTCCAATCTGATCAGAAGAAAGATCTTTGTTGTTTTATAAAAGACACTTATCATGACACAAGGTGCCAAATCAGTAGGCAACAGGCTTACAAAGCTAAGAAGAAAGCACTCTTGAAGATTGAAGGTGATCCTGACCTTCAATACTCTAAGTTATGGTCTTATGTTGATGAGCTGAGGAAAACAAATCTTGGATCCACCATACTATTAGGAACTGAACTAGATAATAGTGTAACTAGGTTTAGTAGGATCTACATGTGTTTTGATGCATTAAAAAAAGGGTTTGCAAAAGGGTGTAGACCTATTATAGGTGTGGATGGGTGTCATCTGAAAAGCAAGCATGGGGGTGTGCTCCTTACTGCAGTTGGGGTTGATGGTAACAACAACCTATATCCTATAGCTTATGCTGTGGTTGAAAAGGAGAATGGACCAAACTGGGAGTGGTTTCTCACTGTATTGAAGTCTGATCTGTCTCTTAATGATCAAGACACAACCTTCTTGTCTGATAAGCAGAAGGGCTTGATTCAAGCATTCCAGTTAGTCTTTCCAGGGTGTGAGCACAGATTTTGTGTCAGGCATTTGCATAATAACTTCAAAAAGGCTGGGTTTAGGGGTCAGGCATTGAAGTATGCTGTATGGAGGGCTGCTTGCGATTTGCTGAAGGTGAGTTCAATTTAAGAATGAGGGAGTTGAATGCTTTGAATGAGGCAGCATGGCAATGGTTTCAAGATAAACCTCTTACTCAGTGGTGCAAGGCTTTTTTCTCTGAAAGACCTAAGTGTGATATGTTGTTAAATAATGTGTGCGAGTCATTCAATTCTAACATCCTAGATGCAAGGGACAAATCCATTATAACAATGTTGGAGTGGATTAGAGAGCATTTGATGAAAAGATTACAAAGAAATAGAGATTTAGCTAGTGCCAGGTGGCACAAGAGACTTTGTCCTCGGATTCATACTCTGTTGGAGAAGAATATGGACAAAGTGGCTGATTGTATTCCCATTAAGTCTAGTCATGAACACTATCAGGTGTCTTGCTATGATGGGAGTCAGTATACAGTAGATTTGCAACAGGTAATGTGCACCTGCAGAGCATGGCAACTAACTGGAATACCTTGCACACATGCTATATGTGCAATGCTAAATCAAGGATTGGACCCTGTGGACTTTGTGGATGATGCATACACTGTTGAGACCTATTTGAAAGCATATGGGAGCCCCATTTATGGGATCAGCTATGAGGCTTTATGGGGTGAGACAATGTATATTCCCCCTCTTCCCCCTACTTTTGGTACAAAACCTAAGAGAGGCAGGAGACAAACTAAGAGAAGATTGGAGCCTGATGATAAGGCAAGGAAAAGTGGGAGCAAACCAAAAAGGATGAGGAGACAACAAACAACAGTGACTTGTAGCAAATGCAAAGTCCAAGGACATAATGCTGCTGGATGCAAAAGGAAAAAGGTATTCATCATGTTTCATGTATATGTTGTATCTTATGTCAAGGTTATTCATTATGACTGATGTCTGTGTTATGTTGTATCAAATTTGTAGGCTGATGCTTCTGATGGAGGTGCTCAGCAATCAAGTGCTAGTGTGATAGGTGACAAAGTCATTAACATTGATGACAACACAAATGAGGTGTGTCCACTGACATTATTGTAGTATAGCTGTTGTTTATTATATTTTATGCTGATATGTGTGATGTACTTCAAGCAGATTGCACCACCAAGGTTTGTGAACCCTATACTTGTGGAAGAGAATGTTGGTACCACTCAACAGAGCCAAGTAATCAATAAAGAATGGTACAAACCTGCTCCAGAACCTTATCTTCAGGGACCCCCCATGTACCAGCAAATGCAAATGGGACAAGGTCATTTGCAGCCAAGGGTTCAAATTAGAGCACCACCACCAGGGAGAGATGGTTGGGTTGGGCACTTCACAAACAAATGTAATGCAACCCTTGGAGAGGACACTTTAAAGAGGATTGTGGTGGATAATGATGGTCATAAGTACTTGGATTTATCATCACAGGCTGGAAATGCAGAAGGAAAAGGAAAGAAGAAGAAGAAATGAAGACATCTGACTTATTTTCATTAGTGTGTACTTGTTCAGGTTTTTTTTGCTTATTTTGAGGATTGTAATAATTATGTTTAACTTCATGTTCTGCTGTAAGGTACTTTGATGTTTGTGATTATGGTTAATGAAATTAAGTCCTGTTGTTTAAAATACTTCATTTGGTACTTTGATGTTTCTGATTTTGGTTAATGAAATCAAGTCCTTTTGTTTGTGATAACTGGTCCTTTGATGTTTTTGATATTTCTTATGTTTGGTACATGTGACTTCATTTGGTCCTTTTGTTAACTTCATTTCACTTTGATGTTTGTTTAGTGCTGGTTCTTATGTTTCTGGTTTTTGTTCCTTCTGATGTTTCTGATGTTTGTTTCTGATGTTTCTTATGTTTGGTACATTTGACTTCATTTGGTCCTTTTTGTTTTCTCTTGATACAAACCTCATTTTGACAACTCATTTGGTCCATTTTGATACAAACCTCATCTTGGTTTCTCTTGCACATTATGGTTCATATTGGTTCATTTTGGATCTGTTCATCATTTTGGCTCATAAACCTCATTTTGATACAAACCTTGCACATTATGGTTCATTTGGTCCTTCTGTTTCTGTTCCTGATTTTGGTTCATTTGGTCCTTTTGTTTCTGATGTTTAACATCATGTTTAACAAACCAGAACTCTTGCAAATCAACCAGATATCTGGTTCTGCTACAAACCAGGTACAAACCAGGTTCTGATAACTGGTTCTGATACAAACCAGATACAAACGGACCAAAATACAACTTCATTAAACAGAACAAACCAATTAGAACACAATTGCACTTTATTCATTCTACATAACCAGATACAAACCACAACATTAAACAGAAGAACACTTCAATAAAATAAAATATGATAATACAAACCAATTACAACACATGTGCATTTTCTCACACCACCAGTACATCAATCTAACATAATATTTTTAATCCTACACCTTCATCATATCCAAGTACAAACCATAGCAAAAGCTAAACCAGCACAAACCATAGCAAAAGCCTTCACAAACAGATTCATATTACATAATTTGATGCCATATCTTCTCTCCTCCACCTTCATTTTCATCTTCAACTTCTGGTTTTGAGAAATCAATTGTCTATTTTCCTCCTTCAATGCCATGTTCTCTTCTTCAAGCTTGTCATTTGCACACTCCACCAATTGAATCATTTGATTCAATTTATCTACAATTATCTCTGCTCTTTGGGTCTCATCCCTCTGCTCATTAACCCTCTTCAGTAACCCGTGTATAATTGGTCTTGCCCGATCACACAATGGGTCGTCAATCCAGCGAAAGAATTTACAATACCCATCTTTCTGAAACATAAATAATCGAGAAGAAAATCAGAAAACATCAAAAATTGAACGTACAATAACGACATTACAGACTTCTCATACCGGGTATTTTGCACAACCGTAGAACCGCCGACCTACGTTTGCTTCTTTCCAACTAGTCACGATTGAGGCTCGTTCATGGCACCCACACTCAATTTCGTCCATGAATTTCACAGGAATTTCGCCACTCACGCGAATTCCGCCACTCACAGGGTTTAGGGTTCTTCGTTCTTCGCCCTAATTTTGGGTTCGTTCTCAGTTCTTCGTTGGTTTAAGTTTACGAATGAATTTAATGAATAAAAAAAATTAAAAAGTTTTAATTAATGAGGTGGAAAAAAATTATTGCTTTTGTGTGATAAAAAAAATCAAAAAACTCCCACGTATTGTCCACATCACGCCGGAGATAAAAAAACCCCAAATTAAAAGTCACGGGCCGGTCACATGGGGGGAAACGACGCCGTTTTTTCAACTCCGACGAGTATTGGGATGTAAATTGTACACTTGAGAAAAATTTGGGGTGTAATTGGCTAAACGGAATTTCTTGGAACATTTCTGGTAAAGGCGAAAAGTTATGGGACCAAAAAAGTCTTTATCCCGTATTGGTAGAAGTATTGTGATGATAATGTGTTATAAACTTTGAGATGAAAAAGAAAATAGGAGAGGAGAATAATAATGTGTTTTCAATATGAGAGATATCGCCATATGTCTATAAAGTAAAATCCAGGGTTTCAGGTTACATTAGTCATTCACCAAACACACGGTCTATTTACAACATTCATGCACTTATATATGTATATTATTAAGGTTTTGAGTTTTCGGTTTCGGTTACTAGGGTTTTTTATTTCGATTTCGATTTTGAGAGTGATTAAGTATAATTCAAGCCATGTATGTCAATTTGAACCTCAAATTAGAATTTCCGAAAATTTACAGATTCTGATTACGATTATTATGTAAATTGAGTTGTTGTATTAATGTAATTATTTTATGAGTGTTCCAATTTACTGTAACTTGTATAATGTTGTGATTTTATATAATAATTATATATTGTAACCTATTTATACGATTATTTAATAAGTGTTTCAGTTTAAAAGATCTAATCTTGTATATTGTTGTGTATTAATACTATTAATGCCTTTTTCTTGTGTTGAGTCATCATATACCCCCCTTTGGAATCTTATGATGAAATAAATCGAACAACATCAGACAAATTCTTAAACCAAAACCCTTAAAACTTCATTTCTTAGAAAAGATGTTTTGATTTCATTACCTTGAGCTGATGAAGACGGAGACGATGATGTTGGGGAATAAGATCAGAGTTTGACATGAGGATGAAGATTGAGAGTAGACAATGATGAGGAAGAAACGGTGACTAGAGGTTGGTTCTCAACCAGTGGCAAAGATTGTCGTTGAAGATTGAGACTTGAGAGAGATTGAAGATCGAGATTTGAGAGTACAGATAGACTAAAGAGAGAGAAGCACATATTGACGGATTAGGTTAGAAAAGTTAAGATTAAGAATTAAGGTACTTGTTATAAGAATGGGCTGGGCTGGGGAATTTGGGCTATAAAAATGAGGGTCGGGCTAGGGGGTTTGGGCTATATAAGATGAAGAATGGGCTGGGAGTTATAACAATATCAGACCAAGCCGAATATTGATCCGATTTGGGTCGAATCCAAAATCAGGGTTCGGCCATATATTTGATGAGACGAATCGAGCCCAAATCGAGCTTTTTCGAGCCGAATCTATCGATCCAGATCGAATATTTGGGTTCACTCACAGGCCTAGATAGGAGAACCAGAAGAATATACTAAATGGGGGAACCATATAAGGATGTTATATGGGAGAACCATAAGATGCTACACAAGAGAACTATATATAGGTGCTAAATAGAAGAACAACAAGAAAATATTGCATGAGAGATCTGTAAGAAGATGCTACGCGAGAGAACCATAAAAAGAAGCTACACATGAGAACCATAAGAAAATGCAATATGGTGGAACTATAAAAAATAGGCTATATGAGAAATCGTAGAAGATGTTTGAAGGAAGTGCAAGAACCATAAGAAGATGTGACATAAGATAACCATAAAAAGATATTATATGTAAAGATTATGAGAAGATGCTAGACGTGAGACTCATAAAAGTATGACGGGAGAATTGAAAGAAGATGCTACATGAAAAAACTACAAGAAGATATTATATGCGAAAACCATACAAAGATGCTAGATGGAGTAATAAAAAAAATGAAAGAATCATAAGAAGACGCCATACGGTAGAACCATAAGAAAATCTACATGAGAGAATCATAAGAAGATGTTACACGAGAGATTCGTAAGAAGATGCTATATGGGAGAATCATAAAAAAAAAATTGAGAACCACAAGAAGAAGTTAGACAGAAGAATCATAAGAGAATGTTATATGATAGTTCCATGAGAAGATGCTACATGAGAGAATAGTAAGAATCTACAATACGGAAGAGCCATATGAATATACTACAGGAGAGAAACATAAATATAGGCTACATGGGAGATCGAAAGAATATGTCACAAGATAACAATAAGATGTTAAATACGGGAATAAAATATAAATATCATCTTCATACAACAACAACAACAATACCAACAACAAAAACGCTTTGACCTCCATTTTGAATTTCACGCAATTTGAATTGGTCATTTTTTTAATCTAGAATAAGGTATAAATGTAGGTAATGATGAAATCAGTTTTAATCTAATATAACTATTAAATTTATCATATTCATCAACTTAAAGTGATCAACATTTTGGTGCAATTTACTAATTAAACTATTAGATTCATTTTTACTAAAATATTTTGCTTATTTTTCGGAAATAGTTGTTGGAAAGAGCAAATTTATTCTTTAGTGATGCTGTGACCTTTCTGCCTTAATTATTAAATGTATTTCTTATTTTAAATTATAAATTAAGTTATCCATTTGTGCCCATCGATGGATTACATATTAAATAATAATTGGGATTGCAAATAGAAAGAAAACAAATTATTTAAATTCAGGAATCCATTAAACAGTAACGGACTCCTCATAACAAAGATCATATATATATAAATATATAGTAATATTTATCTTTTAGCGGACCGTAACCCAATCAAATAATTTAATCACATTAGAATTGGATTTTGCATCCCTACAATCTCGAAGCTGAAAATTCTATCATCCAATACAAAAGAGGTAGATTTGATTTGTCATACTACCGGGCTGTGACTGAGGCTGAAAATTAAACCAAGCTACTCGATACTCCATTCGAGTTCGATCGATAAAAAGCTCGATTGAACTCAGTTTATTAATATAATGAAGCAAGCATGGATATAATTTTTCGTTTGATAAAATACAAAGCTCGTCTCGAGCTCGGCTCGATTTGAATAAAAATTAAAAAATACATATACAAAAATCAAACTACTCGAGCTCGACTCGCGTTCGGCTCGATAAAAGCCGGTTCAAGCTCGGCCGATTACTAGTCAAATCAGGCTCAAACATAATATTCAAAGCTCGATAAAATTTCAAACAAGTTTGAACATGCATATATTCGGTTCGTTTGGATTGATTTACACCTCTATCTGTCCCAACCAAAGGTTGACAGAAGGTGTATATTTGGTGTATTTTATGTAATGATTGATATAAGTAATGATGGTAAATATACGGTGGAGATTAAAAAGTAAAAAGTAGTGATGATGAATATATGGTGGAAATCAAAAAGTAAAAAGTAATTGTGTGATTTGATTGTAAAAAGTGATATATGTAAACATACGAAATGTACTATTTTTGTAAACCTTTAAATGAGACGGAAGGAGTAATAAATTTCACATATCAATCAAAAATAAATAATAAAAAATGAAAAAAAAAATCAAATTAACAGTGGAGAATTACGTGTAATCTCACCAACTCCTTTTATTCCGGCTTTTTTTTTTTTTAATCATGCAACTGATTTAGCATTATCATTTAGCTCCACAAGACTCCAATTGAGTTGAGATTCTACTCTAAACCAATCCTATAAATATTCAGCCTACCACTACACTAGTGCAATATTCTGTGCCCCATACATACATACATACTGCATGCATACATACATACATGCAAAGCTTTCTTTGATTATGGAGAATTTTCATTTATCCATGTTCCTCCTCCTCTTCCTCCTCCTTCCTCTTATGGCTTCATCTACTGAAAAACAGGTATCTACATGGCTTCTTTCAAATTAATTAATTAATTAATTAATTAATTAATCTTCTTGTTCAATATACTAAAGAAATCAATTAATGAACATATACTATTTAATTAATGACAGGTACACATAGTATACTTTGGAGAGCATATTGGAGAAAAAACAGTACAAGAAATTGAAGAAAGCCATCATTCATATCTCTTCTCTGTGAAGAAAACTGAGGAAGATGCAAAATCTTCTCTTCTGTACAGTTACAAGCATAGTATCAACGGCTTCGCCGCTTTCCTTACCGAACATGAAGCATCTAAACTTTCCGGTAGAAAAAAAAAATACATGTTCGTTTCTTTTTTTCCATTAATGGTGGGTTTTTTGTCAGTTTGGTAATATTTTTTTTTTTAAAACAGAAATGGAGGAAGTTGTGTCTGTGTTTCCGAGCCATCCGGGGAAATACTCGTTGCACACGACAAGGTCGTGGGAATTTGCAGGTTTACACGAGTCGAGAAAATTGAACAGTTTGGACAAGAAGGAAGATCTGTTGTTGAAATCTAAATATGGCAAGAATGTTGTTGTTGGCATGCTAGACAATGGTAATAATATTTCTCAATGGATATAAGACTGATTACTCTGTTTCTCTTTGTAATGTTCTAACTCAATTGTACATGTTGCACGCGACTTCTCACTATATATGATGAATAATTTTACATGGCCATCGGGTCGATTTCAAGATTTCAATTCACTATATGCATATCGCTTTCATAAGTGTTATTGTCGCTCATTAGTCTGATGGTACCAGAGTTGCAATGAATTGCTACCTAAACCTAGAGGTAAAACCAATATTAAACCATGAGTTGCAGTCATGGTCTTTCTACCCCTGTTAAACAACACATTTCGAGGATTTTTTGTTTCGATGTATTCATAAAATCATGAGCTACAGACATGATACCCGATTGTCTTATTATTAAAGACAGTAAGTGTTTGATCAGGTGTGTGGCCAGAATCGCAGAGCTTCAACGATAAAGGGATGGGTCCCGTACCAGAATCATGGAAAGGACTTTGCCAATCCGGAGATGCATTCAACTCATCACATTGTAATAAGTAAGTCTTCTTTATATAATTTACCCTTCAACTCGTATATGCCTGGGTATCCTCATAAGAGTTATCGGGCAAGCCCCAAGGAAGGAATCGGAAACCCGCTCTTCTATCATAGAATGTAATCTTGGGCAAATTGTACCCCCACCCCATGAACACCTAGCAAAGTACTTGTATTGCCACATTTGAGAATGACATACTCTTGTACACACTCTCAAGCTGTACAAGTGTATATCCCTCTTTCCGGATATAGCAGTGTGGACATCTTAGTAAATGTTTTTGGAGTGCGGGGGTATGCATGCTCATTGTTGGTACCGTCCATGGAGAGACCCCATGTAGTGCATCCCCTGCCGGATGCACTACACGTGGCGTGCATGGACGGTGCAGATTGATGCACTACCCTCATTGTTGTCCATACATTTATGTCCTAGCATCTTTAGTCTTAATATATTGTTGCTTTTGATGATTTATATCATCTTTTGTTTGTTTCAATCCATACAAGCAAATAGTAGTATGCTATGTCATGTAGTTACTCCCCCACCCGTGAGTTTTGATGCTAAATACTTTTTAGAACCCCACTGTAATGGACCAGACCAATTATTGTTTCATTAACATTGGTCAGATGAAGATTCTTCGTAGAATCCGATTGTGGTCCAATGTATAAGATTCTCGAGTTCGATTCAGATCTTTGGGATTCGATTTCCACCACGTCTAATGGTCATACTTAACTCACACAAGTTGCACCAATTACTCTTTCAAAGAGTAGGGATATAGTGTTCGAACCTTGTAATTTTTAGTTTATTTAGCTATTACAATCTCATATTTTCAAGTAACTATTTTTCAGTTGATATTACGTGTCGTTTTTTTATATCGGACCATAAATCATTTCGTAAAAGCAATAACAAAATTTATAAAAATCATACTGCTAGGTTCACATTAAAGAATATTTTTACTGGATTATATTATTTTCTCTAACAAAAAAAATGGATACATCATACTTTGCCATACTAGTGGTGCCACTGCACACAAAAAAATATACTCCCTCAATCCCATCGATCTTGGTTCATATTTTTTTTTGGGCCGTCTCAAGATACTTTGTCATTTCCTTTTTAAGACACCTTTATCTCTCACAATTTTAAATAATATATATTCATACCATCACTTTACACACTACTTTTTATATTTTCTTAAATCCCGTACCGAAAAATAAATGCTCAAGATAGGTGGGACGGAGGGAGTATTTATTAATTCAGTTTTTAACTATTGCCCTCCCCTTCTCAAGTCGTGGAGCCGCCCATGTAGAGTTAACACTTTTTTATGTTTAATACAAAATTTGGCCTTTAAACCGGCCTTACAACTCACGCATCCAAAGAGATTCATTCGAAGCCCCAACCTCTACCTACGAGCAAAAGAGGCTCCAATACCACTAGTTTAAGCCGCAATTGTCCGAGTATAGTTAACATATGTTTCCCGTGTTCCAAATTTATCTTTTCTTACAAATTTAGCTTCCCCATCTAGGAAAGACTAACCCAATGACCTATCTAATGCAATCAATTTAGGTTTAGCTCTTACTTTTACCTAATGACAAGAATGTGATTTTCTTAATCTGTTATGAGAAAAATCAGTGATTAAAAAGAAAGGAATAAACTTTCTTGATTTTTCATATAACATTTTTTTCAGGAAGATTATCGGTGCCCGATACTACATCAAGGGCTACGAAGCATACTACGGGCCTCTGAACCGAACACTAGATTACTACTCCCCACGTGACATGGATGGCCACGGGACCCACACATCATCTACGGTCGGCGGTAGGAAGGTTAAAAAGGCCTCGAGCCTCGGCGGCTTCGCCTTGGGCACAGCCTCCGGCGGCGCGCCGCGGGCTCGTCTGGCCATTTACAAAGTGTGTTGGGCCGTTCCCGGCCGAGGCAAAGAAGACGGCAACACGTGCTTCGAAGAGGACATGCTCGCCGCCATTGACGATGCCATCGCCGACGGCGTCGACGTTTTGAGCATCTCGATTGGGACCGCAAGTCCCATGCCGTTCGACCAGGACGGCATAGCGATCGGCGCCCTTCACGCCGCCAAGAAAAACATCATAGTGGCCTGCAGCGCAGGAAACTCGGGCCCCGCCCTAGCTACCTTGTCTAATCCTGCTCCTTGGATTATCACAGTCGGAGCAAGCAGCGTGGATAGGATATTTCTGTCGCCGGTTGTGCTTGGGAATGGCGTCAGAATTGAGGTAATTTACCAATCCAAATATATTTCACGTTACTAGTGAAAAAACAAACAAAAAAAGATCAATCGGCTGAAGTCCTTCGTGATGGGTTTTGCAGGGCCAAACGGTAACTCCATATAAGCTGAAAGACAAGTTGTACCCATTAGCTTTTGCGGGTCAAGTAATCAACCCAGACGTAACTAAAAGCTTATCCGGGTTAAGTCTCTTTCTTTCTAAATGATATTGATAGGGTATTTTTGTAATTTTGAAAAATAAATGAAGCTTTCGTGATTAGACTAAAACTGAAGGGTGCTTTTGTAATAAATCCTTAAAAATTTCAATATGCCGATCTGGACGTATAATGTAGTATACTTGCCTGAATTCTGCAGGCAATGCTTGCCCGGCTCCCTTTCTCCAAGCAAAACTCGGGGGAAAATCATACTGTGTTTCAGAGGAAACGGAACGAGAGTCGGTAAAGGCATGGAGGTAAAAAGAGCTGGAGGGATAGGTTTCATCTTAGGAAATAGCGAAGCCAATGGAAACGAGTTAGCAGCTGATGCACATCTTCTTCCCGCCACTGCTGTCAGTTACAAGAATGCCCTTAAAATTTACAAATACATGGGATCTACAAGAAAACCAAAGGCGTATATCGTACCAGCTAAGACGGTTGTAGACGTCAAGCCAGCGCCTTACATGGCTGCTTTCTCCAGCAGAGGTCCGAGCACAATCTCACCTGATATTCTAAAGGTAAACCAAGTCTGGTTCTCCATTTCGAGATAGGGTTATTTACAAAACAACACCTAATGGTTGTACTACGAATCAATGTATACGAATCAAACTTCAATCGGGTTTTTTTCTGTAATTGGCTCAAACCGCAGGGGTTGTAATGTAATCAACAACAACAACAACACCTTAATCCCAACTATGTTGGGGTCGGTGGCATGAAGATTATAGTGTCGTTTAATTGTCTAAAATTAGTTAACACCATAACTCATGCAAATAACAAAGTGGCAAAGTTTTACGCCGGATGCCCTTCCTGTCGCAACCTTCATATGAAGGAGAAATAAGGGGTTGTAATGTAATCATCCAAAAAAATAAATACTCCCCGAATACCTCAAAACATGATTCTATCCGAATAGAAGAGGCATATTTCTACCTTTGTGTAAAATTAGTTGTCAACTATTAAAGCTATAATTAGAAAATAATGATAACAAAAACCTTACTTTGTGTATTGTACCTTGCAATCAATAAAAAGTTCCAATTTAGTCTCTTTAAGTTGGACGGAGGAGGTAATGGGAACGACTTCAATGGGTAAATTTGTAATTTTGGAAGAAAACACTTGTTTTTAAGCAATTAAGTTAGACTTCAGAGGTAGCTTTTGTAATTAGCAATTCTTGATGTACTGACTTGTAAATAACCCCAAAATATAGATGCTGAATGAAACGTTTTCTTGCAATACAGCCAGATATCACGGCTCCAGGGATAAATATACTGGCAGCCTGGAGTGAAGCATCTTCTCCAACAAAATTGGCTGAAGACAATCGGGTCGTGAAATTTAATATTCTGTCCGGCACATCCATGTCCTGCCCACATATAGGTGCTGCATCCGCTCTGCTCAAGGGCATGCACCCCGATTGGAGTAGCGCCGCCATAAGATCTGCTCTCATAACCTCTGGTACACATTGTCATACCTAGAACTTGGCAAATTAAGATAATTACAAAAAACACCCCTAAAGTTAAGCATAATTGTAAAACAAACAAGATTAAGTTTCAAATTTACAAATACTCCCTCAAAAGACACACCCATTCAAGTTTCAATTTTTTAAGGAGAACAAATGCCAAGGGGCCATTTAAAATTTTCAAAGATAAACGGGTTTTTATTAATTAGTCTAAACCTCGGGTAGTTTTTGTAATTAACCCTCAATATTAATCTACAACCAAAAACATGGTTTTGTTTCTCTTCCACCTTGCAGCGGGACTGAGAAATAATAAGGGAAATCCTATTACTGATGCATCCGGCAGTCCAGCGGACCCATTACAATTCGGGTCGGGTCATTTCAGACCGACAAAAGCTGCCGACCCAGGTCTAGTCTACGATGCGTCTTATACCGACTATCTTCTCTTCCTATGCAGCAGTGGGGTTAAGAATCTTAGTTCTTCCTTCCAATGCCCGAAAAAAGCACCATCTCCTCGTAATCTGAATTATCCATCCCTGGCGATACCCAAATTGACTGGCACCGTCACCGTCGTTAGAACAGTCACGAACGTGGGCGGCAGTAAGAGTGTTTATTTTGTCAGCGCAAAACCTCCAGCAGGGATCTCCATAAAAATATGGCCTCCTATACTACATTTTAACCGTGCTGATCAGAAGAGAAGTTTCACCATCACAGTGAAAGTAAAACGTGAATTTACAGGGAAGATTGAGAAAGACAAGTATTTATTCGGATGGTACACGTGGTCGGATGGAATTCATATTGTCCGGAGTCCCATGGCTGTTTCAGTACCCTAGGTTTCTCTAGGTTTATTTATGATTATCATATATGCTATTTACAGTATTCTCAATAAAAATTGATAGAGATGGGAGTTGCAGTTTGGAGTTCTCATTACAACCCCATCCCATATCACTATATAATTTATCGAAGACACACTATCAGTGTTTTTTTTCTTGGGAGGCGGGGAATCAAGCCCGTGAAATTATGTAAATTATAATACAAATCAGTAAAAAGGAATTCACCTTGAAATCTTATAGCTTATGAACAATCCAAACATAACATGATGAACCGGAAGCTTAACATAAAATGCTGACGCAATACACAATCATGATTCAAGTTTCACCCTTACTCTTTCCCCCTTGAAATGTATGTATTTCCACTTACTTCTGTATTTCATCATAAACAGTCTATGTTTGTCCTCTTGACCTAACACCTCGAATGCTCGTCCAATTTTTCCAACGGTATTTTCATCTGGTTTCACCCCTAACTCCTCCATGTCAGCAAACACCTGATGTTTCATAACCAGAAAAGATATTCAACAAAAGTCACAAGATTATGTCATGGTGGCATATGTATCCTCACAGCTGAACAACATTCATCATAAATATATTTAATATAAAGAAAAGGCTTTACAAATTTATGCCAAACTGAAGGGGGGCGGGGAGATTAGATGCTGATGCCAAATTGATTAAGTTGTGACAGGACTAAAATTGAAAAAAAAAAAAAAAAAAAAAATACCTCTATAACCTTATCCGGCACATTATGATGGTCATACAAGGATATCATCCTAGAAAACAGCCTCTTTGAAATAGAGCGATTATATGTGTGCAAAATCATGTTCCATAACATCTCGGCTTCGTCCACCCTTCCATCCATGTCAAATGCCAGTAGAAGGCAGTCATAGGTTGCCATTGTTGCTCCTTGACCTTTGCTCAACATCCACTTGGCCACCTGGACGACATAATATATCAATGGAAACCTGGATGTCAATAACAAATTCATAAACATGACTATTAATTACGTAGGAATGCTGATAAAATAAACGACTGAATAATTCCCACTCATTCAGTCAATATATTTCTCATATGCTCATATATCATTATGTACAAGACAATAAACCTATCTTCAAAAATTACAGAAAACCCTTAAATGTATTAAAAAGTAAAAACATCCTCTTGAGGCCTGAGGCTTGTGTTTTCTTGATAAGTACCACTTTATCTAGGGGGTGCGATTTGTAAAATATAGACAAATATCAAAGGGCTATCTGTAATTTCGAAAAATAGCAATGTTTTATTTATAAATATAACCCACCTCAAGGGTAGTTTTTTTGTGATTAACACTTGTTTTTATTAACTGGCTTCGTTAAAATATAGATCATACCACATACTGCACATATATTCAGTAAATTTCCATCATGTATGCAATTATAATCATCTTATCCAGCACAATCACCAGCATTAGAAAACAAATAAACTCTAGAACTGTGGAGTTTGCCCCCAACAAGAGTCAAAGATTCATCATGCTGCATGGAGTATGACATAACCACATTCGACAGATTCAACACATCCCACAACCAAGACGATATGATTTTGCAAATTTCATACTTGAATAATGCGCTTCCATCGATTCCTGTTCCTTAAGATTCTTAAAGCCTTAGCTGCTGCAATTAATGGAAACTCAGTCTCCCATGCAATCCACTTATCTAGAGCACCATAAACAGCCTCTTTCTCATTGGGAAGTCTAGAAATCTACGGAAATAAAAATTATCTTGAATATTTTAAGGATTATATCCATTCTACAGAGTAAGGAAACAATACAAGGCAAACTTTACATACAGTGCAAACAAGATTCATAGCCTTTTGTCCTGAACCAGCTGAATCTCTCTTCTGCCACAAGTGGTGTTCCTTCTTTCCCGACTTCTGAATAAGTTTCCTGCATCTCATGTCGAGAGGGCTTTCATAAACGATGAGTAACAATACAAAAGCCATTCAAGGAGAGGAGGAGTTTTAAAATAAATTTCTCAATAAATAAATATTCAGTTTAGTTAAATAAGCAAAATGCATAATTTAATTGGAAGAAAAAGCTAATCAATATAATAAACTGGGGGGGGGGGGGGGAAGCACCTACTTCTCACCAGCATTAGATATAACTAATAGCTTGTCACTTTGGCCACGGTCGTGTTTCAGAGCAGAGATGGCCCTCAACTATGCAAAGAAGCAAAATGTTTCTTCAGAATAAGATTTACATGCTTAGACCTGATAGTATGTTTTACGAACAAAATGAAAACATTTAACTATCTCTTACCTTATATGTAGATGTACTGAACTCCGACACTTTTATGGCAAAAGAAACACTGTGTTTCGGGAAGGAACACCATAATTTGAAAAATGAAACCTGAAATTGTTCCATAAAAAGGCTGGTAACAGTGAGAATCCTGGTGGGAATTAGAAACAAAACAACCAAGGAACATACAGCAAGTAACCTCCTTTTGTGTAATAGAGCATGTGCAGCAACAAAGTGGGCCCATACGACTCAAAGACATTATCGTTTTGTTTGTAAACTTCTACGGATTGCTTTCAGAGGCAGAAGCAAACAAGGAAAGATTCCTTCTTAAGGATGAACATCTTTTCCCCCATATGAACATACAATTTATTGTCCTGCAAGAATTGTCAATAATCCATTAGAAAATTGATTGAGGGTCATAAAAGATAATTTAATCTTGTGCAATCAAAATAGAACTCTTTGTTTCACTTGGAAACATCATAGAATTCCGACTACTCATATTTGTTAAGCTTAGTTTAGTTGACATATAGAAGTATACTTTGGATATGCCAACGAACTACTAGAAATTGCCAAAAGCAATATAATAAAAGATCCAAAAGAAAATTCACAGATAGACAATGAAGAATCGCAACATACATCGTGAGAACTGGACAACTAAAAGAAAGGAACCTGATGATACAGATTGAATTATCCAATCAATAAAGAAAATAACAAGCAAAAATTTTAATATCTTGGGAAAAATCTCAAGGGATAAGAGATTGCCTTCAAATATATAAGAATAAAAATCACTCGATTTCAATTAGCTCCTCAGGAGAACAGGATGTTCAGAATAAACTGACTTGCCTCATGCTTAGTGTTTGTCTGCGTGTGTGTGTGTGTGTGTGTGTAATTTTACAGGATTCATCAATGTCACATAATAAACATAAACAAATTATGGCAAATGGGATAAGTACACAAGGAGTTTCATATCTTCTATATCAACTTTTATCAGAGATAAAAGAATTAAAAACGAAAAAAGATAAACAACAATTCAGTTGCTCAAATTTCAGTATTGTCAAATTACGGTTTAAAATATCTCTACAAGCAGTTTATGTTCTTATCTATTCACTGTTCTATCACTATAGAAATATCATACAAAAATAATGACCAAGGAAAAAAGTACGATAAAGAAATTAGACCCGCGTGTAGCTAAAAATGAAACAAGGAAAGAAGGTGATCCTAACCTCCAACTCCAGACGAAGACTTGTACGTGACAGGAGAGGATAAAGCACGGCGGGGAGCGATAGGGATAGAGAGAAATACGGGTCAGGTCGTGTGCGCCGCTTCGTTCGGGTCCCGATTGGAAGAGACTGAAGAAGACTGTCGGCGAAAATCCAGTTGTAGTTTATTCCAAAACTTGGGTGTTCGCAAGTGCCCCTCACTCAAACAAATTAGTTCGTTCTGCTTCTGATTTTAGCTGCTTCTTTTTTTTGGTAACTGATATGTATGGATATTATACTGTTATGTACCCATTGTGGGCCTAAGTCTGTTAGTTCATGGGCTTTCTTAGTTAGAATTTGGCCCGATTTTCTGCAAATTTCCAAAAAAAAAAAAAAAAAACGAAAAATCGAATTTTCCCAAAAAACCCTAGCCGCCAAACCCCCGTCGCCGCCGCCTGCTGCACAGGAACCGCGGCAGACCCCGACCAATCTTCTTCCCGGTCATCTCCTTCCCCACCCACGTCCGACGCGACTAAGCCCAGCCGCCACCCTCGTCGGAATTCCAACCGGACCCTTCATCTCAGACCGACATCATCATCGTCCAAGCAACACCGACTCACCTTCTTCCCCAGCGAGCAACCGTTTGAAACCCCAAATAGTCTTCCTCCAATGGATTCAACGGCCATTCTTTTTTTCTAATCGATCGATCGAGACTCCCCAGGGTAGAAGATGAGCAAGGGGACAGCTGACTCATTTTCAATAGAAAAGAATAGCCACCCGTCGCCTTCACCTTGACCGACATCACTGATGCGTCGCCCGCTCGCAAAACCTAATAGGAACGCCGTTCGGACCGCATCGACCCGTGTCTCACAACCCAGATCTCGGCCCGCAGCTTGCCCAGTTCCGCAACAACGGAATCCAGCCCGACTCGTGCAGAAATGCAGCCCAACCCGACTGTTGGCATCCAAACCCCAACCCGGCCCGTAACCCAGAAACAGAATCAAGAATTTTACTGAATAATCAAGCCGACAACTGGAACGACGAACACGATCCGACTGCTGACCCGACCCGACCTGCCGGCCCGTTCTCTGACCATTTTCTGCTCCTATTCACGGAGTAAAGTACACAATACGAATCCTACTATCTGCAATCTGCGATTTTAGATACTTTTAAATATTTTTGATTGCATGTTATACTCCATAATTTATTTATGCTTAATTAAACCAATTAAAGCATGATACATTAATAACTTCTATTAAATTAAAGCGAATTGCTTAAAGCAACTTGAATTAAATTAAATTCACGTTGAATTAATAATTATTGCGGGATAAGACACATATTTGATTGCATACATACGTGTATAGATATATTCATAGGGCTATGTGATTATATCTATAATTATATATATACTTTGCATGCATCGTTAGTTATGGCATGTGTATTAGGTTCATCATTAGTAGAACCTAGAAGACTTATATCTATTGCCTAAATTCAACTCGAACCATGATAAAATAATTTCATTGGTCACCTTCAATAGCATCGAAAGTAACTTATTGACCATATCTTGGTTCCGAAAAATAATAACGCTCCCATTATTGAAAATTTTATCATGGAAAGTACTCATGGTAAACTATAAAAAATCATTTTCCGTTTTCTTGTATTAAGATAGCTGATCCAACTCGTTCCAAATTTGATATATTGGACTCAAAAGAGCTTCAGTACCATAGATGGGTCTCCTACGTCGAGACCACGTTTATCACTAAAGAATATAGTGGTACGCTCCTTAACACCACAGACCAAGTACCGTCTGATAAGATAAAAGCGAGTGTACTTATATTCCTTAGGTGACACATCGAACCCAGCCTGAGATAGGAATATCTACTGTTGAAATTCCCTAAAGAACTGTGGAATGCCCTTAAGGGCCAATTTGGGAACATTGACAAACTTTGCTCCCAGAGTTGACCGTGCAGTGGAATGAAATCCGCTTGCTTGACTATAAACGGATCAACCATTTCAACAAAGATATGCTCTATCTCAAGGCAACGCCTGAATTTCTGTGGAAAGGACATCACAGAAGATGACATGATCCATAAAACTTTTTTCACCTTCCTTACTTCCGCTCTTATACTAACGAACCAGTATAGGCTGGAGTATGATAATAAACGCATCACTACCTTCAGTAAGCTAATCAACCTACTGCAAGTAGCTGAGAGGCATAACGAAGTGTTAGTGAGCAGTAATGTCATGCCGGTTGGGACAAAGAAAATTCCCAAGGCCAATTATGGCAAAGTGAAGGATGGAAACTACCCCAATGAATAGGGGACTGGACATGATAGGCTTCGTGGTCAAGGACGTGGGGGTTCTTCTAATGTAATGCGAAGACTTGGTGCTCCCGGCTCTACTAGCTAAGGGAACCAAACAGCACCTACCCATCCTATCGCCTCTAAGGCTCGAGTTGGCAATGAACCGTGCTATCATTGTGGAGATGCTGGACATGGTACAAGAACTGCCATGCAAGCAAGCAAGTCGCATCTCACTACAAGAAATATAGAGAGTCCAAAGAAAGGAGAACTCACTATATGGAATAATATGATCTAGACAAGTCTCCCTATGTCAATTTTCACAGTCACCAATCGTCGAATGAGTCATACGAGCTACAGTCTATAGACTGAATCTTAGTATTATGTTTACTTTCTCGTTTACATTTGGTATAGTTGCTTCAAGACGACTGTGTTGGTGTTTTATTTTCAATAATGGCGTGATGCAACATTGTTTCACGAACAAGATATTAATATTGCTTACGTTAGATTCTTAGCTTTATTTCGAAGTACTGAATATTGCTTGAATGCTTATGGTTCGAAATTTCACTCTTTTCTAAGAAATGAATCGAGGAGAGCTTGAATGTTCTTAGAATTAGGCTTCTATTCATCGAATAAGTTGCCTCACAAACCTCGATAACTACGATGATTGGGTCCTCCCAACTCATCAAACAGCGAAGTACTGCCAAATTCTTGATGCCTAAACGGCAGTCTTCTAAGTTACCGATGCTATGTATGCATCTAGAGCCCTTCGAATCTTACTTAGCTTCAACAATATACGTAGCAATGGTTTCCAGATTGAAACCCATTGTGAGAATGGAATAGAGTTTCTTTTATTCTAATGAATGTGGACGTATACGCATTTTAGAATAACTGATGAGTCGATCTAGTGGATGTACCTCACTATTATTAGGTTTTTAAAATCCTATGTTGTCACCAACAATGTACTTTGGGACATAGATTCATATAGGCTTTGGCACGATAGACTAGTCATCCTGGTCGAAGTATAATGATCCATATACTAAAGAACTTGTACGTACATCATTACTTTTCGAGCGAAAAGGTGGCAACAGCTCAACATAAAGAACAATGTTGATGTTAATCGTGTTATGTAATCCAAAGAACCGGATGCATATCAAATGCCCACCACTTAGTGTTGCAATGCCTCCTCTTTAGCCAAAGTAAGAGCGAAACCTTCCTACGCTAAAGAAACAAAATCAAGCATTCCATTCTTACGCTGAATATAAGTAGATATTTGTGGATCCATCCACCTAATATGCGGACCATTTATGTATTGATGGTTTTGATGGATTCTCTGACATGTTGGTCACATGTCGCTCCCCTGTCCACTCAAACTGCTGCAGAACTTCCAAGATAACTTATAAGGGCTCACCTCCCTTATAACATCTAAAGGACTTGATGATTAGAGAGTTCACATCAAAAAGTATTTGATGTTTATTGCATGATAGAGATCAATGAATAACATCTCGTCCCATGTGCATATGCAAAGGTCTCACATAAACCACCGTCGAAACAATATGTATGGTGATTATGTAATTGGTTATGCGCACCAATTTGCATATTTTTGCCTGGGATTATGCAATATTACACGCAACTTTACTTAAATCGTTCATCCTTAGACCTCTTGCTAACCAATTAGTTTATGCGTACCAGTTGGTAACTGGATAGCCTGATTTTTGTATTTGGGACCCAGACGGACTTGAGTGCCAATTGCGCATATTTGGTTACGCATTATATGTGCCTTCTGCGCCCCACAGCGCATCGGTCTTTAGAAACGATTAAGTATTCACGTTGGATAAGAATCTCCAGACGTTTATCCGCTATTTAGAACTTTCACAGTGATCTCTTTACCGCACGATTTGCGGATTGTCACTTTTATGAGACAACCTTCCCGTCGTTAGGGGGAGGATAGAAAATGTAATTTCTCGGGGAACGACAGGAATTGTCATGGTGTCTCCACTTTGTCTCATTATGATCCCCGAATTTCACAATGTTACCGTGAAGCATAAAGAACACTCGATCTTCAGGATGTAGCAGATTCGATGCCTGATGCATTTACTGATATCGTTCAAGTGACAAGATCTCACATTACAGCTGCAAATGTGCCTTTAAGGTTAGAAGTCCCCTCCAAGGGGCACATCACCAATGAACCGGGTGATGCAACCGCACTTGGTGGAGGTGTGGTTGAGACCGTGACTCCTTGCGAAGGAATGGGTGGAAGCCACATGGTTCGACTAAATACTCATCCAAGTAAGAGGTAGAGTAAGGCACAAATTACATGTTAACCATCAATGAACTCGTTTCATGAGATCATGCTTGATTTTATTATGTCCATGAATCATGACGAGGGGGACGCCCCAAAGATATGATTCAGAAAATCAAGAATCTCGATGAAATTATGAGGGTGTGGCCTGATCAACCACCCACTTTGATGACATGTCATGAATCATAAAGTACGATGATGTCGAACCCCGCTCAGTTGGATGAAATCAACATAGAGCTGATTGGCCTGTAAGACAAACATTCCAGGTAGAACTAGATTCTCCGACAAAGAGTCAGGTATTTGGTGTGGGTAATGCTAACCTACCCAAGTGTAAAGCCTATAAGACATAAACGAACCTTTGTCGTAAAGCGTAGTGAGAATATAGAGTCCTAATGTACAAGGTTTCACGAAGTAATGCTTCTCACAACGCCTTGGAATTGATTACGAGGAAATGTACTCCCACGTATACGTATCCGCTATTTGATTAGCGTAATAATTTCCGAGGAACTGGAAATGCAGCTAAATGGATGTGGTTACTACGTATCTCTATGGGGATCTAGATACGGAGATATATACGGAAGTGCCCGATGGCATTTCACTACCCAAATCAAGTAACTCCAGGACCTGAGTGCGTATTCGCCTGCTTGAAACGCTCAACTTTACGGTTTTGAAGCAATCCTTAAGGATGTGGTATAACCGTCTAAGTGACTACTTGATTGGTAAGGGATACAAGAACGACGAACTGTGTCCTTGTGTCTTCGCAAAGAAAACAAGTTCCGGATTTGCGATCATCGCAATGTATGTCGATGACATGAACATAATCGGTCTTGATGAAATAAGAGAAACCACCGGATACTGGAAATCTGAGTTTGAGATGAAAGATCTTGGGAAAACTCGGTTCTGTCGAGGTATTGACATAGAACATCGAGTTTGTGGAATTTATTCCACCGGTCAGCCTATGTCCAGAAGATTCTCAGGCACTTTAACATGGACAAGGTAAACCCGACTAGCACCCCATGATAGGTTGGACATTTGGATGCAAAGGAAAGATCCATTTCGTCTAAACGAAAGTGACGAAGAGCTTTGGGAGCTGAAATTCCCTACATGAGTGCAATAGCGCATTATTGTACTTAGCTCAATGTACACGACCTGCTATCACTCCTCAGTTAATCCGCTGACTAGATTTAGTTCCGCATCGACGCAACATCAATGGAATGGTATCAAGAATATCTTCTGATACTTAAAAGAAACCATTGACTTGGGACTATTCTTTCCCTACAAGCACGCAAAGGAAGCTGCTTACGAAAAGGCAAATGCTAAAGTAAATGTTGGTGCCGAAGCAACTACCACAAAGTATATGTTGGTATGAATTGCTTATGTCTTGGAAATCGACTAAGGAAACCCCTCTTGGCTACCTCCTTCACGACATGATTATTACTTTGCATGAATTAATCCGTGAGTGTACATGATTAAGAACTATCATTCTACACGTGTGAGGAACTAGCGGTTAAGTACTGCCACTGATGAGCATACTTACATTTATGAACATGATGTAACTTGTAAATCCCCTTGATTGATGGAATGATCATAACGGGAAATATGTGAGATATAATGTAACATACTTACATATGTTGCACTCTTTTCCTTAGACCAAGGTTTATTTTTCCCACTGGGTTTTGTTACTTGGCAAGGTTTTTAACGAGGCAACGATATATGAATGTAAGCATTAGGGGGAGCTGTAGAGTTTTCCAACTTCCGAGATTGATGCAAAGATCACAAGGAAATGGTGATTTATAAAGAAACTTAATCACATGTGTTGTACTCTTTTCTTTGATCAAGGTTCATTTTCTCCCATTGGGTTTTGTTATTTGGCGAAGTTTTTAATGAGGCAACAACTACTTGATTGATGTACAAATCAGGGGGAGATGTAGACTTGAGGGGGAGTCTTACATCCACACCGTACGTTATACTCTTTTCCTTCCAATGATCATTTTTCCCACAGGGTTTTTATCACTTGGAAAGGTTTTTAACGAGGTAACAAGATGTACGATTTTAGGGATCGATGGAATGGTCACCTTAGTAGCGCTATGATCAAATGTAACGATCATATGAGAGGATAGATTCAAATGACGAAGTCTAAACTCGATGTGTCTAGATGCTGTACTTTTTTCCCTACGATCAAGACATTTTTCCCACTGGGTTTTTGCTTGACGAGGTTTTAACGAGGCAACATGACATGCGCTTATAGACTAGGCACAAGGGGGAGTGTTAAAGGAATAATACCCATTGTGTGCCTAAGTCTGTTAGTTTATGGGCTTTCCTAGTTAGGATTTGGCTGAGGCCTGTTTGTATGTATTTCTCCCTATTTAAAGGGATGTTATCAATGAAATAATACAACAATCTTTTGCCCTACTTTCTGTCTCAGTTATTTTCCCTTCAACATGTTCTTGTTTTTTTTAGGAATTTTGTGGATCCAATTGTTGTCCAATTGGACCAATGTGTCATTTATTTGTTTATCTATTTAATTTGAATTGATAATTGTTTGAAGGGAGATATTGGTATTTTTTTTAAACGAAAATACTCATGTATTAGTATTACTCATCGAAAGGATAAAAATTACTCCACCCGTTCTTCAAAAATTTGCCCCAATTTTCTTGTTGGGGTGTCGGTCAAAAACTTACCCCAGTTATAAAAGAAAAGTTTTTCTCTTTTTCTTCTTCTCAAAAGTGGGATCTTTCACCACTAAAATCATTTTATACCAACTTTTCTTAAAACACGTGTCATCCCAACTGGGCCAAGTTTTTGTGGACGGAAGGAGTACTAAATTCGTCCACTAAAATGTGTGTTATTTTAAATTTTCTCGGTCAAAATTTTCCAAATTTTGATCATAACTTACGACCAATATACAACAAAAATTATAATCATATAAGTTACATTTCAAAAATACTCCATCCATCCACGGAAAGTGTGGTCTTATTTTTTTTGGGTCGTCCACAAAAAAGTGTGGTCTTTCCATAAATAGAAATGACTCACTTAATATATTATTGAAAGTGTGGTCTTATTTTTTTTGGGTCGTCCACAAAAAAGTGTGGTCTTTCCATAAATAGAAATGACTCACTTAATATATTATCCTTTCTCCACTCGAAAATACATCTCTCTTCTACTTTCTCCACTAAAAAATAAATTTCACCTCTACTTTCTTAAGCGTGGTTAAGCGTTAGAGTTGCTAATAGGGAGCATGGGAAGTTTGCAAACCTCCACCCTCACCATCTCTGTCATGAGCAAGTCTCCCGGCCAAGTCATTCCCACTCATTCCCTCAAAGTTCAACGAGTTGATTTCTTCATGAATATCGCCAATAGTCCCCTTAAAATTAATATTCGCCATCCATTTTTGGTTGCGAGTAAAAACGCCTCCCTAGCCGCTAACATCTCCACTACTTTCGGTACGATCGGGCTCTTCACTTTCCTCCTTTTCCAGACGATAGTCAGCCCATTGCTACTACGGACCGCAAAGCCTAATCCAATCAGACAACTTTTAAAATCATTGCGCCCGCCAAGGTTCATCTTAATGCATCTCTTATCCGGTGGGATCCATATTCCTCATTAGTATTCGGTTGACTCACTATCCTAGTTGGCGCAAAATAGAATTACGAATCATCTTGCAAATAAGACTGGATACAGAGGGTCAAATAGGGTATTTTTAAAAAAAAAATCCAATAATTTTTGAAATTATTCTTATAATTTTGACGATAATCTTGATATTGATTTAGTCTACTTCTACAAACTCTCATTTTATTAGTAGCTAGAGTGTTACCAAACAACATCTTGTTGAATGATACGGGTATATGGCAATCAAGGTTTTGTTCTGAATTATATTGAGTAGGGATGTTCAGAAAATTGGAAAACTAAAAAACCGAGAAAACTTACCCAATTCCAACTGCAAATATACATAACCAAACTGCTTAGAGAAAACGGGATGGATGCACATTGTAGTGAGCCGGTTCACGTTTTTTATTTTTATGAACCGGCGGATACCCAAACCATTCCACTTATAGGGTAGTTTTTAGCCTTTTGTATGAATAAACTAAAAGAATTCTTATTCTAGTTTTCTTACTCTTTTATTGAGTTATTGTTGCTTGGAAATATAACAAAAACATGAGTTTAGTCGCTATGTCAATATGTTTATACTTTTGAAAATAATAATATAAAATTTAGTGATATATATTTTTTATCTTTTTATTTTATTTAAAAAATTATTTTTATTAAGATGGACTAGCTCAGGTACCCGACCTACCCGAACCGGTTCCGCATGTAATCGAAAGAACGGGTATCTACCATATATGGATCATTTCATGGTTTAATTTTTGTGGAACCGATGAGAGCGGGTTGGTTTATGGAAATTAGTCAAGGACTGAGACCGAGTACCCGTCCATAGAAATCCCTTATATCAAGAAGTTAAGTGTAAGTTAACTACTTTTGATTGGAAGTGCTAGAACGAGTACCATACGGTTTGTGATTTTGGGTTGACTATCGTATTAGTGGATTGATTTTTCACAACCCGGAGTGGATTGATTTTGCAAAACCCCTAGTTAAGGTTGTGATTTGTTTAATAATTTAAGTTCGATTATTGCACATGTTGGTTAAAACGACAAATTACAATCAAATTAATTTGCGGTTGTAATTTAAGGCAAATACTTTGGTTATATATTTTATATTATTGCATTGAAAATGCAAAATGATCACTTTTCATATAAGAATATGAAAGAATGTTGGTTGCTGCTAAGGGTTTCACGAGACCTCTCGAGAGTTGGTAGTTGTGATTCCGAACGTAGGCTATCCACCTGGTGATGGTCCGACGGGATCTCTAGGATTATATAGCTAAAACTCGAACTATCATGATGGTTATGATTTTTGATTGATTCGTTGGCACTTTATAATTTTATTGAGATGGAGGGATTATTGAACTGTTTTTAAAATATGTTCACGTATATATCATTTGGGGGGTACACGTGTCATGTATTCAGATACAGGTGAACGGATGAGCCCTTATAACAGTGGTAATCAACAATAATTCTAGTAAACAACAATTCTAGTAATTGAGGTTGAGTGTTGTCTTTGACTCTGTATTTTGAAGTATTGGTGAGTTTTGTTATGGCGTCAAAAATTTTACAAGCCTTGTCGTAGTTTATGTATTTGAGATATTGTTACTTTGTGGAAGTATTATTTTTGATTGGGTTGGTCATCATTATTTGTATGTTTTTGTAACAACCCGAGATATTCGTGGTATGTCAGCGCCATGAACTCTTTTATTTGAATTCACAAGGCTAAAAATTTCACAACCATTCAACAATCGAATAAATACACGAAAACACCAATGAACAACACAACTTAACTTCATGAATTCATATTTCATTCAACATCGTAAAAAATCATAAAAACAGGAAAGGTAAAAAACAATTGTACTTGAGTTCTTGTTCAAATAAAGAAAACAAAACGATAAAATAAAGACATGAACATAAAACGATAAGTGACTAGTATCTTGACAGTCCATCATCTTCAACTTAAACTTGCTGCTGCTTTTTCGATCCTGCAACACCTAAAGATATAAAAGGTATCCGCACCGAAGGGATCAAATGGAATAGCTAGTGCAAGTATTATAATTAAATATAATACAAATCGAACATTCGAAACACCTTCAAAAGTACAATGCACGAGAGTAATATTCCAGAATTTTCAACTGGATCACATTTCAAAATTAATTCTCATCCAAGGTAATCAATGATCCAGTGCACAAAGCATGTATCCGCAGAGGTCCCATCGGATCTCCCCGGATAAAAATCCACTAGTAAAATATTCTCGATCCAGCACAAAAAATTAGACCAAAACACCGCATTGGATCCTCCCCGGGTGAACAATTCATTCTTAGGTCAATCAATTCATTCATTCATTTTCAAAATGTAAGAATTCATATAACAGAACAACTAAAGCACTTGCTTCGACTCAGTTTGAAATGAAAGCTCATTTTTCAAGAATTCTCTTATTCAAAACTCGATCTTCGAACCCTAGAACATCTTCCATGCTAAAGCAATAATCAAATCAAAAAAGATTGGAACTAAATCTTGAATCCCAAAAAGATCAAGCCATGCAAGGGTATAATCATAATTCTCGATGTCGATGTTGGAATTTACACGTCGATCACCATCAAACTCGCATTACAGTATTATTCATCCCGATAAACACAATAACACGCGAAGTCGTAGATCAACATTATATACATTCAAATTCCCATCCCCAAAGATAAACAACAGTAAAGTTCAGATTAATACATTGATTAGGACTAAAGAACATTGCTTAAAATGCTCGATGATTGGAATTAGTAGAAGACTAATAAACAAGTGTTTGTTTCAAATCTGGTTTGCAAAATGGTGCGAAGGAGTGTGATGTTATGTGAAAATAAGGAAGAACCGAAATGACTAGTTTTTATATTGAGGAGTGTTATGACCATAACCTGCACATATACGGCGGTACGCGGAAAGTCTTACGGTTGTAAGTATACTACATGTTTTCCTCAACAAAATGCACTACGACCGTGTCTGACCAAACACTACAGCCGTATTCGACTAACATAAGGCCGTATTTAGTAATATATGTTGTTTTATAATCCCACTTGTATCCTGCATGAACAGCACCTTCAAATACAGATATACATACTGTAGTATCAAAATACTTATATGTCTGCATACCTCAATATTACGCCTATAACCTCCCAAAATACGCTTGTAATTACGCTACATAAAATTATCACTTACAGATATTACCATATATGGATGAATCACTGGCGTAATACGGTCGTAATGGACCTTACGGACATGACATGCAATAATTGCGGCGTGATCAAAATGAAACAACAGCAAAACATTCTTGTTTCAATATAGGACAATAAACACGATCAAGACATGTCTTCGAAAAACGAGCATAAATACAGAAATCTCGTCACGGCATCACATAGTTTCCAACAATGTCCAAAGCACCACAATACGACAGAGAAAACAACACAATACATAATAATTTACCAACTTATACTTCAACATAACAAAATAATAATCATATTACATAATATTCGAAGTCCAGAACCCAAACACCCGATTTACTACATGATCAAACACAAATTAATTACATTAGTTAAACATGATGTTGCAGTTTTAGCATGGTAAACTCTATATGGTTTGCGGCGCTGTAATGATCCCTAAGTATTTTGGGGCATTACACACTTACTAAGTGCGTATTTGGTAGGCTGGTCAAGGACAGTTAACTAAAATTAACTAGGGAATACCAGCTGTTTGGTAGCATTTTGGACAAACTTGTTGGCCCGATTAAAAACCGAGGCCATGTTAAAACATTTCGATAAGTTTTCCCAAATGCCGCTCACCCTCCGAGCAGAGCTAACTTGAGTGATACTTCACCATTTTCCAAAAATTACTCCTTCCTTCATCTTAACACTTCGCCCTTCTCTCTTGTAGGTTCTACCAACCATGGATGGAAATTGGAAGGCTAAAGTATTGGCAGTCTTACTGGAGCCACCACGTCGTCGGCGCAAAGGCCACAGCCGCCGTCATTCCTTACTCTTCCGATTATGAAGGGCCCTTCGACCTTGAATTCGTCCTACCTGAACAAGAAAGTGGCGCCGACGAAGGTGGTGCAGAAGGTTTATCCCAAACTCGTCCACTATTGCTACTGGAAACCCGCTGCATCAATTGATCTTGGGGAAATTCTTCGATTAGGGTTGTTGGGAAAATTCTTCAATTGTCTTTTTTTTTTTTATCTTTTTGCAGTAGTTGAATTGGTTTGTGGAAATCCTTCGGTTGGTTTGTGGGAATCAGAAATATTCGGGAAATTTTGTGGAATTATACAGGAAGGAGATAGTTATGGTGGGTGACGGTGGGGTGGATAGTGTAGAAGAAAGGGATATATTAGTCATTTTCGAAATATCATTAAGCTTTAATTGTAAATTGATGTTTTATCTAGATTTTGAGGTAAGAGTACCAAACACCTAACGGTCCTAAGGGGGGAGGGAGTGGGGCTCGGGTAAGGAAATCGGGTACCCTTACCCGAGCGGTAACACCGCCGCCGGCGCCTCGGGTAAGGCGAGCGGTGTTCATTTTCGGCTTCTGAAGCCGATCGGTGGGGGGGTGCTTTAGGGTTTTTTTTTCTTTTTTTTTTTTTTTGTGTTTGGTAATAATATTTTTTTTTTCTTTTTCTTTGTTTTTGTTTTGTTTTTAATCTAGTTATTTTTAAGTATTATGTTATGTTTCTTTTTTTAAGTATTATGTAATGTTTTTATTTTTAATGAAATGGTATGTTTTTATTTTAATATTGTATGTGATTTTATGTATGAAAAAAAATCGGGTATGTTTTTATGTAATGTTTTTTTTTTAAGTATTATGTAATGTTTTTATTTTTAATGAAATGGTATGTTTTTATTTTAATATTGTATTTTATTTTATTTATTAAAAAAAAATATTGTATTTTTTTATGTAATGTTTTTTTAAGTATTATGTAATGTTTTTATTTTTAATGAAATGGTATTTTTTATTTTAATATTGTATGTGATTTTATGTATGAAAAAAAAAATCTAGTATGTTTTTATGTAATGTTTTTTTAAGTATTATGTAATGTTTTTATTTTTAATGAAATGGTATGTTTTTATTTTAATATTGTATGTGATTTTATGTATAAAAAAAAATCGAGTATGTTTTTATGTAATGTTTTTTTTTAAGTATTATGTAATGTTTTTATTTTTAATGAAATGGTATGTTTTTATTTTAATATTGTATGTGATTTTATGTATGAAAAAAAAATCGGGTAGTATAGGTGACCACTCCCTCCACTTAGGGTAGTGTTAGGGTAGAATTGGGTAGTTTTGAGTTGGAGGGTTTTTATTGAATAGAGGTGATGTGGCACCTAGGGTATTAGGTGACCACTCCCTCCCCCCTAAGAGCACTACCACCAGATATCCTAAGAACCTCTCTATCTCTAAATTTAGGAAGAAAAGATAAAAATTGAATAAAAATAACAATCCTATTATAATATACCTTGAAAGTGACATTTCAATTACCCTTTTGTTTTTATATAGAGTGAATGACTATTATGCCCCTGATGTAATTATGTAATTACGATTGTGGCATTTGAAGTTTTCCTATAAATAGGACTTCAGTTATTAATGAAAAACCACAACTGAGAATCATTCTCTATTCTCTCTCTAAATTCTCTCTCTATAATATTTCGATTTCGTAACACGTTATCAGCACGACTCTAACCTACTGAGTAATATAATGAGAGTATGCTCTACAGTTGCATCTTATAGATGATCCTCTGTATCCGAAACTAATTATTACAAATAACCACATAATTTTTCTTCACAATTGAGCATCTTCCACCAACTCACCGATCTCTACTCTTCCTTTTTCTACCTTCTTCTCAAGACTACATCAAATAATTCCATGTTTTGATTTTTATTGAGGAATCAGTTGTTTTCTTAAAATTAGTTCAACATGGCGGAAGGAAATCAACCAAATCATGGCTGACGAAGAAAACCCCAAGGAAACTAACACAAACAGTTGCTTTGATTTCTGTGTGAGAAGATTATTCTTCGGAATTCCCTAACATCATCTTCTTTTCCAAAATCAGCGAATAACCTCGCGAGCCAAAACTTCTCAAAAAAAAAAAAAAAAAGGGGCCAAGAAGGACAGGCTAAGACAACATGTCAGATCCAAACTCCTCCGAAGCGGATGGAAACACCATAATCCAGCTCGAAAATCCATCATGGAGATAGAAAATCTGAAGGTAACTAACTTCGAATCACCTTGATCCTGGTGGTCGAACCTGCTACTACGCCATGCTGGAGCACAAGCTTCCTGCCGCCATGGACGATGTTTTGAGATCGCCGAATAAAATCTTGATTTGGATGGACCAGATGGTAGCATATCCACAGTAGTGACGGCGTCGACCGGCGGATAAAAGAAGGTGCCTATATCTCTATCTTTCACGTGAGGTACGTACTATGTGTTCATTAATATTATGTGGGTATGTTGCTGCCGTAAAAAGAAGGGATGATAAATAGAAATTAAGTATAAAAAAAAGGAAGAACCTATAGAACAGAAAAGTAAAACACAGATTTGAGGCTACCCGCTTCTTAGGACTTAGATACAGTAACGGAGAAGACAAACTTTGAAAAGAATGAATAAACTTCTTTTTCGTTTGGCGCCAATACTCTGTGGCAGATGAACTTTGACTTCCAAATTCTTAACTGAAATATATGCCTGAAACTTTATAAGTAGATCAGAAACAGTGTCATCACATATTACTATATCTCTTAGTAGCTGAGATATAAACTTGTGATCTACTCCTTGATCCAAAAAGGCAAGCAAATCGCTGAAGAAATTATTAATATTCAACAAACCTATAGGTTTGGTGTGGAAGTCCCGCTCATCCCATGACATGATGTTGAATATCTCATTAAGTGTGTCATAGCCACCTGGAAGAACAATAAAGGCATCACTATTATTCACCACATACATCAAACTATCATGCACAGACTGTGCTTGAAGCATCAACCCAGTTGAACCCCCTATACTACTGGTTCTAACTGTGGGAAAGTGTAAGGCACTTGTTACTCTTATTCTCCCATTTTGTGCAGCCTCTAAAAGATAACCCAAAAATCTATTATTACTCCCACCATACAATATATCAATTTTGTGTTTTCCTAATTCTTTTACGAATTGATATGCCATATCTATATGCTGGATATCATCTATCAGTTTGGATCCACCAAAAATACATATAGTTTTGATTGGATGAGATCTATATGAGGATTCTGAGAACTACATCTTTCTACACTAGACTTTCAAAATACTTTTATGAGAGATACATTTTCTGATTTGTGGATCCCAAATTTAATGAACAAACTTCTTACTAAACGACAAATGAGTTCGCTATTTTCATTGAAAAAGGGAGCGACACATAAGTCACTATTTCTACTATTTTTTTTTGGTAAAATGTGTGTATTTTATTTCACCAAGAAGGAATAGAAGTTCAGCCATACAAACTCGAATACAAAGAAACACAGATTCTGAAAAAAAAAACTAACTAACTAAACCGAAGATGTTTAGCTATTTTCTTGTCCATTCTACTTCGAGCTGCAACAATATACTTGCATTCTTGTACCACATTTTCCATTGCTGCTCCTTTCCCTTGAAACTTTTTCTCATTCCGTGCTTTCCAAATCTCATAAACCAACACAGATATCAATAATCTAAAACTTTTTTGCTTCCCTGTTTTTGATCTACACTGAGTTACAAGGAAGGCTTTCTCATTACTCCAAAAACTTGATGTATTGGAAATACCCCCCCAAGCAAATACTTCCTTTCGAACATGTGCTGAGAATTCACATTTGAAGAATAGATGCTCAACATCCTCATCTTCTGTTTCACACAAGCAACATTGAGTATTAAGCTGTATTCCAATATTTTCCAAATACCTACAAGTCACCATTTTTTCCAACAAAGCTAGCCAAATGATGAAAATACATTTAGGTGGTGCCATATTATCCATGAGTATTCTACTCCACTCTACTCTTGGGAGATCACCTCTTAATGCAGTGTATATTTTTCAAATAGAGAAGGTAGGAGCCTGAATAAATGACATACCATTTGGGACCGAGAGAATGAGATTCCTTGCTTGTATTTGGAATCTCCATAGTAAACAGGTCCTGTTGCTTCACATAATATTCTTGAATCCACTTTACCCATAACTTGTCTTTCTTTTTAGCTATATTTCACAACAACTTACAAATGGCTGCCTTGTTCCACCAAACAAGATGTGTGAGATTCAAGCCTCCTGCTGTTTTAGGCAAGCACATTTGCTCCCAGCTCACAAGAGCTCTTCTACTAACTTCTGATTTCCCTGTCCATAAATACACCCTGCAGGCTATTTGAATTGCTATCATAATTTTCTGAGGGATCATAAATATCTGACTCCAGTAGGACTGAATCCCAAAAAGAACAGCTTTGATTAATTGAACCCGGCCAGCATATGACAGCATTTTGGATGACCAACAATTGATTTTATCTAGAATTCTCTGCAGCAGTGGTTGGCACTGAATAATAGAGAGTTTCTTTGATGATAAGGGCACTCCCAGGTATTTAAATGGAAGATTACCTTTAACAAGGCCAAACTCTCTGATTATTTGGTCTTGTGTATTATCATAAACTCCACCAAAATAGATATTACTTTTGGCTGGATTAGCTTTCAAGCCTGAAGCTAAAGAAAATTTATTGAAAGCTTTCATTAGTTCTCTCATAGAATCAATACTTCCTTTGGAGAACAGCAGCAAATCATCAGCAAATACCACCTGAACCATATTGAATTTCTTACATCTAGGATGGTACTTGAATTGTGGATTCCTTTTCAATTCTAGCAGACATCTATGCAAATACTCCATGCAAATAACAAAGAGATAGGGTGAGATAGGGTCACCTTGTCTCAGACCTCTTTTGGCCTCAAATTTTTCAGTGATTTCCCCATTAACACAAATGGCATAAGATACAGTAGACACACACACAAGGATCCATTTGACAAAGGGATATGGAAATCCCAATTCAATCATCAGATACCTTATAAAAGGCCATTCAACTGTATCATAAGCTTTTTGTATATCAATTTTGAGCATGCATCTGGGGGATATGTGCTTTCTACTGTAGCCTTTTATAACTTCATGACTGAGCAGGATGTTATCATAGATCATTCTTCCTTTGACAAAAGCACTTTGGTTCTCACTGATAACCTCATCTAAAACTTGTTGTAGTCTATTGGCAAGCACTTTTGAGATGAGTTTATATAATACACTACAACAGGCTATAGGTCTGTAGTCTTTTACCTCGTAAGCATTCACCTTCTTTGGCAACATATATTAATGCTGTATTAACAGTCTTAGGTAGAAAGCCACTGATGAAGAATTGTTTCACAGCTTCAGTCACTTCTCCTCCAATTATAGGCCAAGCTGTTTTGAAGAAGTAAGCATTAAAACCATCAACTCCAGGAGCTTTATTAGGATTCATTTGATTTAGAGCTTGAGAGATCACTGTGCAACACAATTTAATTTGACTGGCATAAGATAGCTTAAGCCCCAACCTTATCACCTCTTTATCCACCATAGGCAGAGAGTGAGATGTACTACCCATCAATCCTTTGTAGAAGTTGAGAATTTCATTTCTGATTTGGGTTTGTGTAGTACACCTAGTGCCATCAGCTGAAATTAATAAGTGAATTGCTTTAGTCCATTGTCTTGCACGAGCATAAGCATGAAAGTATTTGGTATTAGAATCTCCCAGTGTAATCCAGTCAGCTCTGGATTTTTGATGCCAAATATTTTCCTCTATCTTGCTCCATTTTTCTATCTCTGTGAGGATTTTTTTCTGCTTGAATTCTTGGCTCATTCAGCTTATCAATAGCTAATTCTCTTTGCACAGTACCTAACTCCTGTCTCAGATTCTCAAGTTTCTCAGGTATGTTCCTATAGTGACAAGTATTCAGCTGCTTGAAAGGATATTTGAGTTTTTTCATCTTTTGCCAAATATTCAGTAACTTATTTTCATGCAATTGCTGCTGCCACGCTTCAGAGACAATTTTCTTGTAGTCCTGATGCTCTGCTAACACATTGAGGAACCTGAAAGGAGAGCTTGTGTTCCAATTCTTCCCCCATTGTTATCAATAGGGGGCAATGATCAGAGATGTTTCTTTCAAGGATGAGAACTTGGGTATTTCCAAACTCTCTTAGCCAAAACTCATTTACCAGACATCTATCAATTAATGACAAGATTCTATCCTCCCTATTTTGATTGTTGCACCAAGTGTAATCATTTCCCACCATTCTCAAAGGATGAAGTTCATTTGAAGTAATACAATCATTAAAATCTCTCACCTCAGCTTCTGTTATAGGGTTGCCTTGAAATCTATCCTCCATAGTGAGTACTGAGTTAAAATCCCCCTATCAGCAGAGGTATAGCCAGATTTGTACAAATAGAAGCAATAAACTGCCATAGAGGTCTTCTCATTTCTATGGTATTGTAGGCATACACTGCCAATAGGCTGAACCTGTAATACCCGTAATTTCGATTTCTGGTAATTTCTTTTTTTTCGGCGGATGTCCGTTTTGACGACTCGCCCATGACCGTTTCATCATTCTGAGAATGATTAATTCTACACTTTTCATCATCCGAGTTCATTTCGATGTCGTTTTGTTGAGTTCCGTGCTTTTTAGCGACTTTTCCGCACTTGAGTTCGATTCTTGCGAATCTCGTTCGAAACTGCTATTTCGAGTTTCCCGTAAGTCCGTTTAACTTTGTTATGCGTGTCGTGAACTTCGGTTTGGTTATTCGATCACGTATCGTGATTTTCGGGCGTTTTGGGCCATTTTTATAATTTCCCAAAGTTTGGGGTAATTACTTCCGTTGTCGAATTTCGACACTTTGGGTAGTCGGAATCGTGTGTTCTCTTAGCGCTTAGATTAGTCTTTGCGAGTACTTCGTAACCATATCTTCGATTCATACTCAGGCTCGGGTTTCGGGGTCGTCCGGGCCGTCGGAGTGGCCA
The DNA here is from genome assembly GCA_033398695.1 of Orobanche coerulescens. Classification (NCBI taxonomy): domain Eukaryota; kingdom Viridiplantae; phylum Streptophyta; class Magnoliopsida; order Lamiales; family Orobanchaceae; genus Orobanche; species Orobanche coerulescens. Next base: position 10,208,658 of record CM065813.1, on the reverse strand, counting down.
CGGACGAGTCACGGCCGGAGCAGGGCCTGGCCTGGCCGAGTTACGGCCGTAAGGTGCCGGTTACACTTGGTGCAACAATCGTATTGTATTGCAACAATTTACAGTACGGAAACTTTTCCATAAATCTCGTGGGGCTCGGCCCAACATTCTTTTCTTAAAACTTTCTTACAAAAGGTTTGATTTACAAAACATGATTCATGACACCGTGATCCCCTGTCACGTGTATCCGTAGGTTCAACAACCCGCACGGACTTAACCAATCACAACAATCAATCATGCTCATGACTCCGTGATCGCTTGCCACGAGTCTCCGTAGGTTCAACAACCCACACGGATTGAGCAAACACAACAATCACAACAAACAGTCCCGACCCCGTGAACCTGTGTCACGTGTCACCGTAGGTTCCATCGAACCTGCACGGCTGGACGTACTGTGTTCTGATCCCATGGACCTGTGCCATGAATCATCGTAGGCCTCGTCAGACCCGCACGATTGGACCTCAGCACCACACACCAAGTTCTGATCCCATGGACCTCTGCCATGAATCCTCGTAGGCCCCGTCGAACCCGCACGAGTGAACTTAGCGTTCCAGCACACCACATTCACATTCACATTACATACAATAATGAGCACAGTTAGTCAATCACGTTGATCACCACAAAATCGTACATCATACGCATGTAACACAATCTCAATACTCTCAACAAAACTATCATCAATCAACGACACACAACCAACATGACACACGTTTGGTACACAATACATTGCACAACCAAGTGTACAACCATCCATATGTACGTCGCAATCCTGCACAAATGGCACAACACCTAACATGTATACCAACATAGCACTATTATCACAAAGCCTTCAAATTGCGGAATACACAATCGATTCAAACGGAACATATTTACGAAGGTAAGCAAAATCATCATAAATATCATACGTGATTACTAGTCGCAAGATACAAGTCGTATAGTAAGATACTTGCCTCGATATCGGCACGCAAGTATTCCAACGAACGCGGTTCAACCGGAAAGCTTCGAAACGCCCGATGCTATCGAAAAGAAAGACGACAACGAATGGAAGGGTTCAACTTGGTTTCTTCGCAAGAAACTCGACCCTAACAACATATAATCAATAAATCATCGATCATACGAGAAAGAATAATCGTAGAACGCCCGAAAACCCCTCTATGACATTTTACCGGACACCTTCCAAGCGTCGATCAAGAACTCGACCAAAACAACGAATCGATACGATCCAACCATGGAATAATAAAAGAAATGATAGAATACATCTAATTAATCATCAATACATCACAAATCTAAGTTATTATGGTTAAATCGGACAAAACGAACAAAAACCCCCAATTCACCCAAAAGTAAGGTTTCAAGAATTTACCTTGGATTAATGATGAAGAACAATTGTTGGTGTTATTAATCCACACCAAAAACTTGAAGAATAAGAAGTTCTCTGGGTTTGATGATGCAAAAACGCCCAAAAATCGCCCACAAGATCGCCCAAGAGGAGGAGGAATGAAGGAAGAGATGAAATGAGCATTCATCTCACAAAATCCGCGTAAATAGGCTGATCTGCCCTGTGTGCCGCGGCACAGGACAAGTGTGTCGCGGCCCACGGCCAAAAAAAACTGCCCAGCATTGGCTTAGTGCCGCGGCCCAGCCGAAGTGTGCCTCGGCACACGGTACAGTCCACTCCAATACCAAAAAGGCACATCGTGCAGTCTTAGCTATTTCGACCATAACTCCTTCGTCCGGACTCCAATTAACTCACCGTTTGAACCATTGGGAAGATAACTTGATGCTCTATAATATTGCAAAGATTCAGAATTTTTGGAGTTTCCAAGAATTTATGATGATTTTACAAAATCGAACTCATACTTGAAAAAGTCGCTTAAGACCACGGAACTCAATAAAACGACACCGAAACGAACTCGGATAACAAAAAGTGCAGAATTAATCATTCTAGGAATGACGAGACGGTCCCAAGAGAGTCGTCTAAACAGACCTACGCCGAAAAAAGAAAATTACTGGAAATCCGAAATTGCGGATATTACATTCTACCCTCCTTAAAAGAAGTTTCGTCCCGAAACTTAAATCAAGTAGGGAGAAGCAATATCCCACCAGGAAAACTCAATGAGATACACAAGAACCGAAAAAAAATCTCGCCCAACGGCGAAACGTTACAAGCAACGCAAGGGAATATACGGCGTGAAAACACGCCCCACGACGACTAACACAACGCCATCGACTATGTTTCAAAACAGCAACGAGTAATTAACAACACATCACATGCACACATTTAATCAAAGAAACGCACGCGACAACAAGTCGCACCCGACCACAACAACTATGTGGTAGGAACAAATATAGTATTATGATAGAATTCACTCCGATTCTCGTCAACAAGAAAATATCCGATGTCAAGACACAAACAATTCAAGATAACAGAAAACGAGAATACCGGACATTACATTCTATCCTATTTAAAATAAGTTTCGTCCCGAAACTTAAATTAAAACAGCATGGTAGAATACAGGCAAAACCAAAAAGTTCACGCAACAATTATCAATCTCTACTCGAATTACAACACAAATACAACACGCAACTATGCTACTGGGCACCACCGAGCTCTCCACGCGTAGGGGCGGGATCTCGGCTGCCGAACATCTCAACGACGGTCTCGCAGTATACCGCCTGATGTCCCACATGTCCACATTTGAAACAGTTAACTTGCGGCGAGCGACAATTCTTACGAGTATGGCCCACACGGCTACAATTGAAACATAACTTCACGCTGCTTGTCTTACTCGGCTCGTGAGTAAGATTCTTAGACTGGTCAACCGAACAAGGAGTGCTCCTAGAAGGAAACTGTGAAGCAACAGGCTCACGGATCTCACTTCTCTGGCCTCTTGAAAAGTTACTCGAGGTCTTCTGTCTCTTACTCTCTGAACCATATTCCGATACAGAAACGGCCATCTCAATGGCTAAAGCTCGGTCCTGATATTCCTTCAGGGTGGTACACATGAGCGGAGCCATACTCTCATGGATATGGGGTTTCATGCGCATATTGAAGTATCGGACCTTGTCCGCTTCACTTCTCACTTGATCACGAACATAAGCCGGCTGTCGATTAAAATCGACTATGGCCAGGGATATCGACACATCCTGGGGCGTAGATGAGAAAAACTCAATGATCATGCGTTCACGAACAGGCAACGGGCAATACTCTGCCTCCATAGCGGTCTTAAACTCTGCCCATGTAGGTGTAAAGGCAAAAAAACCGAAACCGAAACCGAAACCGAAAAAAAAACTGAAACCGAAACCGGTCAAAACCGGTTTTTGACCAAAACCGGTTCGGGTTGGCGCAAAACCGGCGGTTTCTACCCGGTTTTGCATTTTCCCGTTAGAAACCGGTCCAAACTGTTTTGGTAACCGGTTTCTGAAACCGGGTTGAAAAAACCGGTTTGAAACCGGTTTTTGCATGTATCCGTTAGGTGTCCGTTTTTTTCAAAAATGTGACCGTTTTTTGCCCCTTTTTTTTTACCATTTTGCCATCCCTAAACCAACTATAAATACCCTGTTTGAGTTTTGGTTTAGTCACAATACTCAAACACTCTTCAAGTACTAAAAAATTACAAAATTCTCGTTTCTCTCAATTCAAATGGCAACTCAATCTTCTTCCGCTTCAACGAATGCACTCGAGATTGTTGAAGTTATAGAAACAACTCGAAACCAAAAAATTTGGTGTAATTTCAACCTCGTGAGGTTGTCGGATGGGCAACTTAAGGCTCATTGTAAACATTGCGATAAGTTTTTGAAACATGAATCCAACACGACGTTGAAGATGCATACCGACAAGTATTGCGAAGGACTCAAATCCGTTCCGGAAGCCGGTCAAGCATCTATGTCACGAGAGGGCGGTCTTTTTGCATACGAGGTGGAGCGGTGCCGACAACAATTTGCAAGCTACGTGATTCAAGAAGGTTTGCCGTTCAACCACTTCGATAACCCTCGATTGACTAAGGTGATTCAAAATACTCTTCAACCGCGATATAAACAAGTAAGTCGTGCTACTCTTAGACGTGATTGTATTAAATTATGGAAAAAGGCTAAAATAGAACTAGTAAACGGTTTTGCAAACTTAAATACAAATGTAAACTTAACAACCGATGTTTGGTCGGCACCTCATGGTTTGCTCGGTTCATACCTTTGTGTTACCGCACATTGGATTGATCCCGATACATGGCTAATGATGAAGCGTACGATTGCTTTTGAAAATTTTGAGTACCCTCACACGGGTCAAAATTTATTTCATATGTTACAAAATGTAATAAATAACTTTAACTTACAAGAAAAGTTTTTTCGATCTCATTTGATAACGCGTCTAATAATACAAACGGTAAAAATTAATATTAACATATAAACCGCCTTGAAGGGTATTTTTATCATAGTCGATGTGTTGCACACATTATAAATTTGGTTGTTCAAGACGGATTAGCGGTACCCGAAATAAGTTTGGTAAAAGACGCTTTTAAAAAAATGTTACAAGATATATTTTGTTCAAGTAAAGCTAGATATAAACAATATATGAAATTGTGTAAGGACACGAATTCTATTTTTTTAACCCCTAATTGGGACGTTCCTACAAGATGGAATTCGACTTATAAAATGTTTTGTTGTGGTTTACGCCAACGTGATACTTTACAACTTTTTCATGATGAACTTGCGAATAGGACGAGTAGGGTTACACCATTTACGTCGGAACAATGGGATATAGTTAGAAAAATAAGCGAATTGCTCAATGTTTTTAAAAACGCAACAACTATATTATCGGGTGTTTATTATCCCACGAGTCAATTGGTACTTAATCAAATTTATTTAATGTGTTCAAAATTAAGCGACTACGAATTAAGTGGTGATTTATATGAAAAAATGGTTTCGCCCATGAAAGAAAAACTAAGAAAATATTTTAAAGAAATGCCACCAGTAATTACTTGTTCCGCCGCCTTGAACCCATGTATGAATATTAGCGGGGTGGAACTACTTATCGACAAAATCTCTACTGATTTAGAGTTGCGTAACGAAAATGTTTTCTATTCAAGAGATGCAAAAGCCATTTTTAACAAAAATTTCAAAGACTTATTCGGGGTTTATTTTAAAAAGTATGGTTCAAGAAATGATTCTTCAAGTTCGTTTTCATCATCATTTTCTACTTCTACTAGCGCGGATCCCATGCTTAACTTATATAATAGTTTAAGAGAAGAAAACACTAAACGGGCTAGGGGTGAGGGTGATCAATCATCGACTAGCGAATATGGGAGATATATTGGAACCGATTTTTTATCGACTATGGGACCCCATGATATCGCAAATCTTGATATTTTGGCTTGGTGGAAAGGAAGGGAAACTCAATTTCCCGTTCTAACCGCTATGGCCCGAGATTTACTAACCGTCCAAGCTTCTACGGTAGCTTCGGAATCCGCCTTTTCTCTTAGTGGTAGGGTATTATCTATACGAAGAACAAGACTCACACCGGCATCATTGGAGATGTGTATTTGCTTGAAGGATCACTTGGACGCATCCGAGCGTATACAACACACTCAAAGTCTTGAAGGAGAACTAGACATTGAACAAGAAATACACGATATCGAGGTGGAAGAAGGTTTTGCAATCTCACTCTCCGATGAAGAAATTGCTCTCGATGAAGCTTCGCGCGAGGCTAGCTCCGAAGAAGATATCACTCTCGATGAATAAAAATTTATGTTTTAAATTCTAAATGTTTGAATAATAGTTGATGTTGTAATGAGTTTATTTAATAAAAGTTTATGTCTTAAATTCTAAATGTTTGAATAAAAGTTGATGTTGTAATGAGTTTATTTAGTAAAAGTTTGTGTTTTAAATTCTAAATGTTTGAATAAAAGTTGATGTTGTAATGAATTTATTTAATAAAAGTTTATGTTTTAAATTGTAAATGTTTGAATAAAAGTTGATGTTGTAATGAGTTTATTTAATAAAAGTTTATGTTTTAAATTCTAAATGTTTGAATAAAAGTTGATGTTGTAATGAGTTTATTTAATAAAAGTTTATATTTAATGTATAATGGGTTTATTTAATAAGAATATATTATTTTTTTAATTTTTTTTTTTAAAAAAAACGGTTATAACCGGTTTTTTCTACCCGAACCGATCACAAACCGACCCAAACCGGTTAGTATAGGGTCGAGTTTTTACAGTCCCCAACCCAACCCGACCCGAACCGGTTTGGTCAAAAAACCGGTTTTTTAGACTACGACCAAAAACCGGTTCGGTTATACAACCCGAACCGGTTTGAAAAAAAAAACGAATTGTACACCCCTATGTAGGTGTACGATCTGCAGGCACTACAGCTTGCCACCAGTCTGCAGCTTCTTTGTCAAACAAGTACTGAGCAATGGCTACCCTCTTCTCATCCGGACAAGCTACAGCATCAAATGTTCTGTCCAACTGGAAGAGCCAGCCTTCCCAACCTAACGAGTCAGATGAACCCACAAAACGGGGCGGATGCATCCTCATCACATCTCGTAACAACTTACTAGCCCCGTTATCCCCATCCGGGTTCTCATTCCGATGTACGGCCTGATTCATCTGCACTAACTGATCAACCATCTGACGAAGGATGGTGGCGGCGCCAATGTCAACATTAACGCTAGTCGAATGTCCCTGATCTGTACTGATCCGATCGGTACTCGGCAAGGAGGGAGTCGCCCTCTCACGCTCCTGATCATGACCACGACTACGACCATGTCCTCGGCCACGACCTCTCGGCATACTGAACGGACGACCAAACAGAATAACGCAACCATACAAACGTCACAACGTCAACATAGGACGATAATAACAGCACGATAAAGCATCAACTCCAAGTCATCACACATGTGCATGAACTAACACTGTAATTTAAGAACTTCATTCAAAAATAATTCGCACAGTCACATCAACAGAGGTGTTTAGATTTTACCCAACCAAACACAGTCAAAACCACACACGTATCGTAGGGATCAAACACTCGCAGCAAAAATAAAATATTTCCGGGGTATTATTCAAATGATAAAATTTTAAAATTCTCAAGTTTGAAAAATTTGGTGAAATGAAATTTTTGAAAACACTTTTAATACCATGATCGTCCAATCAAAACCATGTACCTCAACATTTAGAAAACACTGAAACATTCTCCGGCGAGCACAACAACACCACAAACTTATCACAACCACTTGCCCCAACACGTGGATATAAGAAGTTCAAAATTCCAAAAACCAAAAATCATTCTGCAAAATAAAAATTTCCCAAAATCCTTTAGTTCATAACCAAAACGACGGTAATATTTTACAATGTCCGAAGTACTTCAAAACACATTTTTCAAATACCGTCTGATGGTGTCATTTGAAAATACACGGCCCATTTGTCAAAATTTACAAATTTAAAAAAAATCCATATAAACCATGGTTTGACCGCACCACCAAAATATTATCCAAAAATCGATTTCTACAAAAATTCTCAAACTGTAAAGTCCTTCAGAAAATATTCTTAAACTTATCCATAGCGGACAAAATTTACAACATTCCAAAGACAGTCGAATTTAAAACCACATACTCAAATGGCAACCACGGTCGCCAATTCAATCAAATGCATCTCGTGGTATCAATTTTAAACGCACAGCAAGATCATTCATCGGAGTTTCTCATAAACTCTACCGTTGATATCTTCACAGAACCCATCAAGGTTTACAACTTTCACACCATACCACCTCACATGGTGGTTCAAAAGTAAAACAACAATACGCTCAGCTATACTCATACCATGTACCACAAGTATTAAACACAACTACATCACACAATACTGTGTAAACAAAATCATGCACCGCAATTAACTCACTAAGATAAAATCAAGATACACAGGTATTACGCATAAAGGAGGAGACTTACATGTCGCATGGAGGTGACAGTCGCCCACGATACTAATCTCGTCCGACAACATAACCGACACGTTGTGACTACGCACAACTCAATTTGTCACTGATGACTCGAACGACAAGACAACACATTACTCGACAAATCACGACTTGACTCGACCCGAAGGCCTAGGTTTCTGCAACCTAAGCTCCGATACCATAAATCTAACACCCCCAAAATCATATGGGAATATTACACGCCGTAGACCCTTTCCACAAGGATCTACCAGGCTAAACATCCATAAACAACCAAATGCTTACCCAACCAGGGTCAAACAATAAAATAATCCAGACCGTTATGGTCACTTACACGTGAATACACAGACCGATGAGGTCACACAACCCAATCAACACAACTGACCTAAACGACATTACCCACACAGGGGTCGAAATACAATACAGCGGAAGACTGAAATCAACTCTGACAATACAACAAAAATCAAACAACTCTCGACTCATGATTAGTATCGCAGCTCATCATCCTCTTGTGCCAATCCTGTGATTGCTCCCCTAAATCTGCATGTACCTGGACGCAAAACAGACATTCACCCCCCGATTACTCAGGGGTTAGTAAAACTCCACTGTTTTACTAGTGCAAGTATCAAATCATACGAAATATAACAAGCAAGTAATAATTGTAAATCAAATATAACAATCAAGTATCAAAATATCCCTGGGAGGTTATAATCACCTCGGGAATTTTTAGAATTTCAAAACCTTTCGAAAATCTTAGGGTCTTAACCCAAATCTCAAATTGTATTGCAACAGTACAAAAACTTTTCCATAAATCTCGTGGGGCTCGGCCCAACATTCTTTTCTTAAAACTTTCTTACAAAAAGTTTGATTTACAAAACATGATTCGTGACACCGTGATCCCCTGTCACGTGTCTCCGTAGGTTCAACAACCCGCACGGATTTAACCAATCACAACAATCAATCATGCTCATGACTCCGTGATCGCTTGCCACGAGTCTCCGTAGGTTCAACAACCCACACGGATTGAGCAAACACAACAATCACAACAAACAGTCCCGACCCCGTGAACCTGTGTCACGTGTCACCGTAGGTTCCGTCGAACCCGCACGGTTGGACGTACTGTGTCCTGATCCCATGGACCTGTGCCATGAATCATCGTAGGCCTCGTCAGACCCGCTCGATTGGACCTCAGCACCACACACTAAGTTCTGATCCCATGGACCTAGGGATGGCAGTCGGGTACGGCGGGCGCGGATAGTGCCTATCCACATCCGTACCCGCGAGGTAAATATGTACCCGCGACCCGCGACGGGTATGATTTGCCAAACACACCCGCGACCCGCGGGTATCCGCCACCCGTTGGGTATCCGCAACCCGCCACCCGTCGGGTATCCGCGATGCAAATAAATGAATTCAATATAAATAAAAATTTCACACAAATTAATATCCATAAATCAAACTTAGAAATTCATATATAGTATATACAAAAAGATTAAAATACTTGTACATCATACCGAATTCAAAATCTGTTTGAATATTTTATGGGTATTTCGCGAGTATTTTTGTGGGTATTTCGCGGGTATCTTCGCGGGTGTTTTTCGCGGGTAAATGGGTTTTGCGGGTATGGATAGTAGCTATCCATATCCATACCCGCGAACCTAATGGATAGTAATTTCATACCACGAAGCTATCCGTGGATACCAAATGCCCACCAAACCCGCACCTATTAGGGTCGGGTGCCCGCGGTTATCCGTTACCCACGGGTAAATTGCCATCCCTACATGTACCTGTGCCATGAATCCTCGTAGGCCCCGTCGAACCCGTACGAGTGAACTTAGAATTCCAGCACACCACATTCACATTCACATTACATACAATAATGATCACAGTTAGTCAATCGCGTTGATCACCACAAAATCGTACATCATACGCACGTAACACAATCTCAATACTCTCAACAAAACTATCATCAATCAACGACACACAACCAACATAACACACGTTTGGTACACAATACATTGCACAACCATCCATATGTACGTCGCAATCCTGCACAAATGGCACAACACCTAACATGTATACCAACATAGCACTATTATCACAAAGCCTTCAAATTGCGGAATACACAACCGATTCAAACGGAACATATTTACGAAGGCAAGCAAAATCATCATAAATATCATACGTGATTACTAGTCGCAAGATACAAGTCGTATAGTAAGATACTTGCCTCGATATCGGCACGCAAGTATTCCAACGAACGCGGTTCAACCGGAAAGCTTCGAAACGCCCGATGCTATCGAAAAGAAAGACGACAACGAACGGAAGGGTTAAACTTGGTTTCTTTGCAAGAAATTCGACCCTAACAACATATAATCAATATATCATCGATCATACGAGGAAGAATAATCGTAGAACGCCCGAAAACCCCTCTATGACATTTTACCGGACACCTTCCAGGCGTCGATCAAGAACTCGACCAAAACAACGAATCGATACGATCCAACCATGGAATAATAAAGGAAATGATAGAATACATCTAATTAATCATCAATACATCACAAATATAAGTTATTATGGTTAAATCGGACAAAACGAACAAAAACCCCCAATTCACCCAAAAGTAAGGTTTCAAGAATTTACCTTGGATTAATGATGAAGAACAATTGTTGGTGTTATTAATCCACACCAAAAACTTGAAGAATAAGAAGTTCTCTAGGATTGATGATGCAAAAACGCCCAAAAATCGCCCACAAGATCGCCCAAGAGGAGGAATGAAGGAAGAGATGAAATGAGCATTCATCTCACAAAATCCGCGTAAATAGGCTGATCTGCCCTGTGTGCCGCGGCACAGGACAAGTGTGCCGCGGCCCACGGCCAAAAAAAAACTGCTCAGCATTGGCTTAGTGCCGCGGCCCAGCCGAAGTGTGCCTCGGCACACGGTACAGTCCACTCCAACACCAAAAAGGCACATCGTGCAGTCTTAGCTATTTTGACCATAACTCCTTCGTCCGGACTCAAATTAACTCACCGTTTGAACCATTGGGAAGTTAACTTGATGCTCTATAATATTGCAAAGACTCAGAATTTTTGGAGTTTCCAAGAATTTATGATGATTTTACAAAATCGAACTCATACTTGAAAAAGTCGCTTAAGACCACGGAACTCAATAAAACGACACCGAAACGAACTCGGATAACAAAAAGTGCAGAATTAATCATTCTAGGAATGACGAGACGGTCCCAATAGAGTCGTCTAAACGGACCTCCGCTGAAAAAAGAAAATTACTGGAAATCCAAAATTGCGGATATTACATTCTACCCTCCTTAAAAGAAGTTTCGTCCCGAAACTTAAATCAAGTAGGGAGAAGCAATATCCCACCAGGAAAACTCAATGAGATACACAAGAACCGAAAAAAAATCTCGCCCAACGGCGAAACGTTACAAGCAACGCAAGGGAATATACGGCGTGAAAACACGCCCCACGACGACTAACACAACGCCATCGACTATGTTTCAAAACAGCAACGAGTAATTAACAACACATCACATGCACACATTTAATCAAATAAACGCACGCGACAACAAGTCGCACCCGACCACAACAATTATGTGGTAGGAACAAATATAGTATTATGATAGAATTCACTCCGATTCTCGTCAACAAGAAAATGTCCGACGTCAAGACACAAACAATTCAAGATAACAAAAAAAGAGAATACCGGACATTACATTCTATCCTATTTAAAATAAGTTTCGTCCCGAAACTTATTTTAAAACATCATGGTAGAATACAGGCAAAACCAAAAAGTTCACGCAACAATTATCAATCTCTACTCGAATTACAACACAAATACAACACGCAACTATGCTACTGGGCACCACTGAGCTCTCCACGCGTAGGGGCGGGATCTCGGCTCCCGAACATCTCAACGACGGTCTCGCAGTGTACCGCCTGATGTCCCACATGTCCACATTTGAAACAGTTAACTTGCGGCGAGCGACAATTCTTACGAGTATGGCCCACACGGCTACAATTGAAACATAACTTCACGCCGCTTGTCTTACTTGGCTCATGAGTAGGATTCTTAGACTGGTCAACCGAACAAGGAGTGCTCCCAGAAGGAAACTGTGAAGCAACAGGCTCACGGATCTCACTTCCCTGGCAGCCCGTTTTTGTTCATTTCTTCACTTTTCTTGCTCTATCGGACGGGTGCGACGGGAAATTGAGTTCTTGGTCGATTCTAATCAATTCCAAGATGTTTTGGAAGATTCTTGTTGATTATATCATCATCCAATCCGTGTATTTCGTCGAATCAAGGTATATTTCTTGATTTTCCTTCAAGTCGACTTTTTGGAGAATTTGTTCTTAATTTCGATTCTAGTCCGATTTTGATACATCGGTTGGTGTAGTATGATGTTATTAATCATGTTCTATGGATTGTATATCCATATATCGAGTTTGTTTAACTCAATTGACGATTCGAGTGTTCTTGGGAATTATTGAACATTTAGTGTTCGATTAAATGCCCCAATGAGTTCCTTTCGATAGTTTGTTGGGATTTCCGTCATTTTTGCCTTGATTCTCGTCGTAATCATCTTTTATTGTTCCTTCTGGAGGATTATAGGTGCTCGAGGATTTCTGATGTTGAATCCCGTTTGGTGATTGATGGTTCGTGTGGTGTTATTCTCGTAGTACTCGTGGTGCTATTGCATTCTTGATATTGTTCGGGGGTTCGGGGCTGTTCGAACGTATTTCATCCGTCGTCTTGTGCGATCGTGGTTTTGAGGCAAGTATCTTGCCCATACATTACGTGTTTTGTGGATATAATGGTTGCTAAGTGTCGATATGTGCTAAATAAATATCTATAACCATTTTTCAAAAGAATCGGTATATTTATCATCATGGTTTTCGTAAATGTGAACCGTGTGTGTCGGGAATTAATATGCTTAGTTGGATATGTGTGCTAGTGACGAGTATAGGATCACCTTACTTTCGTGTGATGTTATTATGTATGATTATGGCGTCGGTAAATGTACGTTGTAATTCTCTTTTGAAATTATGTGCTTGGAGTCACGTGGTTAGGGATGAATATGTGAGTTTGTGTGATATTGTTTGTGTCATTCAGTGCTATTGAGATCTTGTGCTCGCTTGTGAATTGATATAGTTCTGGGTCGTGAGTACGTGTTGGATAATGTGGCCATTCTAGCAAGGTACCTCGACTATATATATATTTTGTGTGTTTGACCTTTGAGAGTTGTGGTTTTGTAATTTGTGAGTTGTTACTCTTACACCTGGGGATGGCATGTGGCCTCTGGGGGCCGATACTAATGGGTACGGCCACGGAAGTGGACTTGGGTGCGTGTGTTGTTGTTCTTCCACCTGGGGACGGTTCGACGGGACCTCTGGGGGCTGATACTAATGGGTACGGCCGCGGAAGTGGTTTCCCACCTGGGGACGGTCCGACGGGGCCTCTGGGGGCCGATACTAATGGGTACGGCCACGGGTTACCAAGTGTGGTTTCTGTGATATTGATGTAGATGTTTTGATGATTAATTGTGATATGTCCGGAGTATCACAATGCTTTACGCTCGGGGTCGAGATACATTATATATCGATTCTTGGTGTTTGGCTAGAATGGCATAAGAATATTGTGTTATGTGTAATGTGTCCTTGTAAGTGAATTGCAGTGGATGATCGGGTTGTAGTCCCTGTGTTTTGTGATCGAAATGGTCAGGCCATGGACCCCGTGTTTTGTTAACGGATTTGTATTTTGGAAAATGAACTGTGGAGCTGTGACCCTAAATGGCTTTTGAGGAATTAAGAACTTTTCAATTTCTAATGTTTTCAAAACTCCCGAGATTTGGAAATGTTTTCAAAGTGCTTACTTGCTTCGTTTCTACTTTCAAGACTTGAACTTGTTTTTTTAACTAAATATATCTCGGGAAGTCTTTCGTTGTATTCTCGGAATGTGTTGTGTATGGCTCGTTTTTGCACTTTATACTTGCACTAGCGAAACAGTGGAGTTTTGCTAACCCCCGAGTAATCGGGGGGTGGATATATTTATTGTGTCCAGGTACATGCAGGTTTTCGGGAGCAAGACACAGGATCGGTACGAGGGATGATGAAAGACGAATGAAACTAATCAGACGAAGGCCAGTTTTGGGTTAAGTTAGTCGAAGTCCATTGTAATGTCTTTTCGCTGTCTTATTGTCGTTGTTGCAAGTATTTTACCCTTGCGTGGGTATGAGTCTGGATGAGTTTATGTATTTCGATTGTAAGTCAGTGACGAAAGACCAAATCGGTCTATTGGTTCGTTATTTTTATTCATTGGTATGTAATGTAATGTGTTGTTTTGACGTATAGCCTGGTGGGTCCTCACGGAGAGGGTCTGCGGCGTGTAATATTCCCGGTTTGATCTGGGGGTGTTACATTTAAGGTATCAGAGCTTAGGTTGAGGAAACCTAGGCTGTCGGGTCGAGTTATGTGTTGTTGAGTCTTGTATTGTCAGATGTTGTCTGACTGAGTCGTGTCGCGAGGCGTCATTTGGAATGTCGGCCGTGATTAGTATCAGGGTGCAGCCATCATCTTCGTGCGACCTGTGGATGTAAGTCTCCCTTCTTTGTGTTGTGCCTCGTGTGACGTGAGTTGCTTGTATGATTATATCGTTGATTGATTAAACCCTTGTGTGGATTTTTATTCCGTGATATGTGAGTATTAGACTCTAATATTTTATTTATATGCGGAGCGGTGTCGCTGCTAATGTATTTTCGAACTGTATTTTAACCGCTGCGTGAGCCCTTTCAAAATGACTTTGAGTATTTTGCAGACTGAGTTTATTTCGAAAACCGATTCCCTTAACCGAGTTTTTGGCATTATGGCCTTGATCATTTTGGCGAAATTCTTATGACGGTATTTAGTATTTTGTAAATGGCTTTTGTGAGTTTTGAAATATTACCGTCATCGGCCTTTTTGGCGTTTTTGTAAATGGTTTTTATCCTGGTGGGTTCCGGCGCGGGACCCACGGCGTTATAATGTTCCGTGTAATTACCTGAAATTTTTGGGCATTCTAACCCATTGAATTATCTCTGAAAACCTTGAGTATCTTAGAAAATAAATTTCGAGACGTACTTTTAAAATGAATTATTTTCTCGTGGTACATCCAAGGTGCCACAATATGTTTAAAAAATTCTTCTACCTCGAGGACCAAAATGTTTTGAGATATTTTCAATGTTTTATAAACACTTTTAATTAGACCCGAGGGTCGAAGATTCTGAAAGTTTTTCACTAAGAGAAAGTGTTCTCATTTTTATCAAATGCGAAAGGGTTCTCCAAAGTCTCGATAATGATATTTCACGTTTGTACTTTTTTTTAAAGGTGATACTCAAGATCGACCGGTATTTTTTCTAAATTATTTTCCAAATGAGGTTTTCGTTTTTAAAACCTATCCATTCCCGTTTGAGGGATGGGTATGTATGTATGATGTTGGCTTTGTCGTTGTGATGTTAAATCCCAAATATGATCGAGTTGGTGGCATGAACGTTGAGGCGTTGCCACGTATTTGTTGTACTAGCCCTCTGTGAGACGTGTGAACTGGTATTTAATGGTTGTCGCCTCGTGGTTGATTGCGTGTGTCACACGAGTGCGAGATGTTGAAGCTTGGGTTTGTACGTTGGTGTACATGTGTGATTGTTTCATGATATTTGTAATTACGTGCTGGTTATCGTTCGGGCCGTTGAGGCCGCCGAACGATACCATCGTTGCTGTAGTGTTTATGTGTGTATTACTTTACGATGGTAATCGTTGTATATGATATGTGTTATGATTCCTTGTTGTGCTGAGTTGGCATCTCCGCTATGTTGTTTTGCGACGTTATGCCCCATTGTATCTAGCATTTGTATTTTCGGTATGCCGAGTCGAGGTGTTTCAACCGTGAGGCGCCAGGGCATGCACGTGTAAATTGTCCTTCTCGTCGGTAACGCTTTTCAAGTGTGGACCCGAGAGACACAGGATCCAGTTTTGCGAGTTGGGTTCCGAGTCTTTCGGGGCGTGAACTTCAGTACAGATACGAGGATCGGCTCTGAGAGGCCCATGGGAGATGTTTATGTCGTTTGCTTTTTGTGTTGTCACCTTGCTCCCGTTGTTGTGAGTTGCGGGAACGACATTTCTTTTATAAGAGGTCGAATGTAATGCCCGTATCATTTTTGACTTCCGCATTTTATCTCCCTCAAGTCTATCGACTCGCTCATGTTCGATGATACTTTCTGAACTTGTTCTGTATTTCGGTTTCGTCGTTCGAACGAGCTGTGATCTTGTTTTAGGTCGATCTGGTTATCGCTGTGACTTTTCCGAGTCCGGTTCGATTCTTGTGAACTTTGTTCGGAAGTAACATCTTTTGGTTCTACTAGTTCTTTTATTCGTAGTGGATCGGATTTTGAACTTCTGTGTTTTCGACTCTGTCGACTCATTTATGTTCGTTGACATTTTCTGAGCTTGTCCTGCCCCTTGCTTTTGTTGATCGAACGAGTGTTGTATTGTTTCGGAATAACTCGTTTGTCGTTGTGGCTTTTCAATTGCTATTCCCTTTCCTGTGGATCTTATGTGAATGCACATCCCGTTGTTTTCACCGGATCATATATTGTCTCGAGTCGAGATGTGAACCTTGGAGTTGTTTGAATTTTATTGTTCTTCGTGATTCGAACATGATTGTTCGATTTTTGTTGTCTCGATCGTTATGGTTCGATCGTTTGATTGTTTGATTTTTGTTGATCTCGTTTCGTGATCGTTGAACATTCAGACTCCTTCGTAATTCCCTTAAGTTCGGGAAATTAGTCTCGTTTTCGATCTTCCAACCCTTGGGCGGTGGAATTCCGTATTTGTTCAGCGATTGGCTCGCATTATGATTGATATACCGTTGGGTTGGTCAATCATATTGATTTTCGTTCGTTGTATTTTGTGATTGTTCGGATAATCGACTTGATTGTATTATCCTTTTGTTGACGCTTGTCACTTGTTGGTTTTATTATATCTCTACAGTGGCGTTGTGCTGGTCGTCGTGGAGCGTGTTTTCACGCCGTATATTCCTTTGCGTTGCTTGTAACATTTCGCCGATAGGCGTAAGTTACGCGTTTCTTGTGTATCTCGTTGAGTTTCCTGGCGGGACATTGCTTCTCCCTACTTGTTTTAAGTTTCGGGAGGAAACTTCTTTTAAGGAGGGTAGAATGTAATACTCGTAATTTCGATTTCCGGTAATTTCTTTTTTTTTCGGCGGAGGTCCGTTTTGACGACTCTCCCATGACCTTTTCGTCATTCTGAGAATGATTAATTCTACACTTTTCGTTATCCGAGTTCATTTCGATGTCGTTTTGTTGAGTTCCGTGCTTTTTAGCGACTTTTCCGCACTTGAGTTCGATTCTTGCGAATCTCGTTCGAAACTGCTGTTTCGAGTTTCCCATAAGTCCGTTTAACTTTGTTAGACGTGTCATGAACTTCGGTTTGGTTAGTCGATCACGTATCGTGATTTTCGGGCGTTTTGGGCCATTTTTGTAATTTCCTAAAGTTTGGGGTAATTACTTCCATTGTCGAATTTCGACACTTTGGGTGGTCGGAATCGTGTGTTCTCTTAGCGCTTAGATTCATCTTTGCGAGTACTTCGTAACCATATCTTCGATTCATACTCAGGCTCGGGTTTCGGGGTCGTCCGGGCCGTCGGAGTGGCCAGAGCCGAGTCACGGCCGGAGCAGGGTCTGGCCTGGCCGAGTTACGGCCGTAAGGTGCCGGTTACGGCCGTACGTGCTCGGCATACTTGGCGGGACGAATGCCAGTTACGTCCGTAAGGAGACATCGGGTACGGCCGTACGGGCGCTGGGCATCTTCCGGACGAAGACCGGTTACGGCCGTAATGTGTGCCAGTTACGGCCGTAAGTGTCTGACAGGTGCTGGGCAGATTTTTGACGAATGCCAGTTACGGCCGTAAGGCCTGCCGAGTACGGCCGTATAGTTACGTCCGTAAGGCACTGCCGGTTACGGCCGTAAGTGTCCGGCAGTGACCGGCTATATTAGGCCTGACAGTCCGTTTTTGTTCATTTCTTCACTTTTCTTGCGGCTATCGGACGAGTGCGACGGGAAATCGAGTTCTTGGCCGATTCTAATCAATTCCAAGATATTTTGGAAGATTCTTGTTGATTATATTATCATCCAATCCGTGTATTTCGTCGAATCAAGGTATATTTCTTGATTTTCCTTCAAGTCGACTTTTTGGAGAATTTGTTCTTGATTTCGATTCTAGTCTGATTTTGATACATCGATTGGTGTAGTATGATGTTATTAATCGTGTTCTACGGATTGTATATCCATATATCGAGTTTGTTTAACTCGATTGACGATTCGAGTGTTCTTGGGAATTATTGAACATTCAGTGTTCGATTAAATGCCCCAATGAGTTCCCTTCGATAGTTTGTTGGGATTTCCGTCATTTTTGCCTTGATTCTCGTCGTAATCATCTTTTATTGTTCCTTCCGGAGGATTATAGGTGCTCGAGGATTTCCGATGTTGAATCCCGTTTGATGATTGATGGTTCGTGTGGTGTTATTCTCGTAGTACTCGTGGTGCTATTGCATTCTTGATATTGTTCGGGGGTTCGGGGCTGTTCGAACGTATTTCATCCGTTATCTTGTGCGGTCGTGGTTTTGAGGCAAGTATCTTGCCCATACATTACGTGTTTTGTGGATATAATGGTTGCTAAGTGTCGATATGTGCTAAATAAATATCTATAACCATTTTTCAAAATAATCGGTATATTTATCATCATGGTTTTCGTAAATGTGAACTGTGTGTGTCGGGAATTAATATGCTTAGTTGGATATGTGTGCTAGTGACGAGTATAGGATCACCTTACTTTCGTGTGATGTTATTATGTATGATTATGGCGTCGGTAAATGTACAGTGTAATTCTCTTGTGAAATTATGTGCTTGTAGTCACGTGGTTAGTGATGAATATGTGAGTTTGTGTGATATTGTTTGTGTCATTCGGTGCTGTTGAGATCTCGTGCTCCCTTGTGAATTGATATAGTTCTGGGTCGTGAGTACGTGTTGGATAATGTGGACATTCTAGCAAGGTACCTCGAGTATATATATTTTGTGTGTTTGACCTTTGAGAGTTGTGGTTTTGTAATCTGTGAGTTGTTACTCTTCCACCTGGGGATGGCATGTGGCCTCTGGGGGCCGATACTAATGGGTACGGCCACGGAAGTGGACTTGGGTGCGTGTGTTGATGTTCTTCCACCTGGGGACGGTTCGACGGGACCTCTGGGGGCCGATACTAATGGGTACGGCCGCGGAAGTGGTTTCCCACCTGGGGACGGTCCGACGGGGCCTCTGGGGGCGATACTAATGGGTATGGCCACTGGTTACCAAGTGTGGTTTCTGTGATATTGGTGTTGATGTTTTGATGATTAATTGTGATATGTCTGGAGTATCACAATGCTTTACGCTCGGGGTCGAGATACATTATATATCGAGTCTTGGTGTTTGGCTAGAATGGCATAAGAATATTGTGTTATGTGTAATGTGTCCTTGTAAGTGAATTGCAGTGGATGATCGGGTTGTAGGCCCTGTGTTTTGTGATCGAAATGGTCAGGCCATGGACCCCGTGTTTTGTTAACGGATTTGTATTTTGGAAAATGAACTTTGGAGGTGTGACCCTAAATGGCTTTCGAGGAATTAAGAACTTTTCAATTTCTAATGTTTTCAAAACTCCCGAGATTTGGAAATGTTTTCAAAGTGCTTACTTGCTTCGTTTCTACTTTCAAGACTTGAACTTTTTTTTAACTAAATATATCTCGGGAAGTCTTTTGTTGTATTCTCGGAATGTGTTATGTATGGCTCGTTTTTGCACTTTATACTTGCACTAGCGAAACAGTGGAGTTTTGCTAACCCACGAGTAATCGGGGGGTGGATATCTGTATTGTGTCCAGGTACATGCAGGTTTTCGGGAGCAAGACACAGGATCGGTACGAGGGATGATGAAAGACGAATGAAACTAATCAAACGAAGGCCAGTTTTGGGTTAAGTTAGTCGAAGTCCATTGTAATGTCTTTTCCGCTGTCTTATTGTCGTTGTTGCAAGTATTTTACCCTTGCGTGGGTATGAGTCTGGATGAGTTTATGTATTTCGATTTGTAAGTCAGTGACGAAAGACCAAATCGGTCTATTGGTTCGTTATTTTTATTCATCGGTATGTAATGTAATGTGTTGTTTTGACGCCTAGCCTGGTGGGTCCTCACGGAGAGGGTCTGCGGCGTGTAATATTCCCGGTTTGATCTGGGGGTGTTACAGAACCTCTTTCCAGTACTCTTATCATGCACTTTACAATAAATTCCTTGATCATGACATTCAATCAATTGAATATCAACATGCCTAGGATTCCATCCCACCCATAGTCTTCCATTCTGGGCATGTGAGTAGTTATTCAAAAACTCCCAGTTTCTATTGAGCTTCTGTGAAATCTTTTTGTATTTTCCAATTTTCACCCGAGTATCTTCTAATATCACTATATCTAGCTTTTGTATTAACATAAGCTGCTTTATTTCCTTTATTTTGAAGGGCTTATTACATCCTCTCACGTTCCAGAATAATATCTTCATCTTGTAACCAAAGAGGGAAGGCCCCCGCCCTTTTGTTGAATATCTGGTGGTTTCTCCATGTTATCCAGAATCATGTAAGTATTGCCAATCCTCAAAGTATTTGTGAATCCTTCAATTTGCTCTGGGCTAGCTGTTTCCTAGGGATTTGCCATACTTCTTCTCTAGTACAACTAGTAGATGGCTCAGTAGATGTTTTTGCAGTAGGTATAACTTGAGCAATAGGTTGGTTGATTTTCTCAACCTTCTTAGGTATCCATTTGGTTTTAGTGGGAGCTTTTGGCCTTTGCTGGACATTGCAATCATGACCGGCAGCTTGGCATTTCTTACAAACGGGTGGAACACATTCATATAAGACCTTTTGTTCCACTCTCCTACCATTTTCCCCTTCAATCCATATTTTGTGTTGTAGAGGTTGGGTGACATCAACTTCTACCAACATCCTTCCATAAGAAATCATATTTTGCTGTGTAGTACAGTCATCTTCACAGATAGGAGTTCCCAAAATACTACCAATCCTGCTTAATGAATTCATCCCCTAGCAGTTAAAAGGTAGATTAGGTAGTTTAATCCACAGTGGTACTGTAACACCCCCAAACCAATCGGGAATATTACAGCGCCGCAGACCCTCTCCGCGAGGATCTACCAGGCTAAATACAAAACAATGCGTCACTTCAC
Organism: Orobanche coerulescens; assembly: GCA_033398695.1. NCBI lineage: Eukaryota > Viridiplantae > Streptophyta > Magnoliopsida > Lamiales > Orobanchaceae > Orobanche > Orobanche coerulescens. The sequence continues at coordinate 10,187,357 of CM065813.1, read as the reverse complement.
ATGCCGACATGGCTACGTAAAGGACCGTTAGACCGATTAGGTCTTATATCACAACACAAACAACATTACATACATGATACTTGCCCAGAACACATACCCACGCAGGGGCTAGAATACAATAACACTTCCATAAATCGGGGTAACAACACATCAGAGGGATAACCAACATGACTCTACCAACTACTCTACAATTGGTCTTCACGTGATTAGTATCTTCGTCTCCCATCATCCTTCGTATCGATCCTGTGATTCGCTCCCCAGCTACCTGCAAGTACCTGGACGCAATACAGACATCCACCCCCCGAATACTCGGGGGTTAGCAAAACTCCACTGTTTTGCTAGTGCAAGTATAAAACCAAAAGTACAAGCCATACATAACTTGCTTCAAGAATATAAAATCTTGAATATATTTCCCGAGAAAATTCACTTAATCAAAACAGTTTGATTTATAAAAGGTAGGAAAAGAACCATGTGTCTCATACAAAATATTTTACGGTCTCGGGAGTTTGAAAACATTTGGAAATAATGAATTCTCAAGTCTTTCGAAAACACTTGGGGACACGGCCCAAAATCATCTTTCCAAAATACGATTCCAATAATAAAACGCGGTTCCACAACCCAATTCACAACACACGGGGCCCAAGACCCAAATCATAAGCCACAGGGTCCACGACCCGAATCACCTAACACATGTTCCTAAGGATTATTCGCGTCCCGTGCTAACAAGCCACGAACCTCAGATGCTCCCGTAGAACATACCCGAGTGAATAACCCAATAGGAAACCATACCAAATCACATGTCCTCGTGACAACAAATACGGAACCATTCCATACCACAACCATAAGTTATCCCAGATCGGCTAACAAGCCACGAACCTCGGAGTCCCCGCAAGACATACCCGATGATAACCCCACAAGTTATCTCGGCATCGGGCTAGCAAGCCCCGAACCTCGGAGTCCCCGCAAGACATACCCGGATTGGATAACCCTACGGTCACGCCCGACCCATACTAGCAAGTATGGATCCCGGAGATTCAACAATCCTACCCGGAGGCACATCACTTTCAGAAATCACATCACAAGGAGTAGAACATCAAGCCAAGCAACACTTATACATCACAGCCTCCTTTCAAAGGAGTATCAACTAATATCCCACGTAATACATTCTTAACGAACAAGTACCCATAATATTACGTAATCCCCGCCAAAGGATTACGGTCTAATAGACTCATTCAAAATGATCATATCATCTTTTCAACATACAAATCCAACACACATATTCCGAGAACACATATATTCACGAAGTACATAAATTATCGTTGGAAGACAACATTTATCGGGAACATACCAATCCCTTTTTACGTTCATTAAACATTGAGTTTCGTATATAATCATTTATCAATAATTACGCCTACGAAACATGAAACGTATGGACAAGATACTTGCCTCGATATCACGAGCAACGAAACGATTTAACGGGCGCGATCGGGCAACCTTCAACCTCCAAAACGATCAAGACTTCGACATTTACGAATACTACGAAAATAGCATCACCACAATTCAATAACACTAATCGAAATCCGAAACGATCCTAAAAACGACAAGGATCTAAGTATTCTCAAAGAAATCAAGAATCGTTGATCCGGACGATAAAAGTCGATGAACGGTTAACAAAATCTGAAGATTACGGTCAAGACAAACAAGAACAAATAACCGATCGGATGAGATCGGTCAAGAATCACAAATCCAAGCAAAAACCCCAAATTTAAGAAAATAGGGTTCTAACAAGAGATTACCTTGATTTGGACCAAGAAGACGATTAGATGTTGTTAAACATCTACAAATCCACTCAAAGATGAAGCTAGAAGAAAAGGATCGGTCCTACTCGCCTCTGGATCTCACTCCCGTCGGAAGAGATGAAGAAAAGTGGAAAATGACGACTTAATTGCCGTCCAAGATTTATATCGATGGATTAGCGTGCGCTAATCATCCTTCATTAGCGTGCGCTAACGGGTCAACGCTCCAGAGAAACCGCGTATAACTGGTTAGCGTGCGCTAGCTCAAAGCCGTTGCGTGCGCTAACGGGTCACAAAACCATCCAAGAGCCTCGGACGAATCGCATCTACCGAGTAGCGTGCGCTAGAAAGAAGAGAGAGCGTGCGCTAGCGGCCGATAGCGTGCGCTAGCTATCGGCCTTAGCGTACGCTAACAAAGCTCAGCCCGATCCGGTAGCTACCGGATCGCCTGATCGCCGATTAGCGTCGCTACACATTCGATAGCGTGCGCTAACCACCACGCAAGAGCGTGCGCTATGCCTCAAGCATTAGCGTGCGCTACACCACAAAATCTCAAAACTCACAAAGTGATCCGAAATGCCTCCAAAAACATGTCCCAACAAGTCACAACCAAACATGGCACGAAATTCCTACGATGAGGACCATGACAATCCGATAAAACCGGAAAACCCAACAAATCCGAATAAAGATCTCGGTATTACATTCTACCCTCTTAAAAGAAGTTTCGTCTCGAAACTTGAAACATAAAACGAACGACGCAAAACAAACTCGGATAACACACGTTATCCGTTTAGATAACAAAACACGACGAACGAAAATCAATACGGTTGAATAATTCAACAAGACATCAACCAAAACACGAGCTATACGCTGACCAATACGAAATTCCATGGCCAAGGGTTAGGAGATCGAACACAAAACAAATTTCCTGAACTTAAGGAAATTACGAAGGAGTCCTAACGCTCAACAATTACGAAACGAGATCAACAAAAACTGAACCATCAAACGATTGAGTTACAACGATCAAGACAACAACAGTCGATCAATCATGTTCGAATCACGACGAACAATAATACTCAAACAACAACCCCAAAGTTCACATCTCGGCTTGAGACGATATACGATTCGGTGAAGACAACAAGATGTGTATTCACATAAGATCCACAGGAAAGGGAATAGCAATTGGAAAGTCATAGCGACAAACGGTTTATTCTGAAACAATACTACAACTCGTTTGATCAACCAAAAGCACAAGACAGGACAAGTTCAGAAAATATCAACGAACATAAACGATTCGACAGAGTCGAAAGTACAGAGTTCAAAATCCGATTCACTTCAAATAAAAGAAGTTAATCTCCGGAATATCAAAACAACAAAACGAGTGAAATAACATAACAAACGTCTGATAGGATAAGCCACTCAGGGTTTCTCGGAGTCGATCCGGATGTCGGTGCTCAAGTCCGTGCCCCGGAAGGCTCGGAAACCATCTCGCAAAACCGAACTCGGTGCCTCGAGTCCACACCTGTAACACGTTATCAAGTGAGAAGGACAATGTGCACGAACATGTCCCGCCACATTCTGATTAAAACATCTCCGGCTTTACCAGAGTCGTAATCAAGACTTGGAATTCTCGCCCACGCATCGAGCGATGGAGCTTCACAAATGAAAGACTACTACGTTGCAAATTGGAAACACCGACTCCTGCACCGCCCACGCGATCATCGGACTTCTTCTCGCTTCTTCGACTGAGACATGCTCCGATGATAACGAAGCTAGTTCACGGGCTAGTGCTCGATCTTGATAGTCCTCAACGAAGTGCAATTGAATCCCGACATATACACGCCAATATCCGGCTTCATCCGTCACAAAGTGAAGGATTCTCTCTTCCTCGGTTCTCACCGGTCTCGCACATAATCGAGTTGTTTGCTATAATCGATGATAGCTTGCGACACCGATATATCTTGCGGTTCGCCAAGTAGAATTCGCGAATCCTCTGCTCTCTAATCGGTTTCGAGAACTCGGCTTCCATAAATGCTTGAACTCCACCCACGTGACATCACGATCACGAGGTTTAACAGCCTTCCCACCAATTAGCGGCATCTTTGTCGAGAAGGTACCGAGCGATAGGTACCTTCCGCTCTTCGTGACATCCGACACCTCGAAAATCTTTCCCAACCGGAAAATCCAACCATCCTGCCCCAACGCATCCGCAAAGACCGCGAATCGAGGGGATTCATACGAACTACCTCGCGAAGCCATTGATTTACACCAACGTTCGACTCGCCAATGCCGCGTTGAACCACCCGGGTCAACCGAGTCATCCGAGTCGCTACTTGTTGCAATATAGTAGCAACACCCAAACTAAAATCATTCTCAACGACATTCCCTCGATTCTGCATCTGATCCCCGTGGCCATCAACACCACGGTTACGACCACGACCTCTGCCCCTCGGCATACTAACAAACAACAACCTATGGTAACGAAAGATCATGACACATAGCAAGATATTCACATTTCTGTCTTTAATCCAACATCATTAAATCATATACATATTACCATTTAATCCCAGCTAGAGCACAATATACAAACTATTATACCAAAAATCTTCATTTATAATGCCGTTGTTATGCGATTTATAAATGCAATGAAATTGAAATCATCCATTATATCAAAATCATTTTCTGTACGTTTTCCGCGCCGGATCCTACCAAGTTGAAAACCATTTTCAAAAACGTTCCAAAATGCCAAAAAGGCCGATGACGGTAATACTTTCCAAATACTCCCCAAAAATCATTTTCCAAACACTAAATACCGTCACCAAATACCGTTTGAAATTACAAGGCGTAGACGCGAAAACTCAATAGTTTCAAAATATATGTCAAATCACCCAACAAAAGAGTTAGGAAAAAGGGTCAACGAAATAATTCAAATTTTACAAACCCAGAAGGTCATTTTGAAACACACACTATTTGGTAAAAGTACCCAAAAAGTCACTTTGGACTTTACACACGCAGCGGATAAGAACACAGTTCAAGTTACACATAACCACACACAACAATTGTTATTCATGAACATATACCAAATAATGCCGAAAGTCGAAGGTTACAAATAAACAACAACATACGAATCCAAACGCCAACAATTTACATCCTCACTACATATCGTTTAACCGGAAAAGTTGAAGGCGAAAGTCACGTCTCAAGTAAACTATTGGTAGACCTCGTTTAAGCATTTAAAATATTTTGAAAATTTTCAATGCAAGATGAAAATATAATATGTATAGTTTGAATTCTCAAAATCTTTGGTCTCGAGGTCCTCATACGAAAATCAAATCATTTTTCCTTCTCGAAGGATATTTTTAAATAGAATTTACGTGACTTCCCCAAAACATTTGAAATTGATATACCACATTGATAAACTTTTATTGAGTAACCACTCCAAAACATCACTCCTGTAAAAACGATTTTACACAAAGATGTAAATATATATATACATACATACCGGTACTACTCTTTATTCCAACACAATACGAGAATCAAACAAGTATGGAGTACGTATTCATGAGGCACAATTAAACTCCACATAATAACATAGAATCACGTAAACTCGTATAATACGAGAAACAACAAGGTAGGGAGACTTACATCCACAGATCGCACGAAGATGATGGTTGCACCTCGATACTAATCACGACCGACAACTCGGGACGACGTCGCGACACCACTCGGTCGGACCAAATCGACAAGACCCGACAACACTCAACTCAACCCGACAAACCTAGGTTTCCTCAACCTAAGCTCGATACCATATTCGTAACACCCCAAACCAATCGGGAATATTACAGCCGCAGCACCCTCTCCGCGAGGATCTACCAAAGCTAAATACAAAACAATGCGTCACTTCACATGCCGACATGGCTACGTAAAGGACCGTTAGACCGATTAGGTCTTATATCACAACACACACAACATTACATACATGATACTTGCCCAGAACACATACCCACGCAGGGGCTAGAATACAATAACACTTCCATAAATCGGGGTAACAACACATCGGAGGGATAACCAACATGACTCTACCAACTACTCTACAATTGGTCTTCACGTGATTAGTATCTTCGTCTCCCATCATCCTTCGTATCGATCCTGTGATTCGCTCCCCAGCTACCTGCAAGTACCTGGACGCAATACAGACATCCACCCCCTGAATACTCGGGGGTTAGCAAAACTCCACTGTTTTGCTAGTGCAAGTATAAAACCAAAAGTACAAGCCATACATAACTTGCTTCAAGAATATAAAATCTTGAATATATTTCCCGAGAAAATTCACTTAATCAAAACAGTTTGATTTATAAAAGGTAGGAAAAGAACCATGTGTCTCATACAAAATATTTTACGGTCTCGGGAGTTTGAAAACATTTGGAAATAATGAATTCTCAAGTCTTTCGAAAACACTTGGGGACACGGCCCAAAATCATCTTTCCAAAATACGATTCCAATAATAAAACGCGGTTCCACAACCCAATTCACAACACACGGGGCCCAAGACCCAAATCATAAGCCACAGGGTCCACGACCCGAATCACCTAACACATGTTCCTAAGGATTATTCGCGTCCCGTGCTAACAAGCCACGAACCTCAGATGCTCCCGTAGAACATACCCGAGTGAATAACCCAATAGGAAACCATACCAAATCACATGTCCTCGTGACAACAGTCACGGAACCATTCCATACCACAACCATAAGTTATCCCGGCATCGGGCTAACAAGCCACGAACCTCGGAGTCCCCGCAAGACATACCCGATGATAACCCCACAAGTTATCTCGGCATCGGGCTAGCAAGCCCCGAACCTCGGAGTCCCCGCAAGACATACCCGGATTGGATAACCCTACGGTCACGCCCGACCCATACTAGCAAGTATGGATCCCGGAGATTCAACAATCCTACCCGGAGGCACATCACTTTCAGAAATCACATCACAAGGAGTAGAACATCAAGCCAAGCAACACTTATACATCACAGCCTCCTTTCAAAGGAGTATCAACTAATATCCCACGTAATACATTCTTAACGAACAAGTACCCATAATATTACGTAATCCCCGCCAAAGGATTACGGTCTAATAGACTCATTCAAAATGATCATATCATCTTTTCAACATACAAATCCAACACACATATTCCGAGAACACATATATTCACGAAGTACATAAATTATCGTTGGAAGACAACATTTATCGGGAACATACCAATCCCTTTTTACGTTCATTAAACATTGAGTTTCGTATATAATCATTTATCAATAATTACGCCTACGAAACATGAAACGTATGGACAAGATACTTGCCTCGATATCACGAGCAACGAAACGCATTTAACGGGCGCGATCGGGCAACCTTCGAACCTCCAAAACGATCAAGACTTCGACCCACGAATACTACGAAAATAGCATCACCACAATTCAATAACACTAATCGAAATCCAAACGATCCTAAAACGACAAGGATCTAAGTATTCTCAAAGAAATCAAGAATCGTTGATCCGGCGATAAAAGTCGATGAACGGTTAACAAAATCTGAAGATTACGGTCAAGACAAACAAGAACAAATAACCGATCGGATGAGATCGGTCAAGAATCACAAATCCAAGCAAAAACCCCAAATTTAAGAAAATAGGGTTCTAACAAGAGATTACCTTGATTTGGACCAAGAAGACGATTAGATGTTGTTAAACATCTACAAATCCACTCAAAGATGAAGCTAGAAGAAAAGGATCGGTCCTACTCGCCTCTGGATCTCACTCCCGTCGGAAGAGATGAAGAAAAGTGGAAAATGACGACTTAATGTCATTGGCCCAAGATTTATATCGATGTATTAGCGTGCGCTAATCATCCTTCATTAGCGTGCGCTAACGGGGTCAACGCTCCAGAGAAACCGCGTATAACCTGGTTAGCGTGCGCTAGCCCAAAAGCCGTAGCGTGCGCTAACGGGTCACAAAACCAGTCCAGTAGCCTCTGGACAGAACTGCATCTACCGAGTAGCGTGCGCTAGAAAGAAGAGAGAGCGTGCGCTAAGCAGTCGATAGCGTGCGCTAGCTATCGGCCTTAGCGTACGCTAACAAAGCTCCAGTCCCAGTCCAGTAGCTACTGGACTGCCTCTGGACTGCCAGTTAGCGTGCGCTACACATTCAGTAGCGTGCGCTAACCACCACGCAGTAGCGTGCGCTATGCCTCAAGCATTAGCGTGCGCTACACCACAAAATCTCAAAAACTCACAAAGTGATCCGAAATGCCTCCAAAAACATGTCCCAACAAGTCACAACCAAACATGGCACGAAATTCCTACGATGAGGACCATGACAATCCGATAAAACCCAGAAAACCCAACAAATCCGGAATAAAGATCTCGGGTATTACAGGTACCACCTTCAGTACCTCTTTTTCAAAATTGAATCCTGATTCCCAATTTCTTATGATTATCGGTCTGTTCGCCACAGTATGAGGTCCTGTCTGTATAACTTGTGACTTATCCTCAGCCGATTGAAATTTCACAATAAAATACCCCTCCACATGATAGAATATAGTAGGAGTCTGGACTAAGCATTGTTTTTCCAGATATGTGCTCAAATATCGAATAGAAGGTGAATCTCCAACTACATACATAATCAAAGCATTTTCCCATTTCTTAGCTTCAAGTTTAAGCATCTCAAATTCGAGGCACGCAGTTGGAGTATCTTCTTTAATTGTAGGAGCAATATATGCCAGCGACATACCTTTACTGGCCATGGTTGGTCGATGCAGTGTTTCTTCGTGGTGGTCACTTACATCCATCTCCGTTGATGTCTGGCCTATCGATATTGCCTCATCTAGAACCTCAGCTTCCTCCAGTTCCGAACTTATTGTTTCATCGATTTTTCCTTTCACTGATTGAGTATTCAACTCTGAGCTTTGTTTTCCTATTGAATAAGCCTTCGGTACGTTTCCCTGCGGTGGAATCGCTGTAGTTTTCTTTCTTGGTCGTCCTTTTCCGGCCATTTTCAGGTGAAGCGCGCACGTTAATCAGATGCAGTTAACGTGCACCGAGTTCGCAGAGTTCACAATCTCTATTCTACTATTTCTACTATTTTCTTTTTGACAAAATTTCAAAAGAAAACGAAAGTTGTGATATTATATTTTTCAATGAAAATGACGTTACCGATCGGCAGCTGAGAAATTTAAATATTGAAAAATAATATTCATTAACTTGCATTATTTTTCTATTACCTTATACCAACTTTGACATAACGGACTTACAAACTGGATCTTTTGAGACTAATTTTTCATGACTATAACGTTCCCGTTCATCCTTAAATTGTATCCACAAAGACATTAGTTCACGATGAACGTATCCACTGGGATGTGCATCAAGAATCTGTTGGATATCATGATCCATAGATTCCTTACTCAATCCATCCTTGATAAATACTATTTTATCTTCTCGATTTTTGGATACAAACCCCACAGATTTGCATCGTGTGTCACATGCCCACCGAGCACATTTATAGCACCCACCTAATCTTTTTGCTCTCTGTTTCTTTGCAAAACTACTTTTACCTGTACCTGGCATGTACTTAAATGAATTTAAAAATTCGCCAGATAATCGAACTTGTGCTTCGATCAACCACCGAATATCTTCTGGGATGCTATTTCTCATTAACACCCTTAATCTTTCGAGTCGAGCTCGATAAATTCTTTTTATGATATTCACTGGAAGAGATGGGTAATATTTACGAAGATTCGAAAGCATTGAATCCATTATGATATTCAGACCCTCGGTATGGGTGAATTTTGTGAATACAATGATAATCTATTTATAGATTGGAATTACGCGTATGAGATTTGATTCCGCGCCCTGAAGCGTATGAACTACGACTCTATATTTGAATAATGGACATAATATGACATGTGGGAGCAGCGACTCCATGTTGATAATGATGTGCAATAATGGCACCGAAAGATGATGTGATACAACAATAACAACATCTAAGCATTAGTCCCAAAATGATTTGGGGTCGGCTAACATGAATCTAACTTTGAAACCATCAATGATCGTTACATAAATAACATAAAAGGAGAAAAAAGGGAAAAGAGTAGAGAAAAAAGGAAATAAAAAAAGAAAAAAAAAATGAAAATTGAAAAATCCTGAAAAATAAATTAAAAGATAACATCGATTAAAAAAATCAGATTCTATATGGTGGTATGCCGCTAAAATATCTATATGGTGATATAGACACATCGTCTTCAAATATTTGTTCTCGATTAAAATCACTACTAGCCAATATTGGGAATGAATCCCTAATAAATTTGGAATATATTAAGGAGGAGTATGGGCTCACTTCCTCTACATGTGAACTACTAGATATTATGGATCCACTAGATAGTCACATGTGTATATGACTCGTAATCAGAAATTTACGAGATGATTTGCTCACGATTTGAGCATATATTCCAGATCAGATTAAGCTAGTAATATATCCCAAATAAACTTGAATAGATCCCATAAAGGATCAAGATATGCGCATACGAGTGGGATATTAATTGACATACTATTTGAAGTCCTCCGTCCAATATCGAGAACATAATATATAAACTCCCATGACTGGAGATGAATACTGGGATACTGGCATATGGGTTTGGTGCTCAAGAAATCTCTTAGCATGAGGGGGAGTATTGGTAGTTGGAAATATGTGAAATGCATCACATTATATCCTCACAATTGAAATATGAACTTAAAGTTCAAAGATGCATAATAGATTATTAATCTATGGTACCAACTACAATTGATTTGATAAATACATAATAATTCCCCGAATATGAATCAAAGCAAATGATAGAAGGAGGCATATACTTTGGGAAGTATATAGACATAACCACAATGTGTAATCCGAATGGATGATTGATAATTAGATATCTCGGCAATTTATGTTGCCATGGGGAAATAAATGTTGAAAAGTGACGACACAATATAGCGTTATGAATGAAATGAGGATATCAATGATTGAAAAGAGGATATCGATAAATGATATGAGGATATCCATGACGGTGAAATATGGATATTGAAAATGAGGATTAAAATCCATGATTTGTGAAAATGAGGATATTGAAATCCATTGAAATTGAAATATATGCCCTTATAATAAAAATGAAAAATATGGGCTTACTGAAAGTGACTCCTCCGGAGATTTTAAACATATTATCAGTGTGTGCAGTCACTCAAAATAAGGTGTTATGAAAGAAAATTATCTGTTGTACTCTTTTTCTTGACTGGGGTTTTATCCCACTCGGTTTTTCCAGCAAGGTTTTTAACGAGGCAACTTAATCACAACTAATATGAAATTTCCAAAAGAGATTTCGAATATATCGCAAAGAATATGAGTTCGATATTACAAACTGCACTGAAAATGATACTCATACTAATCCCTGGAGGATCATTGAAATGTCTGGGGCATATTTTTATAATATACGCGTTGCACTCTTTTTTCCTTGACTGAGGTTTTGTCCCATTGGGTTTTCCTAGCAAAGTTTTTAACGAGACAACTGGAATGACGTATTAGTATGAATAATGTACTCTTTTCCCCTTAATTAAGATTTTTCTCATTGGTTTTTTCCTAATAAGGTTTTAACGAGGCATTTTCATGGCATAATGAGGAACACTACAAAGATCAAGATTATTCCTCAAAGCTTCAAAATAGAAGGAGTAGTTGTACTCTTTTTCCTTCGATCAAGTTTTTTTTCAATGGGTTTTCTTGACAAGGTTTTAATGAGGCAACACGTGGATACTCCAACAACGAATGATAGACATGACAGATTCACTCAGTTTTTGTCCCACGAGGTTTTACTGAGACGGCACAAGAATATTCATACAAGAACTATCGAGATAAGGGGGAGCAAATTTACGAGATTACAGATTGCTGAAGTTTTTATCCAACAGGGCTTTCCTACCAACATTATGATGCAACATGATATGATTGCCACAAGCTCCAATACAAATAGTTTGAAAAAATTTCTCCCATATGGTTTTTCTTCAAATAGTTCAGCAGATATTTATGTAAATAGTCATTCAAGGGGGGTGTTATAATATACCTTGAAAGTGACATTTCAATTACCCTTTTATTTTTATATAGTATGAATGACTATTATGCCACTGATGTAATTATGTAATTACGATTGTGCCATCTGAAGTTTTCCTATAAATAGAACTTCAGTTATTAATGAAAAACCACAACTGAGAATCATTCTCTATTCTCTCTCTAAATTCTCTCTCTATAATATTTCGATTTCATAACAAATCCAACCGATATGGGCCACAAAATTTTAACAATCCCCTATTTTTTTTCCTCAAATTTACACCCATTTTTTTCTCTCTCTTATTTTTTCCACCTATCAATCTCTTTATCTCCCCTCCTTTATACTAATTTTTCTTATTAAACATATAATTTTATGTATATTTTAATAATATAATTATAAGATAAGAAAATTGATGTATATATTTATAAAATAGGGGATAAAAATATTTGAGGAGATAGTTTAGGAGTGGATTTATGAGACATTTTTTAGGGGAACTGGTGGGAGTGCTCTAACCTATATTATATTTATCTCATCTTTTCTCATCATATCCCAACTACCCTTGTTATTTTTAACATATCTTGACGTATCTTGACTAGCCTACCAAATACGCCATAAGAGTGCATATTTATATTTAGATTGTTGCTCAACTTAGGGGGGTGGCATTGACAAGGTAATCTTTGCCATACCCCATTCCCTCCAACCAATCTCCACTTGCCATCTCATTTTCATACATTTTCATACCTCAATCCATTTTTTGGAGGCATCACCATACCACACCCATACCCCACCCATACCACACTTTTTTTTTTAAACTAAAAATCCATTAAAATTAAAAATACATTTAAATTAAAAATACATTTAAACTAAACATTAAAAATTAAAATTACATTAAAATTAAAAAAACGTTAAAACTAAAAATTCATTAAAAATTAAAAATACAAAAAAATTAAAAAAAACATTAAAACTAAATCCTACAAACCACACGGCCAACCGTATTTGGCGCATAAGTCGCGTTTTCTTTGAATGACGTACTCCTTAAAAACCGGGTCCGGGATATTATCGTGCGGCTCCATCACGAACTTCATGTCACGATTGAAGGCCTCCGCTTCAACATAATTGTGGAAATCTTCGTCTTTTTTCTTTGCGCCTCCAATTGCTCCGCCATAAACCTTTCTTTCTTGGACGCGTAAGTTGACAATGTGTCTTGAACCGAACATCGACTAGAGCTTTCAACATTCACCTTCTTTTTGAGTTTGGATTGACGGGGTGGCGCTGGGTTTTCGTTAAGGTTCGGTAACTCACAATCAAAAGGCTCTTCGTTATTTGGGGTTGGCATGTTACTTGAGTCGGACGATTTCCTTTTCTTGCTTGATCCCGCAGATTCTTGGCTTGGTTGAACGGTGGATTGTTCGATCCACTTTGGTTGATCTTTAACAATGTACCAAGCTTTGACATGGGCGAACGCTTTGCCATAATGTTTTTCAAAATCGTCCGCGGCTCTCTCAAATATTTGTAGATCGCTACAACCGCTTTGATTTATACGCACCTATGTACAAAATAAGTAATACGTATTAATAAAAAATATATACATATACGTATAATAATAAATACATATATATATATATACGTATAATAATAATAAATATATATATACATATTAATAATAATAAAAAAAACTATAAAATTTTACCGCTTGGTGATAGTAACCGTTAAATGAAGAGATCAACGGGTTCATTTTGTTCCATTTTGAGTTTGTTTGATCTTTCGTGCGCGGGCTTCCCGGCACAAGGGTATTAAAATGCTTGGTAATTCGAGTCCAAAATCCCATCTTTTTTTGACGGTCTCCAACTACTTTATCCACGGATATTTTAATCCAAGATTTAGCTAACGCCTCCTCCTCTTCGGCCGTCCAATTTCTTTTGTCCGCTTTTTTCGACCTCGTGGGGACTTCTTCGGGTTGTTGGACTTCTTGGACTTCTTCGTCTTCTTCGCTTCTTCATTCGCGAATTGTGTCTCGGGTACGAAAGGTTCGTCTTCTTCGGAATCATCTTCGGTTATGTTTACGGGAGTCCTCGTTGTTTCAAACGGGTTGAAGTTATCCGGGAAGTGCGGTAAGGGTTGTTGTGTGGTGTAGGAAAACGGGGATACGGGTTGTTGGTATACGGGTGGAGGTTGTTGGTATACGGGTCGGTATACGGGTTGTGAATGAAAAGGGATTTCGTTCATTTGGGGTCGGTATGCGGGTTGGGATTGAACTCGAGGACGAGATGATCCGCCCCTCGAGACTTTCGGGTTACGTTTGCTATTTTTTTTTGGTTCCATACTTGAAAATGGATTAAAGAAAGTGAAGAAGTTGATGGAAAATGGATAAAAGTATATATGTTTTTTGAGTTTTTAGTTGTATTGTTTTTAAAATTTGAAATGAGTTTAAATAGAAAAGAAAAAAAAAATCCGTTGAGGTGGGCCCCCATGTTTCCAACGGACCAATATGTGACCGTTGCCACCCAAACCTTGCTTCGTCTTCTGCGTCGTGTGATACCGCCAACTACATACCACGCCCCGTCTTCGACCCCCGGCGGCGGTGTTTGAGTCCAAGCTGCATCGAAACCGTGGTTGATGCAGCGTCAATGCCACCCCCCTTATGAATACTACAATATGATGCTTAACTAGGGCTGTTTTCGGTCCGATTCGGTCCGGGTATCATCCTCTTGGGTCTGGACCGTTAAGGTACGAGTATTATCGATTTCGATCCTTATCGGTTTCGAGTCCCAACTTCAACACTTGTATCCGGACCGCTAACGTCGGGTGAGTATCGGTTCCGGATATTTCGGACGGATTCTCGGGTACTTGGATCGTTAAAAGCGCTAATCACCAAAACATCATAATTGAAACAAGAATGGAGTTTTTTTTTCAAATGTATGCTAAGTAATTAAGGGATAAAGCTTTTTAAAGTTATTTTTTTCTATATCGTACGATATATGCTTACGAAATATTACCGATTTTTTTATCGGGTTAACGATTTCGGTTCTAACTTCAGTACCAATGTCCGGACCGCTAACGTTTCAAGTCAGTATCGATCCGGGATATTATCGGGCGATTCTCGAGTGGTTCTCAGGTAATACTTGGATTGCTAACGGCTATATGCTTAACACATGATGTGGCACGCCGTAATATTTACAATGTCTATGACTATTAGTTGGTAGGATCTGTTGTGAGTGGATTAAATAGACCCACTTGTGTTGTGAAATGGTAAAAAAATTGTCAAAAATAAACAATGCATAAAAATTGCGGACGAACGAAAAGGGAAATTGTTGCACAAGGGTAGCGAACCGAAAAAAGAAATTGTTGCACGTGGTGACGAACGGGGACTGAGGGAGTATTCTTTAACACGGTATCCGAGTATACACAAGCTATGTTGATAAAAAAATATTACTCGTGGGCCACTCCAGACTCTTTCTGTCATTAATTCTATATAATAAAATATATGAAAACTTACACTCCAAGTTTTACATATAAGTCATACAGAGCAGCAAATAAAGCCGTAGGCCACAAGTCATACAATCCCGTCTTTTCTGATAGACATTTAGGTCGTAATTATTTTATTATTTTATTTTAAATTTTTCAAGACTATTTTAAAATATTCCGTTTTTAGAAAAATATAGAAAATTGGAGAAAACATGTTAAGAACAGTTCAGTTTTCTAATTTAGAATACGCGGTATTCCATTATTCCAAAATTTTGGAATACTCCAGTTCAAATTTGGAAAACAAACTGATATTGTTTTCTAAATTTTGACTTGTTTTCCAGAAAAATGGAATATTGGAGTATCGCTTATTCCGAATGAACTGTTTGTGAACATGTTTTCCAAATTCTCTTGTATTCTACAATACTATTCTGAAAAAGTGGAATAATTTTTCTGAATTATTATCAGGAGAAAAAAAACAGAAGTAATAATATATAAAATGGTAGTATTTTTAAATGCAGAACCCAAAAGTAAAATTTTTGTTTCTCCAGAGCTTGAAATATAGGAACTTACTAATCTCTTTCCCCTATAAAAGTCTTCATACCGTCTTGTTTGATCAACTTCACCATAAAGTAATACTCTCGTGATAAAACGAGTTTTAAATAAAAATTGAATAGCGATAGATTTGAGTGGAGAAATGGTCTTATTTTATTATAAAAATATTGATTATTATTGTTGATTAATTAAGAATAAAATATTGGAATGATATTGTTGTAAATAAATTGAAAAAATAGAATAAAAATATAATGGGTATTTTCTAAAAATAGAATAGACACACTCTTGTGCAACGGACGAAAATGGTAAATTGAACACACTACTATGGGACGGATAGAGTATTTCAAATTATCTCAATACAAAAAATAAAATAAAATAATCACTTATATATTTTTTATTATTTTAACTTTTTATGTTGCGTCTATTTGTATATTATATTATTTTTCTAAATTACTCAATGAATAATAAATGTAAAAAATTATGTAGACAAAATTATATTAATGTTTACATAACTAAAAGATTATGTTTCAACCTTGGCTAATGCGTAATTTTTATTAATTATAAAGTTATAATACATAAAATATTTTTTTACTACCAATTCTTTCAATTATATTCTTAATAATTAATTGAGAACTAACTTTTGATAATAATATTCACATAAGGGATAAAACTCTATATATATTATGATAAAATTACCGAGTATTAGTTTTACTATTTCGAATAGTGGAGATCGACAATGATATATTCTCTCATTTAGTGGATTTTGACAGTTAGCTGGTTCATTTGATCGGTTTGATTAGTCGATTTGCGCCTGCTTTTTGGATCGAATGTATTGAATCGAATCGAATCAATTGAATCGAATCGAATCGAATTGACTCGAATCGAATCGAATCGAATCAAATATATATTAAGGGTAAATAATAATAATAATAGTAAATAATAATAATAATAATAATAATAGTAATCAACAACAACGATAATAGTAATATTATTAGTAATAATAACAATAATAATAATAATTAAGATTAATAATAATAATAATAATAAGGAGAAGAATTGACCGAATCGAATCGAATCAATCGAATCGAATCGAATCGAATGAACTCGAATCGAATCGAATCGAATCGAATTGACTCGAATCAAAATCGAAAATCCAAAAGACCGTGGTCTCGATCGATCGTTTATATTAAATGTTTGACTTTATAAATTATATTTAATAAATGACCCTTAATTATTAGTTTTTATAACAAAATCTAATTATTTGAAATCAAAATCCAATAAAAAAAATGCTCTCATTATATCTTTTTTTTTATTTTGACGGAAAAACTAACTTTTGAACATGCAATTAATTTATGTGACCGAATAAAAAATAACAATAAAACTAATTGACAAACACCAATAAGATGGGAGATAGACAACACTTTGAACCACACTTCATACACACTCCGTGCTTTATGAGTATTGTACCGTATATTTTACAAATAAAATATTCATAATAATATTATAATAAAATTAATATTAATGCACACGCTACAACATCCGTTACCCTATCATTTCTCCATCAATAAATAAGGGCATGAAGTGGTAAATGGGACCCAACACAAAACCACACGGAGTGACGTCAGCAACCAAAATCGTTCCACAGTTGGGTAACACGATTTCACACTCCAATCATTCATTTCAATTTTCTTCATTTTTCCTATAAATTCTCCCCAAAGCCCTCTTCTCTCTTCTTCCTGTATATATACCAGAGAGAGAGAGAGAGGGGTAGAGGTAGAGAGAGAGAGAGATTCTTTTCAGTATAATTTCTAATTTCTATGGCAGAAGAGTTTGAGGAATCCGAAGTTATATTTGAAGATAAGGTCGATGAATATGGAGAGACGAACGAGGCCTGCAATTTTGAGCTGAATCCAAGAGAATCGAGAAATGGCGGTAACTATAAGGCGAAGAGGCAAAAGCTGAAAACGGAAAAGAATAATACGGCGCCGGTGAACATACCGCGAAACTTGCCGTGGCTGCGGTATACGGACGCCGATTTGGACGGCGGCTGCGACGGAGAGATGGTGCCGCCACACGTCATCTTAAGGCGGCGCGTGGCCGGAAAGATGATGGCGTTTTCTGTTTGTACTGGAATCGGAAGAACTCTGAAAGGGAGGGATTTGAGTGAAGTCAGAGATTCGATTCTCCGATTGACCGGTTTTCTTGAAACATAGAAAATAAATTTTTCCAGGTTGATATATAATAATTATTAAAGAGAGTAATTCTTCTCTTATTGTTTTAGTTTTTTTTTTATTTAATGGCTGTAAGAGAATTGAGAAAATTAGAAACATTTATTGCATTTCCCTCAAAATAGAAAGGAAATGTGAAGAAGAAATATTTTTGCAGTTTTTTAGTTTGATTATTACATGCTCGACAAAAGTTGGAGTTCGACTTGAATTTCTGAAAAATAAATTTATATAAATATTATGTTACTATCACAATTAAATTTAAAATTAGGAATATTTTTGATAAATTCAACTACAATCGAGCAGTTCATCAAGTTTATAAAACCATCATTCCAAGCTCAAGCTCGACTGGTACTTGTTGGTGATCGCTCTTGAGTAGTCCGGCTCGCTTACTTGAAGCCACTTTTTTTTTTTTGATAATTTTCTCCAAGAATTCAAATGATTATAACATTTTTGTTTAGTATCCATTTTATTATAAGTATATTAGATTAATCTTTATTTCACAATCTTCAATCTGACGTACATTATGATATAAAAATAATTGTAGACTTATATAATAAAATAGAGTTAAATTTTAATTTTAATATTATTTATGTATTGAGCTGCCAGCGCGAATCCATCGGAATTTTCTAATATATGGGGGTTAATTGGCTTTGCAATAATATACTTCTTAGGGTGGTGGCAATGGTACCTCATCTACCTCCATCTACACCCACTCCCCACCAATAACATTCTTTCAACTCATCCAACCCCCACTCTACCCCCACTCTACCCCCACTCACCATTTTTTTAGTGGCAACCATGCCTCACCAACCCTCACCACTTTTAATTTTTTTTTTTACCTTTTTATATTTAAAATTATATCAAACAATTTAATAAAAACACATAATATTTTATTATTACTTAAAAGGAAATTACATAATACTAAAAAAAATAACTTAAAAATAAGAAAAAACTAGTCGTCAAGGTATGGTAAGTCTTGAGCCGCTAGATGCTCCGTAAGATCATATCGGAGACGATGATGGCCATCTTCGAAATTCGCTTCAATATCACCAACAATTTTTACGAACAAGCTTCTATTCATATGAGGGCGTCGAGTGCGGCTAAATAGGTTGACATAGTAGAACCCGTTGAAGACACGAGTTCGGATGAAGTCTCGGAAGGCAAGTCCGATGATGAAGATGAAGATGAAGATGAAGATGAAGACATGATTTTGGTGGTATGTTTGAGTAAAAGGTTTGATGTTTTTTGGGTTGTAAAATAAGGTAAAGAGGTATTGTTTATATAGAAAAAAAAAGTTTAAATTTTTTTTTTTTTTATTTGAATTGGCGCCTCCCCCAACGATAAAAAAAGTGACCGTTCAACGGTCACCACCTCCTACCTTCACTCGGCTACCTTACCCCACTCTCTCTAGCCGCATGGTACCCCCATGGGTGGCGGCGGTGTTCACCGCCCGGGTAGGGGCTAGCCGCGGTCGAACACCGCACCGTTGCCACCACCCTTAGGGTTCTTGATATTAGTCCAAAACATAATTCTTTTAGTTATTCTAACGTGGTAATACTTTTGTAATGTTTTGAATATTTTTTATTATTTTTTAAGCTCATTTTAATTTGTGGGTTTACTATATTGGGGTATCTAATTGAATTTGGACTGATATTTTATATGCTATAAATACATTTATTTATTTCATCTATATGCCGCAAATTCGTAAAGTTAACTTAATTAGATTTGGTCAAGTTATTTTACTTATATAATATTTATTATTTTTATTGTTCATAACATTTGATTAATCTCAATTTCCAATTCAATTTGTTCTATATTATTTCGTTGTTGTATAGCGATGTCATAAATGGATTAATCGGCGGCATAGGCGGATCCATGCCTAACCTGGTGGTGCACGTGCACCACCAAATTTTTTTGAGAATAAGACCCCCTTCCCCGATAATATTTTTTCCGTTATTTTATTTTGGCAATAGTTGAATTATCGAGAAGTTTAATTATTTTTTACTCTCGAAGTTTAATAGGTAAAGTCATATATACCTATTAAATATATTTTTTGATTTGACGTAATCTATTTTGATCAAGACGATATTAATTAAAGTGTTTAAAATTGTTTATTCAACCTTGAAGTATTTCGCAAACACTTGCTTCTTTTGAAGAATATTTATGTAATATGATGAAAAAATTAAGATGCACCCTTAATACAAAATTAGCTGAAGGGTTTCAGTTAACCAAATATTAGAAATTACTTTTGAAATAAATGTTGATTTGCCGTAGCAATCGCAGTGTTGAGCGAGTCTTCTCATTTACAAGTATGTGAAGAGTGAGTTATGTAGTAAGATGAGTGATCAATGGTTAAATAATCGTCTTGTAACATTTATAGATATGTACTTAAAACTATTAGTAATGATGTTATTTTAGCACATTTTCAGGAAATGGACAGTAAATGTACGCGATTTACTTTGTAAATGTACGGATTCTTTGTTTTTTTTTGTTTTTGTTTTTTTTCCCCACACACGCACACGAGGGGATCGTCCCCTGTCCTGAGTACCCTCCAAGAGGCTCGACCTCACCCCGATCTAGAGGTAAGTTTTCCAGCATGACATGTTCGCCTCATTGTCCCCCGCTTTGTTATAACTGACTTTCTTTATGTATTATTTGTTATCTTTAATGTAATTTTAATATATATTTTATCGTTCGACATTGTTTTTCGTGGGACGGTCGGTGCACCAGTGGTTTTTCGGTCCTGGATCCGCCTATGATCGGCGGCAGCCGAGCCTGCGGTAAAAAAAAAGGGGGGGAGATTTGACGAACCGCCAGATAGCATTCCGATAATTTCCCAAAAAAGGTCAGCCACCGAAAAATAGATCGGCGAGCCTGCCGTTAAGATAAAAAAAAAAAATTGTCCGACTATCGAACGTCTACCAACCGACGGGTAAGTCATAAAAAAGAAGTAACTGATTGACCGTCGGAGGTCGGCCGGCCACCGTTGGTGGCCCTGAAAGCATACCATCAAATGGGAACAAGCAAAAGTTACTCTTGGTAACAAATTTAGTCATAGGTGAGACGTAAAACATTGAAGAGCGGAGACGGCTACGGTTTGATTCCACTTATATTTAAAGCGTGTAAAAATGTACAATTATGCTGGAAGTTTTACCTTATATTATATATGCTACTTGCTATGGATGCAAGGAAGCAAGACACTTGCGTTCATATTTGTTCTTTATCCATATTTTGGTTAGAAAAATGATTCAGAGGCTTACATAATAGATCTATAAATAGGTCTACAATTATGATTGGTGAAGTTAAAAATTTGATTGGTTAATATGAAGAGAGAGAAAAAATATTTGAAACTTGTCAAAATGTGAATGGTATAGGCTTATTTGTAGGTCTATTATGTAGGTCTATATATCATAACTCTTTTGGTTATGAATTTCTATGTTTATTTACACGATGTCTTCTCTTGTGTGTTATCGAATAGAATTGTTATATCATGACCCGGAGTTCATAATGTAACCTCGAAAGCAATACACAAAACATTAATGGAATTAAACCGCAAACAACTCTAGTTGAGTCCAGACGAGCATTCACCTTATCGAGCATTCTTGATATTTTATTTCACTAATCGAGCTCGAGTACTCGATAAGAAAGATGTTATTCGAACTCATACCTATAACAAAATAGACATGCTCGAGATTGACTAGGCAATTCTCGATTATTACATGTTGGACAAAAGTCAGAGTTCGACTCAAGTTTCTAGAAATCAAACCTATATAAATCTTCTAGTATTGTCATAATTAAATTATATAAATTATGGATATTTTCGTCCGTTCAACTATAATCGAGCAGATCATTGAGTTCACGAATCCACTTTACTCGAGTTTGAGCTCGACTCATGCTCGAGTTTGATCAATCTCCAGTCGAGCTTTGACTCGAGTTAATCCCGAGCGTTTATGAGCAGCTCGACTCGCTTGTAGCTCTAGGTGGAATAAATTGATCAATTTATTTATGTCGGGATTTACTTATCTTATTATATATTTATCACAATTCTATAATATATTATGACCCAACATTATAAATTGCCGCTTATATGACTCGTCAATCTTGTATAGCACTGGTACATCACATATTTTAAGAGAAGAATCACAATAATTAAAAGGCAAAATGCATCCTTAGGTCCCTGAACTATTAATTTTTCTTTTATCAGGTTCCTGAACTATTTTTATGTTTTAAGAAGGACCTAAACTATTGAAAAACGAATTCACGTGGTCCATAGTTGACGGAACGTTAATATGAATATTGCACGCGCTTGTGAGTGCGATTGAAATGGAAAGCGGACTTCTGTGTTGAATTTTTTAATATGAGTGCTGAAAATCACATTGTGGTATTTATGGTGTGCGATAAAATAACAAAAATAATGAATAAATATTATTTCTATTTTTATCAAACCTTAGATTTAACAGAAATCTAAATATATACATTTTTAACAAGTAAATTCTTTGATATCTCTACCAATAAATATATTATTAATATATAAGTGCCTTGATATACATACAAGATTCTTTTTGTTACGAAGTGCTATTGTAAAACCTCGATAAATAAATATGATTGGGATTGGATAAAAATATTCATTTAGCGATGTTATTCATTTTATCGAGCGATAATTTGAACATGTTATAAAGACTTGCCCCGGGAAAAATATTTATTTGTTCAGATTATTTGCTTATCGAACTTTCATTTATCGAGGTTTTACTATATGTCACAACAAACTTACTCTAAATAATTTTTATTTATAATTTAAATTTCCAAACTTCTAAGAATATAGATTAATTTTGAGCATGCCATGTACCGTGTATTAATAAACAACAAGGATACATATATAATATAACTGAATTGAACTGAATTGAAATGACCGAATAAATAATAATAATAACGAGTAATATAGATTACAATATATATGTGTATAACATCTACAATAATATTGTATATTATGTATATTATATATAATACTATTTATAAGATTAATATAATAATTATATCACATAAAAATATATACAACAATAATAAAATTAGTTATATCACAACAAAAAAAAATAATAATAATAATAATAAAAGATACGTTAATAATACTAGAAATATTATAATACTATTGGGAATATTGATATCAATAATATTAATAATAAATTTATTGATAATATTATAAATAATATATAATTCTATTGATAATAATGATATTAATAATCATAATAATAATAGTAATAGTAATTAATGATAATAAAATTAGATAATATATATATATAATTGTTATTTATATAATGTTATTGATAATATAAATAATTATAATAAAAATAAAAAAATTATAATAAAAATTATTTTATATAATTACTTAGAACACAAATAATGATAATAGTAATTAATAATATTGATTTTAAGCTGAATTGAATAATATTAAATTGAATTGAATAATACTGAATAAAACTGAATTTTGATAAAATAAATTGAACTCAATTAAAATATATTAAAATTAGGCGTAAAGTACTCATTATTCAATTAGTCAACGTTCAAGCAATTCCCGTCAGCTTCCGTCAACTATGTAACACCCCCAAGTTATTCAGGGTATATTACAGCGCCGTGAGCCCCGCCGTGGGACCCACAAGGCTAAACATACGTGGAACTATAAACTTGACCGAGAAGATCTACATACAATGGAAAGAAAGACGATACAAATGGTATTCAAAACCATAACCAATGAAACCATATACATCACTAGCACAAATCAATACCTCGGCAACACAGGCCGGAACATCAAGGAAACTGAAATACAATACTCGAGTATTTAAAAATCCATTCCAGTACAACAACACTGAATGGAGGAATCCAAGAAAAATAACCGGAGACAAGACATGATCACACTTGCCCATCATCTTCATGCCGACCCCACTCCGTCCGCTCTCCCGAACTCCGAAATACATGAAACGTATTTCCCAATAAAGGGGTTAGCCGTCGTATAGCTAGTGCAATTTTAACAGTATGAAACACAATACTCCTCGACAATAAAGTAAATGTAATCCGTCAATTCATCAATTCAAGACTAGTATTCCGGAATAACTAAAATCTCAAGACGTATGTGAATGCCGTAGAAACGGTTCGTTCATATCATACGCCGTTACATGTAGGAATGCCGTCAAAACGGTTCGTTCATTACATGCCAACAATATTTCATATGAATGCCGTAGAAACGGTTCGTTCATATCAACCGTGGAATCGCACTGCAGGCTACGAAACCCTCGGGGACCGTCGGCCCGCCCTGCAGTGGCTAGAAATAATCATACCATCAATATTTCATACTTTCAAAGTCGAGAACGCACATTCATAAATGTATACTTGCCTTGAATAATCGACGCCGCAACGAATGGAATGGAAAGTCACCGACGAATGCTAGGAACCATCGAAACCGAACCTAACGATTCGAAGAATACGATCACAACAGATTCTAAACGAATACAGAATTGGAATACGCCCGGAAACCCGCCTACGATTCATGTATATTCGTATAAAAACGACAACGAGGGCGGACCACAACCAAACCCTCTCGATTTCGTAAAAATCACGAAATATACCATGAATCCGTAGGGAAACTAAGAGTACCAACAAGATTAATCATATTCATCATGAATTAATCAACAAAACGGAATGAATCGGACAAAAACGCGAAAACCCCCAAATCTCCCCAAAAGTAGGGTTCTAAAGATCTAACCTTGATTCGCTGGATCGAAGGATGTTATAGGATGATCGATCAATGATATGAACTCAGGAACTTCATGGATTTGTTGTTTAACAACATGGCTTCATCTTCTACGAAGCTCCAGCCGCGGACCGAAGAGAAAGGAAATGAAAAATGAGTGAGAAAGTGGTTGTTCTGTCATTTATATACTGGGCCGGAACTAGCGTGCGCTAGCCTTCCCGGACTAGCGTGCGCTATCGGCCAGTATCGGCCCAGCACTCTCGGCCATGGCCCGCATGACCCGGCACCACCGACCAATTCTGCCGACCATGACTCGTCCGCCCGACTCC
This sequence comes from Orobanche coerulescens, assembly GCA_033398695.1. Classification (NCBI taxonomy): domain Eukaryota; kingdom Viridiplantae; phylum Streptophyta; class Magnoliopsida; order Lamiales; family Orobanchaceae; genus Orobanche; species Orobanche coerulescens. The sequence continues at coordinate 10,162,133 of CM065813.1, read as the reverse complement.
CGCTAGCGTGCACTACGGCCGGAAGCCTGCACGCGCTAGCCGACCTGGCCCAAAGAGCCTCTCGACTAGCAAGCTCATCCCAGAACGCACGCTAGTCGGCCGACAACAGACGCTACCCTCACGGCCGGCGTGCGCAACGGCCGGCAGAGCGTGCGCTACTGCCGATCCTACCCTAGTCCGTAACCTCGTAATCCTCTCGCCTGTGCCCGATAGCGCATCGTCACGGCCGACGCCGACAACGAGACATGTGTGCGCAGACGCCGCACAGTGGTGCCGAGAGACCGCACGAGCAGACGCCAAGGATGGCATCGGCCGCAAGTGAAGAGTCACCTTGAGACGGCGTGGCCGGGACGGAGAGTCACGCGTGGAAACCATGGGAGGAGCACGGACGCCATTGTGGGAAGCGGATCGCCCAAGGGGCATTCCGGATCGACATGTTCGGATCGTCCGGCAGTAGGGGCGCGGCAAGGCCGGACGAAAGCAGCGTGTGGGACAAGGCACGACGGACAAGGCCGAGTCTGGGAACAGGACTCGAGCTGGCGGCCGACGCGGCGTGGGATGCCGGGCGCGGCCGCGTGGCGCGCGCGCGAGGTGCGAGAGAGACCCTCCCCTATAATAGGCTTAGACGGAAAAGCCTTGTGGGGCGAGAGACATTGAAAAGGCGAGGAGCCACTCACAGAAAGACTCGACTGGCAATGAAGCGGACCGGATTGGTCCAGGAGGTTCGGGAAGAGTCTGGAACATTGCAGAGACGGGCCCAGATGGTCGGGCCGAGACAGACCGGTGCGGGCCGGGACGGGCCGATGCGGGCCGGGACGGACAAAGACGGGTCGGGCGCCCGGAATGGAAGAGAAGCCTCTAGGAAACTCCTAGAATGATGTAGTGCTGGAATAATATAGAGTATTCTAGATTTTGTATGCCTTGTAGTTGTAGAATACTCTAGACATGTGTTTGTAAGACTTGTATATTGTAGACAAGTGTGGATGATTCTAGAGTTAGGTTCTAGAATTGTAATATTGTAGATAGGTCTAGAACCCTCCAAATGAGGAGGTGGAGTAGAAGGTTCTAGGTTCTTAGGAGTAGTATAAATAGATGAGGGGAGGCTCATTTGCAACCAACCCTCAAAGACTCAACATTCTTGTACTTGTGAAGTGTTGTGAAATAGTGAAGTGTTTTACTCTCAACTCCCAAGTGTTTAAACTCCTTCTTTCGTACTTAGCAACCAAGTGAGTAAGGCTTACTAGCTAGATCGAGGCAATTCTAGTCTAGTGCCGCACGGGTCCGAAGAGCTTTCGAGTGCTCAAACCCAACCCCGTGACAAGTGGTATCGGAGCCACGCTAGTGGTTCAAGGAGCTTCCGCATTGAGACGTTGCTGAGAGGTATTGTGCAAGGAGGACCGATGGAGACTACATCCAGCGTCACCAAAGTTCAACCCGGCCAGGAGAAGGACAAGTCCAGGAAAGGGTCTAGGGACAAGTCCGTGGAAAGAGGTGTTGCCATGGAAGCACGAGTGGCTCGGCTGGAGGAAACCATGGGCAAGCACGCAGATGCTCTTGAGGTATGGAGCAATGTGGCCGACCAGGTGACGGAGATGAGCGAGTCGTTGGAGGAGCTTGAGAACCGGGTGACGGGCACCCTTAACGCGTTGCGACGCGACTTGTGTGAGGAGATCCTTGAAGCTGTCAGGAAAGAGGTTCGGTCGACGATCGCAGCCTTTCGAGAGGAGATCATCGGGAGGATCGAGACCATCGAGGGAAGGACAGCATTGTACGAGCGGGCGATGGCCCACGGCAGGGACCAGCGGGGTGCGGCACCCCATCGAATCGACATCCCCCGGCCGTGTTCGTTCCAAGGATCGCGGAATGGTAGGGAAGTGGACGACTTCCTGTGGAACATGGAGCGTTACTTTGGTGCATCGGGGATAGTAGATGATGCGACCAAGTTGCAGACGGCTCCATTCTTCTTAGCATATGTGGCGCTGCTATGGTGGAGAAGGCGCGAAACAGAGATCGCGCGTGGTACATGTCGGATGGAGACATGGGAGGATTTCAAGGCCGAGTTCAAGCGGCAGTTTTACCCGGAGAATGTTGAGTTTGAGGTCCGGGCTAGGTTGAAGGAGTTGACACACAGCAAGACGATCAAGGACTATGTGAAGGAGTTCCAGGAGATCGTGCTGGAGTTGCCTAGCCTTAGTGAGCAGGAAGCTTTGTTCGCGTTCGTGGATGGGCTAAAACCGTGGGCAAAGTTGGAAGTGCAGAGGGCCAAGGCACAGAACGTGTCCGAGGCGATTTCGATAGCGGAACGACTGATCGAGTTGAAACCAGCCGGGGAGAGCCGGAAGTCCGGGAGGGACGAGGACGGCATCGGTACGCAGGACAAGTCGTACCAGGGTAATGCGGATAGGGGCGCGAGGATGTCCAGGCCCAGGGACGGCAAGCAGTCAGGGTGGACTCGGACTTGCCATGGGTGCGGGAGTGCAGACCATCTCGTAGCAGCGTGTCCGAAGAAGAAGAAATGTGAGATTTGCTGGAGCACGGAGCATTCGACGAGACAATGCTCGAAGTTTCCGAGGGTAGCCGCCATGGAGTACACCAAGGCACGGGACGATGCCGAGGGTGATGGAACATCGATGGCGCTTCAGGTGTTGAACTCAGCCATAGGTATGGCATCGCGGGACGGAGCACCGCTTGAGGGGAACTTGTTGTATGCGACGGGGCTGATCAATGGGAAACCCGTCAAGGCGTTGGTTGACACAGGGGCCGATTACAACTACATTGACGAGGCTTAAGCACAGAGGTTGGGGCTTCAGGTCATCGAGGGACGGGGCTGGATGAAGTCGAATAATGCACCACCCGTTTGAGTTACAGGAGTCGCCAATGGGGTGCGACTAAAGATAGGCACGTGGGAACCGCGCGTGCACTTCAAGGTGACGAGCATGGATGATCAGGACATAATACTGGGCATGGACTTCCTGAGGAAGAATAATGTTGGCGTTGTTCCGCATAAGAGGGCACTGTACGTGTGTGATCAAGCCAAGATGCAGGAAATACACTTGACCACAGAGCCTTCGAGACAAGCAATGTCGGCACTCAAGTACATGGGGAAGCTTGAGGAGGAGCCGAGTTACCACCTTGGAGCAGTTCGGTTCATCGAGGGGCCGCCACGTCGCCGAGGACGTCGACGAAATGGGCGGGGGAGAATGTCACGGCCGACAGTCGACAACGAGACATGTGTGCGCAGACGGTTGCACAGGGTGCCGAGGTGTAACACCTCAAACTAGGCGGATATTACAGTGCCGTAGATCCCCAATTGGGACCCACCAGGCAAATGAAAATGAATGAATTACACAGGATAAATGTAGTACCGAACCACATTACAACAATAATTACTCCGATGAGGAGTTTAGTTACAACACACCAGGACAATACCGAATACTAGTGTATTTTATATGAAGATAAAATACACAACACTGAATGAAACGGAGTATCCAAATGAAAGTCTGCAGCGGAAAATAAAGGACAATAACATGAATAACTGAAAGATCGGGGCCCCCTACTAGTATCACCGGGACTCCTCGACATCAACATGCTATTCCCATGCGTTTGCCTTTCCATGACTGAAACAAAATCCCAATGGGCCGATTAAAATGAACAACAATCCTCAAGGGTTGAAAATACACAAACATGATTTAATCAAGTTATGAAATATCCTTAGTTATGAATTACGCAAGAGGAGCATCATAGTACGCCCGTAGTGTTCTCAGGCAAGTGTACAAGACGGATGACCGGACACACCCGTCCTTGTACCTAATTAGTCTCACGGAGGTAATCGTTACCGTGTGCACAGTCCAATGTATCACTCCCAATACATGGCCATCATGTGCCCGACTAAAAATTCCACACATCCGCACCCGACCACGCAATATGAACCCAGAAGGTCATATGAACGAGAATGACCATAATGAATATCAATGAATAATAATAATCTGACAACGTCAAGAATGACTTACCGAGATGAAAGTAATAATGAAGTGATTGATAGATTCAATGAAATGATTGGAACTGCCATTCCTCGTTAATGAAGTGATTATTCGACAATTACAAGTCTCAATATGATTAATACAATGATGAATGAGTTATGATTATGAATGATCAACAACAAAAGGAATGAATGTCCTTTTAACCGAGTAAGAATTAACTTACTCAACACCGGTGATAATTATCCTTCCACGAACAACGTCTTAGTTGAGATATCGGTCGCTCGAACAACCTTGAATAAATACAATTACCAACAATCCGTTCAATATACGAATTAAACACGAATATAACGAACTCAAAACGTCGATACGATTAAACCAAGTTCATTGGGGCATTATATCGAACACTTTGAGGCCAACTTCGATTGATTACAACTAAACCTCAACAATACCAACCTCAAATCCCCAAGAAGTGTTTCAAATCAACAAAACATCTCCAATACGATCAATAATCCGTTATGAATATCCAAAAACGTGATTATAACAACAATTAGTCGAAAATCCCCAAATCCAACTCGATATTCAAAGTGTTCTTGAATAATCCCTCAATAATCCAATGAATCCTTATACAAACTCATAATCATATACATATCCCTTCATATAACATGATTATAACGTCCAAAACATCATATCTCAACATAAAATCGAAATCCAAGATGTTGAAGAAATTACCTCTAGGAGATCCAACCACTTCGATCCGAAGAACACGAGTTTAATCGAGTATCCAAGCTTCACAACCGAATGAAAATGATTAAAAACCACACTCAAGTGATAGTTGAAGAGAATTTTCTCTCTCAAGCCTCTCTCTCTCTCGTATGAAAGTGGAAGAAATGGAAGGAATGGGCTGAAATGCTCAAAAAATGAATTTATAGGGGTTGACTGCCCTGTCGGACACGGCCCGTGCCGATCGGCACGGTCGCGGCGCGCGATCGACGAGGGACTCGACCGTGTCCCGCTTGACACGGCCGCGCGCGAAGGGCCTTCCGATAGTGACTGTCCGACAATGACTAAGATTGACTCGACCGTGTCACAGAACACGGTCGGGCGTCTCGGCAACGTTACAGCTTATCCGGAAGAGTTCGACTCGGCCGTGCTGCGACACGGTCGAATCCTCGTGGCGAGACTTCGGCATTTCCGGACGAGTGCAAGACGGGCCGTGTCGGACGACACGGCCGAGTTCGGTGGGCAGTGATCGGCCAATAACTGAAAAATGAGCGGGTGAGCTAAAACGACCATAACTCTCTCGTCCGGACTCCGATTGACTCACCGTTTGAACCATTGGAAAGATAACTCGATGCTCTATAATATTGAAAAGATTTAGAATTTTTGGAGTTACCAAAAATTAATGGTGATCTAACAAATTCGAACTCATATGAGGAAAGTTGAAACAATGAACAATAACGATACACAACTCGAAGTTTTTCCGAACGGTGAACACGGTGAATGAACATGATTGATGAATGATTATAAATGAGTGAAATCCACTGAGTGACAATCACCTAATGAAATTACTGAATGATAATGACTGAATTACAACCGGGTATTACATACACCCCCCCTTAAAAGAGTTTCGTCCCCGAAACTAAGGGTCAAACAACTCGGGATAATTCTCCCGCATACTATCCTCGGTTTCCCAAGTTGCCTCTTCGACTCCGTGTCTGGATCACTGAATCTTGACCAAAGGGATCGTCTTGTTCCTCAACTGTTTGATTCGCCGCTCCAACACTCATACAGGACGCTCCTCGTACGAATGATCATCCGCGATCTCGATTTCGTCGAACTGAAGTATGTGACTCGGGTCGGCAACATACTTCCGCAACTGAGAGACGTGAAACACATTATGAATTCGGCTCAATGCCGGAGGCAAAGCCAATCGATAAGCTAACTCGCCTACTCGATCCAAAATTTCAAACGGTCCAATGAATCTCGGACTCAACTTCCCCCGTTTTCCGAAACGGAAAATACCTCGACTCGGGGATACCTTGACCAAAACGTGGTCACTCGCCTCGAACTCTAGTGGTCGACGACGATTATCTGCATATGATTTCGCCGACTCGAGCCATCAACATACGACTCTTGATCAAAGCTACCTTCTCCTGGCGGCTATAAGCATATCGGGCTCGGTGCCGATTGATTCTCGACAAGTCATCCCAACACAAAGGAGATCGACAACGACGGCCGCACAAGGCCTCGTAAGGTGCCATCTTAATGGAGGCATGCCAACTATTATTATACGTGAACTCGATCGGTGGTAGTTGGGCTTCCCAATCGTCTTCCAATCGAGGACGCATGCCCTCAACATGTCCTCTAATGTCCGAATAGTTCTTCTCGATTGTCCGTCTGACCGAGGATGAAAGGCGATCGAGATTAAGCCGAGTTCCCATAGCACGATGAACTGATTTCCAAAAATGAGACACAAACCGTCCGTCACGATCGGAAACGATACTTTTAGGAGTACCGTGCAGTCTCACTATCTCTTTGATGAATAACTGGGCAAGTATCTCGGGACCCCACGTATCCTTGATCTCAAGGAAATGAGCTGATTTAGTTAAGTGGTCCACAATCACCCAGATCGCATTCATGCCACGACAACTCGTCGGCAAACTCGTGATGAAATCCATAGAAATGTCTTCCCACTTCCACTCCGGAATAGGGAGAGGTTTCAGCATACCACGGCCGCTGATGTTCAATCTTAACTTGTTGACAGGTTAAGCATCTCGAAACAAATTCTGCGACTTCTCGCTTCATATTACTCCACCAGTAATTTTGTTTCAAGTCCTTGTACATCTTGCTGGATCCCGGATGAACAGAATGAGGGGTAGCATGAGCTTCTCTCAAAATAGAGTTTTTCAACTCATCATTCGCCGGTACACACATCCGATTCTTAAATCTCAAAAGTCCATCCTCGTGGATCACGAATCCAGGGGCTTTCCCCTGAGCCACATCCTCACGAATGCGCAACAATGCTGGGTCTGAACCCGGATTCTCCCTGATTGCATCCTCAAGAGATGATGAAATCTCTAACATACAAAGCTGTCCCCGACTCGCCGGGCTGCACTCGATCTCGGGTCTAAGGAATTCTGTTGGAGCTCCTTCGAATTGTTAAACGAGCAAGCATCCGCTCCGAACGGACTTACGACTCAAGGCGTCGGCGACAACGTCGCCTTCCCGGTGGTAAAGGATCTCGATATCATAATCTTTGATTAATTCCAACCACCGCCTCGCCGCATATTTAACTCCTTGTGAGTAAATATATACTTCAACTCTTGTGATTTGTGAAGATCTCGACAGTGATGCCATAAAGGTAACGATGCCAAATTTCCAACGCGAAAACCACGGTTGCTAGCTCCGCCGTGGGTTGGATAATTAACCACTAATCCGAGGAAACATCGATTTACTTAATATCTTTCGAGGTTGCCAATCTCGGATAGTCTCCGTCTTCTCGAGGGTCGACACGAACTCGCTCGGATGAAATTACATGCCCGAGAAAGTCACTTCGACCTCCGTAACTCACATTTGGAAAACTTTCCATAAAGTTGCTCTCGTCTCAACACGTCGAGAACCTGATGAAGATGAACCTCGTGTTCCTCTCGGCTACGAGAATAAATCAAAATGTCGTCGATGAAGACAACAACAAACTGATCCAAAAAGTCGATGAAAACCCGATTCATTAACTCCATGAATACCGCAGGTGCAATAGTTAGCCCGAACGGCATAACTACGAACTCATAATGACCATAGCATGTACGAAACGCTGTCCTCGCGATATCCGACTCTCGAATCCGCAACTGGTGATATCCAGATCTTAAGTCGATCCTGGAAAACACTGAGGCTCCCTGAAGTTGATCTAAAAGATCATCAATACGGGGTGAGGGATACTACTCTTGATCATCACCCTGTTCAACTCCTGGTAATTAATACACACACGAGACGAGCCATCCTTCTCCTTGATAGATCACACTGGTGCTCCTCACGGGGACGCAATCGGTCGGAGATAACCTTTCTCGAACTACTCCTCAAGTTGAATCTTCAACTCCTGCATTCTGGTCGGGGCCATCCGATACGGTGCCTTCGATAAAGGGGACGTACCGACTCCAACTCACTCCTGAATTCCCCTATTCTATGTGAAGGCAACCAGATAAATCGTCTGGAAATACATCGTCAATCGATGACAATGATACCACGAATGATTGAACACTTCGATTGCCCTAGAATGGTCAATCGATAAAAAGAGATACCAATAATGATTGAACAACTCGATTGCCTTAGAAAGGCCAATCGATGAAGATGATACAATGAATGTTTGAATAACTCGATTGCCTTTGAAAGGCCAATCGATGAAAATGATATAATGAATGATTGAATGACTCGATTGTCTTAGAAAGGCCAATCGATGGAAATGATGCAATGAATGATTGAATAACTCGATTGCCCTAGAAAGGCCAATCGATGAAAATGATACAATGAACGATTGGATAACTCGATTGCCTTAGAAAGGCCAATCGATGAAAATGATACAATGAATGATTGAATGACTCGATTGTCTAAAAAAAAGCCAATCGATGGAAATGATACAAGGAATGATTGAATAACTTGATTGCCTTAGAAAGGCCAATCGATGAGAATGATACAATGAATGATTGAATAGTTCGATTGCGGAATTTCTCTGCTTTCGTCATAATAATACTTCTTCTGGAACAACGGGGATTACTTCCCTGAAGCACACATTCGACAACCAACGACGGAAAGATAGCGACCAAACGCTAACAAATACTGAGGATAGTATCAAGACGATCAAACCAACTAATACCGAAAATTACATCGTCCTAAGGTAAGTTCACCACGATTAGATCCATCAACCAATCGCGGTCATTAAGCTTAATTCGGTATGATTCCGAAAATTCTTCCATCGTCAGGTAGACCGATGGTATGAGGTCCACAAGCAATAGAACTATCCCGAAATAAGTCTATTCAAGCATGATTTGAAAATGAAAGAATGCGGTGTACCAGCACCAAAAGGTACACACAAGTTGAAATAAAATTACGAGTATATCTGAAATCATTCGGGCCACCGGATCGTCGATCCTCCTCATCATATGAATCTGGGACTTGCCGGCCCCCGAACCGGACACTCCCATCTGATAAATACGAGCTCCAACTCTATTTGCTTCCATTGCCTTAAACAACGATGACAAAGCAGTCTGATTCTGAAACGCTGGTTGCTTCGGGGCCTGAGATGCCGCCGGAGCCGACTTGGAGTCCTTTCGGCAAAAACGGACCTTATGCCCAAAATTCCCACAATTATAGCACGTGATAGACGGTTTCAGACACTCAGTGCTGAAATGACCCGGCGTTCCACAATTGAAACAGGTGATGGCCGAACTGGCCGCTCGGGACTGAGATCCCGCACGATTATGCGCCGTAGGAGGTCGCTCAGAAACGACAGGACTCACACGAGGCTTCTTGAAGGTTGACTGACCGCCTTCGGGTTGATTACGCTTCATTGATTTCTTGCTGACAGATGAAGGTTGTTGTTCAGCACTTTCCTTAGCAGCCGTCTCATACGAGAGAGTTCGCTCGATTAATCCGGCCAGAGTGGCGCAATGATGATTGAGCAACTGCACATGGGTCATCATGGCCTGCATAAAAGTGAGTGGATCAACCCGAACATCTCCTGATCGAGCCGAGTCCTGGGCACGATTTCCCGACAGTGATTATTTCGAGTTTCTGCCCGCAACGCGCCTCTTCCCGCATCCTCGAGCCTCTCTCCATACTGAAGTAGGAAGGTCGCATAATGATTATATTTCCCGCATGATTATCACGTTATGATTACGTCATGAGATGATGAAAATGAGTATACATGCTCTAACTTAGTAATTATATGAATGATTTACTGAAGTGACATGATTATCTGATGAAATTCTTGAAATGATTATTTTTAATAACTTAACAAGATTAATAATATGATCATCCAGATCGACAACTGAGTAATGAAATGAATTGAGTGATTAATGAGTTAATATGATCGTCCTGATCATTAACTGAGTAATGAAATGAATTAAGTGATTAATGAGTTAATATGATCGTCCTGATCATTAACTGAGTAATAAAATGAATTAAGTGATTTATGAGTTAATATGATCGTCCTGATCATTAACTGAGTAATAAAATGAATTAAGTGATTAATGAGTTAATATGATCGTCCTGATCATTAACTGAGTAATGAAATGAATTAGGTGATTAATGAGTTAATATGATCGTCCTGATCACAATGAATGATGATGTTTGAGGATTGTTAATTGATGAATGATGAATGAATGACTATTGCCAGAAATTATACCATGGCGTTAGAAATCTTACAGTTCTTCCGGTCTGATTGGCTCGGCATTTGCACAGGTCACACGTGACGCGAAAGTCCAATGATACTAGTCTGATGACGATGATTTCAAATGAGACATGACTCGGAAGCTAGTATTCAAAATTACGCTCCGATACCAACTCTGTAACACCCCAAACTAGGCGGATATTACAGTGCCGTAGATCCCCAACTGGGACCCACCAGGCAAATGAAAATGAATGAACTACACAGGATAAATGTAGTACCGAACCACATTACAACAATAATTACTCCGATGAGGAGTTTAGTTACAACACACCAGGACAATACCGAATACTAGTGTATTTTATATGAAGATAAAATACACAACACTGAATGAAACGGAGTATCCAAATGAAAGTCTGCAGCGGAAAATAAAGGACAATAACATGAATAACTGAAAGATCGGGGCCCCCTACTAGTATCACCGGGACTCCTCGACATCAACATGCTATTCCCGTGCGTTTGCCTTGCCATGACCTGAAAAACAAAATCCCAAATGGCCGGCTAAATGTAACAACAATCCTCGAGGCTTGAAAATACACAAACATGATTTAATTGAAGTTATGAAATATCCTTAGTTATGAATTACGCTGAAGAGGAGCATCATAGTACGCCCGTAGTGTTCTGTGCAAGTGTACAAGACGGATGACCGGACACACCCGTCCTTGTACCTAATTAGTCTCACGGAGGTAATCGTTATCGTGTGCACAGTCCAATGTATCACTCCCAATACATGGCCATCATGTGCCCGACTAAAAATTCCACACATCCGCACCCGGCCACGCAATATGAACCCAGAAGGTCATATGAACGAGAATGACCATAATGAATATCAATGAATAATAATAATCTGACAACGTCAAGAATGACTTACCGAGATGAAAGTAATAATGAAGTGATTGATAGATTCAATGAAATGATTGGAACTGCCATTCCTCGTTAATGAAGTGATTATTCGACAATTACAAGTCTCAATATGATTAATACAATGATGAATGAGTTATGATTATGAATGATCAACAACAAAAGGAATGAATGTCCTTTTAACCGAGTAAGAATTAACTTACTCAACACCGGTGATAATTATCCTTCCACGAACAACGTCCTAGTTGAGATATCGGTCGCTCGAACAACCTTGAATAAATACAATTACCAACAATCCGTTCAATATACGAATTAAACACGAATATAACGAACTCAAAACGTCGATACGATTAAACCAAGTTCATTGGGGCATTATATCGAACACTTTGAGGCCAACTTCGATTGATTACAACTAAACCTCAACAATACCAACCTCAAATCCCCAAGAAGTGTTTCAAACCAACAAAACATCTCCAATACGATCAATAATCCGTTATGAATATCCAAAAACGTGATTATAACAACAATTAGTCGAAAATCCCCAAATCCAACTCGATATTCAAAGTGTTCTTGAATAATCCCTCAATAATCCAATGAATCCTTATACAAACTCATAATTATATACATATCCCTTCATATAACATGATTATAACGTCCAAAACATCATATCTCAACACAAAATCGAAATCCAAGATGTTGAAGAAATTACCTCTAGGAGATCCAACCACTTCGATCCGAAGAACACGAGTTTAATCGAGTATCCAAGCTTCACAACCGAATGAAAATGATTAAAAACCACACTCAAGTGATAGGTGAAGAGAATTTTCTCCCTCAAGCCTCTCTCTCTCGTATGAAGGTGGAAGAAATGGAAGGAATGGGTGAAATGCTCAAAAACGAATTTATAGGGCCGATCGCCTGTCGGACACGGCCCGTGCCGATCGGCACGGACGCGGCGCGCAATCGCCGGCAGGGACTCGACCGTGTCCTCGCTTGACATGGTCGCGGCGCCAAGGGCCTTCCGATAGTGACTCGTCCGACAATTCGGCATTGACTCGACCGTGTCTGGAACACGGCCGGGCGTCTGCGGCGATCGCTTATCCTAAGAGTTCGACTGGCCGTGCTGCATTTGACACGGTCGAGTCACGCGGCGAGACTTCGCATTTCCGGACGAGTACAAAGACGGGCCGTGTCGGACGACACGGCCGAGTTCGGTCGGCAGTGATCGGCCAATAACTGAAAAATGAGCGGGTGAGCTAAAACGACCATAACTCTCTCATCCGGACTCCGATTGACTCACCGTTTGAACCATTGGAAAGATAACTCGATGCTCTATAATATTGCAAAGATTTAGAATTTTTGGAGTTACTAAAAATTAATGGTGATCTAACAAAGTCGAACTCATATGAGGAAAGTTGAAACAATGAACAATAACGATACACAACTCGAAGTTTTTCCGAACGGTGAACACGGTGAATGAACATGATTGATGAATGATTATAAATGAGTGAAAATCCACTGAGTGACAATCACCGAATGAAATTACTGAATGATAATGACTGAATTACAACCGGGTATTACACGAGGGACCGGCACGAGCAGGACGCCAAGGATGGCATCGGGCTGCAAGTGAAGAGTCAGCCTTCAGGACGGCGTGACCGGACGGAGAGTCACGCGTGGAAACCGTGGGAGGAGCACGGACGCCGCTGTGGGAAGCGGATCGCCCAAGGGTCATTCCGATCGACATGTTCGATCGTCTGCAACACAGGGGCGCGGCAAGGCCGGACGAGCAGCAGCCGTGGGACAAGGCACGACGGACAAGGCCGAGTCCGGGAACAGACTCGAGCCGGGCGGCCGACGCTGGGTGTGGGATGCCGGAGCGGCGGCGTCTGGCGCGCGCGCGCGAGGTGCGAGAGAGACCCTCCCCCCCTATAATAGGCTTAGACGGAAAAAGCCTTGTGGGGGCAGTAGACATTGAAAAGCTGAGGAGCCACTCAGCAGGAAAGACTCGACCTGAAGCAGCTAGAAGTGGACCGGATTGGTCCAGGAGGTTCGGGAAGAGTCCGGAACATTGCAGAGACGGGCCCAGGTGGTCGGGCCGAGACGGGCCGGTGCGGTCCGGGACGGGCCGATGCGGGCCGGGACGGACAAAGACGGGTCGGGCGCCCGGATTGGAAGAGAAGCCTCTAGGAAACTCCTAGAAGGATGTAGTGCTGGAATAATATAGAGTATTCTAGATTTTGTATGCCTTGTAGTTGTAGAATACTCTAGACATGTGTTTGTAAGACTTGTATATTGTAGACAAGTGTGGATGATTCTAGAGTTAGGTTCTAGAATTGTAATATTGTAGATAGGTCTAGAACCCTCCAAATGAGGAGGTGGAGTAGAAGGTTCTAGGTTCTTAGGAGTAGTATAAATAGATGAGGGGAGGCTCATTTGCAACCAACCCTCAAAGACTCAACATTCTTGTACTTGTGAAGTGTTGTGAAATAGTGAAGTGTTTTACTCTCAACTCCCAAGTGTTTAAACCCCTTCTTTCATACTTAGCAACCAAGTGAGTAAGGCTTACTAGCTAGATCGAGGCAATTCTAGTCTAGTGCCGCATGGGTCCGAAGAGCTTTCGAGTGCTCAAACCCAACCCCGTGATAAAGATCTGGCCGACTCGACAACAGGCGCTACATCGCCGAAGCTAAGAAGCTGCCCCTGGCCAGTAGCGTGCGCTACGCCGGTTCGCCAGGCTGCTCGGCCAAGTGCGACCATCGTCCGGCGTAACTCGCGACCGTCCGGCTGGGCCCCGCAATCGTCCGGCCAAGGCGACCACTGTGGCTCGGCGACTCGATTTCAAAACGCGTTTTAACGAACACGACGAAAATTTCGCGGACAACATCAACGAAATGAAAGCGTAATGTAATAATTAATGATACGCGACCGAGAAAAGAGTCGAGACAACGAATACAGATAGAATACCATAACTTTGGGTAATTTACAAAATGGCCCAAAACTCCCGAAAATCACGATACGCGATCGAATAACCAAACCGAAGTTCACAACACTTCTAACAAAGTTAAACGGACTTACAGGAAACTCGAAACAGCAGTTTAGAACGAGATTCACAAGAATCGAACTCAAGTGCGGAAAAGTCGCTGAAAAGCACGGAACTCAACATAACGACACCGAAACGAACTCGGATGTCAAAAAGTGTAGAATTAACCATTCTCAGGGTGACGAAACGGTCCCAAGCAAGTTTTCAAAACGGACTTCCGCCGAAAATAGAAAGTTACCGGAAATCAAAATTACGGGTATTACATTCTACCCTCCTTAAAAGAAGTTTCGTCCCGAAACTTAAAACAAGTAGGGAGAAGAAATATTCCGCTAGGAAAAACTCAACGAGATACACAAGAACCGAAACTTACGCCCAAACGGCGAATCATCAATATAGAACACAACAATACATTACCCGAAGGTAAACTAAACCAATGCTGAAAGAGATGCGAATCACCATGCCCGAAGGCTCCAACAAAATACCAATACATCGCAATGGCCTGAAACCCCTCACCAAGCCGTATCACGATGGCTCGAAAGCCGAATGCCCCAAAGTCAGAATCATCACAATACTGATTCTCAAAGAAGCAACCCCGACTCGGACATACCCTCCTACAGATGCACAACAACGCAAATCGTCGGACATATCCAAAACGACATGGACTACGAACGACCAAACAATAAGGCTCAAGAGGGACATCACAGTACGCCCGATCCGGAAATGTGTCCGTGCACATGTCCACCCCGTATACGGAATCCAGAATATACGTGTGACAATGTACCTAATTAGCCTCAAGAACTACGTCTCGTGTGCATGGTTCAATGCGGAATCATCCACGCATGACCATCGAGTGCCTGGCTAAAAATCCTACACATAACCAATCGGCACGCAGACATGATTCCAGATATGCCATGATACAACATCACAACGAAACTCAAAGGATAAAATACCTATTACGGATCATACAATTCACCAAGTGAACGATGACACACGAATAATGAAAGATCGACACGACCAACGATATTCAAAACAACCATCCTGGGATAAGAATTCCCTAAGGACCGATTAACACGGCAATAACCACAACACCACAATTCGGGAAATCCTCCACCCTCAACGATCACAAAATTATCGAGTTCACCAGAATAATAGTGTGCTGCCCTGAGTTGGCCAACACGACAATAATAACTCACAGATGGGCACTATCCTCGGCGATCCCCATTCAATATATCGATTATCTTCGAACGACCAATCGATAACGACTCAACGGATGGGAACTATCTTCGACAGTCCCAATTCAATACTTCGGTTACCTTAGAACGGAAACTCGATAACAACGGTACAACGGATGTCTCGGCACACTTAAATCAGTTACCGATAATGAAGATGAAATTCGAATACATCAATGCCTTCAATCGGCCGTTTACGAACAACAATAACATTTGGTATGATTTGTCGACGGGTGTCGTATCAAACAATCCCCTGATATCAAAACAATCATAAGGAGACCAAGTCTCGAAATGATACACACATTCGTACACCTACACGATAACATTAGTCTCATTGATTAGTACGAGTATAAAACTTGCCTCGATATCAATACAACGAACTGTTACCAATTCAGTTGATTTCGTCTTACGAATTCCTCAGTCTCGACCAAGTTAATCTATGAACCCTTCAACCTTAACCGCAACACAACAGTCATAATTCACGATCAAACATCATATCTTATTGTAAAACGAAGGATTAATAATCAACAGGTTCGATGACGACCAAAATCAATACCACAAAACCACAAACTCAATCGTTTCACCATATCTCGACTAATCACAGTCTGAACAATCCAACTCAGACACTTACGCATCCTGTCCACAATACGAGTCGAAATATGATGATCATATCAACAATAAATGAGGACCAATAATAAGGGTCTAAATGTTCCAAACTCAATTCTCAAATACGAATTGATAAGGTTCCCTTCTCGTAAATCCATCGTTAAAATTTACTTATGACCGTCATCATTTTGAATCATCCGACTGGTTCAAAACAATAGATAATCCTACTAAAAAGGTTATCAAATAGTCCAATCATTCGACTTGAACATTTGCTCCATACGTATGGGCTTCCAAATTCGGAGATGAATAATAGTCTCATCAAACTCATAATCACATTCGTATTCTATACGAATATTATATCAAACACATAGTTTAGCTATAGATATGAATATTCCATATTCATTTTCAAAACATCAACACTTCTTAAAAAAAAATTCATCACCTCGTATAATTCAAGAGTTCTTCAGGAACACGAAATATCCGAAATCCCATTCAGAACAACATATCCGAGGTATATATCTCCATGTTACCATTTTCTTCGTCATGCCATTCATACAACCTTAAGAGTCGCAAAACATCCGAAATCTCTTATTACAATTCCAATAAATCTCGTATAACATTATCACATGATACCACAATTGTAACACCCCAGATCCTCCTGGGAATATTACACGCCGTAAACCCTTCTCACAAGGATTTACCAGGCTAAGCACAATTTTTCCACATCATTTCAAAAATGCTAAAAAGACCGATGACGGTAATATTTTTTTCAAATATTAAGAAAAAATTATTTTCCAAATACCGTCAAAATGATCAAGGCCAAAATGCCAAAGACTAAGTTT
Organism: Orobanche coerulescens; assembly: GCA_033398695.1. Classification (NCBI taxonomy): domain Eukaryota; kingdom Viridiplantae; phylum Streptophyta; class Magnoliopsida; order Lamiales; family Orobanchaceae; genus Orobanche; species Orobanche coerulescens. The sequence goes on along the minus strand of CM065813.1, from coordinate 10,145,136 downwards.
AGGGAATCGGTTTTACAAAATAAAAATTCAGTTGGCAAAATACCAAAAGCCATTTCAAAATACTCACGCAGCGGATAAAAGTACAGTCCAATTTATGCATTTTCATTGAAATAAGACGAACATCAAAATACACGATTCCCAACATACTCCCTCCCAAGTAGTAATCCTTAAAGAAATGAACCACTAACAAAGGGATACGAGGACTACCATGTATGGACGAACCACGAAGAAGAATAATTTGAACTCCATTCCAAGAATCGTCAAAAACTTCATGAACAATACTTAAATCCGAGCTCTCCATCTTAATCTTGTTTGAGAGAATCATCTCTCAATGTTTAGGAACTTCAAGTACTTCCCAAGGTTCTCTCTATTGACTGAAGGAAGGAGAATGGACAAAATGCCTCTCAGCACTCGTCTATCCTCTCTATAAAACACATCACTAGCGCGCTAGACCTTATATTTAGCGTGCGCTACATGACTAGCGTGCGCTATCATTCCTTGATAGCGTGCGCTATCGGGCAGTCCAGAAGCTACTACATCGCTTCGAAATTCATCTAACGTACGTAATGCCCATGCATTAGCGTACGCTAACAGGCGTTGACTTGATACAGTGAAATGCTCGCGAGCGCGCGCTATTCTTCGACCTTAACGCGCTAATCGCCGTTGACTTGCTACAAGATCGTGCCCCCACATGCCGAAAGCATCCGCGATTATCGGGATTCCTTTGACCGATATGGAATTAGCGTGCGCTAATCATACGGTTTTAGCGTGCGCTAGCTCTACACGACAAGCACTCGTTGACCTTATCTGGACACGCGTCGAACATGGCCGGGTCCACCCGCCGAAAGCTAAGATTCCATTATTGGCGATCTGGTGTTAGCGTGCGCTAACCATCATGCGTTAGCGTGCGCTAATCAATATAAAAATCAACCTGGCCTACCTGTCGGCCACCTTCAGAAACTAACCCAGCAAGTCGTTACGTACGTTAGGGGTCCTCCTTAGCGTACGTAACCGAATCTCTTAGCGTGCGCTAAGTATACACCGTAGCGTACGCTAAGTATATATCTTAGCGTGCGCTAGGCATACCTTGTAGCGTGCGCTAACGTAGCTGTACTTAGCCATTTTCCGCTATTCTCTACCAACATCTCGACATACCAAACGATCATACGGCACAATGAATACATATACGCATTCAGCAACATTGTCATACGTTCACATCATCCTCAAGCACAATTATCCAACATATAAATCCAAAATCACCAAGATAACCAAGAATTATCGAATAATCCAAACAACATACTTACAGGTCTGTGAAGTCGATGATCTCCCGTGGTACTAGCATGCGACTCCCAAACAAAGTCTCAACACAAAACCGATACACGCTAATATCAAAATTAGCAATTTGACAAAATCTCAAGGAAGGGTTCACGTCCGTAACCACAGTCACGACTTCTTCTCCTTACATCCAACATTCTAAAGGGCACACACGTGCGGAAGTATAATCCAAATCACACCTTCTCAAAGTGACCAATTCCAAAGAATACCAAGCTAAAAACGAAACGGTCAAGAAAATACAAGAAGAGTGAGAGGACTTACAAGTACCGGTCGCACTGTGATGATGGCAGAGTAGTGATACTGTGGGCAAATGACGACTCAATCGACCCAAAAGACCGACAGCCTAGGTATCCATAAACCTAAGCTCTGATACCATATTCTGTAACACCCCCAAGTTATTCAGGGTATATTACAGCGCCGTGAGCCCCGCCGTGGGACCCACAAGGCTAAACATACGCGGAACTATAAACTTGACCGAGAAGATCTACATACAATGGAAAGAAAGACGATACAAATGGTATTCAAAACCATAACCAATGAAACCATATACATCACTAGCACAAATCAATACCTCGGCAACACAGGCAGGAACATCAAGGAAACTGAAATACAATACTCGAGTATTTAAAAATCCATTCCAGTACAACAACACTGAATGGAGGAATCCAAGAAAAATAACCGGAGACAAGACACAGTATCACACTTGCCCATCATCTTCATGCCGACCTGCACTCCGCCGTCCGCTCTCCCGAACCCGAAATACATGAAACGTATTTCCCATAAAGGGGTTAGCCGAATAGCTAGTGCAAGTATAACAAGATGAAACACAATACTCCTCGACAATAAAGTAAATGTAATCCAATTCATCAATTCAAGACTAGTATTCCTAATAACTAAAATCTCAAGACGTATGTGAATGCCGTAGAAACGTTCGTTCATATCATACGCCGTTACATGTAGGAATGCCACAAACGGTTCGTTCATTACATGCCAACAATATTTCATATGAATGCCGTAGAAACGGTTCGTTCATATCAACCGTGGAATCGCACCAGAGGCTACGAAACCCTCAGGGGACCCGTCGGCCCGCCCCAGAGTGGCTAGAAATAATCATACCATCAATATTTCATACTTTCAAAGTCGAGAACGCACATTCATAAATGTATACTTGCCTTGAATAATCGACGCCGCAACGAACGGAATGGAAAGTCACCGACGAATGCTAGGAACCATCGAAACCGAACCTAACGATTCGAAGAATACAATCACAACAGATTCTAAACGAATACGGAATTGGAATACGCCCGGAAACCCGCCTACGATTCATGTATATTCGTATAAAAACGACAACGAGGGCGGACCACAACCAAACCCTCTCGATTTCGTAAAAATCACGAAATATACCATGAATCCGTAGGAAAACTAAGAGTACCAACAAGATTAATCATATTCATCATGAATTAATCAACAAAACGGAATGAATCGGACAAAAACGCGAAAACCCCCAAATCTCCCCAAAAGTAGGGTTCTAAAGATCTAACCTTGATTCGCTGGATCGAAGGATGTTATAGGATGATCGATCAATGATATGAACTCAGGAACTTCATGGATTTGTTGTTTAACAACATGGCTTCATCTTCTACGAAGCTCCAGCCGCGGACCGAAGAGAAAGGAAATGAAAATGAGTGAGAAAGTGGTCGTTCTGTCATTTATATATCGGCCGGAACTAGCGTGCGCTAGCCTTTCCCGGACTAGCGTGCGCTATCGACTCAAGATCGCCCAAGACTCTCGGCCATGGCCCGCATGACCGGCACCACCGACCACCCCGCCGACCATGACTCGTCCGCCCGACTCCCGCTAGCGTGCGCTACGGCCGAAGTCGCGCGCGCTAGCCGACTGGCCCAAGAGCCTCCGGACTAGCAAGCTCATCCCGTGCGTACGCTAGTCGGCCGACAACAGACGCTACCCTTCCGGCCGTGCGCAACGACCGTAGTAGCGTGCGCTACTCGCCGATCCTACCCGAGTCCGTAACCTCGTAATCCTGTGCCCGATAAGCGTCTGGCCGACTCGACAAGGCGCTTACATCGCTGAAGAAGGCAGCTGGCCGGCCATAGCGTGCGCTTACGCCGGTTCTGCCAGGCTCGCTTGGCCAAGCGCCATCGTCCGGCCAGAACTCGCGACCGTCCGGCTGGGCCCCGCAATCGTCCGGCCGGTGCGACCACTGTGGCTCGACGACTCGATTTCAAAACGCATTTTAACGAACACGACGAAAAGTTCGCGGACAACATCAACGACCCGAAATGAAAGCGTAATGTAATAATTAATCATACGCGACCGAGAAAAGAGTCGAGACAACGAATACAGATAGAATACCCATAACTTTGGGTAAATTACAAAATGGCCCAAAACGCCCGAAAATCACGATACACGATCGAATAACCAAACCGAAGTTCACAACACTTCTAACAAAGTTAAACGGACTTACGGGAAACTCGAAACAGCAGTTTAGAACGAGATTCGCAAGAATCGAACTCAAGTGTGGAAAAGTCGCTGAAAAACACGGAACTCAACATAACGACACCGAAACGAACTCGGATGTCAAAAAGTGTAGAATTAACCATTCTCAGGGTGACGAAACGGTCCCAATTAAGTTTTCAAAACGGACTTCCGCCGAAAATAGAAAGTTACCGGAAATCAAAATTACGGGTATTACAAACTATGGACCACGTGAATTCGTTTTTCAATAGTTTAGGTCCTTCTTAAAACATAAAAATAGTTCAGGGACCTGATGAAAGAAAAGTTAATAGTTCAGGGACCTAAGGATGCATTTTGCCTAATTAAAACATTTTTGCATCTGAAACGACTATAGTTGTAAGCGTTTTGGGGCGAAAGCATCGCGGGCGCCGCATGATTAAATTTAATTTCTTGTAGCAAATGGCGAAATTAGGGTCCCACCCCCGACCCGACATTAAATTTAATATTCTTGTTTTGTACTACTGTGGAGAAGCAGTATTCGGTAGAGAATTGCAAAGAAAACGTGAAAGGCGTTAAATAATAATACTATTGTGTGCCTGAGTCTATTAATTTATGGGCTTTCTTAGTTAGGGTTTGGCTGTAATATCCGCAATTTCGAATTTCGGTAATTTTATTTTTTCGGCGGAAGTTCGTTTTGACGACTCGCTCATGACCTTTCGTCATTTCGAGAATGATTAATTCTGCACTTTTTGTCATTCGAGTTCGTTTCGGTGTCGTTTTGTTGAGTTCCGTGCTTTTTAACGACTTTTCTAAATATGAGTTCGACTTTGTTAGATCACCATTAATTTTTGGTAACTCCAAAAATTCTGAATCTTTGCAATATTATAGAGCATCGAGTTAGCTTTCCAATGGTTCGAATAAAGGAGTCAATCGAGTCCTGACGAGAGAGTTATGGTCGCTTTAGCTCACCCGCCGTTATTGGCCGATCACCGCCGGCCGAACTGGGCCGTGTGGTCCGACACGGCCCGTGCGTACTCGTCCGGATAAGCCGGAAGTTTCGCCTCGTGGCCCGACCGTGTCGTCCGACACGGCCCGTGCCGAACTCTTCCGGATAAGCTCGAGACGATCGCTGACACGCCCGGCCGTGTTCCAGACACGGCCGAGTCGTGCCGAGTCGCTTCGGACGGTCACCGCTTCGGAAGGCCCTCCGCGCCGCGACCGTGTCTAGCCGGACACGGCCGAGTCCTCGCCGTTAATCATAGCGCCACGACCGTGTCAAAGCGGACACGGTCGAGTCTGTCACCTATTTAAGGCCCAAATGCTTTTCTTGCCATTTTTCACCTTCTTCTTATCTTCTTCCGCACTGGAGTGTTCCAATCTTGTAGCCATGTTGTTTAACAACATATACATGAAGTTTGGAGGTTCATATCATCAATCATCCGTCCTATAACATCCTTTGATCGAGCGAATCAGTCGATTTTCTAGAAATCTAATTTTGGGGATTTTGGGTATTTTGTTCGATTTCGTCGTTTAATCCGATTTAACTTAGGATTTTGATGGATTGATGATTATTTAGATGTATTATATCATTTCCTTGTTATTCCATGGTTGGATCGTATCGATTCGTTGTTTGAGTCGAGTTCTTGACCGACGCCTTGAAGGTGTCCTAGAGAATGTCTTAGAGGGGTTTTCGGGCGTTCTACGATTATTCTTCCTCGTATGGTTGATGATTTATTGATTGTATGATGTTAGGGTCGTGTTTCTTGCGAAGAAACCGTGTTGAACCCTTTCGTTCGCCGCCGTCTTCCGCTTCAATAGCATTGGGCGTTTGAAGCTTTCCGTTGAGCCGTGTTCGCCGAATACTTGCGTATCGATTTTGAGGCAAGTATCTTGCCCATACATTTCATGTTTCGTTGATATAATTCTTGATAAATGGTTTTATGCGAAATCCAATATTTAATGAACGTAAAAAGGGATTGGTATGTTCTCGATAAATGATGTCTTTCAACGATAATTCGTATACTTCGTGAATATGTATTCTCGGAATATGTGTGTTGGTTTTGTATGTTGAAAGATAATATGATCAATTCGAGTGAGTTTGATAGACCGTAATCCTTTGTCGGGATTACGTATTGTTATTATGTACTTGTTCTAAGAACGTAATGTGTGCGATATTAGTTGTTACTCCTTGAAAGGAGTTTGTGATGCTTAATGTTGTTTGGATTGATAAGTGATTATTGTTGTGTGCTTGATGTATTGTGATGTGCCTCCGGTAGGATTTGTTGAATCTCGGATCCATACTTGCTAGTATGGGTCGGGCGAAACCGTAAGGTTATCCAATACGGGTATGTCTTGGGGACTCAGAGGTTCGGGGCTTGCTAGCCCGATGCCGGGATAACTTGTAGGGTTATCATCGGGTATGTCTTGCGGGGACTCCGAGGTTCGTGGCTTGTTAGCGCGATGCCGGGATAACTTATGGTTGTGGTTTGATTATGTACGTATATGTGCTTGTAGTCACGTGATCATGGTTACGGTGACATGTGATTTGATATGTTTTTCCTATTGGGTTATTCACTCGGGTTTGTTCTTCGGGAGCATCTGAGGTTCGTGGCTTGTTAGCACGGGACACGAATAATCCTTAGGAACATGTGATTTGTGATTTGGGTCACGGACCCCGTGTTTTGTGAAATGGGTTGTGGTCACTGAGTATTGTTACCGGAACTTGAATTTTTGACAATGACCTTTTGGCTGTGTCCCTAAATGTTTTCGAAAGGTTTTAGAATTCTTATATCCCAAATGTTTTCTAAAACTCCCGAGATCGTAAAATGTTTTGTAATATGGACATTGGGTTATTTCCTACCTTTCACGTTTTGAATGGTTTGATCAAGTAAATTTTCTCGGGAAGTATATTCGCGATTAACTGCTTTTGTGGAGTATGATATGTATGGCTTGTTTTCGTATTTATACTTGCACTAGCAAAACAAAGGAGTTTGCTAACCCCGAGTATTCGGGGTGGATGTCTCAGATTGCATTCGTGTTTTGGAGCGAGCACGTGGTCGGAATGAAGGATGATGAAAGAAGAACGGTACTAATCACACGAGGACCCGAAGATGTCGTATTGTTATAGTTGTACTTTATTTTCCTCTGCTATATTTATACCGTTGTACGGGTGTGGTTGTATTTTGACCCCTGCGTGGGCATGAGTTGTATTCGAGTTGTATGTATTTATTGAAAGACCAAATCGGTCTACTGAGTCATTTTTGCCTTGAAGGCATTGTCGAGATGTTAAATGTTGTTACCAGCCTGGTAGATCCTCGAGGAGAGGGTCTGCGGCGTGTAATATCCCTGAGTGGATTGGGGGTGTTACAGAATGGTATCGGAGCTTAGGTTGTGGAAACCTAGGCTGTCGGGTCAGTGGTGTCTATTGAGTTTTTGTCTCGTCGGATTTTGTCTGACTAAGTCGTGTCGCGACGCTGTGCCCGAGTTTGTTGGTCGTGATTAGTATCGTGGGCGATCATCATCTTCGTGCGACCTGTGGATGTAAGTCTCCCTTCTTTGTGTTGTGCCTCGTGTGACACGAGCTATTTTTATTATTATGAGTTAATTGACGGAATCCTCTTATGGATTTTGATTTCGTGATATGTGATTATTTGACTCTCATATTTCGTTCATATGAGGAGTAGTGTTGCTCGATTGTGTATGTTGAACCGTATTTCTTTTATCCGCTGCGTGAGTTCTTTTGCAATGACTTTCGGTATTTTACCGACCGAGTTTTATTTCGAAAACCAATTCCTTAACCGAGTTTTTGGCATTACGGCCTTGATCGCTTGGCGAAATTCTTATGACGGTATTTATTATTTTCTAAATGGCTTCGTGAGTTTTGAAATATTACCGTCATCGGCCTATTTGGCGTTTTGTAAATGGTTTTTAGCTCCGGTGGGTTCGGGCAGGACCCACGGCGCTATATTGTTCCTTGTAATTACTCAAATTTTTGGGCATTCTAGCCCATTGAATTATTTTGAAAACCTTGAGTATCTTAGAAAATTAAAATTCGAGACGTACTTTTAAAACGAATTATTTTCTTGCGGTGTTTTCAAGGTGTTTTCTAATGCCGCAATACATTTCAAAAATTTTCCGGTTGAGGACCAAAAATATTTTTGAGATATTTTCAAATGCAGTTGCTTAGATCCAAGGGTCGAATATTTTTGAAAGTTTTTCACTAAAAGAAAGGTGTCCTCATTTTTGTTCAAACGCAAGATGACTTTCAAAGTCTCGATAATGGTGTTTGTACTACTTTTTGTAAAATGATACTCAAGATCAACTGTTGTTTCCAAACTGTTTTCAAAAGGTGGTTCTCGTTTTTAAAACCTATCATTCCTGTTTGCGGACCGGAAATGCGTGTATGGTTTTCGAACTTTCGTTACGGTGTTAACCCCGAATTGTGATCGAATTGGTGGCATGAACGTCGAGGCGTTGCCACGCATTTGTTGTACTAGCCCTCTGTGAGAGGTGTGAACTGGTATTTACTGTTTGTCGCCTCGTGGTGATTTGCGTGTTGTCGCACGGGTGTGAGCTGTTGAAGCTTGAGTTGTACGTTTGTGTATATGTATGATTGTTTCATGATGGTTGTAATTATGTGCTGGTTATCGTTCGGGCCGTTGAGGTCGCCGAACGATACCGTCGTTGCTGAAGTGTTTGTGTGTATTATTTTACGATGATAATCGTTGTATATGATATGTATTATGATTCCTTGTTGTGCTGAGTTGGCATCTCCGCTATGTTGTTTTGCGACGTTATGCCCCATTGTATCTAGCATTTGTATTTTCGGTATGCCGTGCGGGGGCATTTCAACTGTGATGGTCCGGGGCTTACACGTGTAAATTGTCCTTCTAGTCTGTAACACATTTCAAGTGTGGACTCGAGGGACACCGACTTCAGTTTTGCGAATTGTCTACCGAGACTTTTGGAGTTCGCGCTCAAAGACAAGCCATCGGAATCGGCCTTGAGAGGCCTTTGAAAGATGTTTCGCGCTGCTTGTTGTGTTGTCACCTTGATGTCGTGTTGTGAGTTTCGAAACGACACTTCTTTTAGAAGGGGTCGAATATAATACCCGTATTATTTTGACTCCTGCATTTCCTCTTTCTCGTGTCTATCGACTCGCTCGTGTTCGTTGACACTTTCCGAACTTGTTACGTATTTCGGTTTCATCGTCGAACGAGCCGTGATCTTGTTTTTCTCGTTTATCGTTGTGACTTTTCCGAGTTCGGTTCGATACTTGTGAACCTTGTTCGGATGTAACATCTTTTGGTTCTACTAGTTCTTTTATTCAAGTGGATCGATTTTGAACTTCAGATATTCTACTTTGTCGACTCATTTATGTTCGTTGACATTTCGAGCTTGTCCCGCCCGTGTTTTTGTTTATCGAACGAGTGTAGCATCATTTCTAATAACTCGTTTGTCGTTGTGACTTTTCAATTTCTATTCCCTTTCATGTGGATCTTATGTGAATGCATACGTTGTTGTTTTCACCGGATCTTGTTTTGTCTCGAGTCGAGATGTGAACCTCGGAGTTGTCGGTTGAACCTTATTGTTCTTCGTGATCCGAACATGATCGCTCGATTTTTGTTGTCTCGATCGTTTGTTTGTTCGGTTTTGTTCTCGTTTCGTGATTGTTGAGCGTTCGGGCTCCTTCCTAATTCCCTTAAGTTCGGGAAGTTAGTCTCGTTTTCAATCTTCCAACCCTTGGGCGGTGGAATTCCGTATTTGTTCACGGTTGGCTCGCGTTTTGATTGATGTACCGTTGGGTTGGTCAATCGTATTGACTTTCGTTCGTTGTGTTTTGTGATTGTCGGATAATTGACTTGGCTATATTATCCGCTTGATGACGCTTGTCATTTGTTGGTTTTATTGTATCCTACGGCGACATTGTGTTGGTCGTCGTGGAGCGTGTTTTCACGCCGTATGTCTCTTTGCGTTTCTTGCGGCGTTTCGCCGTTGGGCGCGAGTTTTCCATTTTTGTGTATCTCGTCGAGTTTTCCTAGCGGGTATATTGCTCCCCTACTTGTTTTAAGTTTCGGGACAAAACTTCTTTTAAGGAGGGTAGAATGTAATATCCGCAATTTCAATTCGGTAATTTTATTTTTTCCGGAAGTTCGTTTTGACGACTCGCTCATGACCTTTCGTCATTTCGAGAATGATTAATTCTGCACTTTTTGTCATCCGAGTTCGTTTCGGTGTCGTTTTGTTGAGTTCCGTGCTTTTTAACGACTTTTCTAAATATGAGTTCGACTTTGTTAGATCACCATTAATTTTTGGTAACTCCAAAAATTCTGAATCTTGCAATATTATAGAGCATCGAGTTAGCTTTCCAATGGTTCGAGCGGTGAGTCAATCGAGTCCGGACGAGAGAGTTATGGTCGTTTTAGCTCACCCGCTCGTTATTGGCGATCGCTGCCGGCCGAACTTCGGCCGTGTCGTCCGACACGGCCCGTGCGTACTCGTCGGATAAGCGGAAGTTTCGTCTCGGGGCCCGGCCGTGTCGTCCGACACGGCCGTGCGAACTCTTCGGATAAGCTCGAGACGATCGCCGACACGCCGCCGTGTTCCAGGACACGGTCGAGTCGTCTTGCGAAGTCGCTTTCGGACGGTCAGCCGGAAGGCCCCTCCGCGCCGCGACCGTGTCTAGCCGGACACGGTCGAGTCCTCGCGGTCAAGCTGCGCGCCACGACCGTGTCGAGCGGACACGGTCGAGTCTGTCGGCCTATTTAAGGCCCAATGATCGTTTTCTTGCCATTTTCACCTTCTTCTTATCTTCTTCCATGACTTGGAGTGTTCCAATCTTGTAGCCATGTTGTTTAACAACATATACATGAAGTTTGGAGGTTCATATCATCAATCATCCGTCTATAACATCCTTTGATCGAGCGAATCGTGCCGATTTTCTAGAAATCTAATTTTGGGGATTTTGGGTATTTTGTTCGATTTCGTCCGTTTAATCCGATTTAACTTAGGATTTTGATGGATTGATGATTATTTAGATGTATTATATCATTTCCCTTGTTATTCCATGGTTGGATCGTATCGATTCGTTGTTTGAGTCGAGTTCTTGACCGACGCCTTGAAGGTGTCCGGTAGAATGTCTTAGAGGGGTTTTCGGGCGTTCTACGATTATTCTTCCTCGTATGGTTGATGATTTATTTATTGTATGATGTTAGGGTCGTGTTTCTTGCGAAGAAACCGTGTTGAACCCTTTCGTTCGTCGTCGTCTTCCGTTTCGATAGCATTGGGCGTTTCGAAGCTTTCCGGTTGAGCCGTGTTCGTCGGAATACTTGCGTAACGATTTTGAGGCAAGTATCTTGCCCATACATTTCATGTTTCGTTGATATAATTCTTGATAAATGGTTTTATGCGAAATCCAATATTTAATGAACGTAAAAAAGGGATTGGTATGTTCTCGATAAATGATGTCTTTCAACGATAATTCGTATACTTCGTGAATATGTATTCTCGGAATATGTGTGTTGGTTTTGTATGTTGAAAGATAATATGATCAATTCGAGTGAGTTTGATAGACCGTAATCCTTTGTCGGGGATTACGTATTGTTATTATGTACTTGTTCGGTAAGAACGTAATGTGTGTGATATTAGTTGTTACTCCTTGAAAGGAGTTTGTGATGCTTAATGTTGTTTGGATTGATAAGTGATTATTGTTGTGTGCTTGATGTATTGTGATGTGCCTCCGGTAGGATTTGTTGAATCTCAGGGATCCATACTTGCTAGTATGGGTCGGGCGAAACCGTAAGGTTATCAATCTGGGTATGTCTTCGGGGACTCAGGGTTCGGGGCTTGCTAGCCCGATGCCGGATAACTTGTAGGGTTATCATCGGGTATGTCTTGCGGGGACTCCGAGGTTCGTGGCTTGTTAGCGCGATCTGGGATAACTTATGGTTGTGGTTTGATTATGTACGTATATGTGCTTGTAGTCACGTATTCGGTTACGGTGACATGTGATTTGATATGTTTTTCCTATTGGGTTATTCACTCGGGTTTGTTCTTGGGAGCATCGAGGTTCGTGGCTTGTTAGCACGGGACACGAATAATCCTTAGGAACATGTGATTTGTGATTTGGGTCACGGACCCGTGTTTTGTGAAATGGGTTATGGACCTGCGTATTATTCTGGAACTTGAATTTTGGAGAATGACTTTTGGCCGTGTCCCTAAATGTTTTCGAAAGGTTTTAGAATTCTTATATCCCAAAAGTTTTCTAAAACTCAAGAGATCGAAAAATGTTTTGTTATTTGGACTTTGGGTTATTTCCTACCTTTCTCGTTTTGAATGGTTTGATCAAGTAAATTTTCTCGGGAAGTATATTCGCGATTAACTGCTTTTGTGGAGTATGATATGTATGGCTTGTTTTCGTATTTATACTTGCACTAGCAAAACAGTGGAGTTTTGCTAACCCCCGAGTATTCGGGGGGTGGATGTCTGTATTGCATTCAGGTTTTGGAGCAGAGCACAGGGTCGGCATGAAGGATGATGAAAGATGAACGATACTAATCACACGAGGACCCGTTGATGTCGTATTGGTATAGTTGTACTTTATTTTCCGCTGCTATATTTTTCCCGTTGTACGGGTGTGGTTGTATTTTGACCCCTGCGTGGGCATGAGTTGTATTCGAGTTGTATGTATTTATTGAAAGACCAAATCGGTCTACTGAGTCATTTTTGCCTTGAAGGCATTGTCGAGATGTTAAATGTTGTTACTAGCCTGGTAGATCCTCGAGGAGAGGGTCTGCGGCGTGTAATATCCCTGAGTGGATTGGGGGTGTTATAGCTAAGTCCTGTTTGTATGTATTTCTACATATTTAAAGGGATGTCATCAATGGAATAATACACAACTTTTGCCCTACTTTCTGTCTTAGTTATTTTCCCTTCAACACGTTATCAGCACGTAGTCCCCCAACTGAGCAAGAAAAATTGTATCCCGATTTTTCTAAAAATCTCAAAAATTCCGGAAAAAAAAAGAAATCGGATTTCTTTTCGTGGGCCAAGATTCATACACCCATATTTAATGTGTGTATGAATCCCATTTTAAGATTTCACGTCAGTCATTAAAATATACTCCCTCTGTCCCAGCCAAAGGTTGACATAGGGTGTATATTTGGTGTATTTTAGGGAATGATTGGTATAAGTAATGATGATTAAATGTGTGGTGGATATTAAAAAGTAAAAAGTATTGATGAGGAATGAGTGGTGGAGATTAAAAAGTAAAAAGTGATTGTTTGATTTGCTTGTAAAAAGTGATATATGTAAACTTACTAAAGGGACTACTTTTTGATAGAAATGTAAACCTTTGAGCGGGACGGAGTGAGTACCAATTAAAACTTGAGTGGATGTTGACATCCCAAACATGTACGTGGTTTCATAATGTGGATGTTGAATTTCAACTTTCAAATATGGTTTTGTGTGTCAATTTCATACTGGCCCACTAATATATATTGAGTGCTTTACATTAATTATTTTTTAATAACATTTTGTTGTTGTATGAGTAGGCATGGCAACGGGGCGGGGATGGGGCGGGGATCGCCATTCCCGGCCGCGGTCCCAGTTTGTAAAACACTCCCCCGGCCTCGGCCCGCCTCGGTTTGTGATACCCTCCCCCGGCCCCGGTCAAACCCCGGTCAAACCCCGGTAAACTCCCGGTTAACGCTCGATTTAATATAAAATATATAATTTTTTTAATATATATATATATATATATATATATCGGGTCCGGGGCGGGTCGGGGACCCCCATTCCCGGACCCAGACCCGTCCCCGGTTTTTTGAAATGGAGAATTCCCGGCCCCGATACCCGGTTTGGTGGGGAATCCCCGGCCCCGGTCGAGTCGGGTGGAACGGGTTTTGGGGCGGGGCGGGTCAAATTGCCATGCCTATGTATGAGGAACAAAAGTTCATATACCGCCTTGAGAGTTGTAAATTTTGAGCAAATAAATCTTAATTAAATATATACATAATGATTATAATATAAATAAATATAATATATTTGAAAGCATCAAAGTAAGACATCAACAAATTATTAGTCGTGTAGATATTTCATCAGGGCCCACGATCACAGTAAAGATAACACATATAACAATGTTTATAGAGTATTTGACATTTAGTTTATTACTTACCTTTCGTTTATACAATATTATTATAACACATAATATTCTGATGATATGATACAAAAAATATATCGAGTAAAAATACTACCTTTAGTTTATACAAAAAATTTAATCTATAACTTCATATTCAGCAAATTTTGCTATCCAATCTTTATAGAGTTTTTGACGTGATTGAAATATGTTTTCCCACTCAGCTGCGCCTCTTTCTCTCCTTAGTCTCCATAAGTTTTGTGTGAAACTCATTGGAAACTCGCTTTGCATTTTCACCATTACATAATGATCTGAATTCACCAGTGCAATTGTGATTATCTTTTTATCTGGGAACTGGTCAGGTCCTCTCCAAAGCGGAAAGATTGTCGAACTACTATTATTTACTTTAGATATGAAATGAAAAATTACGTTAAACTTGTTCGCAATCAAAAACCCCGTCTCTGACATAATCATCCAATATGCTTGTGGCGCAAAACCAGACCCCGACCAGTCTAAGGATGAAAACACCAGATTGTAACCGTCCACCTTATTGTTTTTGTCCTTGAAAGCCTTTTTGTAATGTGTTTCAAACTGCACCATCTCATCAATTAGTAACCTTCAAATTAATAGCCATTCATCTTCACCGTACCCAATAGCAAAAGCTGTCGCCCGAAACCTATAATTTCCATCACCGTTGACTTTTTTTATATCCTCCACATACAGATGAAAGATTTTTGGAATTTGATCAATATAATTGTGATAGTCTTGTGATTTTTGATATGTAACATCATGCTGGCTCAACCCCATGAAATCATATTCTGTTACAGTTGAAGTGTTGGTGAAATACGTTTGTTCAGCAGTATTCTCGTTAAACCTGAAGAAATCATCTATTGCGGTTGAAGGGTTGGAGAAATAACTTTGCCCGGTGGCATCTTGATTCATGAAAGGGCTCGGTTCACTAGGCACCTGGTAGTTCACGTATGCACTATTGTAACCTGGATAATCATCATAGTTCCCGTAAAAAACAGGTGTTGGATGCTCTTGGTCTTTGGGAGTATCTGAACGAACCGTGCCTTGTAAGCTCTTGGGAGTAATCACGTTCTCCGGAAGGCCCATATGAACTATGCCTCGGAGGCTTATGGGAGTAGCTTTGCTGGAGGGGAGGTTTAGCAGTTGCAAGGTCCGATTTTTTCATGTGTTTGGGTTTTGTACTTGGCCTTCCACGAGCTTTTGTTTGCACCGCGGGATCATCATAACTTGTGCTGCTAGGATCCCATATAGCTTTGATCTTTTGAAGCCAACTCTTTTTCACAACTGCTCTTTTCTCTTTGTTGTAAGCATCTTCAAAGTCATGTAGTTGTTTACGAACGTCGGGTTCTGGATCATCAGGTTCATTTGGTCCCTCTTGGGAAAGCCATTCATGAAGACCGCCCAAACCAAGATCGATGTCCACGAAGGTACGCTCACATTTGAGTTCGATGGAGAGGTAATAAGCTTAATTTTTATCCAGATTAAAATATAAATATACCAGGATGATAAATCTTTAGAGGCGCATATGTTAGTTATTATATTTTTGTAATAACTAACATAATACTTCATAACCAAGTATGACCTTGAAGATTAACTTGGAGCTTATAAGCTCGCGTTCACGTAATAGACTTATTGGAACGTAAAATAAGTCTATTACTTGAACGCGAGCTTATAAGCTTCTGGAGCTTATCAGCTAGCTTATAAGCTAGCTTATTTTATAAGCTGATAAAGTTAGCTTATTTTTTTTAATAAGCCAGCTTATCATCTTTCATATTTCAATCATACCCTTAAATTATTAATAATAATAATAATAATAATAATAATTGTAGGCTACTACTAATAATTGTAACATATAACGGAAGACGGTATATATTAGGATATGACATATAGGCTCTCTTTAGCAAAACTAGTTGATAAGCTACTTTATAAGCTAGCTGATTTTGGTGTACATGCATGTTTAGAGAATGAGTTGATAAGCTAACTGATTTTTATGTACTTGTTTAGTGTTTAGTAAATTAGTTTATAAGTTAGTTGATAACATGACATAAAAAGGGATAATATTATGTGTTATATTTTTAATTTTATTATTATTATTATTATAAAATAAGAATAAAAGAGACTTTTGTGTATAATTTGTTATTCTAAATCGTCATTGTTTTAGTTATGAATATGTTTACGATAACAACTTATTATCACATACATTATATATAGGGACTTTATTTTCAGAACTCTCTTAAGTGCGAGAACTGCGAGAACTCCTCTAAACCAATGAGAATTTTTTAAATATTAAAAAATATTATTAATTCAAAAGGGTATTATAGTAAAATACAATTTTTATTACGGGAGATAACCCCTACTGATGATAACCCCTACTATAATAGCTCCTACTAATGATAACCCCTACTATATATATAACCCCTACTATATAGTAGGGGTTATGATCAGTATGGGCTGTATGCATTGACATGATGTACATTATGTATTATTAGGAGTACAAAAAGGTGGTTCTCGCAGTTCTCGCACTTAACAGGGTTCTGAAAATAAAGTTACACTATATATATATATAGAGAGAGAGAGAGAGGAGAAGAGAGAGAGAGAGAGAAAAGAGAGAGGAGAGAGAAAGAGAGAAGATGGGAGAGTAGTAAGCAAAACTTTTTGCCCTACTTGTAGCAAAAGGCGAAATCCCTCGTTCTCAGAGCCCCCACCCCTCGGCCCGACAGAGATTGGTGGAGGAATTAAATCATGGTGACTCAACGGCCCACTAGGTGGGAGGAACAGTGTCTGGTGCCCACAAGGAGCTATCCCCCACATTGGAGGGATAAAACTCTCACATGGTATGTCGGACGAACTCTGCGTCGCAGAAGCAATCCCGCCACCAGGAACCGTTGAGGCTGGACGGCAAAGAAACTTTTTGCCCTACTTAAGTCAACTTAGGTAAGTCAGCTCAGTTATGAGCTACTAGTCAGATTATCAACTCCAACTAGGTTATCAGTTAGTTTTGTTAAACAGAACCAAAGTGTCGACTTAGGTAAAATTAAACTTTTGGTTAATAATTTTGATGACTAATATAATTTCTCCAATGAGTAATCATTAATCTCGACTTTCCTTTTAGTTTTGTTCTTAAATTTTTTTCTTTTCTTTTTTAAGTTTCTAAGGTCAATCTTCAATTCATTAGGACTTTTTTTTTTAGATTTTAGTTTCTTTAGAATTTTCTATTTTTCTATTTTTATTTATTTAATTTCAAATTTTAGTTTTCATGGATCAATCCAAGGTAGGGCTGTAAACGAACAGAGCTGTTCGCGAACAAAGCTCGGCTCGGTTCGTTAAGAGCTCGGTTCGGCTCGGTTCGTTAAGAACTCGAGCTCGAGCTCGAACACAAAAATCTGTGCGTTAAGAAAACGAGCTCGAGCCGAGCTTGGGCATGTGCGGCTCGAGCTCGGCTCGAGATCGGCTCGAGCTCGGTTCGGCTCGGTATGCTCGATTAATAAATATATTTTTAAATTTATTTTAATAATATTTATATATTATATTGTAGACTAATAATTTTTTAAATAATTTTCATATATTAAAATTTTAATTTTTATATATATTTAAAAAATATATAATTTTTAATGATTATTTTAAAATATTTATTTTAAATAATTCAAATATATTATTTAAATAATTTAAAAATATATAATTATTCGCGAACAGCTCGAGCTCGGCTCGAGTTGTTCGCGAACAACTCGAGTTCGACTCGTTTTATTAACGAGCTCGAGCTCGAACACGTTTTTTGTGCGATAACAAAGCTCGGCTCGGCTCGGTTCGCCAGGGAAAAAAATTGAGCTCGGCTCGTTTAGGTCAAAGCTCGACCCGGCTCGGTTGGTTTACATCCCTAGTCCAAGGTGAAACCAATCTATTAGGTATCACGTGCAACCTACTCCGCATTTATTTTCGCATCTTTAATCTATTAGATCTCACATGACACCAGTTCTGCAGTTTTTTTTTTTTATTATTTCTTGCACTGTGAAATTTATTTTTATTTTTTTAGGCATTAAGATGAATTTTATTCATGAGAAAAATATCCTTCACACATCAAGAACTCAACTCCAACAAGATAACCCTTCAAACTCTGTTAACTTAATCATAAATAGATTTTATTCAATCCCACAAGCATAAAACTTCAATGCAAACGCTGCAATGAGCAATCATTAAAGAAGTCTTGTATAATGGTGATAGGGATGTAAAACAAAGGATAAACTTGCCTATTATTCTCGTTTCTAAGGAGATTACCCCAATTATCAGGATTAGACATTGTAGACCGGGCAAACGGGCGGGCTCGGCCCAAACGGGCTCCGCAAAAAACGGGCGGATCAAATCTGAGCCAGGTCAAAAAGGCCCGATTTTTTTTGGGCCAAAAATATTAGACCATGGCCCATCCCGCGGGCCTCAACTCTTTTTTTTTTAAAATATTAATTCTGAATAAATATAGAAATATTTTTCGATCCTTAATTATTATATTATTCACTATACTATCACAATCAGATAAATAAATATATAATTATTTTTATCTGATAATTATATTATTTACTACACTACCACAATCAAAAGACAAATATACAAATATTTTTATTTGATCATCATATCATTAATCACTACTACTTTCTTATAAAAATCATAAAATAATATTATTGTTGATATGAGATACTACAAAATAATCACAAAGTCCCATAAAAAAAATAAAATTACATCAATAATTTAAATATAGATGTAATATAATCTAACAAATAAGGAAAATTTTTAAATATTATAATTACATATAATATAAATATATATAAAAAAAACTGGGCCGGACGGGTCGCCCGCGGACCGGGCCTCAACGGGCGGGCCAAATCTGGACCGGGCCAAAAAGGCCCGTTTTTAGCCAAAATATGAAGCGATGTCTGCCCGCAAGCGGTGGCCATGCCCGCGAGCAGGCTATTTTGCTGCAGTCTAATCGGGATCGATTATGACATTTTCATGTTCATAGGCTAGGCATTATGCAAATCTATACAAATCTTCATTTAGTGTAGAAGTTAGTTTATTTGTCGAGCTTTTTAAAAAAGTCTCGTTTGGACGTCATGAACTAATTTATAAAATAATTTATCGGTCATCAATTTATTTATCAGTTAAACTCCCAAACACAATCACAATACATTAGAGGTTTAAGTCCAAATGTGTGGCTATTATAAAAGTTTATTTGATATAAAAAGCTAATCATTTATCCAACTCAAAGAAAGTAAGGCTAGTTGTTATGTAGCTTATTAGATTAGCTCTTTGATTATTTTGCTTTTCATCAGACTTATTTGATACTCGCTCTGTCTCATTTAAAAAATAACGTTTAAAATATAATTTTGCTCCACTAGAATATATTATTTCCCAACTAATAAATAAGGGTATAAATGGAGGATATGAGAACAAAAAGTCTACATTATCTTATATTAACAGAAGAGTTGGTTGAGGTTCCGTATTCGAGTCCTCTTACCAATAAATAGTGGTACTGAGTTTCTCGAGAAAATACTCCATACGCGTAGGGCCAAGCGGTATTAACTCGTAGGGCCAGGCCGGAGGGAGTTTCTGGAGTTTGAGGCCGCAGTGCGGTGGAATCAGCCACTTAAAAAAGTTTACCCAACACGGTTCTTCGCAGGTAGCCAGAGTTGGTGGAGTAAGTGGCCTTGAGGCGAAAGGTCACGAGTTCGATTCCCTACCAACACTATCTTGGTTGACTCACTGCGAGAACTTCCTAGTGTGGTTTTACACAGTTGGCGTAGTTTCAGGCTATTACGTCATTCGAGAATTTATCCAAGTCTTGCATCGAAGAGTAGCGGCAGGTTAAAATAAAAAAAAGGAAAAAATGAAAAAAAAAAAAACAGAAGAGTTCTACTTGTAAATAACCTAATTACTAGAGGAGAGAAGGCATAACCCCCATTTCTACAAAATTGCCACTATGCAGCTGTATATAGATATATGTAAAAATATTATTTCTTTTAAAATATTTAAAAACAATTATCAAATATATACATTAAATTTTGTATCAAAATTTTGTGGTTCATTTGATACATTTTGTTATAATTAGACAATCCACGTTTTACGACTTAACTCTAAAAGTAAATTAAAATTATATTATTATAAATTCTTACAAGTCGACTATTTTCATTCACTTTTATTTTTTTACTTTTGGTCAATCAACTAATATTATATATTTTTTAACATCAAAAAATAATTTAAAAATTACTCTAGTAATTTTGATTTAGATAGGGTGTTAATTTTTTAAGAGAAATGATATATCAACACCCCGTCAACACCCTGATTTGCAGGATTGTACCGTGTGCTTTATAAATATTTTATTATAATATTAATAAAATATTATTAAAAGTTGTATTACCTGTAAAGCACACGGTACAATCCTGCAAAACAGGTGTTGGTGGTGTGTGGATGGTGAGGTGTTGATGTATCATTCCTCATTTTTTAAAGTCCTTTTGAAGAAAAATTATTTTCTGTTATAATATATGTCACATGAGGAATAGTGACTCTATGAAAATGATATATGACATAATTTATGTATGTGAATGACTATTTTGCCTCTAATATAATTATATAATTATGATTGTGTCATCTGAAGTTTTTCTATAAATCAAAATCCAATCTGTGTCAAAATTACAATTTCAAAAATCACGACTTATCCATTACACATCATCGCCGCCGTTGTCCGCTTTCTTCACAAAAAAAGGGATTCAAGAAACATCATCGTCTAGTTGCTGGTTCATAATCGCCCGACCCGATCACCTAAGACCATGATAACAGAAACAATAAACTTCGGACATCATCACCGAAACATCCTCCCCCGGAGAATCGGGGTCTGAGCTGTGGATTTAGAAGTCCGGCCGATGACCGCCTACATCTGAGTCAAACCAGTCCAGACCGATCGTTATTCGCATCATCTAGGGATTCTCGCTTGATACTCCATAGTAGGGGTGGCATTTCGGAACCGAAAATCGAAAACCGAACCGAAAAAACCCGAAAAAAGAACCGAAAAACCGAATCCAAAGAAGAACGAACCGAAAAACAAAAAAAACAGAACCGAACCGAACTAATTTGGTTCGGTTCTCGGTTCGGGGTCGGGCGGAACCGAACCGGACCGAAATGGACCGAAGTCAAATTTCAACATACTAAAATGACCTTGTTTTTGTGATTTTGGTGTGTTTCGAATTTTAATATAATTCGTTTTCCTTTTGTAAGACCCTCATGGGTCCAAGAAGGACCGATAATATGCTCATGAATTTGTGATTCAATTCATTTAGGTTGAGAGAATGAGCTACTGTGATTTACGATTGTTATATATTTTGAGATATTTGGAAATTGCTATGCAACTCTAGCTTTTATCTTGAACATATATATAACTCTTGTTGGCTTGTTGTTATATATAACTTATTCTATTGCATATAATATTTGAATTTATATTGTGAAGAACCGAAAAAACATCAAACCACATCGAAACCGAACCAAATATTTATAAAACTGAACTTAACCAAACCGAACTTCAAAAAGAATCGAACCAAACCGAAACCGAATATTTGGTTCGATTCTCGAATTCGGTCAAAAACCGAACCGAATGAAACTGAGTCCACCCATACTCCATAGTCACCAGCGTACAAATTAGAATGTCCGCCGCCGTCCGCGATGAACTACCACCGATCTCCGGTTGAAGCTCTGCTGTCATATTGGATGGAGAATCCAGCGCCTCCACCGGTCATCTACTGGTCGACCGTATAGATACACGGCGGCAGCTTCTTTTTTGACCAATGGAGAAGGAAATTATTTGTAGGTACTGTGTTTGATTGTTTTCATGTGTGTGTTAGTGTTACACACAGAGACGATTAGAAATAAATAGGAAATTAAAAATAATTGAAAAAAAAAAAGGAAAGAGGACACCACAGAACAGGTTGTCCGCAAAATCAAAAAAAAAAAAATTAAAAAAAAATTATAATTGAAAATCTCATCTTATGTTTGAAGTCACGGAAAACTTACAAGAAAATTAATATAAAGGAATAAAATATCTTCTAATTCATTGAATTATAAATCTGATTTCTCTTATATATAAGATTCATATGATTTGAGAATTAATTTTTGTTGATACCATTGTGATCGGTTTAACGAGATCTTTAATTTGATATTAATATTGATATGGGTGTTAACTCTTTTCATTTATATTATCAAATGTACAAATTAATATTCAACTTTGGAAATCGCAAAAAGTTATGAATACATACCCTTACACATGTTATTAACGGCAGTCGATATTTAGACCTATACCTTGACGAGGACTATATTTCGAGGAACTGTTGGACGATCATGCTCTCGTAGAAGCAGTTAACTATTTTGCAGTTTAAATTATCTCTTACTTATCCCAAAGTGGTGGCTTCAAACAACATGTTTATTGAGCTTATTTTCTGTAATTACAATACCTCCCATGTGATGAGTTCAATTATCACAAGATGGATGGTTTTACATATACAATTTATATATTATGTATCACCATCGTGGTTAGTTATACACAATAATGGTTCATAGATCCTGCTCCCGAAGAAGTAATTGATAAATATAAATCCTACTCTGGAGAAGTAGTTGATCGATTATCTAAATCCTGCTCTCGAAGAAGCAGTTGATAAAAATAAATCCTACTCTGAAGAAGTAGTTCATCAATGATCCAAATCATGCTCTCGAAGAAGAAGCAGTTGATGGAAATAATATCCGATCTCCATGATTGTTAAACACGAACGGAGAAAATTGAGCAAGTGACACCAGAAGCTATCACCAATTAATTAAAGAAAATCACTTGCAAATACACCGCATGGTGGGATCATCTGACAACTGATATGAAGAGCTATCGCTGAAAAATAATTGCTCAATAAATCCCATGTTAATTATATCACATGGTAGGATCATTGAAATCATATTGATATGACAATATTTATGGAGAAGCATATATCACATATTCGTAAAAATAATGTATTTACATAAAAGCAAAAGATGATCTTTTTATTGCTGGAAGAAGCACACAACAATCGAAGTGAAAATATCAAAACTAGCTGAAAGGCAGTAAACACTCGACAATATGAAACATGAAAAGAAAATACATATGAAACCCCAAAAAGAGAGGGTGCGTCTCGAGTATAAAACTCCATAACTCACCCACCTGGCATCGGGGTTTATAATGAAAGATCTAAATGATCTAAACTTCTTTTCCGCACGCCAATATTCTTTGGTGATGACCTTTGACTTCCAAATTCTTAATTGAAATATATGCCTGAAACTTTTTAAGTAGATCAGCAACAGTGTCAGCACATGTTACTATATCTCGTGATGGATGAGATATAAACTTGTGATCTACTCCTTGATCCAGAAAGGCAAGCAAATTGCTGAAGAAATTAATAATATTCAACAGACCTATAGGTTTGGTATGGAAGTCCCGCTCAACCCATGACGTGATGTTAAATATCTCATTGAGTGTGCCATAGCCACCTGGAAGAACAATAAAGGCATCACTATTATTTACCATAAACATCAAACTATCATGCACAGACTATGCTTGAAGCATCAACCCAGTTGAACCCCCTATACTACTGGTTCTAACTGTGGGAAAGTGTAAGGCACTTGTTACTCTTATTCTCCCATTTTGTGCAGCCTCTAAAAGATAACCCAAAAATCTATGATTACTCCCATCATACAATATAGCGATTTTGTGTTTTCCTAATTCTTTCACGAATTGATATGCCATATCTATATGCTGGATATGACCTATCAATTTGGATCCACCTAAAATACATACAGTTTTAGTTGGATGAGATCTATATGAGGATTCTGAGAAATCCATCTTTCTACACTAGACTTTCAAAATACTTTTATGAGAGATACATTTTCTGATTTGTGGATCCCAAATTTAAAGAACAAACTTCTTATTAGAAGACAAATGACTTTACTATTTTTATTGAAAAAAAGGGAGCGACAGATAAGTCACTATTTTTACTATTTTCTTTTTGACAAAATTGCAAAAGAAAACGAAAGATATGATATTTTTCAATAAAGTGACGTTATCAATTGGCAGCTGGGAAATTTAAAAACAATATTCATCAGCTTGCATTATTTTGCTATTTACTTTATACCAACATTAACAAAACGAACTTACAAACTGGATCTTTTGAGACTAAATTTTCATGACTATAACGTTTCCGTTCATCCTTAAATTGTATCCAGAAAGCCATTAGTTCACGATGAACGTATCCACTGGGATGTGTATAATGAATCTGTTGGATATCATGATCCACAAATTCCTTACTCAATCCACCCTTGATAAATGCTATTTTATCTTTTCGATTTTTGGATACAAACTCCACATATTTGCATCGTGCGTCACATGTCCACCGAGCACATTTATAGCACCCACCTAATATTTTTGCTCTCCGTTTCTTTGCAAAACTACTCTTACTTGTACCTGACATGTACTTAAATAAATTTGAAAATTCACCAGATAGTCGAACTTGTGCTTCGATCAACCATCGAATATCTTCTGGGATGTCATTTCTCATTAGCACCCTTAATCTTTCGAGTCGAGCTCGATAAATTTTTTTTATGATATTCACTGGAAGAGATGGGTAATATTTACGAAGATTCGAAAGCATTGAATCCATTATGATATTCAGACCCTCGGTATGGGTGAATTTTGTGAATACAATGATCTATTTATAAATTAGAATTACGCGTATGAGATTTGACTCCGCGTCCTGAAGCGTATGAACTACGGCTCTATATTTGAATAATGAACATAATATGACATGTGGGAGCAGCGACTCCATATTAATAATGATGTGCAATAATGGCACCGAAAGATGATGTGATATGCCGGTAAAATATCTATATGGTGATACAGACACATCATGTCCTCAAATATTTGTTCTCGATTAATACCACTACTAGCCAATATTGGGAATGAATCCCTAATAAATTTGAAATATATTAAGGGGGAGTATGTGCCCACTTCCTCTACATGTGAACTACTAGATATTATGGATCCACTAGATAGTCACATATGTATATGACTCGTAATCAGAAATTTACGAGATGATTTGCTCACGGTCTGAGCATATATTCCAGATCATATAAAGCTAGTAATATATCTCAAATAAACTTGAATAGATCCGAGAAAGGATCAAGATATGCGCATACAAGTGGGATATCAATTGGCATACTATTTGAAGTCCTCCAGCCAATATCGGGAACACAATATATAAACTCTCATGACTGAAGATGAATCGAGATACGGCATACGAGTTTGGTGCTCAAGAAATCTCTTACCATGAGGAAGTATTGATAGTTGGAAATATGTGAAATGCATCACACTATATCCTCACAACTGAAATATGAACTTGAAGTTCAAAGATGCATGACAGATTATTAATCTTTGGTACTAACTACAACTGCTTTGATAAATACATAATAATTCCCCGAATATGAATCAAAGCAAATGATAAAAGTAGACAGACACTTTTGAGAAGTATATAGACATAACCACAATCTGCAATTCCAATGGATGATTGATAATGAGATATCTCGGCAAGTTATGGTGCCATGGGGAAATAAATGTTGAAAGTGTCGACACAATATAGCGCTATGAATGATATGAGAAATGATTGGAACAAGGATATCCATGAGATGAGGATAACAATTAAATGAAGATATCCATGAATAAAATAAGGATGTCCATGAAACGAATGAGGATATTGAAATCCAACGAAATTGAAATATATGCCCTTATAATAAAATGAAACATATGGGCTTACTGAAAGTGATTCCTGAGGAGATTTTGAACATATTACAGTGAGTGCAATCACTCAAAATAAGGTGTTGTGAAAGAAAATTAGATGCTGTACTTTTTTCATTGACTGAGGTTTTATCCCACTGGGTTTTCCCAGCAAGGTTTTTAACGAGACATCTTAATCACAACCAATATGGAATCTCCAAAAGAAATTTGGAATATATTGCAATGAATATGAGTTCGATATTACAAACCGCACTGAAAATGATACTCGTACTAATCCCTGGAAGATCATTGAAATACCTGGGGCATATTAATATAAAATACGCGTTGCACTCTTTTTCCCTAGCCTGAGATTTTGTCCCATTGGGTTTTCCTAGCAAGGTTTTTAACGAGGCAACTGGAATGGCGTATTAGTATGAATAATGTACTTTTTTTCCTTCATTAGGATCTTTTTCATTGGGTTTTACCTGATAAGGTTTTAACGAGGTATATTCACGGCATAATGAGGAACACTTTAAAGATCAAGATTATTCCTCAAAGTTTGAAAACGGGAGAAGTATTTGTACTCTTTTTCCTTCGATCAAGTTTTTCCCACTAGGTTTTCTTGACAAGGTTTTAATGAGGCAACACTTGGATATTCCAAACAACAAATGATATGCATGACAGATTCACTCAGTTTTTGTCCCACGAGGTTTTACTGAGACGGTACAAGAATACTCATATAAGAACTATCAAGTGAGAGCAAATTTATGAGATCACAGATTGCTGAAGTTTTATCCCACTGAAATTTCCTAGCAACATTATAATGTAACATGATATGATTGCCACAAACTCTAATACAAACAGTTTGAAAGTTTTCTCCCATTGGTTTTTTTTTTCTTCAAACTAATTCAGCAGATATTTATGTAAATAGTCATTCAAGGGGGAGTGTTATAATATAAGTCACATGAGGAATACTGACTCTATGAAAATGATATATGACATAATTTATGTATGTGAATGACTATTTTGCCCCTGATTTAATTATGTAATTACAATTGTGCCATCTAAAGTTTTCCTATAAATAGGACTTCAATTATTAATAAAAAAACATCTGAGAATTATTCTCTATTCTCTTTCTATATTCTCTTGTTCAATTTTGATAGTTTTAACATTTTCCAAATTCTACTCTCTTTATAAGTGGGTGGGCTTGATGAAACCCATATCATTGACACACCAAAAACACCCCGCAGTATAAAATTACAAAAAATAATATATTTTTGATTCAACAAGCAAAAATTTAATTCCAATAAAGTTACCATCTGTAAATTGTCAAGAGGACAGCCCACATAGTACAAGAAACAATACATTTTACAAATTATAACAAATAAGGACAAATTTTAAATATTATAATTACATATAATATAAATATATAAAAAAAAAAATTGGGCCGGACGGCAGCCGGGCCTCAACGGCCGGGCTAATCTGGCCGGGTCAAAAGGCGTTTTTAGCTAAAAATATGAAGCGTCATAGCCTAAAATGGGCCATGGTGGCCATGAGCAGGCTATTTGCTGTGTCCTAATCGTGATCTTGATTATGACATTTTCATGTTCATAGGCTAGGCATTATGCAAATCTATACAAATCTTCATTTAGTGTAGAAGTTAGTTTATTTGTCGAGCTTTTTTAAAAGTCTCGTTTGAACGTCATGAACTAATTTATAAAATAATTTATCGGTCATCAATTTATTTATCAGTTAAACTCCCAAACACAATCACAATACATTAGAGGTTTAAGTCCAAATGTGTGGCTATTATAAAAGTTTATTTGATATAAAAAGCTAATCATTTATCCAACTCAAAGAAAGTAAGGCTAGTTGTTATGTAGCTTATTAGATTAGCTCTTTGATTATTTTGCTTTTCATCAGACTTATTTGATACTCGCTCCGTCTCATTTGATACTCGCTCCGTCTCATTTAAAAAATAACGTTTAAAATATAATTTTGCTCCACTAGAATATATTATTTCCCAACTAATAAATAAGGGTATAAATGGAGGATATGAGAACAAAAAGTCTACATTATCTTATATTAACAGAAGAGTTGGTTGAGGTTCCGTATTCGAGTCCTCTTACCAACAAATAGTGGTACTGAGTTTCTCCAGAAAATACTCCATACGCGTAGGGCCAAGCGGTATTAACTCGTAGGGTCAGGCCGGAGGGAGTTTCTGGAGTTTGAGGCCGCATTGCGGTGGAATCAGCCACTTAAAAAAGTTTACCCAACACAGTTTACTCGCAAGGGTAGCCAAGTTGGTGGAGTAAGTGAGCGCGAGACTGAAAGGTCACGAGTTCGATTCCCCTACCAACACTATCTTGGTTGACTCTGTCACAGAACCACTAGTGTGGTTTACAGTTGGCGTAGTTTGCTATTACGTTCGCCGAGAATTTATCCAGGTCTTTCGAAGAGTAGCGGGCCGTTAAAAAAAAAAAAAAAGGAAAAAAAGGAAAAAAAAAACAGAAGAGTTCTACTTGTAAATAACCTAATTACTATAGGAGAGAAGGCATAACCCCCACTTCTACAAAATTGCCACTATGCAGCTGTATATAGATATATGTAAAAATATTATTTCTTTTAAAATATTTAAAAACAATTATCAAATATATACATTAAATTTTGTATCAAAATTTCGTGGTTCATTTGATACATTTTGTTATAATTAGACAATCCACGTTTTACGACTTAACTCTAAAAGTAAATTAAAATTATATTATTATAAATTCTTACAAGTCGACTATTTTCATTCACTTTTATTTTTTACTTTTGGTCAATCAACTAATATTATATATTTTTAACATCAAAATAATTTAAAAATTACTCTAGTAATTTTGATTTAGATAAGTGTTAATTTTTTAAGAGAAATGATATATCAACACCCGTCAACACTCGATTTGCGAGGATTGTCAGTGTCTTTATAAATATTTTATTATAATATTAATAAAATATTATTAAAAGTTGTATTACCAGAAAGACACGATGCAATCCCGCAAAACAGTGTTGGTGGTGTGTGGATGGTGAGGTGTTGATGTATCATTCCTCATTTTTTAAAGTCCTTTTGAAGAAAAATTATTTTCTGTTATAATATATGTCACATGAGGAATAGTGATTCTATGAAAATGATATATGACATAATTTATGTATGTGAATGACTATTTTGCCTCTAATATAATTATATAATTATGATTGTGTCATCTGAAGTTTTTCTATAAATCAAAATCCAATCTGTGTCAAAATTACAATTTCAAAAATCACGACTTATCCATTACACATCATCGCCGCCGTTGTCCGCTTTCTTCACAAAAAAAGGGTTTCAAGAAACATCATCGTCTAGTTGCTGGTTCATAATCGCCCGATCCGATCACCTAAGACCACGACAACAGAAACAATAAACTTCGGACATCATCACCGAAACATCCTCCCCCGGAGAATCGGGGTCTGAGCTGTGGATTTAGAAGTCGCCGATGACCGCCTACATCTGAGTCAAACCAGTCCAGACCGATCGTTATTCGCATCATCTAGGGATTCTCGCTTGATACTCCATAGTAGGGGTGGCATTTCGGAACCGAAAATCGAAAACCGAACCGAAAAAACCCGAAAAAAGAACCGAAAAACCGAATCCAAAGAAGAACGAACCGAAAAACAAAAAAAACAGAACCGAACCGAACTAATTTGGTTCGGTTCTCGGTCAGTCGGGCGGAACGAGCAGGACGAAATGGACCAGTCAAATTTCAACATCTTAAAATGACCTTGTTTTTGTGATTTTGGTGTGTTTGAATTTTAATATAATTCGTTTTCCTTTTGTAAGACCCTCATGGGTCGAAGGGAATCGATAATATCTTCATGAATTTGTGATTCAATTCATTTAGGTTGAGAGAATGAAATTTCGTGATTTACGATTGTTATATATTTTGAGATATTTGGAAATTGCTATGCAACTCTAGCTTTTATCTTGAACATATATATAACTCTTGTTGGCTTGTTATTATATATAACTTATTCTATTGCATATAATATTTGAATTTATATTGTGAAGAACCGAAAAAACATCAAACCACATCGAAATCAACCAAATATTTATAAAATCAACTTAACCAAAATCAACTTCAAAGAATCGAACCAATGAAACCGAATATTTGGTTCGATTCTCGAATCGATCAAATCAACCGAATGGGCCGAGTCCACCCATACTCCATAGTAGGGGTGGACTCGGTTCCATTCGGTCGATTGACCGAATCGAGAGTCGAACCAAATATTCGGTTTTCGGTTTGGTCGATTCTTTGAAGTTGGTTCTTAAGTTGATTTTATAAATATTGATTGATTTCGATTTGGTTTGATGTTTTTTCGGTTCTTCACAATATAAATTCAAATATTATATAGAATAGAATAAGTTATATATAACAAGCCAACAAGAGTTATATATATATATATATATATATGTTCAAGAGAAAAGCTAGAGTTTAAAAGAAATTTCAAAATATCTCAAAATATATAACAATCGTAAATCACAAGAAATTATTTTCTCAACCTAAATTGAATCACAAATTCATGAGCATATTATCTCGATTCTTCTGAAGTCTTACAAAAGGAAAGCGAATTATACTAAATTCAAACACACCAAAATCACAAAAAACAGTCATTTTAAGTATGTTGAAATTTGACTTCGTCCATTTCGTCCGATTCGGTCGCTCTAGCCGAGCGAACCGAACCAAATTAGTTCGGTTCGGTTCTGTTTTTTTGTTTTTCGGTTCGGTCTTCTTCGGTTTCGGTTTTTCTGTTATTTTTTCGGGGTTTTTCGGTTCGGTATTCGATTTTCAGTTTCGAAATGCCACCCCTACTCCATAGTCACCACCGTACAAATTAGAATGTCCGTCGCCGCCCGCGATGAACTACCACCGATATCCGGTTGAAGCTCTGCTGTCATATTGGACGGAAAATCCAGCGCCTCCACCGGTCATCTACCTGGTCGACCGTATAGATACACGGCGGCAGCTTCTTTTTTGACCAATGGAGAAGGAAATTATTTGTAGGTACTGTGTTTGATTGTTTTCATGTGTGTGTTAGTGTTACACACAGAGACGATTAGAAATAAATAGGAAATTAAAAATAATTGAAAAAAAAAAGGAAAGAGGACACCACACAACAGGTTGTCCGCAAAATCAAAAAAAAAAAAAAATTATAATTGAAAATCTCATCTTATGTTTGAAGTCACGGAAAACTTACAAGAAAATTAATATAAAGGAATAAAATATCTTCTAATTCATTGAATTATAAATTTGGTTTCTCTTATATATAAGATTCATATGATTTGAGAATTAATTTTTGTTGATACCATTGTGATCGGTTTAACGAGAGCTTTAATTTGATATTAATATTGATATGGGTGTTAACTCTTTTCATTTATATTATCAAATGTACAAATTAATATTCAACTTTGGAAATCGCAAAAAGTTATGAATACATACCCTTACACATGTTATTAACGGCAGTCGATATTTAGACCTATACCTTGACGAGGACTATATTTCGAGGAACTGTTGGACGATCATGCTCTCGTAGAAGCAGTTAACTATTTTGCAGTTTAAATTATCTCTTACTTATCCCAAAGTGGTGGCTTCAAACAACATGTTTATTGAGCTTATTTTCTGTAATTACAATACCTCCCATGTGATGAGTTCAATTATCACAAGATGGATGGTTTTACATATACAATTTATATATTATGTATCACCATCGTGGTTAGTTATACACAATAATGGTTCATAGATCCTGCTCCCGAAGAAGTAATTGATAAATATAAATCCTACTCTGGAGAAGTAGTTGATCGATTATCTAAATCCTGCTCTCGAAGAAGCAGTTGATAAAAATAAATCCTACTCTGAAGAAGTAGTTCATCAATGATCCAAATCATGCTCTCGAAGAAGAAGCAGTTGATGGAAATAATATCCGATCTCCATGATTAGTAAACACGAACGGAGAAAATTGAGCAAGTGACACCAGAAGCTATCACCAATTAATTAAAGAAAATCACTTGCAAATACACCGCATGGTGGGATCATCTGACAACTGATATGAAGAGCTATCGCTGAAAAATAATTGCTCAATAAATCCCATGTTAATTATATCACATGGTAGGATCATTGAAATCATATTGATATGACAATATTTATGGAGAAGCATATATCACATATTCGTAAAAATAATGTATTTACATAAAAGCAAAAGATGATCTTATTATTGCTGGAAGAAGCACACAACAATCGAAGTGAAAATATCAAAACTAGCTGAAAGGCAGTAAACACTCGACAATATGAAACATGAAAAGAAAATACATATGAAACCCCAAAAAAGAGAGGGGTGCGTCTCGAGAGTATAAAACTCCATAACTCTGCCACCCCTGGCATCAGGGTTTATAATGAAAGATCTAAATGATCTAAACTTCTTTTCCGCTTGGCGCCAATATTCTTTGGCTGATGACCTTTGACTTCCAAATTCTTAATTGAAATATATGCCTGAAACTTTTTAAGTAGATCAGCAACAGTGTCAGCACATGTTACTATATCTCGTGATGGATGAGATATAAACTTGTGATCTACTCCTTGATCCAGAAAGGCAAGCAAATTGCTGAAGAAATTAATAATATTCAACAGACCTATAGGTTTGGTATGGAAGTCCCGCTCAACCCATGACGTGATGTTAAATATCTCATTGAGTGTGCCATAGCCACCTGGAAGAACAATAAAGGCATCACTATTATTCACCATAAACATCAAACTATCATGCACAGACTATGCTTGAAGCATCAACCCAGTTGAACCCCCTATACTACTGGTTCTAACTGTGGGAAAGTGTAAGGCACTTGTTACTCTTATTCTCCCATTTTGTGCAGCCTCTAAAAGATAACCCAAAAATCTATGATTACTCCCATCATACAATATAGCGATTTTGTGTTTTCCTAATTCTTTCACGAATTGATATGCCATATCTATATGCTGGATATGACCTATCAATTTGGATCCACCTAAAATACATACAGTTTTAGTTGGATGAGATCTATATGAGGATTCTGAGAACTCCATCTTTCTACACTAGACTTTCAAAATACTTTTATGAGAGATACATTTTCTGATTTGTGGATCCCAAATTTAAAGAACAAACTTCTTATTAGAAGACAAATGACTTTACTATTTTTATTGAAAAAAAAGGGAGCGACAGATAAGTCACTATTTTTACTATTTTCTTTTTGACAAAATTGCAAAAGAAAACGAAAGATATGATATTTTTCAATAAAGTGACGTTATCAATTGGCAGCTGAGAAATTTAAAAACAATATTCATCAGCTTGCATTATTTTGCTATTTACTTTATACCAACTTTAACAAAACGGACTTACAAACTGGATCTTTTGAGACTAAATTTTCATGACTATAACGTTTCCGTTCATCCTTAAATTGTATCCAGAAAGCCATTAGTTCACGATGAACGTATCCACTGGGATGTGTATAATGAATCTGTTGGATATCATGATCCACAAATTCCTTACCGATAAATTTTTTTTATGATATTCACTGGAAGAGATGGGTAATATTTACGAAGATTCGAAAGCATTGAATCCATTATGATATTCAGACCCTCGGTATGGGTGAATTTTGTGAATACAATGATCTATTTATAAATTAGAATTACGCGTATGAGATTTGACTCCGCGTCCTGAAGCGTATGAACTACGGCTCTATATTTGAATAATGAACATAATATGACATGTGGGAGCAGCGACTCCATATTAATAATGATGTGCAATAATGGCACCGAAAGATGATGTGGTATGCCGGTAAAATATCTATATGGTGATACAGACACATCATGTCCTCAAATATTTGTTCTCGATTAATACCACTACTAGCCAATATTGGGAATGAATCCCTAATAAATTTGAAATATATTAAGGGGGAGTATGTGCCCACTTCCTCTACATGTGAACTACTAGATATTATGGATCCACTAGATAGTCACATATGTATATGACTCGTAATCAGAAATTTACGAGATGATTTGCTCACGGTCTGAGCATATATTCCAGATCATATAAAGCTAGTAATATATCCCAAATAAACTTGAATAGATCCGAGAAAGGATCAAGATATGCGCATACAAGTGGGATATCAATTGGCATACTATTTGAAGTCCTCCAGCCAATATCGAGAACACAATATATAAACTCTCATGACTGAAGATGAATACTGAGATACTGGCATACGAGTTTGGTGCTCAAGAAATCTCTTACCATGAGGGGAAGTATTGATAGTTGGAAATATGTGAAATGCATCACACTATATCCTCACAACTGAAATATGAACTTGAAGTTCAAAGATGCATGACAGATTATTAATCTTTGGTACTAACTACAACTGCTTTGATAAATACATAATAATTCCCCGAATATGAATCAAAGCAAATGATAAAAGTAGACAGACACTTTTGAGAAGTATATATGTAACACCCCCAAGACATTCAGGGCATATTACAGCGCCGTGGACCCCACACTGTGGAATCCACCCGGCTAACATACCAACAAGACCTCTGTCAACGACAACAATCATCAATAAAATGACGACTCAAAATAAAAGACTACAATCCGACCAATAGGATCCAACAACAATCCATTTCCCAAAACGGGAACACAACATTAACAGTTTTACAAAAGAAGTACTCGAGTACTTAAACCAATTTTTATAATACATAAATCCCAAAATCAGACATCAATAACAATAACCGACAGACATGACACCGAAATTCATTTACGGGACAATATCATGCTTGCCCATCATCCTCATACGGCTCGAGTGCTCGCTTGTCCCCACGATCAATACCTGAAATACAAAAAGTATTTCCCCCATTTAAGGGGTTAGCGACAACTGCTAGTGCAAGTACAATCCATTTGAACTACATTCTAATCAGATGAATAATGCGCCAAAAATCATTTTAGAAAACATTTTATATTCCGGAATATTTACGATGCACAAGCACAAAACACGTTTTCCTCCAACCAAAACAATTCAAAGTTAACCTTGGTACGTGACTCACGGCCACCGTACCCCGCAGAGCCCCGTCGGACATCCCTGGGTGGTCAACCACAGTTCGTGATACGCACACACACGGCAATACGTATCCCTAGAGGCCCCGTCGGACCGTCCCTAGGTGAACATACACATATCCTCCCACAACAACCACGTATAGCCATAATTCAAATACTAGAGCATGTAAACAAATGTAAAGTACTTGCCTTTGAGACATTCTTGAAGAAACAGAGATGAAACACGACTACGAACGGTCCGGGTGGAAAGCGACGGTTCCTAAACGAAGGATCAAGCACAACCACGAGGAACCGACGAGAATGAACCTAACGATTCGAATAGCACAATCACAACCACTTCTAAACGATTACGGAAATGGAATACACCGGAAACCCGCCTACGATTCATGTATATTCATACAAAAATAACAACGAGGCGGACCACAACCAAACCCTCTCGATTTCGCAAAACCATGAAAATATACCATGAATCCGTAGGAAACTAAGAATACCAACAAGAATAATCATATTCATCATGAATCCATCAACGAAACGGAAAGAATCGGACAAAACCCCAAAATCCCCAATTATCCAAAAAAAAGTAGGGTTTTAGAACATTACCTTTGGAGATTCAAGAACTAAGATCCGTAGAACTCGCGTTAGATTGATTATCCGAGCCTCACAACCGAAAAGAAATGATGAAAAATCGACCCCGGATGAAGAACTCTCCCCTCTATATCCTCTCTCGCGATGCGGTGGAAGAAAAAGAAGAAATGAGCCGTTCACGCTCAAAAGCGACACATTTATAGTGTAACTCAGAGAACCTATCGGCCGATAAGTGGCCGATAGCCCAACCGATACCCATACGTAAATGCCGTGGTAGAGTCTATCGGCCCACCTATCGGCCGAAAGGCTCTGAAGTGATCGGCCGATACCCATACGTAAATGCCGGTAGAGTCTATCGGCCCACCCTATCGGCCGAAAGGCTCTGGGCGGTGCCGACAGGTGATCTTCCACTAAAAGCGACCATAACTCTCTCGTCCGGACTCCGATTGACTCACCGTTTGAACCATTGGAAAGCTAACTCGATGCTCTATAATATTGCAAAGATTTATAATTTTTGGAGTCACCAAAAATTAATGGTGATCTAACAAAGTCGAATTCATATGAGGAAAGTTGAAACAATGAACAATAACGAGAATACAATTCAACAGTTTGGACAGAAGGACACATTTGAAAAGTACACGAGGGTCACTACGATCGAGAAATACACCAAAAACGAAAATACAAGGGAAAGAAAAAAAATACGGATATTACATTCTACCCCTCTAAAAATAAGTTTCGTCCCGAAACTTAAGAAACAAACAACTCCGGGTACTTAGCACGCATGCTATCCTCGGTTTCCCAAGTTGCCTCCTCGACACCGTGTCTCGACCACAGAACTTTGACCAAAGGGATGGTCTTATGCCTCAGTCGTTTCTCACGATGCTCCAAAATTTTCAGAGGACGCTCTTCAAAAGTAATATCTTCAGCAATACCAATCTCGCCATAATCGATGACGTGACTAGGATCTGGAACATATTTCCTCAGCTGGGAAACATGAAAAACGCTATGAACACCATATTCTGTAACACCCCCAAGACATTCAGGGCATATTACAGCGCCGTGGACCCCACACTGTGGAATCCACCCGGCTAACATACCAACAAGACCTCTGTCAACGACAACAATCATCAATAAAATGACGACTCAAAATAAAAGACTACAATCCGACCAATAGGATCCAACAACAATCCATTTCCCAAAACGGGAACACAACATTAACAGTTTTACAAAAGAAGTACTCGAGTACTTAAACCAATTTTTATAATACATAAATCCCAAAATCAGACATCAATAACAATAACCGACAGACATGACACCGAAATTCATTTACGGGACAATATCATGCTTGCCCATCATCCTCATACGGCTCGAGTGCTCGCTTGTCCCCACGATCAATACCTGAAATACAAAAAGTATTTCCCCCATTTAAGGGGTTAGCGACAACTGCTAGTGCAAGTACAATCCATTTGAACTAAATTCTAATCAGATGAATAATGCGCCAAAAATCATTTTAGAAAACATTTTATATTCCGGAATATTTACGATGCACAAGCACAAAACACGTTTTCCTCCAACCAAAACAATTCAAAGTTAACCTTGGTACGTGACTCACGGCCACCGTACCCCGCAGAGCCCCGTCGGACATCCCTGGGTGGTCAACCACAGTTCGTGATACGCACACACACGGCAATACGTATCCCTAGAGGCCCCGTCGGACCGTCCCTAGGTGAACATACACATATCCTCCCACAACAACCACGTATAGCCATAATTCAAATACTAGAGCATGTAAACAAATGTAAAGTACTTGCCTTTGAGACATTCTTGAAGAAACAGAGATGAAACACGACTACGAACGGTCCGGGTGGAAAGCGACGGTTCCTAAACGAAGGATCAAGCAAAACCACGAGGAACCGACGAGAATGAACCTAACGATTCGAATAGCACAATCACAACCACTTCTAAACGATTACGGAAATGGAATACACCCGGAAACCCGCCTACGATTCATGTATATTCATACAAAAATAACAACGAGGGCGGACCACAACCAAACCCTCTCGATTTCGCAAAACCATGAAAATATACCATGAATCCGTAGGGAAACTAAGAATACCAACAAGAATAATCATATTCATCATGAATCCATCAACGAAACGGAAAGAATCGGACAAAACCCCAAAATCCCCAATTATCCAAAAAAAAGTAGGGTTTTAGAACATTACCTTTGGAGATTCAAGAACTAAGATCCGTAGAACTCGCGTTAGATTGATTATCCGAGCCTCACAACCGAAAAGAAATGATGAAAAATCGACCCCCGGATGAAGAACTCTCCCCCTCTATATCCCCTCTCGCGATGCAGTGGAAGAAAAAAGAAGAAATGAGCTGTTCACGCTCAAAACGACACATTTATAGTGTAACTCAGCAGAACCTATCGGATAGACAGTGGCGATAGGCCCAACCGATACCCATACAGAAATGCCGGCAGTAGAGTCTATCGGCCCACCCTATCGGCCGAAAGGCTCCTGGAAGTGATCGGCCGATACCCATACAGAAATGCCGGCAGTAGAGTCTATCGGCCCACCCTATCGGCCGAAAGGCTCCTGGGACAGTGCCGGCCGACAGTCTTCCACTAAAACGACCATAACTCTCTCGTCCGGACTCCGATTGACTCACCGTTTGAACCATTGGAAAGCTAACTCGATGCTCTATAATATTGCAAAGATTTATAATTTTTGGAGTCACCAAAAATTAATGGTGATCTAACAAAGTCGAATTCATATGAGGAAAGTTGAAACAATGAACAATAACGAGAATACAATTCAACAGTTTGACAGGAAGGACACGCTGAAAAGTACACGAGGGTCACTACGATCGAGAAATACACCAAAAACGAAAATACAAGGGAAAGAAAAAAAATACGGATATTACAATATAGACATAACCACAATGTGTAATTCCAATGGATGATTGATAATGAGATATCTCGGCAAGTTATGGTGCCATGGGGAAATAAATGTTGAAAGTGTCGACACAATATAGCGCTATGAATGATATGAGAAATGATTGGAACAAGGATATCCATGAGATGAGGATAACAATTAAATGAAGATATCCATGAATAAAATAAGGATGTCCATGAAACGAATGAGGATATTGAAATCCAACGAAATTGAAATATATGCCCTTATAATAAAATGAAACATATGGGCTTACTGAAAGTGATTCCTGAGGAGATTTTGAACATATTACAGTGAGTGCAATCACTCAAAATAAGGTGTTGTGAAAGAAAATTAGATCTTTGTACTTTTTCATTGGTCGGGTTTTATCCCAGGTTTTCCAGAGGTTTTTAACGAGACATCTTAATCACAACCAATATGGAATCTCCAAAAGAAATTTGGAATATATTGCAATGAATATGAGTTCGATATTACAAATCGCACTGAAAATGATACTCGTACTAATCCCTAGAAGATCATTGAAATACCTGGGGCATATTAATATAAAATACGCGTTGCACTCTTTTTCCCTAGCCTGAGATTTTGTCCCATTGGGTTTTCCTAGCAAGGTTTTTAACGAGGCAACTGGAATGGCGTATTAGTATGAATAATGTACTTTTTTTCCTTTATTAGGATCTTTTTCATTGGGTTTTACCTGATAAGGTTTTAACGAGGTATATTCACGGCATAATGAGGAACACTTTAAAGATCAAGATTATTCCTCAAAGTTTGAAAACGGAAGGAGTAGTTGTACTCTTTTTCCTTCGATCAAATTTTTCCCACTGGGTTTTCTTGACAAGGTTTTAATGAGGCAACACTTGGATATTCCAAACAACAAATGATATACATGACAGATTCACTCAGTTTTTGTCCCACGAGGTTTTACTGAGACGGTACAAGAATACTCATATAAGAACTATCAAGTGAGAGCAAATTTATGAGATCACAGATTGCTGAAGTTTTATCCCACTGAAATTTCCTAGCAACATTATGATGTAACATGATATGATTGCCACAAACTAATACAAACAGTTTGAAAGTTTTCTCCCATTGGTTTTTTTTCTTCAAACTAATTCAGCAGATATTTATGTAAATAGTCATTCAAGGGGGAGTGTTATAATATAAGTCACATGAGGAATACTGACTCTATGAAAATGATATATGACATAATTTATGTATGTGAATGACTATTTTGCCCCTGATTTAATTATGTAATTACAATTGTGCCATCTAAAGTTTTCCTATAAATAGGACTTCAATTATTAATAAAAAAACATCTGAGAACTATTCTCTATTCTCTTTCTATATTCTCTTGTTCAATTTTGATAGTTTTAACATTTTCCAAATTCTACTCTCTTTATAAGTGGGTGGGCTTGATGAAACCCATATCATTGACACACCAAAAACACCCCAGGCAGTATAAAATTACAAAAAATAATATATTTTTGATTCAACAAGCAAAAATTTAATTCCAATAAAGTTACCATCTGTAAATTGTCAAGAGGGCAGCCCACGTAGTACAAGAAACAATACATTTTACAAATTATAACAAATAAGGACAAATTTTAAATATTATAATTACATATAATATAAATATATAAAAAAAAAAATTGGGCCGGACGGGCCGCCCGCAGGCCGGGCCTCAACGGGCGGGCCAAATCTGGGCCGGGTCAAAAAGGCCCGTTTTTTTTAGGCCAAAAATATGAAGCCCAATGCCTGCCCAAAAATGGACGGGCTGGCCCGCCCGCGGGCTTGGGCCTATTTTGCCAGGTCTAATCAGGATGCTGATTATGACATTTTCATGTTCATAGGCTAGGCATTATGCAAATCTATACAAATCTTCATTTAGTGTAGAAGTTAGTTTATTTGTCGAGCTTTTTTAAAAAGTCTCGTTTGAACGTCATGAACTAATTTATAAAATAATTTATCGGTCATCAATTTATTTATCAGTTAAACTCCCAAACACAATCACAATACATTAGAGGTTTAAGTCCAAATGTGTGGCTATTATAAAAGTTTATTTGATATAAAAAGCTAATCATTTATCCAACTCAAAGAAAGTAAGGCTAGTTGTTATGTAGCTTATTAGATTAGCTCTTTGATTATTTTGCTTTTCATCAGACTTATTTGATACTCGCTCCGTCTCATTTGATACTCGCTCCGTCTCATTTAAAAAATAACGTTTAAAATATAATTTTGCTCCACTAGAATATATTATTTCCCAACTAATAAATAAGGGTATAAATGGAGGATATGAGAACAAAAAGTCTACATTATCTTATATTAACAGAAGAGTTGGTTGAGGTTCCGTATTCGAGTCCTCTTACCAACAAATAGTGGTACTGAGTTTCTCCAGAAAATACTCCATACGCGTAGGGCCAAGCGGTATTAACTCGTAGGGCCAGGCCGGAGGGAGTTTCTGGAGTTTGAGGCCGCATTGCGGTGGAATCAGCCACTTAAAAAAGTTTACCCAACACAGTTTACTCGCAAGGGTAGCCAAGTTGGTGGAGTAAGTGAGCGCGAGACTGAAAGGTCACGAGTTCGATTCCCCCTACCAACACTATCTTGGTTGACTCTGTCACACAGGGCTTCCCTAGTGTGGTTTACCTGGTTGGCGTAGTTTGCAGGCTATTACGTTCGGCTCGAGAATTTATCCAGTGCGCACTCGAAGAGTAGCGGCTTCGGGTTCCCGTCGTAAAAAAAAAAAGGAAAAAAAGGAAAAAAAAAACAGAAGAGTTCTACTTGTAAATAACCTAATTACTAGAGGAGAGAAGGCATAACCCCCACTTCTACAAAATTGCCACTATGCAGCTGTATATAGATATATGTAAAAATATTATTTCTTTTAAAATATTTAAAAACAATTATCAAATATATACATTAAATTTTGTATCAAAATTTCGTGGTTCATTTGATACATTTTGTTATAATTAGACAATCCACGTTTTACGACTTAACTCTAAAAGTAAATTAAAATTATATTATTATAAATTCTTACAAGTCGACTATTTTCATTCACTTTTATTTTTTTACTTTTGGTCAATCAACTAATATTATATATTTTTTAACATCAAAAAATAATTTAAAAATTACTCTAGTAATTTTGATTTAGATAAGTGTTAATTTTTAAGAGAAATGATATATCAACACCGTCAACACCCCGATTTGCGATTGTATCGCCGTGCTTTATAAATATTTTATTATAATATTAATAAAATATTATTAAAAGTTGTATTACCTGTAAAGCACACGATGCAATCGCAAAACAGGTGTTGGTGGTGTGTGGATGGTGAGGTGTTGATGTATCATTCCTCATTTTTTAAAGTCCTTTTGAAGAAAAATTATTTTCTGTTATAATATATGTCACATGAGGAATAGTGACTCTATGAAAATGATATATGACATAATTTATGTATGTGAATGACTATTTTGCCTCTAATATAATTATATAATTATGATTGTGTCATCTGAAGTTTTTCTATAAATCAAAATCCAATCTGTGTCAAAATTACAATTTCAAAAATCACGACTTATCCATTACACATCATCGCCGCCGTTGTCCGCTTTCTTCACAAAAAAAAGGGTTTCAAGAAACATCATCGTCTAGTTGCTGGTTCATAATCGCCCGATCCGATCACCTAAGACCATGACAACAGAAACAATAAACTTCGGACATCATCACCGAAACATCCTCCCCCGGAGAATCGGGGTCTGAGCTGTGGATTTAGAAGTCCGGCCGATGACCGCCTACATCTGAGTCAAACCAGTCCAGACCGATCGTTATTCGCATCATCTAGGGATTCTCGCTTGATACTCCATAGTAGGGGTGGCATTTCGGAACCGAAAATCGAAAACCGAAAAAACCAAAAAGAACCAAAACCGAATCCAAAGAAGAACGAACCGAAAACAAAAAAACAGAACAATCGAACTAATTTGGTTCGGTTCTCGGTCGGTCGGGCGAACGACCGGACGAATGGATCGTCAAATTTCAACATACTAAAATGACCTTGTTTTGTGTTTTTGGTGTGTTTGATTTTAATATAATTCGCTTTCCTTGTAAGACCCTCATGGGTCAGAAGGATCGATAATATGCTCATGAATTTGTGATTCAATTCATTTAGGTTGAGAGAATGAATTTCTTGTGATTTACGATTGTTATATATTTTGAGATATTTGGAAATTGCTATGCAACTCTAGCTTTTATTGAACATATATATAACTCTTGTTGCTTGTTGTTATATATAACTTATTCTATTGCATATAATATTTGAATTTATATTGTGAAGAATCAAAAACATCAAACCACATCGAAATCAACCAAATATTTATAAAATCAACTTAACCAAATCAACTTCAAAGAATCGAATTAACCAAACCGAATATTTGGTTCGATTCTCGATCGATCAAAATCAACCGGCGAATGGGCGAGTCCACCCATACTCCATAGTAGGGGTGGACTCTGCCCATTCGATTTCGCTGACCGAATCAGAGTCGAACCAAATATTCGGTTTGGTTCGGTTCTTTTGAAGTTTGGTCTTGATTAAGTTCGGTTTTATAAATATTCGGTGATTCGATTTGGTTTGATGTTTTTTCTTTCTTCAAAATATAAATTCAAATATTATATGGAATAGAATAAGTTATATATAACAATGCTCAACAAGAGTTATATATATATATATATGTTCAAGATAAAAGCTAGAGTTGCATAGTAATTTCCAAATATCTCAAAATATATAACAATCGTAAATCACAAGAAATTTTATTTTCTCAACATAAATTAATGAATCACAAATTCATGAAAGATATTATCTATTCTTGGAGGGTCTTACAAAAGGAAAACGAATTATACTAAAATTCGAAACACACCAAAATCACAAAAACAAGGTCATTTTAGTATGTTGAAATTTGACTTCGGTCCATTTCGGTCCGATTCGGTTCCGCTCTAGCCCGAACCGAGAACCGAACCAAATTAGTTCGGTTCGGTTCTGTTTTTTTGTTTTTCTTCGGTTTCGGTTTTTCGGTTATTTTTTCGGGTTTTTTCGGTTCGGTTTTCGATTTTCGGTTCCGAAATGCCACCCCTACTCCATAGTCACCACCGTACAAATTAGAATGTCCGCCGCCGCCCGCGATGAACTACCACCGATATCCGGTTGAAGCTCTGCTGTCATATTGGACGGAGAATCCAGCGCCTCCACCGGTCATCTACCTGGTCGACCGTATAGATACACGGCGGCAGCTTCTTTTTTGACCAATGGAGAAGGAAATTATTTGTAGGTACTGTGTTTGATTGTTTTCATGTGTGTGTTAGTGTTACACACAGAGACGATTAGAAATAAATAGGAAATTAAAAATAATTGAAAAAAAAAAGGAAAGAGGACACCACACAAGAGGTTGTCCGC
The DNA here is from genome assembly GCA_033398695.1 of Orobanche coerulescens. NCBI lineage: Eukaryota > Viridiplantae > Streptophyta > Magnoliopsida > Lamiales > Orobanchaceae > Orobanche > Orobanche coerulescens. The sequence continues at coordinate 10,101,222 of CM065813.1, read as the reverse complement.
AAAATCAAAAAAAAAAAAAAAATTTATAATTGAAAATCTCATCTTATGTTTGAAGTCACGGAAAACTTACAAGAAAATTAATATAAAGGAATAAAATATCTTCTAATTCATTGAATTATAAATTTGGTTTCTCTTATATATAAGATTCATATGATTTGAGAATTAATTTTTGTTGATACCATTGTGATCGGTTTAACGAGATCTTTAATTTGATATTAATATTGATATGGGTGTTAACTCTTTTCATTTATATTATCAAATGTACAAATTAATATTCAACTTTGGAAATCGCAAAAAGTTATGAATACATACCCTTACACATGTTATTAACGGCAGTCGATATTTAGACCTATACCTTGACGAGGACTATATTTCGAGGAACTGTTGGACGATCATGCTCTCGTAGAAGCAGTTAACTATTTTGCAGTTTAAATTATCTCTTACTTATCCCAAAGTGGTGGCTTCAAACAACATGTTTATTGAGCTTATTTTCTGTAATTACAATACCTCCCATGTGATGAGTTCAATTATCACAAGATGGATGGTTTTACATATACAATTTATATATTATGTATCACCATCGTGGTTAGTTATACACAATAATGGTTCATAGATCCTGCTCCCGAAGAAGTAATTGATAAATATAAATCCTACTCTGGAGAAGTAGTTGATCGATTATCTAAATCATGCTCTCGAAGAAGCAGTTGATAAAAATAAATCCTACTCTGAAGAAGTAGTTCATCAATGATCCAAATCATGCTCTCGAAGAAGAAGCAGTTGATGGAAATAATATCCGATCTCCATGATTATTAAACACGAACGGAGAAAATTGAGCAAGTGACACCAGAAGCTATCACCAATTAATTAAAGAAAATCACTTGCAAATACACCGCATGGTGGGATCATCTGACAACTGATATGAAGAGCTATCGCTGAAAAATAATTGCTCAATAAATCCCATGTTAATTATATCACATGGTAGGATCATTGAAATCATATTGATATGACAATATTTATGGAGAAGCATATATCACATATTCGTAAAAATAATGTATTTACATAAAAGCAAAAGATGATCTTATTATTGCTGGAAGAAGCACACAACAATCGAAGTGAAAATATCAAAACTAGCTGAAAGGCAAGAACACTGACAATATGAAACATGAAAAGAAAATACATATGAAACCCCAAAAAAGAGAGGGGTGCGTCTCGAGAGTATAAAACTCCATAACTCTGCCACCCCTGGCATCAGGGTTTATAATGAAAGATCTAAATGATCTAAACTTCTTTTCCGCTTGGCGCCAATATTCTTTGGCTGATGACCTTTGACTTCCAAATTCTTAATTGAAATATATGCCTGAAACTTTTTAAGTAGATCAGCAACAGTGTCAGCACATGTTACTATATCTCGTGATGGATGAGATATAAACTTGTGATCTACTCCTTGATCCAGAAAGGCAAGCAAATTGCTGAAGAAATTAATAATATTCAACAGACCTATAGGTTTGGTATGGAAGTCCCGCTCAACCCATGACGTGATGTTAAATATCTCATTGAGTGTGTCATAGCCACCTGGAAGAACAATAAAGGCATCACTATTATTCACCATAAACATCAAACTATCATGCACAGACTATGCTTGAAGCATCAACCCAGTTGAACCCCCTATACTACTGGTTCTAACTGTGGGAAAGTGTAAGGCACTTGTTACTCTTATTCTCCCATTTTGTGCAGCCTCTAAAAGATAACCCAAAAATCTATGATTACTCCCATCATACAATATAGCGATTTTGTGTTTCCTAATTCTTTCAAGAATTGATATGCCATATCTATATCTTTGGATATGACCTATCAATTTGGATCCACCTAAAATACATACGTTTTAGTTGGATGAGATCTATATGAGGATTCTGAGAACTCCATCTTTCTACACTAGACTTTCAAAATACTTTTATGAGAGATACATTTTCTGATTTGTGGATCCCAAATTTAAAGAACAAACTTCTTATTAGAAGACAAATGACTTTACTATTTTTATTGAAAAAAAAGGGAGCGACAGATAAGTCACTATTTTTACTATTTTCTTTTTGACAAAATTGCAAAAGAAAACGAAAGATATGATATTTTTCAATAAAGTGACGTTATCAATTGGCAGCTGAGAAATTTAAAAACAATATTCATCAGCTTGCATTATTTTGCTATTTACTTTATACCAACTTTAACAAAACGGACTTACAAACTGGATCTTTTGAGACTAAATTTTCATGACTATAACGTTTCCGTTCATCCTTAAATTGTATCCAGAAAGCCATTAGTTCACGATGAACGTATCCACTGGGATGTGTATAATGAATCTGTTGGATATCATGATCCACAAATTCCTTACTCAATCCATCCTTGATAAATGCTATTTTATCTTTTCGATTTTTGGATACAAACTCCACATATTTGCATCGTGCGTCACATGTCCACCGAGCACATTTATAGCACCCACCTAATCTTTTTGCTCTCCGTTTCTTTACAAAACTACTCTTACTTGTACCTGACATGTACTTAAATAAATTTGAAAATTCACCAAATAGTCGAACTTGTGCTTCGATCAACCATCGAATATCTTCTGGGATGTCATTTCTCATTAGCACCCTTAATCTTTCGAGTCGAGCTCGATAAATTCTTTTTATGATATTCACTGGAAGAGATGGGTAATATTTACGAAGATTCGAAAGCATTGAATCCATTATGATATTCAGACCCTCGGTATGGGTGAATTTTGTGAATACAATGATCTATTTATAAATTAGAATTACGCGTATGAGATTTGACTCCGCGTCCTGAAGCGTATGAACTACGGCTCTGTATTTGAATAATGAACATAATATGACATGTGGGAGCAGCGACTCCATATTAATAATGATGTGCAATAATGGCACCGAAAGATGATGTGATATGCCGGTAAAATATCTATATGGTGATACAGACACATCATGTCCTCAAATATTTGTTCTCGATTAATACCACTACTAGCCAATATTGGGAATGAATCCCTAATAAATTTGAAATATATTAAGGGGGAGTATGGGCCCACTTCTTCTACATGTGAACTACTAGATATTATGGATCCACTAGATAGTCACATATGTATATGACTCGTATTCAGAAATTTACGAGATGATTTGCTCACGGTCTGAGCATATATTCCAGATCATATAAAGCTAGTAATATATCCCAAATAAACTTGAATAGATCCGAGAAAGGATCAAGATATGCGCATACAAGTGGGATATCAATTGGCATACTATTTGAAGTCCTCCAGCCAATATCGAGAACACAATATATAAACTCTCATGACTGAAGATGAATACTGAGATACTGGCATACGAGTTTGGTGCTCAAGAAATCTCTTACCATGAGGGGAAGTATTGATAGTTGGAAATATGTGAAATGCATCACACTATATCCTCACAACTGAAATATGAACTTGAAGTTCAAAGATGCATGACAGATTATTAATCTTTGGTACTAACTACAACTGCTTTGATAAATACATAATAATTCCCCGAATATGAATCAAAGCAAATGATAAAAGTAGACAGACACTTTTGAGAAGTATATAGACATAACCACAATCTGCAATTCCAATGGATGATTGATAATGAGATATCTCGGCAAGTTATGGTGCCATGGGGAAATAAATGTTGAAAGTGTCGACACAATATAGCGCTATGAATGATATGAGAAATGATTGGAACAAGGATATCCATGAGATGAGGATAACAATTAAATGAAGATATCCATGAATAAAATAAGGATGTCCATGAAACGAATGAGGATATTGAAATCCAACGAAATTGAAATATATGCCCTTATAATAAAATGAAACATATGGGCTTACTGAAAGTGATTCCTGAGGAGATTTTGAACATATTACAGTGAGTGCAATCACTCAAAATAAGGTGTTGTGAAAGAAAATTAGATGTTGTACTTTTTTCATTGACTGAGGTTTTATCCCACTGGGTTTTCCCAGCAAGGTTTTTAACGAGACATCTTAATCACAACCAATATGGAATCTCCAAAAGAAATTTGGAATATATTGCAATGAATATGAGTTCGATATTACAAACCGCACTGAAAATGATACCCGTACTAATGCCCGGAAGATCATTGAAATACCTGGGGCATATTAATATAAAATACGCGTTGCACTCTTTTTCCCTAGCCTGAGATTTTGTCCCATTGGGTTTTCCTAGCAAGGTTTTTAACGAGGCAACTGGAATGACGTATTAGTATGAATAATGTACTTTTTTTCCTTCATTAGGATCTTTTTATTGGGTTTTACCTGATAAGGTTTTAACGAGGTATATTCATGGCATAATGAGGAACACTTCAAAGATCAAGATTATTCCTCAAAGTTTGAAAACGGAAGGAGTAGTTGTACTCTTTTTCCTTCGATCAAGTTTTTCCCACTGGGTTTTCTTGACAAGGTTTTAACGAGGCAACACTTGGATATTCCAAACAACAAATGATATACATGACAGATTCACTCAGTTTTTGTCCCACGAGGTTTTACTGAGACGGTACAAGAATACTCATATAAGAACTATCAAGTGAGAGCAAATTTATGAGATCACAGATTGCTGAAGTTTTATCCCACTGAAATTTCCTAGCAACATTATGATGTAACATGATATGATTGCCACAAACTCTAATACAAACAGTTTGAAAGTTTTCTCCCATTGGTTTTTTTTTTCTTCAAACTAATTCAGCAGATATTTATGTAAATAGTCATTCAAGGGGGGGTGTTATAATATAAGTCACATGAGGAATACTGACTCTATGAAAATGATATATGACATAATTTATGTATGTGAATGACTATTTTACCCCTGATTTAATTATGTAATTACAATTGTGCCATTTAAAGTTTTCCTATAAATAGGACTTCAGTTATTAATAAAAAAACACCTGAGAATCATTCTCTATTCTCTTTCTATATTCTCTTGTTCAATTTTGATAGTTTTATAACATTTTCCAAATTCTACTCTCTTTATAAGTGGGTGGGCTTGATGAAACCCATATCATTGACACACCAAAAACACCCCAGGCAGTATAAAATTACAAAAAATAATATATTTTTGATTCAACAAGCAAAAATTTAATTCCAATAAAGTTACCATCTGTAAATTGTCAAGAGGACAGCCCACATAGTACAAGAAACAATACATTTTACAAATTATGCTAAAAAAAAAAAACAGGTTTAAAAAAAAAATGACAGCAGCATAAACATGCAACTCTCAAGTCTTTTTCTTTAACATATTCTGTTAAAGAACACAAAAACTCAACTTATCACATTCCCAGCCGATGCATAAATTTCACTTTTTACGGCATCTTGAGGCTGTCGTTCGCTTCGTTGGTGCACAAACAAAATTCCTCAGATCCACATCAAGCGTCGAGCTTCATTATTTAAAGAAAAAAAAACATATGAAATTAAAGATGTGGCAATGATAGCAAGTACTTTTGTTGCAAATGCTAGAAAAAACTCTCTTTGACATATTCATACCTCTGCATGCAATTGTTGCTGTTGTTCTCTATATCTTTTAGAGGGGCACGAAGACCGCTTACACGAGAGCCAGACAAGCTATATTTGAACGATGACAAAACCGACACAAATTTTTCTATCGATTTCTCTGCTATATTCGAATAACGGCCCAAATGATTGATGTTGCAGGCCAACTTTTCTCCTTCGTGTTTTGGGTCTTCTTCTAGGTCGGAAGTGCATGCACCTGAAATATCTGAAATACAACTTAAATGAAATCGTATAATATTTTTCGACATAAATAAATTGTATGAGAATTCAACAAGATTATATTTACATGGAAATTTTTCCTACCTGTTGACAACTTGTTATCATCATTTGCATCTTCCTGAAATATATATAGAGAGAGGAAATAAATCCATATTAGGAGTAATAACATAAGACTAACAAACAGAGAGCACACGACAATACGACCGTATGAAATTGTATCTCTAGAAAAAAACTTACAACTAAACTGTCAGTGTGAGCAATCTTTCTTTTTTTTATTGTGTTGCTGAACTCTAATGAATTATTCTCATCGACAGAAACTTCTTCAACATAAGAACTCCTCACTATGTGTTTTCTGTTTTCAACTGATCTTTGACAGTCACCGTCATCTAAGTCGAACCTATGTGCCTGTACAGAATATTCCTCCTTACTCTCTTCCCCCTCACAATTAGCGCTTTCCGTATTCTTCTGCCGGAAATAACGACTCCTCACAACGACTCTCTTTTCCTCTTTTCTGCATGTTCCAACATCCAGCTTGCTATCGTCATTCTTATTTTCCTTGTCGTTTTCATCCCTAGACTTCTTCGAAAAATACGAACTTCTCACTACGACATTTTTATTCCTTGAAGCTGCCTTTCCGGTTTCTTGATCCGAATACTCCTTGTGCAATGAGATGCACGGCTTACATACTGCATTTTGCACTTCGGTAAATGGCTTCATTTCAATTCCGTTGTCGTCATGTGATCCTTCGGCTATAAAAGAATAAGCAATTTGATAAGAGCTTTGAGCTGTATAGCAAATTTTATATATATATATATATATATATATATATATAAACTTTACCATGTTCTTGTGCCTCCGTGTACTTCAAATCATTAGTTTCGCCACCATGTTTTACCTAAACACAGACAATACCGGAAAAAAAAGGAATTATGATAACATTGTACATTGTAAGAGAGAAATTTTTCTTAAAACGGGAAAGAAGATTTTATTTCATAACCTACCTCATGTACATCTATGTGAAGACCGGAAGCTTTTTTGCATTCATTTCGATTATTATTTATAACTCGAGGGGCCTTAAATTTCCTTCTCGTCTCAAGAGTAGCAAAACCTTAATACGTTAAGGGAAACCAACAAAAAAAGACATTTCTTTGATCATCATCTGTTTATATATATATATATATATATATATATATATATATATATATATATATATATATAAAAAAAAAAAACTTTACCATGTTCTTGTGCCTCCGTGTACTTCAAATCATTAGTTTCGCCACCATGTTTTACCTAAACACAGACAATACCGGAAAAAAAAGGAATTATGATAACATTGTACATTGTAAGAGAAATTTTTCTTAAGCATAAGAAAACGGAAAAGAAGATTTTATTTCATAACCTACCTCATGTACATCTATGTGAAGACCGGAAGCTTTTTTGCATTCATTTCGATTATTATTTATAACTCGAGGGGCCTTAAATTTCCTTCTCGCCTCAAGAGTAGCAAAACCTTAATACGTTAAGGGAAACCAACAAAAAAAGACCTTTCTTTGATCATCATCTGTTTATCTAAAGCATGAGATGTGCAGTTAAGAAGGAAATACTCGAAAGAAAACTTAAGTCCGATACGTATTTGGATACAGAAATAATTCGTAAGGAGATTTTTCTGAACAGGCAAGTCGAGTTTTTTTCTTTGACTATCAGGCTTGAAATTCTTGAGCTGGTAAGTTCCATGAAGCACTTCCTCAGCAGCTCCAGCTTCTCTCTACATGTGGAACGAAATAAATCAGACCAAAGATCTTCATTTACAATATATATATATATATATAATTAGAAACTGTACATCTACCTGGACTATTGGCACTTTAGTAAAAGGATCAAGATCCCCATGTGCTATACCTTTAGCTACATGCTGAGGCAATGATGTGATGATGGTTAAGGAATATCTGTTTTTTCTATTAACAACAATAAAAAGACATTTGCTTGTGGAGATTATTCTATATAATTATTGTAAAAACAATTTATAGCATATAAAAGGATATGGGCCTAAGAAGTCTAAATCATCGACTATAATATCCACTGGCTCGGATAGATGCACAATCCCCTCACTGATAGGATCGTAAACCCGTTGGTGCTTGAAAGTCAAAATTGCTTTCTTAAAAGATTCTTCATAAAGAGGAGGTACCTCAATGTTACTGTACTTTAAGTGCTTAATTACCTGCATCGACAAGGTACATGAATCAAGAAGTTCGGTGAGAATCAAAACCGATATGTAAAAGAAAAACTGAAAAATACATTTACATTTTCATGACTTTTAAACTTCTTCATCAGAGCGTGAGCTTTTTTGAGTCCCATTCCGGGGAGAGACTGCAAATAGTCACAACCGCTTAAGATGCACATCTCGAGCAGCATCATCTGGTTGAAACCCGATAGATTCAGTTCTTTGTTGTATTGTAGCATGGTATTCTTAAACTCAACACCTTGCCCGAATTTATCCATTTTATAGATGATCTGTGTGTCAAAGAGATACAGAGAAATGATTTCAAGTCATGTACAGAGAAATTATAGTCTCAAAGGGGCAACTCTGTAAGACTCACTCTGGGACAACCGAATGCAATCAAGTCCGAGTCTTCTGTAATCACGGCATCAACATGTTTGTTCAGGGCTAGAAATGTCATTTGTGCATCTGCCTCATATGGAGCCACAACATAAGACACATTTTCCTTCTTCAAGACCTATCACACAAAACAGACATCGAATACATTAAGAAAATGTGTCTGCAGATTCGTAGAGCATATAGAAAGTCATCAAAAAAATATCCTTAAAAAAATAAAAAAATTTACAACATTGTTTTGATCTACCTGGATAAGGTCATAGGCAACTGAGGGTGATATATCCACAGCCTTCTGGTAGCATTCATATGCAGCACTTCGGTTTCCGTTTGCCTCATGCTCTAAAGCTCGAGAAAAGTTTTCCTTCCTAGACCTGCAAAAAACAAGAGTAATAACATTTTCTTTTTCATTACAAAGAAAAATTATCAATTTGAGGTTAATACGAAACACAACCATTTCTTAATATGACACTCCACACATTTGAGGATTATGAACATCATCCTCAACATCATCATCTTCAAAGACTGCACCTTAATCCCAATTATGTTAAGGTCGGTGGCATGAATATTATAGTGTTAATTAACGGTCTAAAATTAGTTAACACTATAAATTCATGCAAAAAGCAAAGCAACAATGTTTTAAGCCGGATGCCCTTCGTGTCGCAATCTTCATGTGAATGTGTCCTCTATGAGACCCATTTACTCATGCACCAGCTAACAACGTAAAGGTACACAAGAAGGTAGCTAGATTTTAACCAAACAATAATTTGATGATTAACAAGAGAAATATTTAAGCGAGCAATTCACATGGCGAGAGGTCAATACCTTGCTCGCTTGGTCTCTTGCTCACTCTTCATTGGTAAAGGACCTCCATCGAGTACAAGAATGGGTTTAACACCATAATGACGCAGCATGTTCACTCTGTGCATGCAGTAGTCAATGTGCCTGGAAAACAACAAACGAAAAAAGAAAACCAGTCCCATGATGTTACTTTCAGTTTCGGAATTGCTGTATCAAAATGGGTTTAAAAAAATGTTACTTTCCTGAGGCATGCCATTTACAGTGACCCAACAGCCTATAGGTGGGATTTTCGAACCAGGAATCCGAGGACCGAACCGAATCAAACCAAAATGGGCCGGTTTGATTCGCTTCTTAGTATTAAAATGCATATTTTTAATGGTTTAGTTCCTAATATAGTTTGCTGAAAGTCCCGATTTGCGGTTACTTAATATATATAGTTAGATGAACAGTTAGGAACCATTATATAAAAATATATCACGGTTCTTAAGGTACTTGGCTGTTTCTAACAATTCTAGTAGCTCTATTGTTCCCCAAATAACCTTCATACTGGTTTTTGACCAGTTTTAATAGTCCTTAAACGGTCTAGTGGTACCCCAAAGAACCCTTAAAACAATTTTTGGTCGGTTTCCAATAGATTTGATGGCTACGCAAAGAACCGTATGGTGCCTCCAAAAGTACACACTTCCTCAGAAGGTACACAGAATAGAACCATTAAGAACAACAGAAAATTGAGTTCTGGATCTGCATAATTTGGCTAGGAATCGAACCGTACCATCATTAATCGGCCTGCGAAAAAGTGATAATGGATCTCATGTGCATGCTATAATTTTTATCTCAAGTTGAAAATTATCCCAAGTCGAGCTGCAACAGAGTTTTTAACAATTTATAAAACCAAACTTCAGATCTCAAAAATAGCAAGACACTGCAAACACATATATTCTTCCTCAATAAACAAGAAATTTAGTGCAAGACCCCCCACCCACGCACGCGCGCTCACACACACCTACGCACCCATTCAAAAGAAAAAGAAAGAACCGACCGAAGAAACCCATTTTCCTCTCATTGAAAATAAAGAATCTTGTTCGTAATTCGACTCCAAAAAGATGGAAAAACACACGCACAATGCTCAATACAGATAAGGATATACAGTGATAGAGGGAAAAGCGGTTTGGGGGATACTTGGATGTGGGTTGGCCTTTGCAGAGGTCGGTGCTGCAAGAAAGAGCTCCTTTGTGCAGCCAAGAATATGTATCGACGGCAACGAAACATCCATCCAGTTCCTTAATATGAATCGGGTTCATTATAGATTTCAGAAGAGGCAGCAGCCCTTGTATTCCCATCTTCAAATCTTGGGTCAAGAAATCAAGAAATTGGATAAGAAATGCTATTGGCAATGGCAGATTATTGAGAAATTGAAATGGGGTTGTTGAGCTTAGACAAACCCTAATCTTGGATTTTAAGGGACCTATCCTGGAATATGAAAAGGGGTTTTAGAAACCCCACCATGAGAGAGAGAGAGAGAGAGAGAGAGAGAGAGAGAGAGAGAGAGAGAGAGATTAGAGGGAGTTGGAAAAAGGGCGGGAAGACGTCAAATTATTGAGGGATGAAGGATGGATTTCATATTTCTTCCGTATTGTCTTCGAAACTAACAAAATGAAAAAAAAAAAAAAAAAAAAAAAAAGAAACTTAAATTTTATTTTATGAAAATATCTATACAAATTATACTTTGTAATTTCTTAAACAATCTTACAACAATTAACATGTTTGTAGGATTTTTTAAATACTTTTAAGAGATTACTTTACAAATTCATTAATTTGTTATTTTTTCTCAAAAATAGTGAAAAAATTCAGACAAAATATAAATTTCAAACAGACGATTCTCGGGACTGGATCCTCTGCTGTGCGCATGACGCGACGCGATCTTTGTGCAGTCTTGGCCGTTGGATCACACACCCGCAGGTGTGTGTGTGCGTCTTGGCGGATCAGCCTTGGTCTGTGTCACTGCACCGCAGAGGATCCGGATCCACGATTCTCTAGTTTATGACAAACATGTATTAGTTTTTCGCGCAAAAAAGTCTACAGATTTCTTTCTCCCCAAATGTAAATGTCTCTTCCTTACGGACCTTACCACTCTTTTTATTTGATAATTCTTTATAAATTACGGGTGCCCTAATGAGAATGGGTAGAGCTAAGGCTGATCCGACCTGCAATGTTGTATGGCTCCGAATGTTGGGCGATGAAGAAGTCGCTTGAGAGCAAGTTGAAGTGGCTGAAATGAGAATGTTACGTTGGTCGTGTGGTCGCACAATGTTAGATATAATTGCGAACGAGGTTTTCAGGAACGCGCTGGAAGTGGCGCCCATTTCAGCGAAAGTTAGGGAAGGGAGATTGAGATGGTTTGGCCACGTCCGCATGAGGCAGGCATCTGCTCCGGTGAGGAGGGTCGAGAGTTTATTGGTTGTCGGGGAGAGGAGGAGAGGCAGACCGAGGAGGACGTGGGAGGAGCAACTGAGATTAGATTTGAAGGCCTTAAACCTTTCACGACCATGGCTGATAGGTGCGCTTGGAGGCGTCAGATCAGAGTTGTGGATTCTTTTGTAGGGAGCGGTGCTGTAGTTGAGAGCCTCAGGGTTGGGTTGTCTCGGTTAGCTTTGACCTAGAGCATTGCATTTTTACTTTTATTGTATATTTTATTCTATTGTCTTTGCGTGTAGTGTTTTTGACAGGGAGCTGTGTGCAGATTCAACCTCTCTTTTGTTAGAGCAGCGTTCATCGTGAGTGAAGTAGCCAAATTCCGCTTAGGTAAGTCCCATGTGGATCAAGCCATGGGCTCAGGTATGGTCTCGAGCTTTTTCGAATCATATGTTTTCCTTTGTATTTATTTATCACACAAGATTCTGCATGTCTTATTTAAATTTGAGGTCTTGGAAAGCAGCTCCTCTAGTAATAAGTAGGGCGTGGTCTGCGTCATCTTCTTACACTCCCAGGCCTGCTGCGAGCGGGATATACTGGGTATGTTTGGTTTGGTTTGATTTTTATAAATTACAAACCAGAAGAAAATTGAAACACACGTTAAATTTCTCTCGACATTTAAATCTTTTTCACACCTATATTAATTATATTTAATAAAAATTTTGATATACAAATATACTCTATTTGACTTATAAAAAGAGTCAGCTTTGGTTAATATATATTTTTTTATTTTGATCATTTTAGTGAAAAGCAAATCCTTTGAAACTATTTATTTCACGTAATTTTCTAATTTTTTGTCCGATCAATTAATACTAGAATTTCTACGCTATAAAATATTAATTTAATATATATTATTTTTTAATTTATATCAATATTGATTTTTGAAAGGGTATTCTTTTATTTGACACAAATTATTTTCCAACATTAACTCTTTTTATCGGAAGGTGCAGACATATAAATCTTGCACCATATGTAAGTTCAATTATTTTAACAAACTGCAAGTAAATATTACAAAACAAAAACCAATGATGTTGTCCACTATGAAATAGAGTGGTTGTGTCTAGGGATGCAAACAGTCGAGTCGAGTTTTGGTCTTAACGAATAATATTTGTTATTATTCAACTTAGCTCGAGTTCGAACGAACTGCAAAATTCGAGCTCGAGCTCGACTCGAGCAGTATTTCAAGCGCTCGCGGGCATATTTTTTTATTTTTTATTTTTAGTTAATTTTTAATTTTTATCTTTTATATTTTGTTAAAAACAATAAAAAAACTATCAATTTTAACAAATATAATTGTTAATATTATTATTGATAATAAATAATTAAATATTATGGATAGTTATATATATTCCTATAACAAAATTATAAGAAAATAATTTAATTGCCCGCAAGCCGCTCGCGTGCTCACGAGCTAAGTATTTACGAGCTCGAATTCGAGTGGAGCTCGAGTCGAACTTGATCAGCTCGAGTTAAATCGAGATTTGACCGAACAAGCTCGCGAGCGCTTACGAGTAGCCCTGCTCGAGCCATTATTGTGTATGGTGCAAAAGAAATATCCACAGCACCATAGTGTTGTTTGTTTTGTAGTTGTACGAAGAAAATCACTTGTGTCATATGTATAATAAGATAATATAACAAAGATTGAGCTTAATAAAAAAGAATTTTCAAACCCCCCCCACCCCACCCCCACCCACAACACACCTAAAGATCCAAAACATGCCAAAAGATTCAAAACATGCTGAAGTGATCATTTAAATTTATTGGGGTCTTAGCCATCCTTAAACTTCTTGAGAACTTTCTCGGCATAGTGAGATTGTGTCAAGATGATTCCATCAGATTTTCTTAAAATTTTCATTCCAAGAATCACGTCAGCTAGCCCCATGTCTTTCATGTCAAAATTTCTTTTTAACGTGTTCTTAGTGTCGTTAATCACTTGTATATTGCTACCTATGATTAACATGACATCTATATAAAGACACACAATAGCAAAGCCGTTATTAGTGTTCTTAATATAAACACATTTATCACACTCGTTTATTTTAAACCATTTGATAACATCACACTATCAAATTTCAAGTGCCACTATAGTGGAGCTTGTTTCAATCCATATAGAAACTTAACCAATTTGCAGACCTTTTTCTCTTGTCCATGTACTACAAACCCTTCAGGTTGTTCCATATAGATCTCTTCATCCAGATCACCGTTCAGAAAAGTAGTCTTAACATCCATTTGATGAATCTCAAGATCGTGTAAAGCAGCAATCACGAGAAGCACTCGAATAGATGTAATTCTCGTTACAGCAGGTGAATAGGTATCGAAAAAATCGTACCCTTTCTTCTGCTTGAAACCTTTGACAACTAAACGAGCTTTATACTTAACAATTGACCCATCAGCCTTGTATTTTCTTTTAAGGATCCATTTGCATCCTAAGGGCTTACAACCTTCAGGTAAATCAACCAAAACCCAAGTTTGGTTTGTAAGATTGAGTCAATTTCACTCTGAACAGCTTCTTTCCAGAGCAACTCGTCTGGTCTAGCATAAGCTACTTTGATCGATGTTGGTTCTTCATGAATGTTGTGTAGTAAGGTCCAAATGACTTTGGTGTCCTTACCCTACTACCACGTCTCGGTTCTACATCTTCCAAATTAGATCTCGATCGCTTACGTGACTTTAGATCTACATCCACAGGTTTCGAACTTGTTTCTTCATCTTAAACTATATTGCTAGAATTGTTCTCAATTTATCATTGTCCTTACAATGATATATGTTTTCAAAGAATACAGCATTCTTTGATTCAATTGTTGTTCCCACAGTCATTTCAGGTACTTCTGACTTGTGGATAACAAATCGAAAGGCACTACTGTTGAGTGCATACCCAATAAAGATGCAATCGACCGTCTTAGGCCCGATTTTAACTTGTTTAGGTAGAGGCACCTCAACCTTAGCCAAACACCCCCACACTTTGAGATATTTTATGAAGGTTTTCTACCTTTCCACAACTTATAAGGAGTAACATCCTTACCTTTGCATGGAATCTTATTCAATATGTAGTTGGCTGTCAAGACAGCCTCCCCCACATGTTCTAGGGCAACCCTGAACTAATCAATAAGACATTCATTATATTTTTAAGTGTTCGATTCTTACGTTCAGCAACGCCATTAGATTGTGGTGCATATGGAGCTGTTGTTTGATGAATTATACCACTCTCGTTGCATAATTCCTCAAACGGTGCTACATATTCGCCACCTCTATCGCTTCGAACCATCTTAATACGACAGCCTAATTGATTCTCGGCTTCATTTTTGAAGTTCTTAAAAGCTTCAATAGCCTCATTTTTACTTCTCATAAGATAAAGAGTCATCGATAAAAGTGGTAAAGTATTTATTACCACCTCTAGTTTGGACAAACTTTAAATCACACACGTCTGTGTGAATTAATTCAAGGGGTTTTGTGTTCCGTTTTACCGAATGAAACGGAAGCTTCGTCATTTTTGTCTCAACACAAATCTCACATTTGTTTTGAGTATTGAATTCATTTAATTGCAGTAAATCTAAGTTTACTAATCTTTTTATAGCATTTAGATTCACATCACATGACCTAATCTACAGTGCCATAAATCAAAACACTCGGTCAAATAAGAGGAAGCAGTAGCATTTTCATTAGCATTAGCAGACTTGGTTACATGGCGCATAGCCAAAGCATTAAGTTTAAAGAGTCCCTCCGTGAGGTAACCCTTACCAAGAAACCTATCAAACTTCTTTATGATAATCCTATCTGACTCAAACTAGTTTAAACCCCTTATTAACTAGTATAGAGCCTGAGACCAAGTTCTTCCTCATACCCGGAACTTGAAACACATTCTTCAAGATTAGTGTCTGCCTGGACGTAAGTTTGAGGTCCACTTCTCCAACTCCAATAATCTCAGATGAAGCTGGATTCCCCATGTTGAGCTTTCTCCCCTCAACAGCCTGATAGTTATTAAACTGACTCCTATCGGCACCAACGTGGGCGGTCGCACCGGTGTCGACGTACCAACCACCTTGGTGACCACAGCAGCAAAGTCATCCTCTTCTAATTCATCGTTAATCTCGACGATGTTGGCAACATGTTTCTTCTTCTTGTTGGCCTTCGGCTTACGGTAGTCTTTCGTCGTATGCCCATGTTTGACACAGTTGAAGCAATCACCATCAAACTTCTTGACTGGTTGCTTCCCTTTGTTCTTGTTCTGAGCACTTGGGCGAGCTTGTTTGAGGGAGGGACCGCCTTGCTCCAACAAATTGTCTTTAGCATCGATCAGGCCTTTTGGTTTGTGATCATTCTTGCGTACGTCAGATTCGATGCACAATTTCACAATCAAGTCTTCAAGAGTTATCTCCTTTCGCTTGTGCTTGAGGTAGCTCTTGAAGTCTTTCCAACTGGGGGGCAACTTCTCGATCACAGTTGCAACAGTAAAAACGTCCGACAGGACCATTCCTTCGGCATTGACATCATGAATGATGAGTTGGAACTCTTGCACTTATTCCATGATTGGTCTTGAGTCAACCATCTTGTAGTCCAAATACTTGGCGACTACAAACTTCTTTGTACCTCCATCATCATTATGGTACTTATTTTCAAGTGCATCCCACACCTCTTTTGATGTGTTTACAACAGAGTATACATTGTACAAAATATCCTCTAAAGAATTCAGAATAAAGTTTTTACAAAGATAATCTCTATTGTGCAGCTCAGACAGTGAAACTAGACTCTTGAGCACTTGGTTCCGATGGCGCATCTTCCTTAAGGAAGTTTGCAAAGCCCAGTGTTGTCAAATAGAACAACATCTTTTGTTGCCACCTTTTAAAGTCGGCTCCATCAAACTTTGGCGGCTTCTCGGCTGTAGGCATCATCCTAGGCCCCGAGGTTGTTCCAAAAAAGGCACCACTCATGTTGAACCTGTAGGATCCAACACCAGATTATAACATGGATCATACGGTACCATTAAAAGTGGAACCAACGGTGCCACTCGAGGTGGATCCAACAGTAGTCAGAAAGGGGTTTGAAAACACCCATGGGATTGTTGCGGTGGTGGTTGAGCTCATCAGGTTTGACATAGTTGCAGCAACATTGTTCAACATGGTTGATCTAGTGGCGGAGACAAATGCAGCGGTGGTGTTCGAGTCGGTGGAAGCGGTAGTCGACATCTCCAGTTGAGGAATTTAGTAAAGACAGAAAGTAAATATATCTCATCTTGCGCTTGTTGGAAACTTTTTCGTGTTCGGGAAAACTTGCCGGTCGGAAACCAAATTACAACTGGAAACGGAAATTACAACTCGAAAAGCAGAAATTACAAAACTCGAACGAAAACAGTGAAACAGAAATTGAAATTACAAAGAAACTAAGAACAAAACCATAAGAACTAAATAGCCGAGTCGAGGAAGGCCTCTTTCCGCAAGACGGGATACGCCCCGGTAGTGCTCTCGGTTTAGACGTGTCGTCCCCACAGATAAAACGGCTTCGTCTCAAAGGTAGTAGCACCACTAACCTATGAGCTCCGACGAACTGAAACAAGACGAGGACAGATCTTTCGACTTATGAAATGTATGCAGAAAACCTTTGTGTGTATGTTCGTTTTTTGGAAGTGTATGGAATGCAATGAGCATGCACCTATTTATAGGCCATCTCACACCTGCAGGGGGCTGTCATAATGCAGGCATTCATGCCTGCATTGAACACTGGAATTACACAATTCAATACATCCTTAACTCCTCCTCATTACACCTGAGAGGTTACTGCCCGTTTTTCACTGAATTTGAACAGTCAGGCAGCCTTAACTCCTCCTCATTACACCTAGGAGGTTACTGCCCATTTTGGGCTGACTTTGAACAGTCAGAATGCACCTGGACTGTATTCAGCTCCTTAGCCGCTTGAGGGATGTACCTGGACATCCTTATGTGCACATACAAGCCCAACAACATTGTTGAGCTAGTCCAAAAAATTCTTTAGGCAAGTCAAGGCCTAGCCCAAGCCCAAGCCCAAGCCCAAGCCCTCGACCAGGCCCAAAGAACAACCCAAAGACCACCCAAAGACCAATTGCCAAGATCCATGATCAAGAGGCCCACGGCACGCGGCTCGCGACCGCGGCCGAGGCCGAGGCGAGGCGGGCGGGCGACGGCGGCGGCGCGCGCGTGTGGGCTTTAAGCCCATACACATGTACCATTAATAATTACATGAATAATGGTAACTCCTTATATACTTAAATAATGATAGCTCAATGTAGGATAGCCATCCCTCATTTATTCACAATTAAGTGACAAACTTTAATTCACTATTTATGACTCATCGAGAATCGATTTAGAGAAAGTGAATGTAACACGATCATTTACTCGGAACGTAGATCGATCCTATGATATTTAATTTTACAAAATAAAATTAAAATCATTAACGATTCCAACATCGAACTCGTGACCTTTCAATCCCGCGCTCACCTATTCCACTAACTTGGCTACCCTTGCGGGTTAAAACCAATGATGTTGTCCACTATGAAAGAGAGCGGTTGTGTTTAGGGATGCAAACGAATCGAGTCGAGTCGAGTCTTGGTCTTAACGAGCAATGTTTGTTATTATTCAACTGAGCTCGAGCTCGAGCTCGAATGAACTGCAAAATTTGAGCTCGACTCGAGTAGTATTTCGAGCGCTCGCGAGCATATTTTTTTATTTTATTATTTTTAGTTATTTTCTATTTGTTATGTTTTGTTAAAAACAATAAAAAACCATCAATTTAACAAATATAATTGTTAATATTATTATTAATAATAAATAATTAAATATTATGGATAGTTATATATATTTATATAACAAAATTATAAAAAAATAATTTAATTGCCCGCGAGCCGCTCGGAGCTCACGGGCTAAGTATTTACGAACTCGAGTTCGAGTCGAGCTCAAGCCGAGTTTCATCAGCTCGAGCTCGAGTCGACAGCTGACCGAACAAGCTCGCGAGCGTTTGCGAGCAGCCCTCCTCGTTTGGAGCCCTAATTGTGTTAATATATGGTACAAACGAAATATTCACAGCACCACAGTGTTGTTTGTTTTGTAGTTGTACGAAGAAACTCACTTGTGTCATCTGTATAATAAGATAATATAACAAAGATTGAGCTTAATAAAAAAGAATTTTCAAAATCCCCCCACAACACACCAAAACACACATCTAGTTGTAGCTTCACCTCCTAGTTGTGTATCTCAGTTCGGTCCTTTTATCTTCTTAAATATGCACTTTTACATATATTTTAGATGTTTTATTGTATAAGAATGTGTTATATTGCAGTGCTGTGTGTAAGTCCTTTATTTATTTACACGATATGATCTGTGAGTGCTTTTGAGGCCATATACAAGCAATACATATATTCTAACATCCAAAACTGATTATCGATCCTGGACTGGAAAATACGCGAAAAGACATAAAAACGAACACGTTACAAGGGGACACGACCAGGATTGTGTCATTCGACATGGGTCGTATCATTTGGCACGACCGTGTTATGGGTCGTGTCTGTTGGCAATGCGCACATGTTTTATTAAAGTAGTACGACACAGTCGTATCGTTTGACATGGTCTCTGTCACCATGCGGTGGTAAATTAGTTAACACGCAAATTTGACCTTAGGACTCTTCAGAAGGCTATAGATACATGTTTAGGATCTAAGAAGATATGTCGCATGCGCAAGTAGGAGGAGATTCAAAGACATTAGAAGATTCTACAAGGAGACTAACTAAGAGATTTTTCTCTCCTTCGAGTTCTATCTTTTCATCTCATCTTGCTATTCTTTTATTTATTATTCAACATATTGAGAATTAGTATGTCTATGTACAATTTCTCTAACATGTCCCTCTTGATCCTTATATTCCTGTACCAAGGGGTTAGATTTTTTTATGATGGTTTTCAAACAATTAATTATTTTGCTTGATTTCTTTCTATGTCTTATTCATGTATCTTGATTTTTAATTCATGTTTGTCTTATGAATACAATACCTTAGACAATATTATTAGAAATGCGTTCAATATTAGATCTTTTATATTCGACACAAGCGAAATTAATATTTTTTTTGGGAATACTTAATTTTATATGCTTTTGAAAAATTAAATTACATGTATGGAATGATGACGCTAGTATATATTATTTAATCTAAAAAATTTAAAATAATATTTATGTTGAGATAGATGAAGCTACAATTAAACCTCGATAAATGAATGTTCGATAAATGAATAACATGGCCAAATGAATAATTTTTTCTGGTCCCAACTCTTTATAATATGTTCAAATTTTCTTTTGATAAATAAATAAATATTATTAAATAAATATTTTTTTTGATCCCGATCATATTTATTTATCGAGGTTTTGATGTACAACATGTTATTTTGCCTTTCTTTTTTTGTCAAACAAAATATGTAATTTTGTCACTAAACGTGGACTAATGTCCGCCGCCAACTCGACACCCTGTCAAAATCACATGCCAAAAGAAAAAAAAAAAGGAATGGGTAGCTCTGAAAAAATCCCGTGTATTGCACGGGTTTTACACGGGCTTTGAAAGATAATATTCGGGGCGCCATGTCTGAAGGTGGTTTGTCTTTAACTTATTCTATTTGCAGTGATGCAGCTGGAGTTGCAGGTCATTTCTTTACTTCAATTTTCTGTAAATTTCTCTCTTTTTCTCCCTCTCTGCGTTTTTTTTTTTTTTTTTGCTTGTTTGAAGTCGCTGCCCTGCTGCAATTATCGATTCTTTACTCCAAGTATGAGGCTTTTAAGATCTGCATTTTAAGATCTCTCTGTGTGTGTGTGGGGTGGGTGGGGGAGGGTTCCATCCATGAGCTAATCCATCGACACGTGGCGTGTGTGGGGGAGGATTCCGTCCATAGAGCATCTCCACATAGTACATCCTCTGCTAATCCACGTGGCGTGTGTGTGAGGTGCAGATGTTCCGTCCATGATGCACTATGTGGAGCACCCCACATACACGCCACATGTCGATGTCGATGGATTAGCAGGGGATGCACTATGGGGGGAGAGGGGGGGAGAGAGAGAGAGATTATCATGTTATTTGTTGAGGAAATGAGAATGATTTGATTGGGGGGGATGCCTCTTCTAGTTATTGGGGTTTTGATTAGGACAGAGAAAAAACACACTAACAAAGATGGATCTTTTTTCTCTGAAAATGGAGAATGACTATTTTTACACTTATGGTTCTTAATTTGTAGTATTATTGAAGTCATCCTTTGTAATAAAGCTCAATACTTATGGTTCAAAGTGAATTAAAAAAAAAAAAATCATTCTTAGGTGATAATCGTTAGCTTATTTATTCATTTGAAACAAATCACTATATAGACATTTCTTTGTTGCCCTTGCACAAAAATATATACTTTAATTTTTTTTCAATATTTTTGCGGCATTATAGGTCAAATGATAGTCGATTGTAGGAGCTTTCGATGCTAAAAGTGCGAATCGGGGATAATACAATAACATTACTAATGGTTAAAAATGTCATTAGAATAACCGTGGAATTTGCCCGTCTGTGCAGGGAATCTCCTTGCTCTTGTGTTGTTCGTGTCACCAATGTAAGTTCCTAATATCCTTAAAATCCCACAACGTAATCTGATTTACGCTTTTTTTTTTTTATATATTTTGTTGTTCTCATTCAGACCGACATTTCGGAGAATTATCAGAAGCCGATCGACTGAGGAATTTTCAGGGTTGCCTTATATATATACACTCTTAAACTGCTTGATATGCCTTTGGTACGGCATGCCGGTTGTCTCTTCTGGCATAATTTTAATAGCCACTGTCAACTCGGTTGGAGCCATGTTCCAGTTGATTTACATTACCATATTCATTGTATATGCAGACAAAGAAAGAAAGGTAATCTTAGATTTTTAGCTAATTATGAAACACCACTTGAACTTTAGTCTAATTATAAAAAAAATCCAGCTATTTGTCGAAATTACAAACACACCCTTGATATTTACTTGTTTTTTACAAATTGGACCTCAAGAGGATGGTGTTCATGATTTCATTAAGGGGTTATTTGTAATGTCAAGACTCAAGAGTAGTCTTTGATTTACTTTTACATTTTTGGGGATAACTACAAATACCCACCCCGAGATATGACTAATTACAAAATAAGAAAATGAACATTCAGAGGTTCTTGCAAAATTACAAAACCACCCTTAAGTTTGCTTATGTATTACACTCTACCATTCATAATCAAACACAAAAGTTTTTTTTTTTTTTTTTTTTTTTATAATAAAAATTTCAAATCTATAAATCCAGATTTGTTACTCCAACCTACTCTTTTTGGCAGTTGAAGATGCTGGGATT
The DNA here is from genome assembly GCA_033398695.1 of Orobanche coerulescens. Classification (NCBI taxonomy): domain Eukaryota; kingdom Viridiplantae; phylum Streptophyta; class Magnoliopsida; order Lamiales; family Orobanchaceae; genus Orobanche; species Orobanche coerulescens. The sequence continues at coordinate 10,079,185 of CM065813.1, read as the reverse complement.
ATTGCTGGCAGTATTCTCTGTGTTTGCAATCATTGTTTCAGTCAGCATTAGAGTTTTCGAACCGCCCAATCGACAACTTTTTGTTGGATATCTGTCCGTGTTCTCTCTCATATCCATGTTTGCTTCTCCATTGTTCATTATCGTGAGTTCACCATTTACACACACACACACAACAAAATCTAATATTTTATTGAAAAGTATTTCTCTTCCGTTTCTAACTCGTAATTGCAAACGCAGAATCTGGTGATCAGGACAAAAAGCACCGAATACATGCCCTTTCATCTGTCATTTGCAACATTATTGATGAGCCTCTCCTTCTTCGTATATGGAATGTTCAAGCAGGATCCATTTATTTCTGTGAGTTCCCACTACCGAGTATGATTTGTGCAATTAGCCCTTAAGTTTAGCTTAGTTACAAGAAAAACTAGTTAACTTTTAGAATTACAAGCATCCCTTACAGTATTACAAACGCCATTGAGGTCTGACACTTGACAATTATCTTCCTCTTGAGGGTGCAATTTGCAATATCGAAATAAATATGAAAGGAGTATCATTTTTTGTAAGGCTGGACTTTGACAATAGATTATCTCATAAATAAATAATAAAATTTATAAAAATTATTTTGCTAGATTCTTATTCAAAAAAAATATTTTTACCAACATATTCCTATAATATTTGTGATTATATTTGTTATTTATGGTCAAAGTTTAACCTGGGAAAAATAAAACGACACGTGTAATTTCTAAAATCAACTCCTGCAGTTGTTTAGTGCCTTAGAACTGTTACGGTGTCTTGCTGTATCAGGTCTCATTATACCACCATTTTAACCATTTAAAGGTCATCTCATTCTCTGTTTTCTGCAAAAATTAGGTTCCTAATGGGGTCGGAGCAATACTCGGAATCATTCAGCTAGTGTTATACTTTTGTTACAGCACAAGTTATGTGGAAGTGTCAAGAAAGCCCTTGCTCGTGTCGAATGCCTAGTCGTTCAGACGACACGATACTATCTTGGCAGAAAAATGGCTACTAATTTTGAGGGCCTTCACAATTTCTTTTCTTTCTTCATTTCTTTTCTCACCCTTGTTATTGTGCTGTTACAAGTTCTTGTTTGTACCATGAGTGCATTTAAGTTGTTTATCTTAGTCATGCCTCGACGAAATCTGTTTCCTAAGGTTTAGTATCTGAATTGTCAGTTTCGACGTTTACACGAATATGTTAGTAATCTATGCGAGTAACAAACACATTCTACTCATTTATTCGAGTAACACAAAATGCATTCGAGTCATTTAAAATATAATAGAGTCACATATTTGAGTCACCTAAATTCCAATCAAATCACCTATAATACATAGTTGGGTCACATATTCTAGTCGCCTAAATAACACACGAGTCACGTAAAATACACTCAAGCAATCTAAATTACACTCAAGTCACCAAAAATACACTTCACTCGCCTAACTTACACTCGAGTCACCTAAATTAATAGAGTCAATTAAATTACATTTGAATCACATAAATTACACTCGAGTCGCATAAAATATTTTTGAGTTATCTATTCGAGTTATCTATGTTACATTGAAATAACCAAATTTACATTTGAACCACCTATTAAAGTCATCTAAAATACAATTGAGTCACCTAAAAGACATTGTTCGATTCACCTAAAATACATTCGGTTAACCTAAATAGGTGACTCAAATATCGGCGTTTACAAATGTTCTTGCGCTTTCAAACGATAATCTGCATTCAATATCCAAATCAATAGAAGAGTGTCAAATGCAGTCAGATTAGATAAGATGGAAGGAAGCAAGTGAGCAGGGCCGGTCCTAGCCCATGGCTGTGATGGAAACGGCTATGGGCAGCAAAATTTGAAGAGCATCACCTGCCGGTGACTTCTTAGGCCTGGTAGGCTCATTTTTGGCAGAAAAAATAGTTTTTTCTTGGGCCTCTTCTCAGATATCACCTCGTTGTATTGTTTTGTTTTATTTAATAAAGATTCGGCGTGGGGATGAGCCGCCTAGCTTGACTATGTTCCAAACCCCTTTATTTTGCATAATAAAAGAGCATTTTTCTAGCCTTTCGCCATGAGCATCCGGAACCTCTGGACCGGCCCTGCAAATGAGGTGCTTGACTCGCTTAATATGCTTTGTAGTACGTTATGTACACCATAAACTATTATCTCAGTAGAATACAAATGAGTGTTCGTATGAAAGATAAATGAGAATAATGATGTGGTGAGATATAAAGCGAGATTAGTTATTCAAGGGTTTTCGCATAAATCTGGTATTGGTTTTAATCAAATAGTAGAATGTGGTACAACTGACTAAGTGAAATCCTTCTAAAAAATGGAATATACGAATAATGATATATATCCTTGCGCGTTTTTCAAAAGTATTTGAATGATTTTTATATTATTCCTACTAGGACTGTCTAAATGATTCTCGGTTCTCGGTTATAATCGGAACCGAACCGAAACCGCGCTGTTCCGGTTAACCGAGAACCACAATTTCGGTTATCGGTCCGGTTTTCGGTTTCATTGTGTATCTTTTTTTCAGTTTTCGGTCTAACCGATAACCGTTCGATTCCGAATCGAAAACTGATTTTATAAAATATATTTTTTAAATATTATTTTTATATTTTATAATTATATTATATTATTTGATTTTTGTAAATTAAAATTTGAAATTAGAACCCTACATAAAGCGGAGTGTTTTTGTGAAATTATATTTTTATATGTTATAAGTATATTATATTATTTCAATTTTTTAAATTAAAAAAAAAAACAGTTTTTGTGGTTAACCGAACCGGAACCGAAAATAACCGGTTCCGGTTCCGGTTAACCGAATATTTATATGGCTCGATTTTTGGTTCTTATTTTAGGACATTTATAGTTTCGGTTAATCGAAAATTTCGATCCGGTTAACCGGAACCGAACCGTTCGACACCCCTAATTTCTACTAGGGGTGTTTTTGGTTTAGTCGGTTTTTAAATCTCTAAATCCAAACCGAAATTATATTTTTTGGTTTTGTTTTTCGATTTACACCATTCTACTCAGACAGTATATTTCACTTCATCCTCTACCAACAACGGCAAAATTGACTTTAGTAACCTCCTATTGCATTGATTATCTCATACTATTATTCAAATATACATTTTAAGATGAGCAAAATAGAGAAAAAAATATTGCTCTTTCCGTCCATTAAAAAGTTACCTTTTTAATTTCGACACGGTTTTAAGAAATTAATTGAGTGTTTTGTGTGATTGGAATAAAAATCCCATTTTTCTTGTAGTTTTAAAGTGAAATGTACGGGGTATGCTTATTTAGAGTGGAAAGAAATGTTTTTTATGGATGGACCAAAATGACAAAAAGGTTGTGAATGGAGGGAGAACAATTTTTGTAAGATTCAATCGATATGGCATTTGTAACCTTAATTTACATACCTTTGTAACCATACAATTTTGTATATGCTTTCTCATTAATTTTTTGAGCATTTTAATTGTACGCTTCACCTTCAGGCTATGATGCACGGATTCTTCAAAATTCACCAGTATACAATATCGGATACTGCATGGGTGCGGGTGCGATTCGCGTGGGATTCGCACGGGATTCGCCACGTGGCGAATCCGCGCAAAAAAAAAAAAAATCGAACTCGCGTATCTTTGCACAGGATACGCGTATCCGGTGCATGGGGAGGGGGCGTGGGTGATTTTTTTTTTTTTTGTAATTTTTAAAAAGTAAATCAAATAAACTAAAATACAAAAAGTAAATTATTTAATAAGTAATTACTTTTACGGTTTTACCTTTAGCAGCATTCACGAACAGTATCAGAAAGCTCCGCTGCTGAAAGCCATTTTGAATTATTTTTTGTATGACTTGTTTTATGTATTTGAATTAGTTTTATGGTGATATTTGAATTGTTGTTTTTTATATTTAACAAGTGTTATATATAATAAAATATAAAATAAACAGACGTATCCTTGCCGTATCGCACACTAACATTTTCAAAAAACCGTATCCCCGAACCCCGCACCCGCCCGCCCCCGCCCCCGCCCCGCCCCCCGCACCTGTGCAACATAGCCTTCAAGCTTGTATATCTTTTAACCATAAAAGTGATAATATTTGTTCGATTTATTCGTTTCGGTTCGATTTCGGGTGCACCAAACCCAAACCTAATCCAAAATACTTCAATTTCGGTTTGTTTTATGCATTTTAGTTTTGTGCTTCTTTATATTCTATTCTTTAGTTCGTTTCAGTTTAGTCTTTTGTTCTTCGGGTTCGTCAAAACGCCCCTAATCCTGCTCATTGTGAAAGACATAAAACTAACTCGAACGCACAATGAGCTTGAGGAAGCTAGCTCATGGCCAAAGATAGAGTATTGAAGTAAAAGACTTAGGTAAACCTAACTATTGTCTCAACGTGTAGATCGAGCATTTCCATAAAGGAGCATTTTCAATGTTCAATCTAATTGATGAAGGTTTTAGAATGATTTTATTTTGGATACGCTATTTAGCACCCCAATAATTGTCTCAATAGAAATTATAAGAAATGAGACTAAAGAAGATAATCGATATATTTTAGGGCTGGAAGTTACTTGATTGAAGTGCTATGAGCACTACATTATCATCAACCCGATATTACATTTGAAATTAGATTGCTAGTAAGATTTAATGCTTCTTCTAGAAGGAGACATCGGAATAATTCAAGCATACTCATCGTTATCTCAAAGTAAATCAGACGTTGATCTATTCTATGAGAAAAATCGAGATTGGAAATATTTGTTATTTGTGTCATCCCTCTAATGCTAGATCTTAAACTGGCATAGGCGGATCCAGGACCGAAAAATCACTGGTGTACCGACCGTCCCATGAAAACAATGTCGAACGATAAAATATATATTAAAATTACATTAAAGATAACAAATAATACATAAAGAAAGTCAGTAATAACAAAGTGGAGGACAATGAGGCGAACATGTCATGCTGGAAAACTTACCTCTAGATCGGGGTCAGGTCGAGACTCTTGCAGTACTCGGGACAGGGACGATCCCCACGTATGTGCGTGTGTGGGGAAAAAAACAAAAAAACAGCGATCCGTACATTTACAAAGAAAATCGCTTATATTTATTGTCCATTTCGAAAATGCTTTAAAATAACATCATTACTAATAGTTTTAAGTACATATTTTTCTATAAATGTTACAAGACGATTATTTAACCATTGATCACCCATCTTACTACATAACTCACTTTACATACTTCATAAATGGTAGACTGCTCAACACATGCATTCTTACGGGAAAATCAACATTTCTTTCAAAAGTAATTTAATATTTGATTAAGCGAAACTCTTCAATAGTTTTGTATTAAGGGTGCATCTTAATTTTTAAATCAAAAGAAGCAAGTATTTGCGAAATACTTGAGTTGAATAAACAATTTTAAACACTTTAATTAATATCGTCTTGATCAAAGCAGACACGTCAAATCAAAAATATATTTAATAGGTATATATGACTTTACCTATTAAACTTCGAGAGTAAAAAATAATTAAACTCCTCGATAATTCAACTATTGCCAAAATAAAATAACAGGAAAGATAATACTAGATATTATCGGGAAAGGGAGTCTTATTCTGAAAAAATGTAGTGGTGCACGTGCACCACTAGGTTATGGCTAGGTCCGCCCTGCAAACTGGTATGGTGACATTTCTTATTGTGCTCTGTGGGGATAACACGACTCTTCTTGCACAAACGAGCTCTAGAGGAACAAATGGTGAGCTCTAGATGAACAATAAAATTACCATAAAAAAGGTTTGCTTAGTGATACTTTTACATATTTATTCCCTAATCATCCCTACATCAACATATGAAAAATATACTCGTAAAATATATATTCTACGACGGGAAAATCCGCATTTGCTACTAAAAGATTATATATTACTTGTTATTCAAGTTATTGAATTTGTCCTAATAAAAATTTAGTGTGTGAACAAAAGAGTATGAAATTTGGTATACAAAAAGGTAATATCCGAACTACTCGGATATTATAAAGGAGTTCAGTCCTCTAGTAGTCTATATGCAACTCGTCAGTAGGCGTAGGCCCATCTCCTCCTAAACCTAAAAGTTTAGTCTTCTACGATCACACATATAATAATTAGTCGCCTGCTGCCCTGTGCTTTTGTTTGTATTTTCACCTGATCTCCGATACGGCCAACATCGTCACCGGGCTCGTCCTCCTCCAGGCTCCAGGTCGTTGTGGATCTCGGATTCCCTGCCTTACACTTGGCGGGAAACAACAGGTAATAGAAGAACTGCGAAAATTTCCTCCTCCGGGAGACGGCTGTAGCCCGTCCTAGCCCTAGTGTAGACCCCCCTTGTGCTGGATTGTTTTTGTCGTTATTTATCATTGTTCTTAGTTGATTTTTTTTCAATTTTGGTTTCTCGTCCGTGTATGATTTCTTTTTTTCTTTTTTCTTCTTCGTATTTTTCTTTTACTGATGAAACCCAGTATGACTGTAGGTAATTTCACTACGAGTTTGAAAGATTGGTTATGTTTGTTCATAAGTATTACTCGTTCAGTTAAATTAATCTAGAAGAATGGTTTTCGATTAAAAGATGAACTTTTTTGTTTCTTGAAGTTGCAATCCGATTTTGAAAGGGTTGATTATGATGTTTCTTTTTCCTTCTTAATGGTTTATCATTTTTTGTAAAAAATATCAAACTACTGTCGATCATATTTTCTTGTTTCTCGTGCTCAGTTTGATTTCCCCAAACCTACAGTTAATGAAGAATTTCCGTGGACTGTATGGGAATAAAGAAGTTCCTACTCCCCCCCCCCCCCTCCCCCCCCCCCACACACACAAAGAGAGCGGGAGAGGAAGGGAGAGGGAGAGGGAGAGGGAGAGAGATAGAGAGAGGTGGTATTATTTTTTGAATCGAGAAGTTCAAATTGTAACTTAGCGGTGCTCCGAGTACTTGATATTATAGATTATACATGGTAATGTTTTATTACGAAACTTTGGCATAATAAAGGTCCTTGGAGTTCCAAGTCTTGTGTTGGATTGTGTATTAGCTGTTGAATTAATGATGATTATCCGTTTCATTGTCCAGCGAATCCTGTGTGTCATGTAGCTGAGAACCAAGCCAAAACCCTGACCTGCATTCACATGCCGTTTCCCACAATGTCAACTGAGGTTTACAGTGCACCGAGGAATTTGAAGTTCAAAATAACTACCAAAGGAATACGGAGTGATTCAGAAGACAAGTCACGGGTCAACTTCGCGAAGGTTTTAGAAAAGAATGGACAAAAGGTAAAAGTCGATGCAAGTGGAAATAAGCGCTCTGAGTTAAATGTTTTGGTGAGGCCATCCATGCCAGCCAAGTCTTGCAAGCGGAAGGCAGAAGAGTCTCTAGATGGTCACAGTCAAAAAAGGCATAAGATGGACCGCACTTTGAAAATTCATTGCGGGAACATTTTGAAAGATTTGATGAGTCACTGGGCTGCATATATTTTCAAAGAGCCAGTAGATCCAGTGAAGTTGAATATTCCTGATTATTTTTTGATAATCACTAAACCAATGGATTTGGGAACCGTAAAGCGTAAGCTGGAGGGCAATATGTACTTTTGTGCGGAGGAATTTGCCGCCGACGTGAAGCTGACGTTTTCCAATGCCACCAAGTATAATCCTGAAGGGCATGATGTTCATACGTATGCGAAGGAACTGAATAATAACTTCTGTAGGAGATGGAAATTACTGGAGGCAAAGTTGAAGCAAAAGGAGAAGGATGATGAGAAGGCCAGTTTTGTTCATGATATGGAAAGAAACGGGCGAATAACCAAGCAAACTGTTGTAAACAATCACCAGGATTCAAAGCCAATTGGCCTCAACAAAACAATCCTTGATTCTTCGGCCGATAAAAGTTTGTGGAAGTTGGGAACAAAAGTCAGTGTCATGGATGCCACATGTGGAAAAGTAAATAAAACTTTGTTTCTAGTTTCATTCCCCCCTTTTCAGTGTCTTATTTGCTTTTTTTCTTTAGATAATTTATTCTTGATATGACTTGATAGGATTAGCGATTATGAAGCTTGTGAATTCTATTGTGATATACATTCTTTTACTACACATTTCTCTACCTTTTATTGCAAAACTATATCCTCTTTTAGAAGTTGTGTTCATCTTTTCTGGATTGTTCCATATGACATGCTAACACTTGAGTTATTTGATCATTTAAACAGGTCAAGCCTGCAAGAATTGCATTAAAGGTGTGTTCCTCATTGAGGGGAACTGTCCCGAAAGGTATGAGGTGGCAGGGTAATTTTTCTGGTTTTCTGGCTCTTTCTAGGAGCTAATTGGACCTGTGTCTTATTGGCACAGAACCTTGTAGTCGAAGCACTCATGCGCCTGCCAAGCAAAGTCAATTAGTTGATTCTGCTCAGGCTAAATGTTCTTCATGTGTTAGCTTTGCATGCCATTGCCGGCTAAAGAATGGTTTTGCCCAAGCATCTACAAGTGGTGGGTAACATTCTTATACGTTTGGATTTTTTTTTTTAAATTATATTTTTCTGATCTCATACATGTGTCTCTTTCAGATATATCTTCGGAAAGATCATCTGAAAACAATCAGTGTGGTGATTCTAAACTTGTAAGTATCAGCTGCTATTGATGCTTCAAGTTCCTATGAGAGTAATATAGTGCCAAAATTGGGTTTTCACGTGGCTTATGTTTGATGTATCAGGATTGTGAGGTGAAACATCCCTTTCACAGGAGCAGCTTTAGTCAAGATTCTGATGGTGAGCGCATTTTGATCTTATAGTTATAGATTATGTTCATCTTCGAATGGTTTTGATTATTTGAGTATATACATGGTTGCAAATGATTATAGGGCCTGGAGTTGTTATGCATGAAGAAAAGAGCCCTCACATCTCAGCCCCTGCCACGACTGCTGCTTCTGTTGAAGGTAGCTTGGGATTTATATATCGTCTTCTATATGTGGCTATAACCTTGTGCAAGACCATCTAGAATCTCTCATTAAAATGAGAAGCATATTATTTTATTTTTTTGAGAATAAAAGTGGGAGGTAATTTTGAATAAAGGACCATTCATTATGTATAGTAGTTATGCGGACTGGTTGGTTTGGAGTTCGAACTCTGTATATATGGAACATGTCTCTTGTATAAAAATCTTCTCATGATTACGATTTTTGTAGAGGTCAATTTGTGGAGTACTAATTCCAAAATGATTTCGACTTGGGGCTTGTATGAAAAATAGATATGTATATCCATTTGTGTCTCCTTGTTTTTTTTTCTGGTGCAAATGGGAATGTAATTTTGATAGTAGGTTTGCTGTAGTTTCCTGTTGCTGGATATTGAACTGTTTTACTCCTTAATAGGCTGGACTTCACTCAGTCTCCAGATGTCGCCAAGTAAGGCTTTGCGGGCTGCAATGTTGAAAAGTCGTTTTGCTGATACTATCTTCAGAGCTACACATCAGGTGTTTGGATTGTCTTGTCACTTATTGTGATTGGTTTATTTGTGCATTCTGTTATTTGTTTCTTATGCTGGTCTGTGGACGTTATTGTCTAGGTTGAGAAGTCCGACCCGTTAAGGACTCAACAAGAAAAAGAGAGACTGGAAAGGGAAAAACAAGAAGGTGACCTTACTACATTTCCAATAGAACTTGTGTTTTGTGTATATATATGCAATTAATTTAGGGATATAACTACAAAGAGTACCCCTAATGGAACATGACTATAGCAAGACTCGTGATAATTTCCACCATATATGCAAGTTGAAAGGTTTATGATGATCATGGTTTCGGGATTTCATTTGGTAAGAAGGTTGCGAAGTATTAACTAATTTTGACCATTAATTGACATACGTCACCGACCTCAACGTAATGGGGTTAAACTTTTAAGGTACAGATGATGGTGGTACAAGGAGCTCCCGTGAGGTTTACCTAATTTTAAAAAGAACAGTTAATTGAAAAAACATCCTTATTCAGTTTTAGAAATATGGGGCTAACTTTAATATTTCTACAAAAGTTGGGGGTTCGAATTTTTTTTGCTTATGAAGAGTATTTAAGATGAAGGGGTAAGTGTAAGATAATAAAATCTTTGGTATTTAAGATTTTGAAACTTGAATTCTTTATTTTTCCAGTGCACTTATGTCAAACACTTTTTGTAATCGACCCTTCCACTTTTACAACTTTTTTCCTGGTTGTGGATCATTGGCTTTATTAAGTCGACATAGTCAGTCACATTTCAATTTAAAAAGTAACCACAGAATAACCGTTTGGGTCATGTCTATCGAATTTTATGTTTTTTAAATGGTTGTGTAACTAAGGATATAATGCAATATTGTAATTGATAACTTAGATATCAGCAATTAATCAAGCTATTCATCACTCCCACCCCCACCCCCCTTTTATCCGCTCATATTTCCTATGATATAAAAAAAGCCATCTAACCAAATTTTGCTATCTATATGCAGAAAAAGCCAGGATTGAAGCGGAAATCAAAGCCGCTGAAGCAGCTTCAAGGAGGAAGAAGCAAGACGATCTGAAGATGAAACGGGAGAGAGAAAGAGCTGCTGCTAGGCTGGGGTTAGAGAAGGTCTGTTTTTGCTGTTGGTATTCTATGCTAATATTCCCGTCGAACGGTCTGTTTGTGTGTTTTCTTGAAATCAAGATTTTCATTTTCCTCCTGTCTTTGCAGATGGAAAGATCTGTCGAGATATATGAAACCATGGATATCGTGACAGACGTGGAGAGGTTGTCTTTTAATTTTCAAAAGGAAAAGATTTTGGAACAACTGGGCTTATTTTTGAAGGATGATTATTTTGTCGAAGAAGAAGAAGACGAAGATGCAACTTCCGGTGCAGAAGAGGGAGAAATCGTGTCATAGCCGCCGCCCACCTCCTTCGCCTGATAACTGTAGTTTTCCCCTTAATTTATAATACTTCGATTGATTATGCTCCAAAAGGGAAGCCCCCTGTAAATTTTTGTACTGTAAAGTCTAGTTGTCTCTCTCTCTCTCTCTCTCTCTCTCTCTCTCTCTCTCTCTCTCTCTCTCCCTCTCCCTCTCCCTCTCCCTCTCCCTCTCCCTCTCCCTCTCCCTCTCCCTCTCCCTCTCTCTCTCTCTCTCCCTCCCTCCCTCCCTCTCCCTCTCCCTCTCCCTCTCTCCCTCCCTCCCTCCCTCCCTCTCTCATAGTTTCATCTCTAACGCTTAGTTCCCGAGTTTAATTTAACGAGAGAAAAGAAGGGAAATAGATAGAAATAAGAAGAAATAAAAAATATTTGGTGTTGCTGACTTTTTAATGAAAAGAAACCAAAAGAAGTGGAAGGAAAATTTTCCCTCCTAATTTTCCTTCCGATTTGAAAAGATTTGGAGAGAAAAGAACAAAATGGTTAATTTTTCTCACTTCCTTTCAATTCGAGAACACGAAAGACATTTTTCTTTTACTTTCATTTCTCTTCTTTTCCCTCCTAAATTTCTTTCCCTTTCTTTTCTTTTCTTTAATAAAACTCGGGAACTAAGTGTAAGAGTATCTCCCATGGCCTAATCGAAAATCTTGATTTAACCATATGACCTTAACCCCTTACCTAGCGGAATGATCAAATCTAACAATGTGTTTAGCTTTATTTGCTCTATAATAAATTTTTCTCTTCCAAATAGTCATCTCTGTAGTGTATTTTTCTTCATAATCAAGATCATAGTGTCCGCTTATGTATCTGCTAATTTTAACGTCTTACAAGACTAATGATGTGTTTGTGTCTCATTTTTTGCAAACCCTTTTTTTTTTTTTTTCATAAGGCCATTGGAGATACTAAGTTGATGAAACAAGTGTATTTAAAGTCATAGAAACATTATTTGGACTTGGATGATAGTTGTTTGATGATGTATTAGTTAATTGTGCGAGGTGGTTTAACATCATGATTTTGATGGATGTTTGAATTTTTTTTTTTTTGATAAAAGTTAATTATTTACTGTTAACATATAAAATGACTTTTAAGATATAAATTATATTTTAATATCTTTTCTTGATAATAAAGTAGTACAATTGTTTTTACTTTTATTTTAATATATAATTTATTAACATATAGATATATAATTTAAAAAGTAACTGAATCCTAGACAGTTAATAATTATTGTTAGTAATAATAAACACACATTAAATTAAAATAAATTTAATAACATACAAACAAATACATTAATATCTGCTTTAAGTAGGAATGTCATAGTTGAGATATTGTGGGTATTTTAGACCATGTAAAATTATGATGGATTGTTGGAGGGTGAGTGGTGTTAACAACATTAGAGGAGATGTGTCCGCATGGGCAGCTCAACTGGTTCCTGGATGGTAAATTGCTACAAGGACGCAGGTTCGAGTCTTGGCAGTCACAGTGTGGATGTTTTATCCCTCCAATGTGGGGGTAGCTCCTTGTGGGCACCAGACACTGTTCCTCCCACTAGGGGTGTTCAAAACCGGATATCCGGACTTTCGGATAGTAGATTTTGATATCCGATATCCGTATATCCGGAAAAAATATGAATTTTATTCGGATATCCTTAAATTCGAAAAAAATATTCGGATTTGGATATCGGATATCCGAATATCCGAAAAAAACTTCGGATATGGATATCGGATATCCGAATACCTTCTATTATTTAAAATATAAAAAATAAAAAATTTAGGATTTTTCGGATATTTCGGATATCCGAATATCCGATTTTTCTGAAAAGTACTATCCGATATCCGAATCCGAAGTTCCGGATATTCAAACTTCGGATATCCGAGTTTTCGGATATCCGAATTTTCGGATATCCGAATTTTGGATATATGGAACTTCGGATTTTCGGATATTTCGGATATTTCGGATCGGATATCGGATATCGAATATTTTGAACACCCCTACCTCCCACTTGGTAGTTGAAATCATGTGATTTAATTCCTCCACCAATTTCTCGCCGGGGGTGGAGCGCAAGCGAGGGATTTCGCCTTTTGCTACAAATATTAGAGGAGATGTCATCGGTATAGAGTGGGGGAGTAGATATTGTTGTGGGGCTAGGGGTAGCAATCAATTCAAATGAACTATATGTATGTATGTATGTTCAAGTTTATTTGAAGTTTTATCAAACTTTAAACGTTACGATTGAAGTTGATCTAATTAGTAATCAAGCCGAACTCGAGTGAGCTTTAAACAAACATAAATCAAACTCGAATAACTTGATTTTCTATGTATATTTTATAATTTTTATTCAAAACCGAGGTCGAGTTTTATATCTTATCAAACACAAAAGTTGTGTTCAAGCTTGGTTTGTTAATTAACAAACCAAGCTCGAACAAACCTTTTACTAATCAAACTCGAGTATCGAGCAATGTAGTTTGATTTTCAGCCCTAATTGCAAGGCAGATTTATTATTTCTGTAATTTTAAAATAGTTTAAAATAATTATAGAAAATACGAATATATTAACTGTAAAAATTATATAGAATAACTAAAACAGTAAAAAAAAATATTATAAAAACAAAAACAATACATATACTTGATTTATTACTGAAATAAAAAGTGTTGAATAACATTGGCAAGAAACAGTTTACCAGACAACGCAAATGTATATATCATAATCTTTTCAAAGCATTGAACAGAAATGCTGCTGCTACAACGCCAATATGCGTATGGCGGATGCAGTTTGAATTCCAAATCAGTACTATAAGAAAATGATTTCACCGTAAGTACACCTACTATAGTAGAAAAAGACCGAACTAGATTGCATCCTCTCGAATTCTGCATCATTACAAATCTAACATGGTCGCTCGAAATATAATATAATAATAACGATAAAATATTACCGGTGGTCCAAAATCTGTGGCGAAAAACTATCTAATTATAAAAACCAAAGGGGTAGGGGGGGGGGGGGGGTTGGGGGCAGGGAATTTGCATGCAGCAATAACAAGTTCCCGGCGGCATTTTAGCCGACTGAAAAACTAGATGGTATAAATGTTCTTTGCATTCCTGTCGAGCTTCTTAGCATCATCCTACATTAAAAGTTGCGGCAGTTTATAAAATACCAAAAGAAATTTAAGGAATTGACACGCTAAAAATGACGACTTACATGGGATATGAAACCAATCGTCTCATTGTAATCCAGAAACTCCTTCCACTGTCTTCCAATGCTCAGCTGGAAAAATTATATAAAAAAAAATACATGCGGATAATTAACTATAAACACAACATGCATGATTCATGAAACAAATGCAGAAAAATAAAAAATGCAACTACGATCAGCTGTCCCCCTTGTATGTATTCTTATTTGAACTACTTATGATAATTAAAGTTACAACATTGCAGCCACCAAACTACTTTTGGAATAAGGTCGCAGTAATATCTTGTTGGAACAATTTTTATCAAACAAATTTCGATGATGCTTTTAATCAAAATAAACATTTAAACTGAAAACAAAACAAGAACAAACGAACCTCTTTTCACGAGAGTTTTTATAAAGGATAATGTACGCTACAGAGATAGTGTAGTGTAACGTAAGCTATGCGTGACTTAGCTGGTTAGCTGTGTACACGTATTACGTACGCTAAGATCGTCTTAGCTGGATTTGTATAACGTTAAAAAAGAATACTTAGGTAATTGGGTAAGCTATGTTAGTGGCTTCCATAACATACGCAATTACAGGTCACATAATAGATGTAAGCTAACAGGTAACATACGCTAGCCTCACAAGTTAACGTACGTTATGTTTGAAGTTGACACTCAAAAATGATCCGTTGAATTGCTTCTGGAAATTCAACTGGGCAAAAGTCAACAAATCATACGGCATATGAACGTTGACTCTAACATACGCTACACTATGCACAACGTACTTCAAGCGAATATTACACACACATTTGAGCTTCATATCAGCTATTCTTGAGCGATTAATAGTCTATTATGTTGTAATTTTCATACGAGAAGATTTGTTCTTAATCATCGAAATACATTCTTATATTAATTCAATTTCATTGCATTCTTGAGTACAAGAACATAAATATAAGCTATTCTTGAGCGATTAATAGTCTATTATGTTGTTGTAATTTTGATACGAGAAGATATGTTCTTAATCTTCGAAATACATTCTTATATTAATTCAATTTCATTTACATTCTTGAGTATGAGAGCACTCAAAGCTATTTTCAGTAAAATCGTGTTTAGGATCAAGCGAATGATCCAGTGAGGGTAACTTGCACCCAAAACAAGAGTAATTTATAGTGGTTGTTCTTGAGCTCGGAAATCAAGAAACACAGTTTGGCACTAATCTTGAAAGTGCTATCGTAAGGGTTGGCACTGAAAGTGCAAGTGTTTGAAAAAAGGCCAAAGTGGAAAAAAAAATAGGTAGGGACGTAGGCTTTTTTCGTTTCTGCAAATTTCTTTCAAAATCAGATTTTATAAGCTTCCGCACGAAAAAAGTCAAATACTTTTCACCGCACTATTCAACCCCCCTTCTAGTGACGGTACATACCCAACATATTTCAAAGCCGCACGTCATACAGCAAAATCCACCTGTCCACAAGATAATAAAATACTGATTGCAAGTCTCAAGGAAGAAGGTTATTTTTATGTTGCCAAACATTCAGAAAAAGGTTCAAAATCCAAAAATATAAAATTGGTAAAGAGATCACGTGATGCAACTATTGTTCTCACATGACAGAGAATCGATAATATTCAGATGGACAAATACAATCTAACGGGTTCAATTCCCCTGAATTATCAAACAAACCTGAGCAGCTTCATTCCTAGCATTCTTTGTCCAGATAGCAATCTTTTCCTGCCTTGCTCTGACATTGACAACTGCCCCACAAATTTCATCGCCATAATCAAATTGTTCTCCAATCATTGCGAGTAACTAAATGTGATCCAAAAGGAAATTAGCAGGCGACTGATGAATTCATTAGAAAGATCAATTTCCCAGAAAGTAAACTGAAACATACCGTATAGAGCCAACTAGTGTCAGATTTACCCCTTGAAAAACTCACCGTCCACTTTCCTCCATTGGCACAAACAGGATCTTCCCATTTTGGCTCTATTTTATTCTTGAAACAATGAAAGTCTGCTCCAACTGCCAGCTTGCTGGGGTGGTGTATATTGTTATAAACACTGCAAGCCAAGCCAACTCAAGACAAAGTTAATAATAGTGTGTAATTCACAAAGATACAAAGGGCTCTTCTAGAACCATGGGAAATATTCAGGAAACCCAAACCATACATGCTAACCTTGTGGAAGAAACCCATGTCCATAAAAGTAACTAGGAAATACAATTAAGCCAGCACTAAGACATTGAAAAGAAAAATTATCTTTCTAGCCTTAACCAGGATAAGAATAAGCTTAATAGCATATTTACAATAATCATCATCATCAACCACATATTATACAAATATGTTGGGGTTGGTCGCATGAAAATTATACTGTCAAACTAAAAGGAAAAACACTAGCATAGACATGGTTGATGAAAGGAAAAACAACAAAAGGAAAAAGAAACTAAAATCGAAAAACACTAGCATAGACGTGTAGATAAATGAATATGCATCAGAGGCCAGTTCATGCATAGATAATTAGGTGCTGATACGAGCATAATATGCTACTTAGACAATCCTCCTAAATGCATATTACAAGAATTAGCCAGCACACATTGCAACAATCTTCAGCATTTCCTTCATCCCGATTTTCTCACTACAATTGTGTGACCAACTAAAAGTTTCGTGATAAGAGAAATATCAACAACTCCAAAAGTACGATCTCACAGCAACTCAGAGATCTCAAAATATCAAGAAATTAGAAATCAAAGTAAATCACAGAAGCATAAAGGGTATAGGCACAAACCAACAAACCACAAAATACGAATCTATAAAGTAGCACACCTACAACAACATTACCCCAATGCCTCAACGGCTCCCGCAAAAATCGGGGTAAGGGGATCGAATGTACGCGGCCTTAATCCTGTCTTAACACAGAGAGGGCTGTTTTCGGATGATCCAAAATGAAAATTACATCGAGAATTGAATAGAATGACTAGTACTTCATGAGAAAAAGAAGTGCAGTCAGTTCAGTGAGTCATTTTGTTTTATTCCATTATAATCAAGAACCAAAAAATAAGGAGTCTTTAGCTCCATTGGACCTAACAAACAAAAAAGTAAAAATCGAACCCCCAATGCAAACATGACAAAAAAAATAGAAAAAACCCTAAATTCACACTACAAAAAAAAACGTGCAACTGAAAGGAAAATTTAATGAAAAATACCTCCAGAAGTCTTCGACGGTGGAGAAAGTGTAGATAGGGCGAATTGAGCTTCCCCACGCCGCCTGTTTAGATTTAGCGGAAGGGTTGTCAAACCAGAACGTCCATGAATGCTCCAAAGGATGCCTCGAAGGCGCAGCCGCCATCGCCTTCGCAGCATCTTCTGAATCGCCACTGACGATTTCTCCTTCCTCGGCGTCCGATTCTTGTCCTGTCGCGTTGTGATTTTTGGCCATTGATGTTGAGTTCTCAGCTTCCTCTTTCATGGCGGTGGTTGCTGGTGACTCGGTTTCTTCAACCATCCTTCGTTCTCTAAGTACCGGTTCTCCTTCGAATGGTGCTATGGTTGGGAGGTACTGTGTATTTGCGTTGGGCTTCCACGCAGTGAAAGCTCTTTTTATTGGCCCAATATATCTTTAAGAATGCCGAGTCTAGATGGTCTATATTGCTATATACGTTTGAGGCCGCCCAAATGAGTATTTGGGCCGCACGTACGCACAAAATCATATTTTGAGATCCAATAAGGATGGACTTATCTATCAGCCTTGGATAATCAAAATGTGCATTTTTTGTTTAATTTTTTTTATTTATTTAATGATAAGAATGATAATTTGGTTTTTAAAGGGGGAGGATTGTAACGCCCCAATACTTATTTAAATACTATTTATTTTGCTAACGATCATGGATTTTGATTTTAATATTTACAGGTTGTCTGATACTTGGATCGATACGTTCCTAGCATAAAATGAAGGACTTAAAAGGAAAAGATTTCAAAATAAATTATAAGGATCATTTTTAGAATTTATGAAAGTGATTTCGAAAATTTCCGACGATTTTGATACGATAAAATTTCATTACAGAATACTTATATTGCAAAAATAATATTAAATTATTTTATTATTATTATCGAAAATCCGTTCCGAGTATATCTAAGATTTAACTCCGACGAGTCCGGAATAGGTCGGAAAATCGAATTGGGACACTGGAAAGGGGTCGAACCGGTCGAGCCAATTTGACGGACATCTGCCGGTCACCGCCGAACACGCCTACCGACAACAGCCGGTCACGACCGACAGAAGCTTCTCGGACAACTGTCTGTATAAGGCCGGTCACAACCAACAGAAGCTTCTCGGTCAGCTGTCCGGATAAGGTCGGTCACGACCGACAGAAGCTTCTCGGCCAGCTGTCCGGATAAGGCCTCCAGCTGTCCGAGTAAGGTTGATTTTCAGCCGACTTTGGACTCCAATAAATATATGTATACGTAAGTATTTTCCAACAAATAATATACCATTTTGAAGCTGTGAACCTCTACTTTAAAACGCCCGTAACATATTTCCCTTTAAAAAATTATAAAAGTCACAAAAATCCCGATCAAATAGATAGCTCAGATCTGACAATTATTCAAATGTGTTTGATAAAAGTCCTCAAAGAGATTGAAGGGTAAAAGGATTGAGCCGAATTGATACTATTTCTGAACATACATGTCGACGCCAAAATAGTGAATTATATACTGAAAAGAACTAAACAGAAATTACTGAATAATAATAGCAATAATTTTATTATTTTATTACATATGGTTAATATATACAACAGTAAATTATTTATATCACAATAATAAAAATAATAAGAATAAAATT
Organism: Orobanche coerulescens; assembly: GCA_033398695.1. Lineage (NCBI taxonomy): Eukaryota > Viridiplantae > Streptophyta > Magnoliopsida > Lamiales > Orobanchaceae > Orobanche > Orobanche coerulescens. The sequence goes on along the minus strand of CM065813.1, from coordinate 10,060,271 downwards.
TTTAAGAATACTACACATTATATATAATATTGTTGATAATATTGATATCAACAATTATAATAATAATATAAAAAAATAATTAATAAATAAAATTGGATAATAATATATATAATAATTATTTATTATTATTATTTATATTAAAGCAACAACGACAACAACCAAAACAATAATAATATAATAAAATTAATACTAATAGTAATAATTATATATATATATATATATAATTATTTACTAAAAAAATATATGTGTATATGTATAAAAAGTATTTCTAAAATATTTGCACAAATAAAACAAAGAGAATATATACTCTCACTTTTTCAATTTAAATGAAAATTTATATCTTTTTTCATTTTTAAAAATAAATTTATTTTTGGGTATTATTTATTTTTATACACAAGTCACCCATATTTATTCTCACAAAAAAATCAAATTATAATTACTGTTATTTTCGACCTCATTCCAACAAAGTGTTATCTTCAATACATTTGGAACTTTGACGTTAAAGAATCAATTTAGTAAAGAAACATGATTTATGAAAAAAGACCAGGTTGTTTTTATATTATAGATGATGATACATTGGAAATAATAATTCTTTTTAAACAAAGTAATTTAAAAATGATTCATTTTTATTTTTTAAAACATATCTCCTAAACATGTGAATTGCCTGCCGAAATTAAACCTTACAACTACTGTGTATTTTCTATGATATAATTACGTCAATAGCACAACAACTACATCTAGTTAATCGTGGATTGAAAAAATCAAGTTCTACATTTACGATCATTGAAAATTAGAAAAATAAATTTTCCACTTGTTGATGTCGTGAAACTTTATAAGAAACGATTTTCATAATATCAGATGTAGTTTGATTATCTGAATACACATATTTGAATATTGTTTTATTATTCAACATCTTCTTGTTTATTTTGCAATGCCAATTACATAACTACGGATACTTGCAAATTTTAATTTGATTTCATAAATATTGAATTGGGATATCTGGTGTTCACGCTCTTTTAATATTAAAATACTTAACAATGAAAAGGAATAGTGTGAAAGGATATTGAAGGAAAATAGAAGCAATTTAATTGCTAGAAAAATGAAGATGAGGAAAAATAAACTATATTAGATTATTATAATATTAATATATTTATTTTAACTTTTTTCACCTTAAAATCTTAATAAGAATATTTAAATAATTATGCAATAAATTTTCTCTCGACACGCGCTCTTTACTCTAAATTTTCTCGGCCAATAGGCCGGTAAGAAACAGATGTGAGAAGATAAAATATTTCCGACGGTACTACTTGAGGAGATCATATTAATAAATGTATAATTTTTCATTGATTGCGGCCTTCGATATAAATGCAAAATATCCTTACTTATTGCTTTACAATATTACAAAATTGTTGTAATTAATGTATTTATTAATGAATGACATTTATACCCCCGAAACCCTAGATATGTACCTATAAATAAAGGCCTTTGACCCTCATAAGAATACACAATTTCATTGTTGGTGTCTCCATATTCTCTCATATTTTCCTCTTTATTTCGATGTTTATAACACGTTATCAGCACGATACTCTACGAGTAATTTTTTTTTCTCTCCGATTTTCGAAATAAAAAAAAAAAATGCGAGCAACTTTTCTGCACTGCGAGATCGCGCTAAAATCGCGGTTTCCGTTTTGTTAACCGTCGGATCATCATGAAATTTTTACAGTATCTTCCTGACAAGCAGATCTACAAATTCAACGGTGAAAATCGGATTCTAAAACGTATTGCATGCATAAAAAAAAAGTCCGAACAGAAATAGTCTTTTTTTACATTGGTGAAAGGTATTAATTCTATTTACTTCTTCAAAAACTTTCTTGCATATGATGATTTTGAGGAAAAATATATTATATTTAGTTATTAAATTTTATATTTTTAAGTTCATCATATATAAATAATATATATGATGACCTCAAAATTTATTATCAAATCATATTCCTCTTTGTTTCCGGAAGAAACACGATTCAACAATACTTAATAATCCAGAAGATTATTAAGATAAAAGATTTGTTGTAGTCCTTGAAGAAGGACAACGTTATCTCGTCATATTCTAGTTGAATATGATTTGTTCATGAAAAACACTATGAGATCTAATAATTTGTGCAATTCCTAATGAAAAATACAAAATAATATTCCTCAAGAATATTGTAAGTGCTTTTGAAGAAGCAACTATTTTAGTTTAGTTATTTCGAGCCTTGATTAATTCTCGTACTATTTTTTTCCCTTTGTATATTCAATTATGGATCTTAAAATTATTGCTCCCGAAGTAGCACAATTAATTGTAATATTCTTGAAGAATATTACTATTCTAAATGAATAATTCTTATTTATACATGAATTATGTGATGATACAATATTCCTGAAGAATATTGATTTGTTATTTATAAATATAATAGCATAATTAAATCATTATGCCCTTGATGTATCATGATATTATCGCTGAAGGAAAATATAACTTATATCTCAAATTAAAAAAAATATTAATATGATTTGAGAATATCCTCTATCGAGATTGTACAAGATATGATATACTCCACAATCATAATCCGACTGTGCTCCAATGATAGCAAGATTAGTAAGTGGTCGAATATTCCTATCAAGTTGTTCCCGGAAGTGAACAATATTAAATTAAAAACTTCAATATTAGATGGCTCAAATTTTATCTCCCGAAGTAGATAAAATTTAGAGTTTATCCTTGTAGGAGATAATTATTTATAAATTTTATCTCGTAGAGTTGATATATCAACGGTTAATGATAAAGACACGAAAATTATAATCTTAAGATTATATGTCAATATATAATCTTATATATTGTGTAGTTTAATATTTTATTATCTCTTATGATATATTGTGAGTTTTTATCAATATAAGATATGATGTCATACCTGGAGTATGATTTGAATTGATCGTTGCTATATAATTAGTGATAAAAGGGTCAAATATCCTGAAGATATTTGTACCATTCAAATTCTTGGCTTATCTTGTTTCTTGTTTTTGTGAATAGAATGCCAAGTTATTGGGATTAAATAGTGGTCATAATTTATTGTCTCATCAAAGTGCAAATATGCATGATATCTTTAGAATGATACTTTTCGTATGAAAAAAAAAAGGTAGTGCTAAATTTATTGACAGTTCATGAAGAACCACTAAATTTCTTCCTACATGGTCGAAGATTTTGCACTATTATCTTCTAAGTATCAATAAATCTATGGGTTCCTAAACTATCGCTTGAAATATGTATGATTCCGCGATAACAAGTGAGACAAATGACATACACAATTTCTGAAGAAAAGAAATTGGTATTAGAAAAAATATCAATGTAAATAATATTCACCACTTATTAGACCAGAAGTCTATTAATCCCAATACTTTCAATATTTACATATTTAAATTTACGTGTTTGGTGTTAAAGTCTATTTATATTATTTTTATATATTATTTAACTATATGTTTATTTATGATATATATCCTGAAGATATATTAATACAAATTCACACATATTGTATGATAAATATCACAAATTACTAGTAAATATCATGAAGTACATTTATACACTTAAAATTGTATTATTTTGAGTTGACCAATTTTCATCAACATCTTATAGATGTTGGATTAATTGCATAATAATTATTGCACTTTCTTCTGGAAGAAGAGTAATAACGATAGTTATTACATATTATATTGATGATGATACTTGTATCATTGATATAAAATTATTTGTAATGATTCTTTTAATACATTACATTAATATATTTTCATGGTTTCCTGAAGAAACATGAATTTGTAATTTTAATAATCCAGAAGATTATTAAAAAGAAATTATTGATGTTCTTGATAAAACACAACGATATATAGTCATATTTTTATGATAGTATTTATGATAAACACATGAATTAAAGTTAATATTCCTGAAGAATATTAAACAAAAAAAAAGGCATTATTTTGAATATTTTCTATATGGCCTTGTGTTATTGAATTGCTTTTATTATCACCACATTGATATAAATTGTTGCTCATGACGTAGCACAATTAATACTTTTAATTAATATTTACATACTCTTTAGAGTAATTTATATTTTGGGTGTTATATGCTTATAAATTGTTGCTCCCAAGGTAGCATAATTGATACTTTTGAAAAATATCACATACTCTTGATGAGTACTTCATATTTTCGGTAATATGATTATCTTTGATTTAAATTGTTGCTCCTGAGTTAGCACAATTAATATTTTTGAAGAAAAATACATGCTCCTGGAGAGCAATTTACATTTGAAGTTGCATCTATTTATTTCAAATGAAAAATACATAATTTTATGTCATATTGATTCGTTCAATTTCTACTTGAAGAATGGAAAGACAATCCCCGAAGGATTGGTATAATTTCATATGGCAATATTCTTATTGTCGGCTCTAAAAGGAGCTTTATTCAATGAGTATCGAATTAATTATAAGCGATATAATATTTTATCCAATGATCATGTTGCGATAAATTTCAAATTCAAGTATCCATATCAAAGACACAATATTTGAGTCACGCCCTCTGTTATTAGTGCACTTCCTGAAGAGGATTGATTTGATAATCCAATCCCAACTATCTCCGACATTAGAGGGAGATATGAAATATAAATAAGAGAAAGTCGGAAAATTCTCATTGGGTTGGATATTTAAATTTACGCACTATGAACTCGAAGTTCAACAAGTTATTGATTGCCAAATGAGTGATGAAATCTCATATACTAGTTGTATATGTACCATAAAGAATTAAAGTCGAATGTGAACGAAATATATTTGTTGATACTCCTCGCTTGAAGCGTGAGAGACGTATTCTTTATTGGTATTAAAGATAAAATCCATGAGAATACAAATAGATTAAACTATAACATCACTTCAAAAACCTCGTGAAGAGGATCGTCCCGAAAATGAGAATCTCAATACCTTAATTTGCACGTGCACTAAATAATTACAGTATTGGATTATGGGACAACCAAATCAAATGTTATGGGAAATGTTGAATATTTGATTTTGTTGAAGTTGTTATTGACTTTGTGAATATGGGAGAATTGTTTATAAGAATGATAGTTGTCGACAACACTTTGTGTCTCAACAATTGCTAGTGGAGTGCCTGAAGCACTAAATAAAATATAAGCAATTGAGATAAAGCTTAACTCGCAAAATAAAATAAAGTGGTGAAAGATAAGCGAGATTAGCATATCAAGGGTTTAAGCGCATACCCAAAACATATTCTCCCGTTGGCACTAGATTTCGTCATTTAATATACATATGACAATTATTATGAATATAGATATTCAATTAGTGATGTCATCACCACATTTTTCTATGGGTCATTGGACGCGAATATCTATATGAAAGTCCCTGACGGACTTGAGGTTCCTAAAGTAATAGGAACGTGAAATTCGCAATATGTACTATTTTGAGTTATAAATATTTATACATTTTGAAATAGTCTGGTGGATCAACCGACTAAGTGAATGTAACACCCCAAATGACGGTTATTACAGTGCCGTGAATCCCACACTGGGACCCACCAGGCGATATCCAAAACAGGTTAAATAAATATTATTTGTGATACCGAATCACAACGAATAGTCATTTCTCCGATTAGGAGTTTATTAAAATATGGCCAACGGCCTTACAACACACAGGATCCGAAAAACAAGTATAAACCATATGGAGATGGAAAATACTTCAAATGTCAAATACAACCAAAAAGTAATTTAAATGAAACAGGAGATAACATAACGCGGTTTAACATAACCGGACAACAAGAGATGTGGGGCCCCCGAACTAGTATCCTCCGAACCCTTCGCCGTCGACATGCTCTTCCGTGTCTTGCCTTTGCCTCGACCTAAAATACAATACAAGTATTTCGCCCAACACAGGTCGGATATACATGATAATCAATTCTTCCGACATTATACAATTCACATATATAGATCTCAAGAAAATCATTCCGACTATTAATCATACCCCTCGGGCGTATGAAACAATCAGTCACAAAATATCGAACACATCCAATCATACATGGTCTGTGAACGATTAACATTATGGCTCAAGATGGACATCACAAGACGCCCGATCCGGAAATGTGTCCGTGCACATGTCCACCCCGTATACTAATCCGTAAATATACGTGGGACAATGTACCTAATTAGCCTCACGAACTACGTCTCGTGTGCACGGTCCAATGCGGAAACATCCACGCATGACCATCGTGTGCCTGGCTAAAAATCCTACACAATAACCAATCGGCACGCAGATATGATTCCGGATATGTCACGATACAACATGACAACGAAACTCAAAGGATAACGCATCCAATTAAGGATCAAGAAAAACTCACCAAAGTGAAAATAAGGACCAACGAGATCAACGATTCAAAACGGCGTACTTGGGAATGCAATCCCATAACGTCAAGGACAATATCAAATCACGACAAACGTCACATGGACAATTCATACACATGAAATATATAATCATCACAAGAATCTAATCATCATTATAACCAAGCAAGATAACTTGCCTTAATACGGAGACGAGAATAGTCCTCTTCTTATCGGAACGAACGAACGGTCCTCGACAAGTTTTACTCGAACAAACAACCTTAAACGAAATACATTTTACTCAAAACATATTCGTATAATTATCAATATAGGATTAGTAAGACGTCAACCTACAATCCTTTAGAATAGTTTGTTACTACAAATTATTGAAGCCTTATGCCAGGAGTCCTTCTAACATCAATACAACTATAAGAATCGGTTTACAAAATTTACCGAATGTTCGCATGGTTCATCATAAACAAGAGTTCTATCAAGGGTATGTTGAATAACCAATCATGATGTTAAGATCATCTTATGATGATTAAACTTTCCAAAACATTAAAAGGTTAAAAGGTAAAATCTGCACATTATGATTATTCTCCTTTCATTTAAATTGACTTTTAAGCTAACAACAAGTTCATAAGTTCTGAGATTACACCATACTCATGAAGGTTATCAAAGTCTTTGTTACAAGGCTGGAGGATTCATTAACATGATGGTGAATTCACCAATTCTAGTATGACGATCAAAATATTCTAAGTTCTCAATACATTAGATTAATGAAAAGTTAATGTTGAAATTATCAAGATCCTTATCAATCTTCAAAGACTTGTGAAACTGAACAATCATGAATTGTTAAAGCTTCTAAGATTTCTGAACTAGATCATCTAATCCTATCTTTAACATTATCAAGTTCTTCTCAAGGTAAATAGATATCTAAAATGGTGTTTAAACACTCCATGATATCAAGTTCTTGATTAAATCCAGTTATGAAGAAGCTAACCGATCCAACAATGTCCTACTGAGCTAAATTCGTCCAACAAGATAAGTATGGTAGTTACAACATGATTAAAATCACTATATCATCAAGAACACCTCCATCTCAAACCCTTATTTAACATATTCATCAAAAGTGTTAAAAAGGTTGGATTAGAACTATGTTTTACTTGCTTAATCTAACTCTAGGTGAAGTATAATTCGTCATTAAGATCAACATAAGAAAATAATGCAGAGAAGAAAGCACACCTACCTCCAGAAATGAAGAACAACTTCAATGTTATGAGAGAATATAATCCAAGCTCAAAAACAACTCCAAATCTCCAAGGAAATGAGCTCCACTCGAGATTCAAGGCTTAGAAACAAGTTGGTGAAGGTTGATATCGTTTTGGTAGTGCAGAGGTATGATATGTGAAGAGAGAAACTCGGTTTGGGTCGTGAAGAAATGAAAAACAGGCTGGTCCTATAAATAGACTGTGCAGACTTAGCGCACGCTATCGGGACGATTAGCGTACGCTAATGCCCTTACGTCGCTATCCGGTCGATATTACGTGCGTAAGCGGCTTACGGTGGCTCTTGTCTTGAATTATCGCAGCCGTTAGCGCACGCTAATGAGGAATGGGTTACGCACGCTAATAAAAGTAGATTCTCACCGACACGGCGGCTCGGACTTAGATCTCATGCATGCTAACGGTTAAAAGGGTTCACGCGTCAAGTCAATCGGCCGCGATTCCCTCTTAGCGTACGCAACAGAGGAAACCTTACGCACGCTAAGTCACATGATTAGCGTACGTTAATAGAACTGTGTAGCGTGCGCTACATTAACAAAAATTCGAAAATACCACTCTCTAATTAACATCGAGTCATCACATTGAAATGAACTAACAACGATATGATATTCAGATCTATAATACCACGACATAATACTAAATGCAACGATTCATGATAATCAGATTATCCGAAATAATACAATGACAGGTAAAAATGAAAAGTTACAATCGGATATTACAGTGAATTCCTCCTGAAGAGGATATATGTGAATTATTTGAACTCGTGTCTAAATACAAGTTCAAAATGAAAAACTTAGATAAAACTAAGTATTAGTATTGTCTCGACTTGTAGATCGAGCATATATGATGGAAAGTTTTTATCCATTTAGCTACCTAAAAGTTGTCTTACCACTTGAAGTGGATACCGACTCATATAGATCTCAAGAAAATAACAAAGATATAAGAGGACCAGAAGTTCCGTACTTGTATGCTATTGAAGCATTACATCATCAGGCCTGATATACAAATTGAAGTTAACATGCTAGCAAAATTTAATATTTCTCCAAGAAGGAGAATGTGGAATGGTGTTAACCATATTGGTTTATTACATGAAAGAGATCGAGATCCGATATTGGTGGCTATTAGGGATTATAATTTCATATTTGTTCTCATACTGCCTATTTATTATGATGATAAATATTTTCAATTTATGTGTTGCATATAATGTTTGGGCAAGTAAGATGAAACTTATTTCTACACGAGCTTCAGAAGAGCAATAATGATAATCTAGCAGATTTATTCACTAAATCTCTCCATGTCTGAAAATTATATTCATGGTATTGGAGTGCAAGATTGTTATCTTGAGGGGGAGAAGTGATAACTTTTAAATTAGCTTGAAGATTATGTCGACTCTGAAGGTCAAAAGGTCCTGAAGACCAAATGGTTGTACTCTTTTTTCCTTTCTAAGTTTTTTCCCACCGGGTTTTCTTAGTTAAGTTTTTTAACGAGGCAACCAATGCAACACATGAGCAAATTTATACTATGTACTCTTTTTCTCTATCGGTTTTTTCCCACAGGGTTTTTCCGAAGGAGTTGATGAGGCATGAACATCATAATATTCAAGAGGAAATATTGTATGAAGACGATGTCACTTGTATCTCAAAAGGTAGATACATCAATATTCACTTAAGTGATTAGTCGGCGAACTTATTCACAAAGGCGTTGCCGACATCAACATTCATAAGACTAGTATACAAGATCGGAATGCGTCAACTCAAAGATCTTATGTAATCGATTTCAGGGGGAGTAGCTGTACTCTTTTTCCTTCGATCAGGTTTTTTCCCACTGGGTTTTCCCGACAAGGTTTTAATGAGGCAACATGTATTAAAGGTCATTCAAGGGGGAGTGTTGTAATTAATGTATTTATTAATGAATGACCTTTATACCCCCGAAACCCTAGATATGTACCTATAAATAAAGGCCTTTGGCCCTCATAAGAATACACAATTTCATTGTTGGTGTCTCCATATTCTCTCATATTTTCCTCTTTATTTCGATGTTTATAACAAAAATGATATTTTTATTACCATTTCTCTAATTATATCCTTACTGGTTGGGAGTAAACTTTATACCACACATAATTACATAAATAGGGGCAAATAAATATATTTTGAAATTGTCATTTTAAGACGAATGGGGTAACAAATTAACAACAACAACATTGATTAAATATTAATTAAATCACTTAATTTACACAGAACAAGTATTTATATTAGACCACATACAAACAAACCTGAATTCTACTTATCAAGCAGCATATAATGTTTACTTCTCACGTAGGGGTGTAATTGAATCAGGTCGAGTCCAGACTCAATTAAGCTCCTTGAAGATCAACTGAATTCTATATTTTCAAGCTCAAACTCGATTAATTTATCAATAAGCTCCAGCTGGGTCAAATCGAGTTATATAATATTAATATAGAATAGCTTAAACTTTAGGTAATTTTATTTGTAATAATAAAAGCCCTTCACCACTTGGCCAAATCAACATAGTACTACTGACATGCTACGATTTTCGGAATTGATACCGTGTAGCCCACGAGCTGGCTCAACTCACTTAACTTTCATATAGTCGAGGAACGTTTTGCTATTGAGCTTCCTCGAGAAGAAGTTTTTGACGTATTGCTCCATTAAGACGCGCTTGAAGAGTGGTGGCTCCTTGATTAAAATCGAAGGTGATGGACCGACCTCAGCTTCGAATTTCGGATTGAAGAACATGGCAATGCTGATCCTTTCTTTCTCTGAATTCACAGCTGCCCTGTGCTCGATGCTCTTGTACAGTCCATTGCTTATTATCTGTATTCAAACACAATTAATTAATTAATTAATTGATTGATTATCCCGTTAATTATAAAATCCCTATATTTTAATTAGCTAGTTTGAGATTTTAATTAGGTAGTTCATGACAATCAATCGTTAACAATCAATGAGAAACATATATTGATTATATAAACACCAAGAATGAACTACTTATTTAGTTAGTTATATTATGCATGAACCTTTATTTGAATTAAACAAATAATTATGAACTAACTAATTGCAACACTTTAATTCGGCGAATGGCGGAGTACCCGTTGTGTTTTATAAAATGGATCATTTTACCCTTTTATAAATTAAATAAATCGATTATCCTCTTGTGTTTTTAATAATAAACGCATTAATCGCTGTTCTAAAAAAGTTACAAATTGGCCCCTTGCATGTTATTCGGATGATGAAAGTCAGCTCCTTGTGCACAAGAAAATAGAGGAAGTGAGATACACATTTTCAAAAAACACGAAGGACAATAAATCTATTTGATTTACATATGAAGGTAATCAGTCCATTTTTTAAAAACAGATGCATAAATGACACATTTTGTAAAGAGTTACCTCCACAAAGAATTTCCTACAAAAACAATCCACACACTGAGGTGTCATCGGGAGATTGGTTTTCGGTGGGATCCACATCCTACAAAAATCAATCCACCTCAGCAGGAGACTTTTGTGGTTCTAGCAAAATTCTTTTGTAAAACACTGGAGGTAATCTGCAAAAGTCCATTAATTAATATATATTTAACTAGTGTCCAAACCTCGACAATGTCTCCTAAGTTAACAACAAAAGCTTCTGGGAGGAACTTCACAGGCATCCAAAGGCCATCTTTTTTCACTTGCAAACCATCCACTCCATCGATCACTTGGAGCAGGATTGTGATCCCGCTCCCGTCCGAGTGTGGCGTTAGCCCATGAACCTTGTCGGGCTTCGGACATGGTGGGTAGTAAGTCATTCTCAATGATTGCATCCCATTTTCAAACACTTCTTCCGCTTCTTTTATCTCAATCTTCAGCGCTTCCGCAATTAAGCCAAATATAGCCCTTGACAGCTTTTGTAGCTCGGAGATGTATGCTTCTAGGGTTTCTCTGCGCATAAGTGTGTGTGTATATATATATATATATATATATATATATATTCGTGAGAATGTGCGAAATGTTACGAAAGTTGCACAAAATGTATAATTGTTTGGCACAAAATCAATAATGTTGTTGCACAATATTGTGTAACAAGTTTATACATTTTGTGCAACATTATCATAGTGTAACAACTAGATTCATTTTGTGCAATAACTAGATACATTTTGTGCAACAACTGAATACACTTTACGCAATAATATTCATGTAAATATAAGTCATTGCACAAACAGTTAAAACATTTTGCACAATCGAAAATAGATATGGACAATTGATCTACAATAACCAGGGGCCCAAATTCATTCTCAATTCTCACGAAATATGGACGTCTCACCTGAAATTACACACACACACACATATATATATATAAGGGTACATTAGGAAAACTTTAAAGTTGTATATAATAATACTTACAATTAAAAAAAACTTATTGCCCTTAATAACCAAAAAAAAAGGAAAAAATCTACCCCATCACCCAAACTTGCAATGAATTCCTACTAATCCCGAAGGCACAGAATTCTAGCCCGGGAAAGGAAAAAAAGCTGAGTTTTCAGGCTCGTAAAATCATGGTCTGATAGACCAGCGCTCTAAGCGCAAAGATCATTCAACACAAGTACGAAATAACGAGTAGTCGATTCCTTTCTTTCCCGTCCGGGGATCATTTGTGTGAGCCATGCCGCACATGATATTTCTTTACTGAACTCAATAAAGCCAATCCCTTGGCAACCGTGGCCCCAATGCCGAGTTAGTCATTCGATCCACATGCATGTTTCGTCTTTACGTGGACTTGGTAAAAGCTCTGCACTTCATTCGAAGCTGAGCGAGCCCATTTAACATGAGCTATAAGCCTCACTTTGGTAAGGCTAGGTTGTCTACTCGGCCATAATGCATATGAAAAAACTTAGTCATCGAAAAAAAAGCAAACTTCGATGGTGGTTGGCTGCAGTGCCGCCCCAAAAAAAATACTTTGCTAGCTTATGGCCGGTCAACAAAGCTAAAAACCTTTTTTGGGGGCATTGGCAACTGGCCGACACCAGCGATTAGTAGATTATAAGGGCCTGAAAAGCCCTGCGGTTGGGTGGAACTGGCGAGCGTGTGTTGGCAGTGTTATTTTTATTTTTTAATTTGTGTATGAGGGGTAAAATACTTGAATCTCATTTATCATTAAATGAAAAGGGTAAAAATTAAGGTCGATTATATGGTAAACAACCCTCTCAATGCTCCATGTATTACCATAATAGCATGTGTTGCGTTAGTTCTAGATTTCCTATTTCTTAATTAATCGTGTTATCTAGGCCCGGAATCTGGAACTCTCCGGGGAGTAATCCTGATCGTCCTTCCATGCGGTGTTATCTTACCCATCCATTTAGGTGATATTTAAAACCTTTCCCCGTGAACCATAATTCATTCCGCCTCTTTTTCTTTTTTCTCCTCTCACACGTCTCCTTTGGAGTATTCTCTCTATATCTCTTATGTAACCTGCGTTTCTGTTCGAATATGGAAGGAAATGCAACCCCTAAATGATAAGGATGGATGCTATTTCCTCGGGCGACCGAGACTCTTGTTACTGGCTTTGGCCCTATAAATACTTCAGTGATTTTTTGAGAGGACATACCGAGAAATTACGAGAGTTCTTGAGCAAAAAGCATTTGTGAGTTTTCTAAGTAAAAAGTTTCCCATTTCTATGTGAAATTATTAGCGAGAGGTTTTATGTGAGAAATTTCTTGTTAGGGTTCTTGGTTCTCGGGTATTGCCTGTGATTCCTTGGGCCTTCCTTGAAACCGCTCGAATTTTGGTACGTTAAGGACTTGTGGTTGCCGATCCTTGTGAGCCTTGGACGTGGGTACTTGAGATTGGAGTACTGAGCACATCCGGTTGTTTCTCACCACATTCATTCTCGGTTTTAGATCAATTATGATCTGCTCGGTTTGATTCTTGAACTTTATTATTCGATCAGTGTGTTTGTGTTTAATTTAGTTCATTTTTCGTTCCGTGTAATTCATTTTTAAGATCATTGTGTAACCCTAATCCCCGATACCATAGGTTTTACAATAGTATTTCATTTTATATTCAGTTGTGTAATCTTATGTATTCCGAATAGATACCCAACAGTGGTATCGGAGCCACTGAAAGTGGTTTCTATTCAGAAGGGCGTACGAATTTCCAGTCCAGGAATCCACACAGGTGTTGCTTCTTCCACCTCCTCTGAATTATTTGCTGTACCATTTGATTGGTGGTGTGTTGCTACTTCTTAGTAAAATGTTCACTAGTATTTTGATTGCTTCCGTGTGCTTTTATTTATTAGTTCTTGTCTGGATGACTCTAAACATTTTTAGTTGCATTAGTTCTTCGTGATGATGTGGAATTTTCTGACAGTCAATCTAGTATTCATTTGTGTAGAAACCCAGTTTTTTATGATCGTACTAAACACATTGATGTCAGGCGTCATTTCATTCGACACATCGTGGAAAAAGGTATAATTGAGTTGAAGAAAATTCCGTCTCAATCTAACACTGCAGATATGGGCACCAAGTGCCTACCAGTTGAGAAAATCAGATCCTGCAAGTCGATATTAAATATCGACTCCTTTAGTGAAGACCTTCCAGTTTTCAATTTCTTTTTGCTGTCTTAGTGATAGCTTATCTAGTTTTTTCTTTGTGTCAACTAGTTTTCTTTCTTATTGATTGATTTACGTCTTTATATTGTATTAACTTTGTGTGAAGTACAGGTGGTGTGACGTTCGGCGATGATTCTCGATTGTGTACCCCGATTGCTCATTTGGTCCGGGCGGAGAAATGTTATTTTATAAGGCCCAAAGGAGTGTATTCTAACTGGGCCCACTAATAAATAACATTTAGAGAGCAGCCCAGTCGTTATTGTGCCAGATCCAAGCACGGATTCTGGAACCCTCCGGGGAGTAATCCTGACCGTCTTTCCATGCGGTGATATCTTACCCGTCCATTTGGGCGATATTTAAAACCCTTCCCCGTGAACCCTAATTCATTCCGCCTCTTTTTCTTTTTCTCCTCTCACCCGTCGCCTTCGGAGTACTCTCTCTCTCTCTCTCTCTCTCAACGTGCGTTTCTGCTCCAATATGAAAGGAAATGCAACCCTATCAATCCGATGATAAGGATGGATTCGATTTCCTCGGGCGACCGAGACTCTTGTTACTGTCTTTGGCCCTATAAATACTTCAGCAATTTTTTGAGAAGGCATACCGAGAAATTACGAGAGTTCTTGAGCAAAAAACATCTTTGTGAGTTTTCTAAGTGAAAAGTTTCCCGTTTCTATGTGAAATTGTTACCGAGAGGTTTTGTGTGAGGAATTTCTTCTTAGGGTTTTAGGTTCTTGGGTATAATCTGTGATTCCTATCTTCCTTGAAACCGCTCAAATAAGGACTGGTGGTTGCCAATCATTGTGAGCTTGGACGTGGTACTTGAGATTGGAGGACTGAGCCGACATCCGGTTGTTTCTCACCACCTTCATTCTCAGTTTTAGATCTATTATGATCTGCTCGGTTTGATTCTTAAACTTTATTATTCGATCTGTGTGTTTGTTTTTAATTTAGTTCATTTTTCATTCCGTGTAATTCATTTTTAGGATTATTGTGTAACACTAATCCCAGATACCATAGGTTCTACAATTGTAATTCATTTTATATTCAGTTGTGACATTTTATGTATTCCGAATAGATACCCAACAGTTAATTTTAATTATTAATTAGTAATTTAATAGTGAAGGCACAAACCGATAGCGGCATTAGACAGAGTGACATGAGGGGGTGAGATCCCCTGCAGTGCACAGCACCATGCTGTGCACTGCCGTCCGTCGGATGGGGCACATACACACACACACACCCGTGCGGGTGTGTGTGATCGGAGGGCAGGGAGTGCACAGCATGGTGCTGTGCACTGTAGGGGATCCCTGCCCGTGACATGAGATGGCCGGTAGTTGTAAATTATCAGCTAATAATTTAGACTACTCGATGGTGGTAGCAGCTTCAAATTGATACTCTTAAATACCTATCGCCGGCCCAACTGAAGTGTTGGGTAGCAATGTAAGAAATAAAATAATATACGTCACCATGGTTAAAAATGGTTGGTGATTGACGACCGATACGCTAAAATGTGATGGCCATTAACTTAGATTACTGGTCGGTAACCAGGGCCGGCCCTAGTCCATGGCTGTGATGGCGACGGCCATGGGCAGCAAAATTCGAAGGGCATCACCAGCTGGTGACGTCTTAGGCCCGGTAGAGTTATTTTTAGCGGAAAAAATAGTTTTCTTTTGGGTCTCTTCTCAATGTCACTCCGTTGTATTGTTTTTGTTTTATTTTATAAAGATCCGGTGTGGGATGATGGTAGCAAACATTGGGTTCCAAACTTCTTTTATTTGCGTAATAAAGGGGCATTTTTCTAGCCTTTCGTCATGGGCATCCGGAACCTCAAGACCGGCCCTGTCGGTAACCTAAATTTCCGGTTGGTAGTTTAACATTGCTGATGTTAACCAACAATGACATCCCATAGATGGACCAAAAATTTTGAATTTCTGATCATTTAAATTACCGGTAGCATTTTAAATTATAAAATGTTATTTTAAAATCAAGTCATCGGCTCTACCGAAGTGGCAGCAGCAAAGCGAAAAAAAAATGGTCGGCAACTAGCCTTCCAAAATAGAAAAGTCACGGTTGGTCGGCCGCAAAAAAATGGTTGGCAATTTGACTGATTGGTGGCGGTGGCGGACGGCGGACGATGGTGACCGCCGACACCCGATTAAAAAAAAAATGATTATTTAACGTTCTTTAGGATAAAATTTATGATGATCATATATCCGTTCTAATTACTTGACGATTATTTATTCCAACTCAGAAAAAATACGTAGAAAAGTAATATAAAATGAGGACCTGAGGGAAGAAGGGAGGTGTGGCATTAGATGGGGTTTTCTTCTGTGAATGGGATTAGTGATCATGTAGAATCTGTCTGCCCAATCAACCTTTTGATCTTCAGACACGACTATCTTCTGACCATAGCCCTCAACCTCTCCAGCCCTAATCCTGTATCTCAGCCTGTCTTCCAATGGTAGCTTGTAAAATTCTTGAATTTCATACTTCAGTTTCTCCAATAATGAAGAATCCACTCCATGGTTCACCAGCTGCCCAAAAAAAAAAAAAAAAAATTGAGTAAGAAATCTTGGTTCATCAACTTCAACATAAAAAAATAATAAAATTATATATAGAAAGAATGAATCAAATGAGAATATGACTTTTTTGAGTAAGAAATATAAGTAAATGTATATCTTTTTATGTTTTTATGTGGTTTATGGTCCAAATTAATTAACATTTGCATAATATATATATATATATATTCATGTATGAAATGCTAACGAATTAAAATTATGCATCATATGCATAAAAACATTGATGCCAATGGCTTTATAGTCCAGCGGCACATGTGCATGCACTCCCTTCATGATGTCGAGGGTTCAAGTCCCGCTCGGAACATATGTGGAATTATGAGTAATTTAGGAGTAAATTAGTGTGTGAGTTTGACATTCCAAAAAAAATTAAAATCATGCATTCCGTACATAACTTTTGGTTAGAAAAATCTTAAGTTTGCATTTTCATCTGTCCCACAAGAGTGTGTCCATTTCATTTTTAGAAAATATCTCTTATACTTTTACTCCATATTTTTAATTTATTTACAACAATATCCAGGATGGCTCACACTCTTTATCCTTTAATGAATCAACAACTGTAATTAACATACACATACAATAAAAAGTGAACACACTCTTATGAGTAGTAATCCTAAGACTGCCAGAGTCGGCCATTCTCCGGCTAGTCGTCGGCTAAAGTGTTTTTCTCGGCAGTGCTTATAACAACGGTGGTAATAATAGTAATAACAAAAATAAATTGATAAAACCTGGAAAATGCCCCATTCTTTGCATGTCGAGTGAAACTTGTCAAGTCGCCGATATTCGCCTTGTTCAGCAAGCAATTTTTTCATGTCGAGCACGGGAATGGGTGCGAAAGGATTATTATCAGACGAGCACGAGATCACCGTGGGCTCTCGATCAACAAGATAGTGTGCAGGAATTTCATGAATTGGCTTTTTAACCATGTCTTGAACACTTGCTTCCATTTTCCTGAAATTATACATAAAATATACTATTGATTATTATGTCTAGTGGGTATTTATAGACCACAAGACTCGGGGTTAGACCATAATTACATGTAATATTACAATCATAAAATTATTAAAAAAAAAAACCATAATACAACAACAACATTACCCGTCGCCAACGGCGCAAAAGCGGGGTAAGGGAGATCGGATGTCTGTACCTCACTGTCTTAACACAGAGAAATTTGTTTCGGATGATTCAAAATGAAAATCGCATCGAGAATAGCATGGAACGACTAGTACTTCATGAGAAAAAGAAGTACAGCCAGTTTAGTGAGTCATTTTGTTTTATTCCATTATAATCCAGAAGCAAAGAATAAGGAGTCTTTGGCTCCATCGGAAACAATGAAAAAAAAAACCATAATATTTTGAAAAATACAATTTATGATAAATATATTTCTAATAATGTCACGTCATAATGAATGTATATTTCTATAAATTTAAGGTCAAAATTTAAAAAAATTAATGGAAAAAAATTAAATAAACAGTCAGTTCTAAAATGGAGGGAGTAGTAAATATGTAGGTGCGTATGAAAGTATAAGTTAACTATATCATTCAATTTTTTTTGATACCGAGGTTCCAAACTTACACCTAACTAGTCTTCGGGATAACAGCACTGGCCCCACAGTACTGCTACCAGTTAAATCGCGAGATGTGTATCTGGCTAGGGCTGGGAAAAATACCGAAAATATCGAAATACCGAAAATATCGTATCGAAAAATATCGAAAATATCGAAATTTTCGGTATACCGATTTTTTCGGTACGGTATGATACCGTTACCGGTATTTTCGGTACGGTAACGGTATGAGATTTTAAAATTTTCGATATACCGAGGTATACCGAAAATTTTCGGTATCTGAAAATTTTTTCGGCATGTACTGAAAATTTTCGATATCTTAAAAATTATCGGTATATCGAAAATTTTCGATACCAAACTCGTATAGTATATTGAATTTTTGATATATCTTAAAATTTTCGGTATCTGTGAAGTTTCGATATACCGAAAAATTAACGGTATATCTGGCTTGATTTCGGATACCGATATTTCGTACAATAACGGTATGTAAATAGGTCATAGAAATTTTCGATATCGAAAATCGGATATCTGAAAATTTCGGTATGATAACGGTATGATTTTTATCATACCGAAAATTTCGGTACGGTATACGGTATGGATGAAAATTTTCGGTATACCGTACCGAACCACCCCTATATCTGGCTCCCAAGTTCTTAAATATCCCCAACTATCGCGCACAAGGAGTCGTCCCCCAAGTGATTGCTCCATGCCAGACCCCCTCAAATCCAACCGCAGGGTCCCACCGAGATCTGGCCTCCCTAGGGGTGTAAACGAGACGAGACAACTCGCGAGTTATTCGAGATCGACTCGGTCAAAACTCGGTCAACGCTCGACTCGAGTAGGCTCGACTCGAACTCGGGCTCGAATCGCCATACTAACGAGTTGAGTCGAGCTACCCAATACTCGACTCGATAAGCTCGTGAGATACTCGAATTTTTTTACATATGTATATAATATAATTTGTGAAATATAACCAAAAAAATTATTAATTGGACAAAAAGTAAGAAAATATTAATACATACTAGATTTATATTTTAAGTAAAAGAAATAACAATTTTATTGGTCAAAAATAAAATTACTAGCTAGATAATAAAAAATTAGATATTATTCTATATTGATTAAGTGTGTTTGAAGTGTTCACACAAGTTAAAAGCAAAATAGCTTCTCCACATCGGGTGGGTGATGATTATTTTGGCTCACAAGTGGGTAGTAAATTTAAGCCAAATTCCTTGTCCGACATCGCCCATGTAATTATGATTGTGACTCAAATGAGACTATTAAAGGAGTTTGGAAGGCTCTCCTTTAATATACCTGGCTATGGGCCCTCGTCCAAGGATATTATGTAGTGGTGTAAATGAAACGAGACTACTCGCGAGCTACTCGAAATCGACTCGGTCAAAACTCGGTCAACACTCGACTCGAGTAGACTCGACTCAAACTCGAGCTCGACTCGACATACTAACGAGTGGAGTCGAGCTTGGATTTTAACTACTCGAGTGTTTTCGAGTCGAGTTAGAGCTTGAAAAATGGCTATCGAGTTCGAGTCGAGTATACCAATAGTCGAGCTCGACTCGCATCATTTACACCCCTAGGCCTCCCACATTGCCACTTGAAGCCCTCAATATTTAATTGTTCCACCAGCGTACCTCGGAGGGCTGGCACCTAATCCTTACTAAGGACTAAGGGATCATTGGGTCTTGAAAAATTCAATTTAAAAGTGTTGCCACTAAAAATTAAACTACTAACCTCTAACTAAATTGAATGTCAAATGACCAAGTGCATCAAAATTGGTCAACTATATCATTCAATGTTATAGGTAAGGCACCACTAGGCTCTTTTTTTTTTGCACCAAAAAAATCTAGAACATGGGATATTTTATTTGCATAAGAAATTACATAAATATTCATAGTAAAATATGTCAAAAACTAGTCCCCTAATCCCGCTCAAAATTCGGAAAAGATTCCCTATATAAGATTTGGGTGTTCCCCCTATTCTTCGTCCGTAGTGGTATCAGATGTCCTTTGATCAGACGGGTGTTAAATTAAGGGATGTGCATTAATGACAGTCCTGCAAGGGAGAGGACCAACGAGACACGAACTCAACAACAAACATTGCAATATTTCAACAAAGTATTGTCACCACACGAATTCGAACTCGCGATATCGGAGTGTTCTCACCTCAATCATCTTGCAACTTACCATCAGTCTATGTTCCTGGTGATAGGAGCCATACCAAATCTTGAGTGGATTAGATGTGGTCGGCATTCCAATTTCTTTTCGAGTCATTTGAAGTATTTTGAGTTTATTGTATCTATATTTTTAATTTATGAATTTATATTTTCTGTGTCCATAAACCTATTTATCAACCAATATTTTATTATACAGAATTTTCCATAATTCTATTTTAAATAAAATAATTAAAAAAATTCGTCAACAAATTGACACAAATTATTGTTCAATAAATTAAAAATAATATAAAATGCTAATCAACTCCCTATAAAATATAAAAGTTAATTTTTATATTTTCAAAATCTTAATATAAAAGGACAACATACACACATAGAGCTGCAAACGGGTCGGACTCGAGTCGAGTACACCCGAACTCGAGTCGGGTTTTTTTATTTTTTGAATTCGGGTCGAGTTATCCCGAGTCGAGTCGGGCAGGGCATGAGGCTGTCAAGTTCGACCCGCTCGAGTACACTCGGGTCACCCGAGTAGCTCGTCGAGTTGGGTGGGTCGGGTAGGATTTGGGTCGAGTCGGGTTGTACCTATTTTTTTTTGACATTTTCTGCATATTTTTCTGTAAAACTCAAATCTTTTTATTCTACAAAAATTTACTTTTTACATAAATATCAAACAAGAAAAGAAAATCATAACGTTAAAAAATAAAAGTAAGAAAAAAACCAACATAAAATTAGGAAAAAATTACTAAGAACAAGAAGTAACTAAGAAGCGCAAAAAAAAAAATCACAGTCCAGTACAAAATCCGGATAGGATTCGGGTCGAGCCGAACCCGGTATAAAATTTGAACACTGCGGCCGGGTAGTCGAGTACACCCGACCCGACTCGACTGTTGTGTCGAGGTTTATACGTCTCAACAGGCGATCGCCTCGAGAGGCCGGCGGCCGATCGAGCCCGGCTGAAGGCGGTCGGGCTGATCGAAGGTCCCAGGACAAGTCCCGGTGCCGAGTGATCGACATCTAAGGCGATCGTCTCTCGGTACTTGGCGATCGACCCCTGGTGACCGACCAGATGCCGACCGCCTCATGCCACGCGAAGCCAACTATCGTCCAGTCGGCAAAGGCCTAAGATCGGGACAGTGACCCACGTGCAGATCCGGAAAAGGCGCCGCCTGTAATATCCGGATTTATTACTGTGTATTTTACCTGTATTCGAACCCTGTATTATTCGGATTTGTGGTTTTGATTATTGGAGTATGATATTTCTTGCATTGGCATCCTTGTACTTAAGTATAACAACATGCAAATTTTCTCTTGCAAACTCGTGATAGCGCACGCTAAGAATGTAGCTTAACGCGCGCTATCGGCTATTACTAGCGCACGCTACGTATGTAGGAGTTGCGTGCGCTAGACACTGAATTATTGAGGTAGGTGGCTAGCACATGCGCCAGCCGAGACATGGGTCCGGGTAAGATTCCATGGACGAACACAGACGATTTTGGAGTCAACTCTTATTAGCGCGCGCTAAGGAATGCTTAGTAGCGTGCGCTAATTAACTAAAGTGCAGAATATTATAAATGAGACAACCACCCGTTTTGGCTTACATTTCCTTCGTCCATTCTTCATTCTTGAGAGGCCAGAGAGCTTTAATCATCCCTCTAACACACTTAGAACACATCTTAGTGATCCTTGAATATTGGTTATCACTTGTGAGTGATCATTGAAGAGAAGTAACACCTTGGAGTGGCACATAACCAACCGGATCGGATTCTACCTTGTGGTTCAGTGATTTCGGCATATTAAGGTATGTTCAACCTATCACCAGCCTTAGATTTGGATTCCAAGGGATTAGATGATCATGCTAACGTGATATTGAATTTCATTAGTGAATTATTCAACAAACATCATGTTTTAAGATTGGAATGTCTATGCTTATGATATTATCGTTGGAACCTCGTAGTTGGAATCCTAGTACTTCAAGTGATAAGAGAACATTCTGAAGTTTATTATCCGTATGATTTATGTTATCTTAGTGATCATAATTGGAGGTGGTATCATTTTCGGTTATAAGGACTTAAGGGAAGAATCGTCTTAGGAAATATTCTTTTGTATAAGTTGAAATTGTTAGTTCACCTCTAGATGAAGTCTGAATATGTATAATGATAGTAGAATCTAATACATCAACCGGAGATCACCAACTTCGCATGAGAATTGTAATCAAGATGGATTATGGTGTTCTGATGACTATACGTATACTTGCACCTCGAAGTTGTTAGTATCCAGGAGATCATTCATAAAGGTTATGATCATAACATGAAGCCGGATAACAAACATTAATTACTGAGGGATTCGCTTACTTCATCACCATTTGTATAATTTGCTGACCTCCAGTGAACTGCCATGCACTCTTAGCGTGCGCTAAGCTACGAGAATTAACGTGCGCTATCGAGTACGTTTAGCGTACGCCACGTTTGGGACTTAGCGTGCGTTAAGTCATCAGCTGAGTCAGTCGGCTGATCAGTGAGGCACTGACCACGCCTGGTTAGCGTACGCTAGGCTGTGTGTACTGCGTGCGCTAACGAGTAGCATTAACGTACACTACATAGGATTCGTAGCGTGCGTTAAGCTATCCAGACAGATTACATATTAAGGACTTTCTACCGTAATTGTTGAATTGTTAGACATTCATTCGGCATGAAATGAATTCTATGCTATTTCTTTTGTTAAGGTTCGGGCTTAACACATGATTGATCGAAGGGGATGACCTTCGAGTAATTTGATATTCGTGGAAGTTTATTCTTGTCAACGAACCGAGGCAAGTACTTTAATTAGAATTGTTTATATTACGACAATTATGATGTGATTGTATCGTGTAAATATGTTGTGATTATATGTCCACCATGCGTTGATCCGACGGGAATCATCATGGGAATCTATAGCTGTGTGCGCTGGATCGTCGGACAGGTAGTTCCACCATGTGTTGGTCCGACGGGATCATCATGGGAATCTATAGCTGTGTGCGCTGGATCGTTGGAATACCATTAGTATGTTGAAACTGTTGTGATATGCTATGTGTTGTGGATATTTCTCGTTGGAGAAACTTGTTAAGATATAATTGTTGATTATATCATTGTTGTATGATTATTGTACTTGTACTAGCATCGTTGTGCTAACCCCTTCGGGGGTGAATATTTGGGTATGTTCAGGATCCAGGAGAGCGGGGAAACAACCACTGGAGATGCATGACGACGAGGGTGCAGAGTGATGTTCGTAGGGTTTCTTATGCATTGTTTGTTGGTTATTTCAATAAGTACTCGAGTACATCGTCAGTTTATAATGTTTGGATTTTAGTGATGTAATAATAACTCTTCATTGAATATTTGTAATCTCGGTTTTGAACCAGTCGGTTGAATTTTATTTCAGCAATTTCATAAATTGGTATCTATTATGGTCACTTCCTTCATTCAGCCTTGTAAATTCTTATGTAAAGGATTTACGGCGCTGTAATATTCCTGAATATATCGGGGGTGTTACAGAATATGGTATCAGAGCTAAGATTATGGATATCTTGGCCATTGGGTTAAAATAGGGGTCATTTACGTCTTTTGAGGTAACCGGCCGTGAATAACATCACTGTACTGCCTACGTCTTCATGCGAACGGTGGTTGTAAGTTCCTAAACTCTATCTCGTTCTTTACATGTTGTACCTCTTTATACTTGAACATTAGAACGATGTTGTTTCCTGTATATTGAGTATTTGTGCTTACAGTATGTTGAGAGGCGGACGTGGACGTGGTCGCGGTCGTGGACGCGGACGAAGAAATGCTGAAAGGGAGGCGTTTCCTTCTAATCAGGCCAGTCATAGCTCAGGCGAGCCGCAACGATCCATCAATAACGAACCGGAACCTACTGTACCAGAAATCCTTCGTCAGGTAGTGAACCAGATGACCCAGTTCGCTCAGGTCGTGGACCGAATGCAGGTGGCGGTGGGATTTCAGCAGGGAGATGGACAACAAAGGATACCAGAAATGGGAAATCGAGGTGACCGATGGTTGCAAGAGGTAGCGAAAATGCAACCACCCAAATTTGACGGCTTTTCTGAGACTCCCACTTGGGATCATTGGTTGAAGGAATTGGAGAAAATTTTTGCTGGAATTAATTGCCCAGACGACAGGAGAGCTCCTATTGCCCAGTACTTTCTGATAGGGGAAGCATCCGAGTGGTGGGAAGCTATCCGACCTGCAGATCATGATGCCAATTGAACAGAATTTAAAATAATGATGGAAGCCCAGTACTGCCCTCGTCCTCTGAGGGAAGCCAAAATTCGGGAGTTTTTCTCCGCTCAGCCATCAGACGAACCCGTATCCCAGACGATTAAGACGTTTAATCAGCAGTTGGCATTTGTTCGACATTTGGTCAGGACAGATACAGAGATGATGATTCACTTTGAAATGAGGATGAAACCAGAAATCCAGAGGTACATGTTCGGTTTTGAATGTACCACTCTCCGCCAATACCAGGATAAGGCGTTGGCGTATGAAATAAAAGAAGCAGCAATGGAGAAGTTTATGGAGTCGAAGAAGCAGAAGGTCTATGGTACTTTTACAGAGCACAAGAGCAGTGGGCCCCGCAAGGCCCAGTCTTCTTTTCATTCTTTCAAGAAACCTCCGCACCCATCTAAGAGCGGAAAGAATTTCGGAACAATGTCGGCTACGACAGATACAGCTAGGAAGTGCTTTAACTGTGGTCGCCCAGGCCACCTTTGGCGTGATTGTTTGCGCACTCCAGTTACATGTTTTGATTGCGGACAGGAATGGCACCGTGCAACGTTTTGCAAGGATGCCACCAAGTATAATGGAACCCGTTCATCGCAGCCAGTTCAGAAGGAAGCTAGTATCCAACAGACGCAGCAAAGTGTTCAGATACCTCAAAATTTTGGCCGCGGACGAGGCAGAGGACAATGGGACCGAAAGGGGACATCGAGTGCCGGATCTGTCCCCCCACGTCTGTACGAGATGAGGAGGACAGACGATCAGGATGCTGCTGTCGCATCAGGTACTATCCAGATCCTTTCCCAGCCAGTTAGCGTTTTATTCGATACAGGAGCTACGCATTCTTTTATATCCTTGTCTTGTGTAAATCGTTTGCATGTTTCTGGTTTTCACACTTGTGAACCTTATATTGTTCGTTTACCGAGTGGAGAAAGGATTGTTGGGAACTTAGAAACTAGAGATTTCCCTGTATCATTTGGGGGTAGGGAGTGGCTCTCAAATCTGATTGTGATAGAAATGCAAGGAGACGACCTGATACTCGGAGACGATTGGCTTAATCGATATGGAGCTATTGTAAACTACCGAAGGAGGAATATTTCGCTGATCGCTGACAATGGCTCCGAAGTACTGTTTGAAGGATGGAAACCAGGAAGTTCAGGAAAGTTGATCAAAGCAATGAAAGCAGTCAAATTGTTGAAACAGGGCTGTACCGGATACTGGTGTTATGCAATGAAGAGAGAAGACGAAATTGTGAAACTTTCATCCATTCCTGTTGTTAATGAATTTCCAGATGTATTTCCTGACGAGTTACCTGGACTACCTCCACGACGGGATGTAGAATTCACCATTGAGCTGGAACCCGGAGCTACCCCAATTTCTAAGGCGTTGTATCGTATGGCACCTATTGAGATGTATGAACTGAAAAAGCAGCTGGAGGAATTACTGGACAAAGGCTACATCCAGCCAAGCGTTTCGTCCTGGGGAGCACCAGTTCTTTTTGTTCGGAAGAAGGATGGATCGCTTCGACTGTGTATCGACTATCGAGAGTTGAACAAGATGACGATTAAGAACAAGTATCCATTGCCACGGATTGATGACCTGTTCGACCAGTTGCAAGGAGCAACAGTATTTTCTAAAATCGATCTGAGATCAGGATACCATCAGCTGAGGATTAAGGAATTTGATGTTCCAAAGTCAGCATTCAGAACTCTCTACGGACACTATGAGTTTGTAGTGATGCCGTTTGGTCTCACTAATGCACCTGCTGTATTCATGCAGTTGATGAACCGAGTGTTTATCGAATATTTGGATAAATTTGTGGTCGGGTTCATTGATGATATTCTGGTGTATTCTAAGAGCCCAGAAGAACATGCGCAGCATTTGCGGATAGTATTAGAACTTTTGAGAAGCGAGCAACTGTACGCCAAACTCTCTAAGTGTGAATTCTGGCTAAAGGAAGTAATGTTCCTCGGTCATGTGGTATCAGCTGAAGGAGTCCGAGTAGATCCTCAGAAGATTGAAGCAGTTTTGGATTGGAAGCCTCCAAAGAATGTGAAAGAAGTCCGAAGTTTCTTAGGACTTGCTGGGTATTATCGTCGGTTCGTGGAAGGGTTTTCCAAAATTTCCCGTCCACTTACTCGACTCCTGCAGAAAACGCAAAAGTTTGAGTGGAACGAATCGTGTCAAACTAGTTTTGATGAATTGAAGAAGAGATTGACGACAGCACCAATTTTATCACTTCCACAGGGGACTGGAGGATTCATAGTTTACAGTGATGCTTCGAACCAAGGACTCGGATGCCTATTGATGCAGAATGACAAGGTGATCGCTTATGCTTCACGACAGCTGAAACCTTATGAAGTGAATTATCCAACCCATGATTTCGAGCTAGCAGCAGTAATTTTTGATTTGAAGATCTGGAGGCATTATCTGTACGTGACTCACTGTCAGATCTTTACGGATCACAAGAGTCTCAAATACATCTTCAGTCAGAAAGAATTGAACATGCGGCAAAGAAGATGATTAGAGCTGATCAAGGACTATGACCTGGAGATTTTGTATCATCCAGGCAAAGCGAATGTTGTGGCCGATGCACTCAGCCGCAAGCCTGTTTCTATTCAGATGCTGGAGACTCTGACCTCTCAACTTAGCCTTCAACGAGAGATGATTCGAGAAGGAATTGAAGTGTGGTTTCAAAAAGTCCAAGGACAACTATGCGTGATGGAAATAACTTCATCATTAACCGAAGAAATCAAATCTAGACAGGCACATGACCCTCTGATGATTCGGTTACGTGATGAAGTGATCAAGGGAAAGGCCCCCAGATTCGTAATTCATGATGATGGAGTTTTGAGATTTCAGAACCGACTCTGCATTCCCGATTTCAATGTTCTGAAACAGACGATTATGAAGGAAGCTCACAGTTCGCCCTATTCTATCCACCCGGGCACCAGTAAAATGTATAAGGACTTGAAGCAGAATTTCTGGTGGGGCAACATGAAGAAAGATGTAGCGGACTATGTTTCGAAATGCTTGACTTGTCAGCAGGTTAAGATCGAGCATCAACGGCCTGCCGGAATGTTGAAGCCGCTTCCAATTTCTGAATGGAAGTGGGAAGACATATCGATGGACTTTATCACCAGTATGCCGAGAACCAAGACAGGAATGAACATGATTTGGGTGATAGTTGATCGTTTAACCAAATCAGCTCATTTTCTAGGCATTAAGGACACGTGGGGACCAGAGAGGTTGGCACGAGTATTTATATCGGAGATAGTTCGATTGCATGGTACGCCGAAGACCATTATTTCTGATAGAGACAGCCGTTTTGTGTCTCACTTTTGGAAAGCAGTTCATAAGGCCTTGGGGACCGAATTGAACTTCAGTACAACTTATCACCCTCAGACTGACGGACAATCCGAGAGGACCATTCAAACGGTGGAGGATATGCTGAGGGCTTGTGCCTTAGATTGGTCAAATGATTGGGAAATTCATCTACCATTGATTGAATTTACCTACAACAATAGTTGGCATGCTTCCATTAAGATGGCACCATTCGAGGCATTATACGGGAGGAGATGCAGATCACCCATATGCTGGGACGATTCATCAGACTTGATTGAAACAGAACCAGAGTTGATCGTGCAGACTCGAGAGAAGATAGCCTTGATTCGTGAAAGGCTGTTGACCGTCCAGAGTCGCCAGAAATCTTACGCAGACATACGTCGTCGCCCATTGGAGTTCAGTACTTGAGACCACGTACTTTTGAAGGTTTCTCCTACTCGAGGAATCTTTCGTTTCGGAAGAAAAGGAAAGCTGAGTCCGAGATATATCAGATCATTTGAGATCCTTGAGAGAGTTGGAGAGTTGGCATACAGATTGGCATTGCCGCCGTCATTGTGCCATGTTCATAATGTGTTCCACGTATCCCAGTTACGGAGGTATATACCAGATCCTAGTCATGTCATTGATTTCGGCGAGATCGAAGTCACTCAAGATGGGACGTTTGAATAAAGACCGGTCAAGATACTCGAGAGTCGAGTTAAGCAGTTGAGAAACAAACCCATCGTTTTGGTCAAAGTTCAATGGTCTCGCCAGGGAGTGGAAGAAGCCACATGGGAAACGGAAGATGGCATGAAGTCCAGATATCCCGAGTTATTTTCGTCTTGAGTTTCGGGACGAAACTCCTTTTTAGTAGGAGAGTATATAATATCCGGATTTATTACTGTGTATTTTACCTGTATTCGAACCCTGTATTATTCGGATTTGTGGTTTTGATTATTGGAGTATGATATTTCTTGCATTGGCATCCTTATACTTAAGTATAACAACATGCAAATTTTCTCTTGCAAACTCGTGATAGCGCACGCTAAGAATGTAGCTTAACGCGCGCTATCGGCTATTACTAGCGCACGCTACGTATGTAGGAGTTGCATGCGCTAGACACTGAATTATTGAGGTAGGTGGCTAGCACATGCGCCAGCCGGGACATGGGTTCGGGTAAGATTCCCGCGGACGAACCTGGACAGTTTTGGAGTCAACTCTTATTAGCGCGCGCTAAGGAATGCTTAGTAGCGTGCGCTAATTAACTAAAGTGCAGAATATTATAAATGAGACAACCACCCGTTTTGGCTTACATTTCCTTCATCTATTATTCATTCTTTAGAGGCCAGCGAGCTTTAATCATCCCTCTAACACACTTAGAACACATCTTAGTGATCCTTGAATATTGGTTATCACTTGTGAGTGATCATTGAAGAGAAGTAACACCTTGGAGTGGCACATAACCAACCGGAGTCGGATTCTACCTTGTGGTTCAGTGATTTCGGCATATTAAGGTATGTTCAACCTATCACCAGCCTTAGATTTGGATTCCAAGGGATTAGATGATCATGCTAACGTGATATTGAATTTCATTAGTGAATTATTCAACAAACATCATGTTTTAAGATTGGAATGTCTATACTTATGATATTATCGTTGGAACCTCGTAGTTGGAATCCTAGTACTTCAAGTGATAAGAGAACATTCTGAAGTTTATTATCCGTATGATTTATGTTATCTTAGTGATCATAATTGGAGGTGATATCATTTTCGGTTATAAGGACTTAAGGGAAGAATCGTCTTAGGAAATATTCTTTTGTATAAGTTGGAATTGTTAGTTCACCTCTAGATGAAGTCTGAATATGTATAATGATAGTAGAATCTAATACATCAACCGGAGATCACCAACTTCGCATGAGAATTGTAATCAAGACGGATTATGGTGTTATGATGATTATACGTATACTTGCACCTCGAAGTTGTTAGTATCCATGAGATCATTCATAAAGGTTATGATCATAACATGAAGCCGGATAACAAACGTTAATTACTGAGGGATTCGCTTACTTCATCACCATTTGTATAATTTTCTGACCTCCAGTGAACTGCCATGCACTCTTAGCGTGCGCTAAGCTACGAGAATTAACGTGCGCTATCGAGTACGTTTAGCGTACGCCACGTTTGGGACTTAGCGTGCGTTAAGTCATCAGCTGAGTCAGTCGGTTGATCAGTGAGGCACTGACCATGCCTGGTTAGCATACGCTAGGCTGTGTGTACTGCGTGCGCTAACGAGTAGCATTAACGTACGCTACATAGGATTCGTAGCGTACGTTAAGCTATCCAGACAGATTACATATTAAGGACTTTCTACCGTAATTGTTGAATTGTTAGACGTTCATTCGGCATGAAATGAATTCTATGCTATTTCTTTTGTTAAGGTTCGAGCTTAACACGTGATTGATCGAAGGGGACGACCTTCGAGTATTTTGATATTCGTGGAAGTTTATTCTTGTCAACGAACCGAGGCAAGTACTTTAATTAGAATTGTTTATATTACGACAATTATGATGTGATTGTATCGTGTAAATATGTTGTGATTATATGTCCACCATGCGTTGATCCGACGGGAATCATCATGGGAATCTATAGCTGTGTGCGCTGGATCGTCGGACAGGTAGTTCCACCATGTGTTGGTCCGACGGGATCATCATGGGAATCTATAGCTGTGTGCGCTGGATCGTTGGAATACCATTAGTATGTTGAAACTGTTATGATATGATATGTGTTGTGGATATTTCTCGTTGGAGAAACTTGTTAAGATATAATTGTTGATTATATCATTGTTGTATGATTATTATACTTGTACTAGCATCGTTGTGCTAACCCCTTCGGGGGTGAACATTTGTGTATGTTCAGTATCCAGGAGAGCGGGGAAACAACCACTGGAGATGCATGACGACGAGGGTGCAGAGTGATGTTACGGCACAGTTTCTTGCATTGTTTGTTGGTTATTTCAATAAGTACTCGAGTACGTCGTCAGTTTATCATGTTTGGATTTTAGTGATGTAATAATAACTCTTCATTGAATATTTGTAATCTCGGTTTTGAACCAGTCGGTTGAATTTTATTTCAGCAATTTCATAAATTGGTATCTGTTATGGTCATTTCCTTCATTCAGCCTTGTAAATTCTTATGTAAAGGATTTACGGCGCTGTAATATTCCTGAATATATCGGGGGTGTTACACCGCCAGCACATGGATCGTTGACCACAGCCTGTCAGCATCTTTCCACCAACCGACAGACCCGCCGAAAGTAGTCCAGTGGGGCCGCCCGTGACAGCAACTCAGGACGCGTGCTAGCTCCTCATTGGACCGCACAGCTGGCTGCCAGCAGTAGCCACGGACTTTAAGGCAGACAGACCATGTGACATAAAGACGATCGCCCCTTATTATATTACATAAAAGTCGATCGCCCGCCAGTAAACATGACATCCCAGCTCTTATAAGTAGAAGGCTGCCTGCACTTGGACAAAGGCTCCAATTTTTCTCTCTGACTCTCTGCTTCTGAACAAGCTCGACCCATAACTTGGCTTTCTTAATCTTGGCAACAGCTATCTCTCGGCCTTTCTTCTCTCTCAGCACCTCTTACACGAAAGACGGTCGGCGGAGACAGAACACGCAGAGCTTCGCTCAAGAGCTAGATAAATGGGATCTTTTACACTCATTGTAATCGCATTCTTACATTAATACTTGTATCCCTGAATATTTGTATTAATAACATCTCGCGAGAGCATTCAAGCCCGGGCCTAACAAACCCGGCAAATCTTGTGTTATTTCCATCCCCACGGATGTGCTCTCGCAATTTGCTGTTGCTCGACCATTCCAGCAATATCTATCTTCGGATAATATTTCGGGCAACAACAATTGGCGCTAGAGGAAGGGACATTTACCCTCAATTTTTATTCCTACCGCCTCGAAGAAGACTCACTGTTCTCCGGGGCATATACCTGAAGAAACACTCACTGTTTTTCAGAGAAAAGCCTTCAGAATAATGACTTCTGCATCCACGTCGAAGAAAGCCGCTGGCCGATCCGCCAAATGCCTCATTCCGTCTCAATCCGAGTCACAGCCTATGGCGGAGGGTAGCCGCCGCGGTACGAGACTCTCGATCCCGCCCCCGAGGAACGGCCCAAGCCTCTCGCTCGATCAGTTCCAAACCGCGGAACAGATCGAAGAGGCCATGGCCATCCTACACGAGCGACGGAGAGCTTTCGACGCGCCGCCCGCTATAACCCCATCGGCCATCCGCCGCGTGAGCAAACGGAAATTCAAGGGGCTAATGACTGAGCGATCGCCAGGAGGCCCCCATTCGCAAGAAGAGGCGCTCGCCAGCCGGGGCACCTCTGTTTTCAGCCGCCTAAGCAGCAACCCATCATGGCGACCGGGGCAGTCCGGCCCCAGCCATGAGACGACGGAGCCCGAGTCTGTCACCAGGAGTTCGGCGTATCCGACTCCCAGAAGGCAGGCCAGCCACCTGGCTCTTTCTTGCCAAAGAACCGAGATCGGCGACCGCGGAGTCAGGAGATCGGTACACG
The DNA here is from genome assembly GCA_033398695.1 of Orobanche coerulescens. Classification (NCBI taxonomy): domain Eukaryota; kingdom Viridiplantae; phylum Streptophyta; class Magnoliopsida; order Lamiales; family Orobanchaceae; genus Orobanche; species Orobanche coerulescens. The sequence goes on along the minus strand of CM065813.1, from coordinate 10,027,482 downwards.
ATCGCCTCGGCTCCCGCTCCGGAAGCCGAACCACGAGCGACCATACTACAGCGATGGTCGCGATGCAACTCCAGCTCGACGACATGAAGGCGCTCCTAGAGACTGGGGCAAGCGCCAATAGCAAGATCGCCGGACCGAGCGAGCCCCTCGCGGTCCACATCGAGCTCGCCCCCGTGCAGCGTAGGATCGCTCCTCCCAAAACACCTCTGTTCGAGGGGAGGTCGGATCCCAATACTCACTTGAGCAAGTTCCGGATCTACATGACCGGGTGCGGGGCATCAGACGCGACCAGGTGCCGAATGTTACCGCTAACGCTGGGCGACCTGGCCCATAGGTGGTACGTCTCCTTGCCACCGCGATCCGTCAATTCCTTTGACCAACTGGCAAACGACTTCATAGCGTACTTCGCCACCAAGGTCGCTCGGCCGGAAGGTCCCCGTCGCATGATGCAAATCAGGCAAGAGGAAGAAGAGTCCGACGCAGACTACATCGACCGGGTAGACGAGATCATCCTCAACGGCGAGCCCGTAAGTGATGAGATCGCCCTCTACTCGGTCCTAGGGGGATTCTATGGTCTTTCGCCTATGTTCTTGCATCTTACGAAGGACCTCCCCCTGACCTACGCGATCTTCCGTGCCAAAGCCGCAGACTTTCTGGCCAGGCAAAGGTTACTTTTCAACCTATGAGTAACGCGATCGGCAGCCGAACGACGATCACCAGTCTTCCAGCCCGATCGCCATCATCAAAGCAACATCATCAAAACCGGAGGACTCGCTCGCCATCCACAGTTCATCATCTAACATGGTGGACTACGGCACGAGATCGCCTCCACCGCACAACGTACACCGTCGAAGGTCGGCATCTACATGACGATCCGAGGTAGAAGAGTGCAGCCATGGTCCTGGTAGTCGATGGAACCGACTGCTTCGGCCATGCAAGGTCCCTTTGGGCCAAGATCGCCCGCCCTTCGTTTAAATACGAGGCCGGCGTAGTATGAGGGCCCTACAAAACTAATCAGTGGACACCATCGCCCGCCCTCAAAGGTTCATCATTTAACATGGTGAACCCGGACAATGCGACGCGTCACTACCCCCGTCTCAACGTACACCGTCGAGGGTCCCCATCTTCATGGCGGGCTGAGGTGGAAGCAGAGCTAACAAGCCGCGGAAGTGGAGTTGATTAATCCGACGACGCCCCGCGGAAGGACTCCTCTAGACCAAGACCGCAAGCTCTTCGTTTAAATACGAGACGGGGCGCAGCCTAACAGAGGACCCTGACAATAAAATGAGTCACGAGACAGACAATGTCGCTCGCGCATAAGACACGTTCATGGAGTCGGTCCATCGAACTCCGCGACTGTGCACGGTTCCTCAGCGACGAAACAATCAAGTTTCTACGAGGGATCGGCCAAAATTATTTTTTGCAGGTACAAGACCGAAGATAGATAGCCAATCGACCAGATCGCCCAAGTCTGAAACCAAAGTCAGCTCAACGGATCGCCCGTCTTAGTCCTACACGATCGCCAACAAGAACCAGCTCACCCAATGTCTTCAACATCGGAGCGAGCTAGGGGGCAATTGTTGTGTCGAGGTTTATACGTCTCAACAGGCGATCGCCTCAGAGGCCAAGACAGCGAGCGAGCCTAGCGGCAAGGCGGATCGTCCGTCGAAGGTCCCGGGACAAGTCCGGTCTTGGCGATCGACATCTAAGCGATCGTCTCCGGTACTTAGCGATCGACCCACAGTGACCGACCGGATGCCGACCGCCTCATGCCACGCTTGGCGATAAATCCGATCGGCAAAGGCCTAAGCTCGATCTGATCACGTGCAGATCTGGAAAAGGCGCCGCCAGCACATGGATCGTTGACCACAGCCTGCCAGCATCTTTCCACCAACCGACATACCCGCCGAAAGTAGTCCAGTGGGGCCGCCCGTGACAGCAACTCAGGACGCGTGCTAGCTCCTCATTGGACCGCGCAGCTGGCTGCCAGCAGCACCCACGGACTTTAAGGCAGACAACCCATGTGACATAAAGACGATCGCCCCTTATTATATTACATAAAAGGCGATCGCCCGCCAGTAAACAGGACATCCCAACTCTTATAAATAGAAGGCTGCCTGTACTTGGACAAAGGCTCCGATTGTTCTCTCTGACTCTCTGCTTCTGAACAAGCTCGACCCATAACTTGGCTTTATTACTCTTGGCAACAGCTATCTCTCGGCATTTCTTCTCTCTCAGCACCTCTTACACGAAAGACGGTCGGCGGAACACGCAGAGCTTCGCTCAAGAGCTAGATAAATAGGATCTTTTACACTCACTGTAATCGCATTCTTACATTAATACTTGTATCCCCGAATATTTGTATTAATAACATCTCGCGGGAGCATTCAAGCCCGGGCCTAACAAACCCGGCAAATCTTGTATTATTTCCATTCCCACGGACGTGCTCTCGCAATTTGCTGTTGCTCGACCATTCCAGCAATATCTATCTTCGGATAATATTTCGGGCAACAACAATTGGCGCTAGAGGAAGGGGCATTTACCCTCAATTTTTATTCCTACCGCCTCGAAGAACACTCACTGTTCTCCGGGGCATATACCTGAAGAAACACTCACTGTTCTTCAGAGAAAAGCCTTCAGAATAATGACTTCTGCATCCACGTCGAAGAAAGCCGCTGGCCGATCCGCTAGATGCCTCATTCCGCCTAATCGGATCGGGTAATCGGGTAATATACTATACACATATCCTATCCGTACCCCATAAAATTTCGGGTTCGGTCGATACCCGACCCAATTTCGAATTTATCCGACATGTAAGATCGGGTACGAATAAAGTTGATATCCCCAGAGCTCTGACAAGGGCGGACCATAACTATATACTCATGCGGCGCACATGAACTTTTGGAGAAAAAACAATGAATAATGCTACATATACACGATATGTTCACATAATTGTAGATACATATATTTTATCTATTTATTTAATGTAACACCCATTTATTTATTATGATCCCATCATAAATAAATTGATAAATTTATATATATATATATACACACAAATATATATACATGCAGCATTAGAGAAAAAATAGTCATAGCCATACAAAGAATTAATTCGACATGTTGTTGTTATCCATGGACCATAAATCAATAAACATGGCGAAACGTTTTAATTCACTCGTGCGTTCACTGATTTTATTTTTCGATAAATAATTGAATTTTTAGTTAGGTCTAAAACTTAATTTTTTTATTTTAGCAAACTCATTTAATTTATCTGTTCAAATCGGCTGTACTAACACGCACCGCTACAAAAAAGCGTTATTTTACCTTTATCGTTGACATTGTTCCTACATTACGTGTAGCATATTAACGTTGTTATTTGACCATCAAAATACATTCTTCAATTCTTTAAAAATGGATGTAAACATTTGTTTGTGATAAGTTTTCATAGTATGAGTAAATGTTAAAAGTGACTATTTATAGTTTGTAAGAAATTATGAGTTGTAGTAAGTTTTTTACTTTTTTTATTTATATTCAGTTAATAATGCACTTTGATCAGATTAATAGTAATTTCATCAATTCATAAAAATATCATCTTTCACGGTATCTCGATGAGCTCTTATGTCAATTTACTAAGCTACATTAGATGTGGCTAACTTATTAAATCAAATAACTCTCTACGTATGAAAATGAAGTCGCATTGAGTTTGACCAATTAACACTTCAAATATGTATATTTGTATGGTTATAAACAACTAATTATACCGTCAATCATAAAATATGATTTACAAATAGCATAATTTGATAAGTAAATAAGTGTATAATATCGTTTAAATACATCGGTTTGTTATCACTTTAATCCTTTATCTTGCACTCTTGCACTGTATCACTCTCAAGTAGTGATTCGCTCGTCATATGTACCAACTAAATATTCATTCACTTTCAATGTACCAAATCTTTCGTGTTGCATTCTACCTTCATTTATAGTCATTGCCAAAACAAAAACACAATTAACTAAAGATAAATCAAGCATAAATATTCACTACTCAACAATACTTGTGACCCTACTCGCTTAGAATGATTTATGATATCCAACATGTTTGCTAAGCTTTTGATCGACATTGGAAAAATAAATGTGAACTTACTTAGAATTATGTAAGAGTTTCATGCATGTGTTGCTAAGCCTTCGATCAACATCGACAAATAACCTGCCAATATTACAGATGAATTTCTCAAGGCCGAATGATCTCTTAGTCTTTGACTAAGGGTTAGGTCGTAGCCCCCGGGGTAGCTGACGAATAGTTACAATATCATGTGCTTCAAGCGGCAGTGTTGGAGGCCTGATCTCGGTGGGAACATGCGGTTGGATTATGGAGACTCGACATGCCTATCTATCGGGGTCCAGCATGGAGCAATCACTCGGCGAGTAACTCATTGTGCGCGAAAGGGGAGTGTATTTAATTGTTAGTCAGGTACATTATCTCGCGGTTTAACTGAAAGCTATTCTGAGAGCCGTTGTTGTTTCTCATAGGATTAGTCATACAAAGTATAGATCACATATATATATATATATATAAAAAAAGTACTTTCTCTTTCCCAGCCAAAGATTGATAAAAAATGTATATATTTGATGTATTTTAGGTAATGATTGATATAAGTAATGATGATAAATATATGGTGATTAAAAATATCATTGATCGTGAAATCGATTGCTGGTAAAATTGTTGTTGACGAATGTATGATAAAAATTAAAAGATAAAAACGTTTGATTTGATACGTAAATTTACTAGAATAACTATTTTTTTATTGTAATATAAATTTTCATGGGGGGACAAAGACAGTATTCGGCGGTGTACCCACTAGGCCACTACCCACACTCTATGCCAACACGTGCATGTGTTGGCAGTTTTTGGACTAAAAAAATGCGTCTTACGTGTTTGACCTGTGATCTACAAAATATGCAAATGAAGCACGTTTCTATAAAGGGATAGTATATGTTAATTGCTTGTGAGGCAATTATTTCTGAATCGGCAATTTTTGTATACCGTTCCAAACTTATAGTTGACTAGTGTTCGATAACAGACTCGGTCTGATAGTATTATTATCAGTTAAATCGTGAGATGTATATCTGGTTCCCAGATTTTTAAATATCTTCAACTACCGCGCACAAGAAATCGTCCCCCAAGTGATTGCTTCATGCTGGACCTCCTCAAATCCAACTGCAGGGTCCCACCAATATCTGGCCTCTCACTGTCGGCAGGCGCCGATATTTAATTGTTCCACTGCAGAGGACCAGAGTCTCTTAACTGTCATAGATTAAAGAGTCATAAACCCTAGAATATTCTTGTTCCCAAAAGGACTCGAACCCGAGTCTTTCACTTCTTCCACGTGACCACTGAATCAAGTTCAATGGTTAAGAATCGGCATTTTTTTTTAGAAAACTACGTTTATTGTCCTAACGTATGGACCTTTTTACGTCCGTGTCCTAACTTAAGCATAATTGCAAATTGACATATAACGTATTCAAAATTTTAATTTCCGTGTCCTAATGACCGGAATCCGGCCAATTTACCTATGTGGCACACTGGAAATTTGACGTGGCTTGATTACATCATTTTAATAAAATAAAATTGGTCACATCAGCTCCAAATCATCAGTTATCACTTAAAAAATTATAAAATTAAAAAATTATAACAAATTATAAATATTATAAATGTGGTCAATTTTATTTTTAATTTTTTAAATTTTTAATATTTTAAAAAGTAAAAAAAATTATAAAATTGTAAAAAATTAAAAAATTGTAAAATTATAAAATAAAATTGTAAAATTATAGAATATAAAATTAAAAAATTAAAAAAATTATAAAAAAATTATAATTTTATAAAAATTTTCACATGTATGAAATTGATAACTGATGATTTGGAGCTGATGTGGTCAATTTTATTTTATTAAAATGATATAATCAAGTTATAAAACATGTGTGGCATTATATATTAAAGTATCTTCATTATTGAAAAAATTGACAATGCCACACATGTTTTATAACTTGATTCGATCATTTTAATAAAATAAAATTGACCACATCATCTCCAAATCATCAGTTGTCAATTCAAAAAAATTAAAAAATTATAATTTTTTTAATTATATTTAAAATTTTATTTTCTATAATTTTGTAATTTTATTTTATAATTTTACAATGTTTTAATTTATTTTTATTTTTTTACAATTTTATAATTATTTTGTACTTTTTAAAATATTAAAAAATTAAAAAATTAAAAAATTATAAAATAAAATTGACCACATTTATAATATTTATAATTTTTTAATTTTATAATTTTAGTTTACAGTTTTATTTTATAATTTTAATTTTAAAAAAAAAATTAAAATTATAAAATTTTAATTGACCCCATGTAAGCTTTTTTTATAATTTTTAATATTTTTTAATTTTATAATTTTATTTTACAATTGTATTTTATAATTTTACTTTTTCAATTTTATTTTATAATTTTATAATTTTTATTTTTTTAAGTGATAACTGATGATTTGAAGGAGATGTGGCCAATTTTATTTTATTAAAATGATGTAATCAAGCCACGTCAAATTTCCGGTGTGCCACATAGGCAAATTGGCCGGATTCCGGTCATTTGGACACTGATATTAAAATTTTGAATACGTTATATGACAATTTGCAATTATGCTTAAGTTATGATACAGACGTAAAAAAGTCCATACGTTAGAATTTTTAAATGAATCGGCATTTTTTAATTAGATACGAAATCGACATGGATGTTGATATATGAAATGACCAGATCAAAAGGACTATTTATAGGATGGATGCCGAAGACAGATAATTTCGGCGTAAAATAAGGGCTAAAATATTTTCTTTTTGCATAACAAAACTGCTACACACATAAATGTACACACAAATACACATCTTGCTTAGTAGGGGTTGTACCTCTACACAATCCCTACTACTTATAAAGTAGGGTACAACTCCTACTACGCAGGGTACAACCCCTACAAAGCAGGGGTGTGCATTTGTGTGTACAATTATGTGTGTGTAGCATTATTCATCACGAAAAGTGTGGTTTTATTATCTCTTTGGATCGTTGACAAAAAAGGGTCTTCTCTATAAAAGAAATGACCTCACTTAAAATATTAGTCTTTCTCTCAACTCAAAAAATATATCTTCTCCACTTTTTCCACCCAAAATTACATATCCCTTCTACTCTATTAAAACTCGTGTCACTGAGGCCTGTTCTTTTGGACTTATTTTTCAATTTTTTAGATCGATTCGATTCAGTCCATTCGGCCTGCGCCCATTCAGTCGATTCTTCTTCTTCTTCTTCTTCTTATTATTATTATTATTAATCTTAATTATTATTGTTATTATTACTAATAATAATACTATTATCGTTGTTGTTGATTACTATTATTATTATTATTATTATTATTTATCATTATTATTATTATTTACCCTTAATATATATTTGATTCGATTCGATTCAGTCCATTCGATTCGATTGGTCCATTCATTCGATTCGATTCAATTCAAATTCATTCAGTTCAATTCAATTCAATTCAATTCAGATTCATTCGGTTCAAAATAACAGAGCCCAACTCTGGACCCTATTTTTTGAACGGAAGAAGTATTTATTTACGAGGACAAAATAGAAATAGATAGGCAATACATTTTACTTTTCATCTTTATCTTTAATGATGTATGCGTTGGCCAATAAATCCATACTCCCTTTTCGATTTAGATTTTATTTTTTTATTTCTAAGTCTCCCATTATCCTTAATTCAAAATTAAATTTTATAGAACTATAAGAAAAATTAATTTTTCAATTTATTCTCATGGAATATTTGATTAAACTATAAAAATTACTCATATTTATCTGAAAACTTATACTGATTGTTATGATTATGAATTTTCATTAATTATTTGATTTAGAAAAAGTAGAGAATTTTTTGATTTAAGAAAATATGAATTCCATGAGAATTCTAGGGTAAATGCTGATTAATTCTTCAACTAATATTTTGGTAGTTCCATAAAATAGGCAAAAAAATTGTAGTTCCATAAAATATAATGAAAGACTTATTTTAAAAATTGGAAAAAATAAAAAACCTACCACTTTTAATTGGAAAAGAGTGGATAATATGTCAAGGATAAAATTGGAATATTATGTACTAAATTTGTAATCTTTAATAACTAGAAAAAAATAAAAAAACTCTGACTTAAATTCGGAAGTAGGGAGTATAAGATAAAAGATGTGCGCATGTTACTTGAATCACTCATGTAAACGCTTTCCTTATAGTATTTCTTGTACCCCGAAATGTGTCTTAAGGTCACAAACAAGAATACCGCAAGATACGACAACCCTAAATTTCGGACTGCACTAAGACAGAGTGAAATCCAAAAAATAGACAAGAACGATTTTCTGGATATAGAGTTTAAGGAAATGAGAATAGTTGATTCAAAAATCTGTATTGATTTCTCAAACTGAACTCAATTTTATAAAGAAATCATACCTATTCGCGAAAGGAGCACCATTTCGTTCAAACGACACGATCGTTGGCCAAACAACCGTTCATTTCGAAATGACATGACTTTGCATTCAAATAGCAAAATTAACCACCAATTGAAGAGGCGCAACAGTTGGCGAGAATCGCCGTGAGAAGCCCGCGGACCACGCCGTTTCGCCGGACTCATCACGAGCCCACGTGACCGGCGTGCCGAAGTGCGCCTACGAAGCGCCACTAAAGCCTCTAAGCCCGTGCCCGAGCCGGAGCCGGACGCTGCTGTCGCCGGTGCCACCGGCGAGCGGTGATGTGAGAGTAAAAAATGGCATAGATTTGCCACCTCACCTCCACCTCACATCCACATGGCATAGTCTCTCCACTAACACATGTTTATTAATGGTTATTAAATGATTACACTTATAAGGTGCTCAATTTCTTTGTGTTTGTTCCATGTGGGACTCATTTCCATTCACAAAACACATTATTTTGTTTTTAATGAACAATCAAATAAAAGTTTTAAAAATTAAATATTTTATTTAATGTTTTTTGGCTTTTCCAACAATCCCCCACTTGTTCAGAAAAGGCAAAATATAATCCAGAAGAAAAACAAAAAGTGTTAGTACAGATAAGTATATTTCGATTTGAACTAATTCTTAGTACAAGCAACACAAGACTTTATCGAAAATTAGGTAACTAGGCTTTGAACCTATTTTTCTTGTGATAAAGTCGGTGTTACTCAACACACACTCTTTAGTGTTCTTTGCCTACATCTCACGCTTAGCACCGTTAATGGCCATGTGCTCATCATGTCTCGTGAATTTTTCATGAGAGAAACTCCAACTCTCATTTTGGGACGGCACCATCCTTAAATTCACATAGGTGAAGTTCTTACAGCATCTCTGTTACTTACACATACTTGTCCTCATGACTGAACTTCATTAAGAGTTAAGAAAAAACTCAACCTCCAATAGTAACAGACAACATTACCGTATAATGTTGTGAACATCCAAATTAATGACTTATTCTTACCCATTGAACCTAATGTTAGTCAATTCCTAATGTTAGGTTGGGTTGCCATCATAGTCGGATCACTACTCAAGGAGTTTAAGACTCATCCCTCTCGAGGTCGATTTCACCAAATCTCTTGCAAGAGTTTACTGAACGGATCAACAATGTTAAATCTTGATCTCACATATATGAGCGAAATGATTCCATCTTTGATCAATTTCCTCACTTAGTTATGTCTAAGACTATTATGTCTAGACTTTCCATTATACACTTCACTATATGCTCTTATTAAGGTTGATTGACTATCACAATATATCGACACGGTTGATATATTGTCTCTATCCAATGGAACTTCTAAAAGAAGATTCCTTAACCATTCAGTCTCTTGACCTGCGGAAGCCAGGGCCACGAACTCTGATTCCATGGTCGAATGAGTATTACACGTTTGTTTCTTTGATTTCCAAGAAACTGCTCCTCCGGCAAGTGTAAATACCCATCATGTCGTAGATTTTTTATCTTCGACACTTGATATCCAACTTGCGTCAGTATATCCTTCTAGTACGGCAGGAAACTAACCGTATTGAAGTCCAAGATTTTTGGTTTTTAAAAGAAATCCAAAAATTCTTCCAATGGCCTTCCAATGCTCGGCACTTGGATTGCTAGTGAATCTGCTCATTTTACTAACAAAGAATGCTATGTCTGATCGAGTACATTGCATCAAGTACATAAGAAAACCAATAGCACTAGCATATTCCAATTGAGCCACAGCTCTTCCATCATTCTTTTCAAGTTTTACACTTGGATCAAAAGGGGTGTTCACCTCCTTGAACTTTAAATATTTGAACTTGTCAAGCACTTTTTCAACATAGTGTGATTGACTAAGTTCATAACCCCCACTGGTTCTACGAGCCTTGATACCTAAAATAGTATCAACTTGTCCAAGATCTTTTATTTTGGAAGTGGAAGATAGAAACCTTTTTGTTTCTAATATTCCTTTCATCTCGTTGCTAATGATCAACATATCATCAACATAGAGACATAAGAATATCACAAGGTTACCACGCACTTTTGTGTACACACACTTGTCACAAACGTTAGGAATAAATCCATTCGAAAGTATGACCGAGTCAAACTTTTAATGCCATTGTTTGGGTGCTTGTTTTAATCCATATAAGTATTTGACAAGTTTGCAAACCTTTTGTTCATTACCCGGAAACGCATAGCCTTCCAGCTGCTCCATGTAAATCTCCTCATCGAGATCTCCATTTAGAAATGCCGTCTTGACATCCATTTGATGAACATTTAGGTTATACAAAGAAGCCAAGGCGAATAACACTCTAATTGTTGTTGTTCTTGCTACTGGTGCATATGTGTCAAAATAATCGATTCCTTCCCGTTGTCGAAATCCTTTAGCTACCAATATAGCCTTGTAAGCGTTAAGAGTACCATCTTGTATTTCTTTCGAAAAACCCACTTACATCCAATGGGTCTCGACCCTTTGGGTAGATCGACAATCTCCCAAGTGTGATTTGCCATGATAGAATCCATTTCATCTTGGATAGCATCCTTCCAAAAAGTGGAGTCCCGAGAAGCCACTCCTTCATTATAAGTCTTGGGATCATCTTCAACAAGAAGAATAATCGGAATCTTTCGGGCAAAATTCTCTCTATTTCCTTCTACTAGGTAAAAGGAAATAAGTTGAGAATATATTTCATCAAGTCCCAAATCCTTAGTCTTACGGACTCGCTTGCTAATCCGACGTTCTGTTTGTTCTACAACAACCTCAGAAAAACTCTTCTCTCGAGGTTCTTCATTTGTGGAATTTTGAGATTTCTTTTCCTTAGAATTAGGGTTCTTAAAGAATTCCACGTCTCGGGATTCTACTATGACATTAGATTCTAAATTTAGAAGTCTATATGCCTTGTTATTCGTAGCATTTCCAATAAGAGCACTTCGTATCCCTCGAGGACCCAACTTGGTCCTCTTAGGATCCATGTTTTTGTAGTAGGCTAGGCACCCCCACACTTTGAAATACCCAATATTCGGCTTTCGCCCTTTTCATACCTCGTACGGAGAAATTTGGGTTTTCTTTAAAGGCATACGGTTTAAAATATGACATGCAGAAAGTAAAGCTTCACCCCACAAACTAAAAGGTAATTCAGAATGCATTAACATGGCATTTATCATCTCTTGAAGTGTTCTATTTTTACGTTCGGCTAAACCGTTTTGCTGTGGTGTACGTGGTGCGGAACATTCATGAACAATACTATTTTCTTCACAAAAGGCATTAAAAACACTAGAAAAATATTCACCACCTCTATCACTTCTAAGAACTTTAATTTTAGTTCATAATTGATTTTCAACTTCAGCCTTATACATCTTAAAAGCATTAAAAGCATCATCTTTATGTTTTAATAAATACACATATGTAAATCTAGAGCAATCATCAATAAAGGTAATAAAATACTTATTTCCCCCACGAGTTAACATCCCATTGAATTCACATAAATCAGAATGTATAAGATCTAATAATTTAGAATTTCTCTCTACACTATAAAAGAGTTTCTTTATCATTTTTGATTTCACACATATTTCACATTTATCTAATTTATCAGATTTGCACGAAATTAAACCACATTTAATTAATCTTTTCATAGTGCTAAATCCTATATGTGCTAATGTACTATGCCATAAAGAAACGGAATAAATCATATAAGCAGCAGGAGAAATTTTATTAATAACATTGTCAATAATACATAATTTCACCATCCCTTCACTAGAGTAGCCCTTTCCAACAAATACACAATTACGGATCAAGATAAGATTGCCCGACTCATACACAGATTTGATCCCCGGTTTGCCAAGGAGATCACCACTAACAAGGTTCCTACTCATTTTCGGAACATGGAGAACATTGGTCAAAGTGACCTTCTTCCCGGATGTGAAGTTGAGTTCCACGTTTCCGATGCCAACGACCTTTGAGCATTGCTCGTTTTCCATATGAACTTCTTGTCTTCCATCGACTTCAGAATAGTTGTTGAAAGCAGTCATATCGTAGGATACGTGGACGGTAGCACAAGTGTCGTACCACCACCATTGAACCTTGCCCTTGGCCGCCATAATTTCGCTCACCGTAGCAATTATGTTCCCATCGGTCATAGTGGCGTCGATTTCTTTTTCTGCCGTCTTACAGTGTCGATAATTTCGAGCATAGTGACCGGGTTTGCCACACACATAGCAGCCCCCGTTGGACCCCTTGGACACGGACTTGTTGCCGGAATTGACTTTGCCGGAATGCTTGAATTTCTTTGAATCCTTTTTGGGACCCGAAGAACTTTCTTTTTCATTCCACTTCCTCTTGCCTTTCGCGCTCACCGCGTTAGCCTTGAAAGTACCGGCATCCATTGTCTTCTCTCTCATCCTCGATTCCTCCTCGATTCGAAGATGTTTATGGATTTGCTCCAAAGAGAAGTCCTCGGTATTGTGAAGAAGTTTCTTCCGATAGCTTTTCCAGGAATTGGGCAACTTTGCAATAATTGCACCAACTTGGAAAGTCTCCGGAATATCAATCTTCACGGCCCTAAATTTGTTGACAATAACTTGCAATTCATGTACTTGAGCAAGTATGGGCTTATCGTCAAACATCTTAAAATCAAAATAACTATAGACAAGGAACTTTTTGGTACCTTCTTCTTCGGCCTTGAATTTGTACTCGAGTGCCTTCCAAATATCCAACGCCGATGGATTGTCGGTGTATAGATCGTAGAGACGGTCGGAGAGAGTGTTCAAAATATCGCCACGGCACAACAACTCGTCCTCTTGACACTTCTTCCGTTCTACCTTCAGTTCTTCAGAATCCTTCTCCATTGGCTCCGGGATAGGCTTCAACGTCGGGTACAACACGTATAAGACCTTCATGACAGTGAGGAAAAAACGCATCTTGTCCCTCCAGCGAGTGTAGTTGGTTCCATCGAAGTGGTCCAATTTCACGAAGTCTTGATTCATCACCTTCAAACTCGAAGCAGTAGCTTCGGTCGCTATTGCAACAGATACTATAAAATTGTTAGAAAATTCTTCAAAATTAAAGACGTCGAGGCTTGAATCACGTATGTAAACGCTTTCCTTATAGTATTTCTTGCACCCCAAAATTATCTTAAGGTCACAAACAAGAATACCGCAGGATACGACAAGCCTAAATTTCGGACTGCACTAAGACAGAGTGTGTGATATCCCACACCGACTAGTAGAGAGCGGGCTGTTGCTACCCAAAATATTATCCGAAGATAGATATTGCTGGAATGGATGGGATAGCAAACAAATGCAAGAGCACTTCCGTGAGAAAGATAAATAACACAAGATTTGCCGGGGTTGTTAGTCCCGGGCTTGAATGCTCTCGCGAGATATTATTAATACCGATATTCGGGGATACAAGTACTAATGTAAGAATACAATTACAATGAGTGTAAAGTTTCTTGTTATCTTAGCTAGTGAGCGTGTAGATTGCCGGAAGAACCAGATTTGATGCTCTGTGAGTTCTTGTAACAAAGGTGATGAACAGTCGCGGCGGTGAGAGATCGACCGCCTCTCACGGCGAGTATTTAGCTGGATGTTTGGGCTTCTGGGCTTATGAATCCCTTGGAATCTGTCTAGTGGAGACTTGCCGCTTCTGCCGATCGTCTTCTGGACGAGAGATTTGGAGAGAGAAGTCCTGAGATGGATTCCGGTGAGATAGCCGGGAGCTTGATGATATGTGTGTTCTTCAGTATTTCCGTGGATGTATCGGAATGTGAGAGAATGTGAACTTTTGGTGGAATGTATTTCGGACGTAAGTCAAATGAATTCCGAACCGTATATTCAGTGAACTGGGAACCTTTTTCCAGTAGGAGGAGGTTCTCTATTTATAGGGCTTGGATACGCCGGGCGATCGCCTTTACTGCAATATAATAATCGGGCGATCGTCTTTTAGCACATGGGCCTGTCCCCTCAAAGTCTGCAGGAGTTGCTGGCAGTCAACTGTGCGGTCCAATGGGGAGCTTACACGCGTCCTGAGTTGCTGTCGCGGGTGGTCCCACTGACAACTTTCGGCGCGCATGCTGGTAGGTGAGGTAGGTGACAGGCTGTGGTCTTTTGGTCTTGTCTGTCAGCAAAAGATCTTTATCTGCTGGCGAAGATCTTGTCAGCGCCTTTGGTGGATCTGCACGTGGGTGCTTTTCTGAGATCCAGTCCTTGATGACTTTGGCGGACGATCGTCTCTGCTCGGGGCGTAGGTCGATTGCCCTTAGCCGGTCACTAGAGCAGATCGCCAGCTGCCAAAGGGCGATCGCCCTGGGAGTCGATCGCTAGGTACCTGATGGTGGTTTGATATCTTCGACTCGGCGAGCTAGTCATGGTTTGACTGGAGTTGTCTTGGTCGCTCGGCCTTATAGTCGATCGCCTGTCGGGATGAATAAATCGTGACACAACAATTGCCCCCCAGCTCGCTCATACGTTGGAAACGTGGGGTGAGGTGGCTTTCTTGGAAATCGCTGAATTTTTGACGAGCGACTAAGTGTTTTATTGAACTGGCGATCGTCTTTGAGCTGATATATCCTGAGTTTCGGACGACCTGGTTGGCCGAATCACGGGAAAAAGCAACGGGCGTTGAAAAGTCTCCGCGCACATGTCGGGCTTCTATTGGAGGACGCCAACGGTCATTAATGACTCCTCGGCTGACGCATCCTCGAAAAGACGCGTACGCGGGTCTCGAGGGGGTCAACTGGTGCGCCGTTTGAGATCCGACCCCTGAGGTTTTCTCTTATTGCAATCGGGTCCCTGCCTTCTCCTATAAAAGGGGGCGCGGGGCTGCAGTCTCACTCACGCGTGCTTTTTTGGAGAAAGAAGGACCTGCTGCCGAATTTTCTGAAGATCCAAGTGCCGATCGTCGATCGATTTCACTTTAGGGTAAGAAAAATCCTTCTCTTTCTTTCTAACTCTGACAATGGCCGGAACCTCATCATCGTTTGGAGCGGGAACTGGGCCGCCACGGACATCGGCTGCCGGGAGAAACTTATTCCGTCTTCCACCGAGACGGCAATGAAGCAATTCGAGCCGGAATCGACCACGAAGTTGAGGCTTTGTTCAATGAGGCCGATATTGCTAGGAGTCGGCCGAGGAGAGACGATCACAGATCGAGAGAGATCCGCGATCGGGGCTTACCGGGAGCAACATAGTGATTTTGGATGGGCCTATAGGGCCTTTGTCAAATAATGGAGAGATTGGCCATCTCTACTCCGCGATTCGATTTCGGGGATATTCGGTCGCTTATCCCTATGTGCTCCCCAAGCGGTCGCAGTATCGTGCCGCGCAGCGATCGTTGTGGTCGCTCGGCCAAATACGGAGCTCGACGACCAGGAGAGATCTGGCCGTCTGGAGGACAAGATTCCATGTTCCTTCAGATGTGGACATGTTCGCGCCCGCGGAGAATGAACGAGCCGACCAGCCTCCGATGGGTATGGTCGCAGTGAGTGAGGCCGTTATGGAGGCCGGGCTACGCTTCCCTCTGTCCTTTGCGGTCTCCCATCTGTTGGCCGCTTGGAATGTGGCGCCACTTCAGCTGACGCCGAACGCCTGGCTCCAAATCATCTGCACTTTCACCCTATTCGGCGGTCACCGCCTGTACCGCCTCCCGTCGCCGTTGGAGATGAATCATTTGTTTAAACTGACGGCTCATAGAGGGTTGGTCGGCGGTTACCATATTCAAGGCCGATCTGGCCGGGTGATTCATGGAGTTCCGAATAAGATACGGGGCGATCAGACGAAGTGGTTCTGGGTCGCCGGCAAGTGGAGGGCTTCGGCGAGCGACAATCCCACAGGCGAACTGGAGATCCCCACTGAATTTCGGGAGAGGAATCCCGGTAAGGGTTTAGACTCTCCCTTCGTTTGGATGCGTTTTGGACTGATCTAATTTGATTTGCTTTGTGCTTTCATATTCCGTGATCGAGGAGCCGCCTTCGACTTCCTCGTTGTTTGGTAGAGAATTAGGAGCTTGTCGGACTACGACCTAGACGCCACTCGGATCAACAAGGAGAGTCGCCGGTTGTCGGCTCGACTATTCCGCTTCCCGAGACATCTCGCGGTGCTGTATGTGGTCCTGCGATCTTCACTTACTAGGCGATCGCCTTATTTTAAGGATGTTGTCCACTGTTAGTCGATCGTCTTTAACCGCAGAGGTTCGTTTCCCTCGCTTTGGAGCCTCCGGCGAGATCGCTATGTCGAACCAGAGTCCTAGGCCGTCTTCACGCGAAGAGGTCGACTCGGGTTCCACCGTCGCATTGCCTATAGTTCCGGAGGCGGAGCCTCGTGCGGAGCCGGAGCCTCGCGTAGAGCAGTCGTGGTTGAGGAGGAAATTCGGAGGAGGGGCTTGGCGACCGCAAGAGGCCGAGGCCGGAAGCAACCGTTTCTGCCCGGCGATGAAGTGCCGATCGCGCGCCTCCGATCACCATCGTTGCTCGAGCGCGAGCGCCCTCTCGCGGCTTTTCGCGGAGACGGCGATCGCGGATGCGAGATTCCTCGAGGAAGCCGCTTTTGGTCGGGATCCCGAGAAGGCCGAGAGGTAGATAGCATTTACGTGTTTGACAATTGCATCTGCGTAGGAGTTGTACTAACTTAGCCGTTTTGACGCAGATCCGTCGCGCAGATCCTTCTTGTCCACCGATGGTCGTGGATTTCTGGCGAGCCGATCTCCTCGCCATTCCCGTGATATTCCTCCCTATGTTAGCAAGGCCGCTTCCGCCTGCCAAGGCGTGGACAATCGATCTGGATGCGATCGCTCGGCGTGATCGTCGAGTTCGATGCATGCCGTTGTCGCCCTTTCTCTTGAGACGGCGACCATGGCCTTCAGTGCTCGGGAGTTTGAGGAGGCCCTCCACTATTCGCCTTCAGGAGGATCTCGAGGCGGCTCGGAAAGAGAACGCCGAGTTTGCTGACAAGATCGTGGCGATGGAGAAGGACTCCTTGGAGGCGGCCAAGCGGGCGAGCCATGAGCTTGAGCTGGAGAAGAAGGAGACTGAGAAATTCCGAATGACGGTCGACCGATTTCGGGACCAGATGTAGAGTGCCGTCCAGGCGAGGAATGTTCGAGGAGGAGGCGATCGCCTGAAGGTGATGATCGCTTACTGACCAAATGAGTCAGTGAGGCGAAAGAGAAGGTTGCTGCGAGGGAGGCCGAGCTCCAGGGATCGCAACAGGCGATGGCCGAGCTGAGAGGAGAGGTTGAGGCGACCAAGGCCGATCCCTTCCAAAACTTGGAGTATGTCAGCGAGTTCGCCTATTACTTGGCGTTCGCCGACTCGATCCGAGCGGCTAAGAAGGGAGGCTTGGAGGTCGGTCCTCTAGCTGAGAAGTTCAAGTCATATGCATTGGAGAATCCTCTCCATTCGGCTTTCTCCTTGCCGATCTTGGATCTGGCGGACATCGGCGTGGATTTGAGCTGGTATCCGTCTCCATACAGTCTTGCTCATCCCGATCCTCCGGAAGATGAGGGGACCGCGCCGAATGCTGATGGCGAAGGCCCGGCAGGGGCCTGAGGCGCTTCCTTTTTTACGCTTTTAGCTTACTTTCTTTGTAGTTTGTAGCTTTCTTTTTGTAGTACTTAGGCCTTCGGGCGACCGTGTACTCTATTTTTCAAGTAATAAAATGAGCATTTGGATTTCTGACTTATCACTTGAATGAACGGTTATTTTTGAGTCTTTCTTTGACTTTGTACAAATGCGTGAGGAGAGATCGTTGCGAGGGTAGTTCCAAATGAATTGATAAACTCATAAGACAACTTTTTACAACAAGTTCGATCGCTGCACTACATCTGAAAAAATGACGATCTCCGTATGTGGTTGAATAGCGACGATCGTCGTGTAGGTAGTCCGCACTCTTCTTGCCCCTTGTTTTTATTCACTTAGTGGAAGTAAGGGGATGAAAATAATTCCTTGATTGAGCGGTCTTTAACTTTGTCGAATCCTCGGGACGGCTGCTCATCTTGAGGAACCGTGCACGATCGCGGAGTTCAATGGGCCGACTCCTTGATCATGTCTTGATGCGCGAAGACATTGAGTGTCTCGTGACTCACTTTATTATGAGGGTCCTCCGTTAGGCTGCGCCTCGCCTCGTATTTAAACGAAAGGCGTGCGGTCTTGGTCTAGAGGAGTCCTTGCGCGGGGCAGCGTCGGATGAATCAACTCCACGCCCGCGGCTTGTTAGCTCTGCTTCCAGAGATGGCCGACCTCGACGGTGTACGTTGAGACGGGGTTGTGGCACGTCCGCATCGTCCGGTTCACCATGTCGATGATGAACCTTTGAGGGCGAGCGATCGTGTCCACCGATTTGTTTGGAGGGCCTCGGACTACGCCGGCCTCGTATTTAAACGAAGGGCGGGCGATCTTGGCCTAAAGGACCTTGCATGGCCTAAGCAATGGAATTATCGACCACCAGACCATGGTCGCACTCTTCCACCTTGGATCGTCATGTAGATGCCGACCTTCGACGGTGTACGTTGTGCGGGAGGCGATCTCGTGCCTTAGTCCATCGTGTTAGACGGTGAAGCTGAGATGGCGATCGAGTCCTCCGGTTTCTTAAATAAGGAGGGAGATCGGGATGACTTCCGTGGTCTCCTTCTCTTGATTGAAGCATATAGAGACGGTCGCCGAGGTTGATCCAGGGTCGGCTCGTATGAGCTTCCCGGCTGTTTGCGTTCGACTCGGACGATCGTCTATAGAGATAGGCGGGGCTTCGGCTAAACCAATAAGTCGTCTAACTTGCCCTCCTCGAACAGTCTCAGAGTCGTTTGAGGAGGTCGCGCAATTGTCTTGTGCCGTGGGACTCTTGTGGTAGGCACAATATTGATTGTTGTCCAGGTGACCATGGTCCCTTATCGCCTTTGGCTTTTTGAGCTCTTCGTGCCCCTTGATGGCATAGAAAATATGTGCCGGAGTTCTGTTGAACGTATGGAGGAGATGGGCTTCCATGTCCTCGAAAGCCTTGAGATCTCCGGGTGTCTTGGTGATCGCCTTCTTCGCTTTGGCGATCGCTATCTTCTGGGCAAGAGGTGGCGTTTCCTCGTCTAAGCGGAGGGTGAGTAGCCTTTGCCTGGCCAGGAAGTTGGCAGCTTTAGCGCGGAAGATCGTGTAAGTTGGGGGAATATCCTTGGAGAGATGTCTGAACATGGGAGAGTGACCGTGGAATCCCCCCATGACCGAATAGAGAGCGAGCTCATCACTGACGGGTTCGCCGGTGAGGATGATTTCGTCTACTCGGTCGATGTAATCTGCATCGGTTTCGTCTTTCCCCTGCCTGATTTTCATCACGCGGTGGGGGCCTTCTGGTCTGGCGACCTTGCTGGCGAAGTATGACGTGAAGTCATTCGCCAGTTTCTTAAAGGAGGTGATTGATCGTGGTGGTAGTGAGGCGTACCACCTATGGGCCAGCTCGCCCAATGTTAACGGGAAGATCCCGGCACTTGGTTGCATCAGATGCCCCACACCCAGTCATGTAGATTCGGAATTTACTCAGGTGGGTTTCGGGGTCCGATCTCCCCTTATACAGAGGTGTTTTAGGAGGAGCGATCGTTGGTTGTATGGGGGCAAGCTCGATGTGGACCGCGAGTGGCTCGGTCGGCCCGGCGATCTTCTTGCTGGTGCTTGCCCCAGTGTCCAAGAGTGCTCTCATCTCGTCGAGCTGACGTTGCATGGCGGCCATCGCCGTGGCCTGACTGTTAGCGGCTCGGCGATTGGAGCGGGAGCCGAGGCGATTGAGTACTGAGTCCCTGGCGATCGGGGCGGGAGTCAGATGGCTGACATGCGTTCGGCTGTGAGGTGAGTAGGCCGAACTCCTGGTGACGGATTCGGATTCCGTCTTTTCAAGGTTGGAAACAGAGTGCCCCGGTCGCCGGGATGGGTCGCGTCCCAAGCGATCGAATATGGATCCGTCCGGTCGTGCGAGAGCCTTTCCTCGCGAATTGGGGCTTTTTGACGATCGCTCGTTCAGTAGCCCATTGAATTTCCGTTTCCCATGCGGCGAATGATCGAGGGAGTTATCGCGGGTGGCGCGCATGCTCTCCGTCGCTCCTCCAGGATGGCCATAGCCTCCTCGATCTGTTCCTCGGTTTGGAATTGATCGAGTGAGAGGTTGGGGCCATCTCTCGGATGCGGGATCGAGAGTCTCGCGTTGCCGCGGCTTCCCCCTGTCGTCGGCTGGGGTTCGGATTGAGCCGGGATATGGTGTCCGGCGGTTCGGAGAGCAGCTTGCTTCGATGTACCGGCGGATGTCATGATTCTGAAGGTTTTCTTTGAAGCGCAGTGAGTGTCACTTCAAGTTTATGCCCCGAGAACAGTGAGTGTTCTTCGGGACGGTAGAAGTAAAAGTTTGAGGGTTAGATGCCCTCCTTCTAGCGCCAATTGTTGCTACCCAAAATATTATCCGGAGATAGATATTGCTGGAATGGATGGGATAGCAAACAAATACAAGAGCACTTCCGTGAGAAAGATAAATAACACAAGATTTGTCGGGGTTGTTAGTCCCGGGCTTGAATGCTCTCGCGAGATATTATTAATACAGATATTCGGGGATACAAGTACTAATGTAAGAATACAATTACAATGAGTGTAAAGTTTCTTGTTATCTTAGCTAGTGAGCGTGTAGATTGCCGGAAGAACCAGATTTGGTGCTCTGTGAGTTCTTGTAACAAAGGTGATGAACAGTCGCGGCGGTGAGAGATCGACCGCCTCTCACGGCGAGTATTTAGATGTAAGATTGGTCTACTGGGCTTAAGAATCCCTTGGAATCTGTCTAGAGGAGACTTGCCGCTCGCCGATCGTCTTACGGACGAGAGATTTGGAGAGAGAAGTCCTGAGATGGATTCCGTGAGATAGCCGGAGCTTGATGATATGTGTGTTCTTCAAGATTTAGTGGATGTATCGGATTGTGAGAGAATGTGAACTTTTGGTGGAATGTATTTCGGACGTAAGTCAAATGAATTCCGAACCGTATATTCAGTGAACTTGGAACCTTTTTCCAGTAGGAGGAGGTTCTCTATTTATAGGGCTTGGATACGCCGGGCGATCGCCTTTACTGCAATATAATAATCGGGCGATCGTCTTTTAGCACATGGGCCTGTCCCCTCAAAGTCTGCAGGAGTTGCTGGCAGTCAACTGTGCGGTCCAATGGGGAGCTTACACGCGTCCTGAGTTGCTGTCGCGGGTGGTCCCACTGACAACTTTCGGCGCGCATGCTGGTAGGTGAGGTAGGTGACTGGCTGTGGTCTTTTGGTCTTGTCTGTCAGCAAAAGATCTTTATCTGCTGGCGAAGATCTTGTCAGCGCCTTTGGTGGATCTGCACGTGGGTGCTTTTCTGAGATCCAGTCCTTGATGACTTTGGCGGACGATCGTCTCTGCTCGGGGCGTAGGTCGATTGCCTTTAGCCGGTCACTAGAGCAGATCGCCAGCTGCCAAAGGGCGATCGCCCTGGGAGTCGATCGCTAGGTACCTGATGGTGGTTTGATATCTTCGACTCGGCGAGCTAGTCATGGTTTGACTGGAGTTGTCTTGGTCGCTCGGCCTTATAGTCGATCGCTTGTCGGGATGAATAAATCGTGACACAACACGGGCGAAGTGCCTTATTTGAGCGTCTCGTGACACCTTATAGCACGAGGCCTTTTGGGAGCCCATTGGCTTCGGGGTGATGAGAACTCCGAAGTTAAGCGTGCTGGCGCGAGGAGCAACCGCAGGAGGGGTGACCTCCTGGGAAGCTGCTCGCTGGGCTCCCAGAAACAAAACCGTGTGGGCCGGCTCAGAGGAGAGCACCCAGAGCGGACAATATCATGCTACGGCGGAGGGGTCCTGGGATGTGACAATTTGGTATCGGAGCGACTTTGCCGTGTCGTGCGAGTGTGCCGACGAAGACGTCGGGTCCTTTGAGGAGGGGCGGATTGTGATATCCCACACCGACTAGTAGAGAGAGGACGAAGTGCCTTATATGTGCGTGCCGAACTCCTTATAGCATGAGGCCTTTTGGCAGACCAGTGGCTTCGGGGTGATGAGAACTCCGAAGTTAAGCGTGCTGGTGCGAGTAGCAGTATCAGGATGAGTGACCTCCTGGGAAGCTGCTCGTTGGGCTCCCAAAAACAAAACCGTGAGGGCCAACTCAGAGGAGAGTGCCCAGAGCGGACAATATCATGCTACGGTGGAGGGGTCCCGGGATGTGACAATTTGGTATCAGAGCCACTCTGCCGTGTCGTGCGAGTGTGCTGACGAGGGCGTCGGGTCCTTTGAGGAGGGGCGGATTGTGATATCCCACACCGACTAGCAGAGAGCGAGCGAAGTGCCTTATTTGAGCGTGTCGTGACACCTTATAGCATGAGGCCTTTTGGGAGCCCATTGGCTTCGGGGTGATGAGAACTCCGAAGTTAAGCGTGCTGGCGCGAGGAACAACCGCAGGAGGGGTGACCTCCTAGGAAGCTGCTCGCTGGGCTCCCAGAAACAAAACCGTGAGGGCCAGCTCAGAGGAGAGCGTCCAGAGCGGACAATATCATGCTACGACGAAGGGGTCTCGGGATGTGACACTTCTAGTGTCATGTCTCGGCTTTGAACTAAGTTCATAAATTCCCGTCGTTTGTCATTTCGAAATGACTCAATAAAGTACTTCTCATGATACATTTTATCAAACATTTCGCACGTAATCACTGTCGACTCTGTGTTACCAGGTCCTAGTGACTTTAACATTGGTTTTGTATCTTTCCACCAGTCGTAAGCATGGTCCGTAAATAGATACGCCATCAAATTGACACGCTGATCCGAATCTAACTGCATAACCTCAAAAATATCCTACATGACCTTGAACCAATTATCAGCCTCAAGTGACGGTCCTTTGCCAGAGAATTTTGGTGGTTGAAACTTCAAAAATTTCTCAACCAATCTGCTCGGCTCTTCTTTCGCTTTATATTTACTCGATCCTGCTAGTGTCGCCTCAATTTTCGTATCGAAATATTTTGCCATTGACTCAAACATCTGATTCTGGGAAGATTGTTGTCGCTGCTCCTCTTGGTTTGTTTGTCCACCTGTTTGAGTATCTCGAGGAGTGCTTGCCCCCACTCTCTCAGCCCGTTGTGATTGTCCCTCCTGATTCATATTTATCGCTTCTGCAAACAATACAAATACACAAGACCAACATAATAATATTCATGTTGGTCAACAACAAAAATTCCTGCACTACTCCACTCACTAGCTATGCCACTGCCATGACCTACACGCAATCATCACACTGCAGAACCTATACACTAGGCTCCGATACCAAGCTGTGGCGCCCCGGGTCCGTCGCCGGCCCGGACACCGACCTACGACACAATTCAAACCGCTAAACACAATTTACTACAATTTATATTATCTAAATTTTTTTTGCACATTCTATTACGACTAATTTGAACTATCATTCCAAGATAAAAGTATCCGAGTCTCGCTTATAGTAAAAACATATAGAATTGAAACAACACAATTCAGTATCAAAATAGACGTTTCCAAAGACTCACAACAACCACGCTTATTGTTATTTTACAACATCCACGGCAATATATTACATATTTAAGACATCCCCCAAACCGCTAATCAACATCCCGAGACAGGCGGTGGCAGTAGCGACGAACCGCAACACCTACAAAACTGTGTGGGGGTGAGCCAACACTGCCCACGACTAGAAACCCAAATAGATGTAATTTATACAGCCTTAGTATAACAATACAAATATTCATCACACTTGCATATTAACATTTCACATATTCACAATCGTCATTATTGGATGTGCAATGCAATGCAAATCCCATGCATGCAATGACTCACGCACACGGGCCCATTTCGCTCGGCTCTTTTTGCCAACCCAAGTCGCTTACTTGGATTTTTTGCTTCGCAATGCATGTTTATGACATATTATTTCATGTCAATGCGCAATGATACTGAATATTCGCAAGTTCACATTTTCGCAGATCACACATGTCACAAATATCGCACTGATACACTTTAAGGTGTAAAAATTTCACAATTTAAATTTCTAGTAAATTCCCCACCTGAATTGTTTATGAAAATAAATAATTTCCGCTAATTTTGATCGCTTGGCGGCTTCGGCCCACTTGTACTTGTCTCGTAACCTGAAATCTCAACAGATTAATATTGTGCATCTTACAATTTGATATGCACATATAAATTCACCCCACAATTATATCAATATACATATATATATATATATATATATATATATATATATATATATAAACACTCACCACACACTCACACCAGCATAACACACACACACATCACTTATACTGTACTTGCACACCACACACACACACAAAACTAACACACGCACACACTGAATTGCACACACACACACATGCAACACAACACACTGCTCACAAGCACAACCCATACACACACACACACAGTACACCTACACAACACACACACACACACACACAGTACACCTACACAACACACACACACACACACACACACACACACACACACACACACACTACACACAGGCTGAACACACCCACACACCTCACATATACAGTATATGTATATATATATATATACTAACACACATCACATACTCTGAAAATGCATATACACACCCTCCAAACAGCTTTTAAACTTCAGAATAGGGACAGAAACGAGCCCCTTGCGGTGATAAAAAGTTTGCGAAATTCCGACAACCGGAGAATCCGTACGGGCGGGTCGACGGTAATACCGTTCTTTGCCCCGTCCGGACAAATCCGACATCAGTTTGAAAATCTAAATATATACTCATGATCTACTCCCTCAATACGAACAAATCGGTATATAGATTGTGAAATCTTACCGAAGAATTCCTCGTCAAAAATTTAACCCTTTTTTTTTTCTTTTTCTTCTTCACTCCTCGGCTCTCCAAAAGTGATGAGGATGAGGATGGTGAAATGGAAGCTACGTGCTGCCCTTTAAAAAAAATCTGACCCCCTTTTCTCTTTTTTTATTTAAATTACACTATTGCCCCAAAAATTTATAAAATTCACAATTAAGCCCAATTAGTCCCAATTAATAATTTTAATATCACAAAATAATAATTTAGTCACACTAAATATTTCAATATCTTTGTTTGCTTATTTATTTTGCTCATTTAATTATTCGGGCTTCACAAGAAGAGTACGAGGCTCGATTCAAGAACTTATCACAATTTGCAAGGAGAGTGGTGGAAGTTGAATATGATAAATGTCGAAAATTCCAAGATGGTCTACAATTTCCTATTCGATCAAGACTGTCGGCATTTGACCTGCGAAATTATCTTGAGCTAGTGGAACGAGCAAAACTTGTGGAGAAAGATGTACAAGAGGCTATGGGCTATAGAGAACAACAGAAACGAAGCCGAAATGAATCAAGTGGGCCAAGTCGTGGGGGGGCCGAGACCCAGAGTTCAGGAGAGTCCCGACAGGGGTCGAGGAGTCGCATTACCTAAGCAAGGCGGTGGAGATAGCAGTGTCAGTAGTTCCACTATGAGTTTATTGAGATCACCATCAGGTCGTGATATATCCGTGGGTGGTATAGTTTTTTACCGATGTGGGGTGCTAGGGCATATTTCTCGAGATTATATCATGCCCGAGACCTGTGAATGCTTTAAGTGTGGACAGTCGGGCCATGTAGCCAAAGATTGCCCAAGAGTGACTCAAGTTGCATCTTCACCAGATATACCATCGAGCAAAGGCCGAGGTTATGGTAGAGGACAGTCGAAGAATGGTGTTGGTTCTAGTTTAGCGGGTATAGGTGGACATGCTCAAGTTTTTGCAATGACAAAGGGAGATGCCGAGGCAACACCTCGTGTTGTGACGGGTAAGATCCGTATTTCAAATTTTACAGCTTATGCACTTTTTGATTCGGGTGCTACGCATTCTGTTATATCTAAAAAGTTTGCAAATCATCTTGATGAACGTTTAACTGATTTGGAGGAGAAATTAATTGTGTCGACCCTAACGGGGAATAAAACTGTAATTAATCAAGTTTATAAGGGGTGTACAGTTCAAATAGAGAATCTTGTGATGAGAGCAGACTTATTACCATTCGATCTAGATGATTTTGATGTTATTTTGGGTATGGATTGATTATCTAATTATCATGCGTGTATAGACTGTTTTCGTAAAGATATTGTATTCAAAATTCCGAATGAGCCAGAATTTGTGTTTAATGGTGAACGGCGGGTTCTGCCAACGAGTTTGATATCGGCAACTAAAGCGAGACAATTATTGAGGTATGGATGTGAGTGTGTTATAGCATATGCAGTTGACGTGATAAAAGAGGAATCACGATTAGAGACAGTCCCGATAATAAATGAGTTTGCCGATGTATTTCCAGATGTAGAATTTACTATTGATTTAGTGCCAGGGACGAATATGATATCGATTCCACCTTATAGAATGGCACCTGCCAAATTGAAAGAGCTTAAAGTTTTTGCTTGAAAAAGGATTCATCCAGACGAGTGTATCGCCATGGGGAGCACCAGTTTTATTTGTTAAAAAGAAGGATGGGACCTGGCGATTCTGTATTGATTACCGTCAATTGAACAAAGTGACGATCAGAAATAAATATCCGATACCTCGAATTGATGATTTGTTCGATCAGCTGCAGGGAGCCAAAGTGTTCTCAAAAATCGATCTACATTCTGGATACTATCAGCTGAGAGTTAGAGATAGTGATGTAGAGAAGACTTCATTTCGAGTACGATACGGACACTTCGAGTTTCTTGTGATGCCGTTTGGGTTAACAAATGCGCCTGTGATATTTATGGATTTGATGAATCATGTATTCAAACCGTTTTTGGATAATTTTGTGATAGTTTTTATCGATGATATTTTGGTCTACTCATGGAGTATTGAAGAACATCAACAACATTTGAGATTGGTGTTACAGAAACTGAGAGACGAATGAATGTATGCTAAATTCAGTAAATGTGAGTTTTGGCCCAAAGAAGTAGAATTCCTGGGTCACGTGATTTCTAGTGAAGGCATCAAAGTCGATCCGAAAAAGGTAGAAGCTGTATTGAACTGGCCGACACCTGTAAGTGTGACTGAGATTCGAAGTTTCCTTGGGTTAGCGGGATACTATCGTTGATTTATCAGAAATTTTTCGTCAATTGCACTACCATTGACAAAGCTGACTAGGTAAGGTGTAATATATGACTGGAGTAGAGAATGTAAAAATAGTTTTCAAGAGTTGAAAGATCGTTTGACTCAAGCGCCAGTGTTGATCATACCAACAAGCTCCGAGGGGTTTGTGATCTACAGGGATGTGTCACATCAGGGACTAGGATGTGTATTGATGCAGAGTGGGAAGGTAGTAGCATATGCCTCAAGACAACCCGATTAACGATTTAGAATTAGCAGCGATTGTGTTTGTTCTAAAGTTATGGCGACATTACCTTTATGGTGAGAGTTGCGAAATCTTCACCAATCATAAAAGCCTGAAATACTTGTTTACTCAGAAAGAATTGAACTTGCGACAGAGGAGATGGATTGAGTTGATCAAAGAATACGACTGTACTATTCATTACCTTCCTGGAAAAGCGAATGTAGTGGCAGATGCGTTAAGTCAGAAATCACAAGTCTTGTTATCATGTATACAGTGCAAGAGAGTCGACTTCATACGAGAAATGAAATTATTAAATGCTGAATTGATGATATCCGATAATGAAGTTATTATCGCTCGATTTCAGGTGAGACCGATCTTAATTGATAAAATCCGCGAATTGCAGAGTGAGGATTCAAGATTAATGAAATGTCCAGAAGAAGTGATCAATAAGAAGACAAAAGATTTTGCTATTCGATCCGATGGAGTTCTGTGTTATGGGAACCGAATGTGTGTACCTAGAAATTCGGAATTGAGAAGAGAAATCTTAGAAGAAGCGCATAGTTCATCTTATGCTATGCATCCAGGTAGTACCAAAATGTATAAGACGATTAAAAAGTACTACTGGTGGCCAGCTATGAAGAGGGAGATAGCAGATTTTGTAGCTAGATGCCTTATTTATCAACAAGTAAAAGCAGAACATCAGCGACCAGAAGGGTTGTTACAGCCTTTACCGATTCTCGAGTGAAAGTGGGAGCACATTACGATGGATTTTGTCCGAGGATTACCACCGACGCATAGGGGTAACGAGTCCATCTGGGTTATTGTGGACCAGTTAACTAAGTCAGCACATTTCTTGCCAGTAAAAGTGACATTTACTCTTGATCATTATGCAAAGATGTATGTGTAAGAGATTATCAGGTTACATGGGGCTCCAGTATCTATTGTGTCCGATCGAGATCCAAACTTTATTTCCTATTTTTGGCAGCACTTACAGGAGGCTTTAGGGACGAAATTGAAATTCAGTACTGCTTTTCATCCACAAACAGATGGGCATTCAGAGAGGATGATCCAGACTTTAGAGGACATGTTACGGTCTTATGTAATGGAGTTTTCCGGGAACTGGAGAAGTACCTGTCGCTAATTGAGTTTGCATATAACAACAGTTACCACATCAGTATTGGTATGGTACCATTTGAGGCATTATATGGTAGAAAGTGCAGAACTCCAATATGTTGGGGAGAAGTGGGTGAAATTAAGAATGAGAGCAGGGTGTTCGGACCTGAAATTATTCAAGAGACTTCGAGCAAAATTGACATTATTCTTGAAAAACTGAGAGCTTCACAGAACCGTCAAAAAAGTTATGCGGACACCTAGACGAGAGTTAGAGTTCGAGGTTAGTGAGTATGTATTCTTGAAAGTTTCACCATGGAAAGGCGTGATGCGATTTGGGAAGAAAGGAAAATTCGCGCCGAGATATATTGGGTCGTATGAAATTATAGAAAGAATTGGAACTGCGGCATACCGACTGAAATTACCGAATGAATTATCACGACTACACGATGCGTTTCACGTTTCTATGTTGCGAAAATATATAAAGGTTCCATCACACGTGTTAGATACAGTACCGGTGGAACTTGACGAGAATTTAACGTATGAAGAGAAACCAGTTGCGATTTTAGACCGACAAGTGCGACAATTGAGAAATAAAATGATTCCGATGATAAAAGTGTTATGGAGAAGTCAAGCGATTGAGGAAATGACTTGGGAAACCGAGGAGAATATGCGAAAGCAGTACCCGTACATGTTTGGAAACGGAAAGTAATTTCGTGGGCGAATTTATTTTAACGGGGGGAGAGTTGTGAAGCCCGAATAATTAAATGAGCAAAATAAATAAACAAACAAAGATATTGAAATATTTAGTGTGACTAAATTATTATTTTGTGATATTAAAATTATTAATTGGGACTAATTTGGCTTAATTGTGAATTTTATAAATTTTTGGGGCAATAGTGTAATTTAAATAAAAAGAAGAAAAGGGGTGAGTTTTTTTTTTTAAAGAGGAGCATGTAGCTTCCATTTCACCATCCTCATCCTCATCACTTTTGGAGAGCCGAGGAGTGGAGAAGAAAAAGAAAAAAAAGGGTTAAATCCTTGACGAGGAATTCTTTGGTAAGATTTCACAATCTATATACCGATTTGTTCGTATTGAGGGAGTAGATCATGAGTATATATTTAGATTTTCAAACCGATATCGAATTTGTCCGGACGGGGCAAAGAACGGTATTACCGTCGACCCGCCCGTACGGATTCTCCAGTTGTCGGAATTTCGCAAACTTTTTATCACCGCAAGGGGCTCGTTTCTGTCCCTATTCCGAAGTTTAAAAGCTGTTTGGAGGGTGTGTATATGCATTTTCAGAGTATGTGATGTGTGTGTTAGTATATATATATACATATACTGTATATGTGAGGTGTGTGGGTGTGTTCAGCCTGTGTGTAGTGTGTGTGTGTGTGTTGTGTAGGTGTACTGTGTGTGTGTGTGGGTTGTGCTTGTGAGCAGTGTGTTGTGTTGCATGCGTGTGTGTGCAATTCAGTGTGTGCGTGTGTTAGTTTTGTGTGTGTGTGTGGTGTGTAAGTACAGTATAAGTGATGTGTGTGTTATGGTGGTGTGACGGTGTGGTGAGTGTTTATATATATATATATATATATATATATATATATATATATATATAAAATTGTGGGGTGAATTTATATGTGCATATCAAATTGTAAGATGCACAATATTAATCTGTTGAGATTTCAGGTTACGAGACAAGTACAAGTGGGCCGAAGCCTCCAAGCGATCAAAATTAGCGGAAATTATTTATTTTCATAAACAATTCAGGTGGAGAATTTACTAGAAATTTAAATTGTGAAATTTTTACATCTTAAAGTGTATCAGTGCGATATTTGTGACATGTGTGATCAGCGAAAATGTGAACTTGCGAATATTCAGTATCATTGCGCATTGACATGAAATAATATGTCATAAACATGTATTGCGAAGCGAAAAATCCACGTAAGCGACTGGGTTGGCAAAAAGAGCCGAGTGGAATGGGCCCGTGTGCATGAGTCATTGCATGCATGGGATTTGCATTGCATTGCACATCCAATAATGACGATTGTGAAGATGTGAAATGTTGATATGCAAGTGTGATGAATATTTGTATTGTTATACTAAGACTGTATAAATTACATCTATTTGGGTTTCTAGTCGTGGGCAGTGTTGGCTCACCCCCACACAGTTTTGTAGGTGTTGCGGTTCGTCGCTACTGCCACCGTCTGTCTCGGGATGTTGATTAGCGGTTTGGGGGATGTCTTAAATATGTAATATATTGTCGTGGATGTTGTAAAATAACAATAAGCGTGGTTGTTGTGAGTCTTTGGAAACGTCTATTTTGACTGAATGGTGTTGTGTCAATTCTATATGTTTTTACTATAAGCGAGACTCGGATACTTTTATCTTGGAATGATAGTTCAAATTAGTCGTAATAGAATGTGCAAAAATTTTTTAGATAATATAAATTGTAGTAAATTGTGTTTAGCGGTTTGAATTGTGTCGTAGGTCGGTGTCCGGGCCGGCGGCAGACCCGGGGCGCCACAGAGTGAAATCAAAAAAATAAACAAGAACGAATTTCTGGATATAGTTTAAGGACATGAGAATAGTTGATTCGAAAATCTGTATTGATTTCTGAAACTGAACTCAGTTTTATAAAGAAACCATACCTATTCGCGAAAGGAGCACCATTTCATTCAAACGACACGACTGTTGGCCAAACAACCGTTCGTTTCGAAATGATATGACTTTTCATCCAAATAGCAAAATAAACCACCAATTGAAGAGGCGCAACCGTTGGCGAGAAGCCCGCGGACCGCGCCGTTTCGCCGGACTCGCCACGAGCCCACATGACCGGCGTGACAAAGTGCGCCTACAAAGCACCACTAAAGCCTCTAAGCCCGTGCACGAGCCAGAGCCGGACGCCACTGTCTCCGGTGTCGCCACCGGCGATCGGTGATGTGAGAGTGAAAAATGGCATAGATTTGCCACCTCACCTCCACCTCACATCCACATGGCATAGTCTCTCCACCACCACATGTTTATTAATGGTTATTAAATGCTTACACTTATAAGGTTCTCAATTCTTTTGTATTTATTCCATGTGGGACTTGTTTCCATTCACAAAACACACTATTTATGAACAATCAAATAAAAGCTTTAAAAATTAAATTCCTTATTTATTTATTTTTTGCTTTTCCAAAACTCAGCGGGGAATTTAAAAATTAAATTCCTTTTGTTGTATTTTTTTGTGTGTTATGTTTTTTTAGTGTTTATTTGTTACGTGTTTTTTGTGTTATATATTTTGTATTCCTCTAATGTATTTCTATTTAATTAAACAACAACACCAATAACACGTTAAACATTAACACATTAAACAACTACAACAACTCTTATTATTCAACTAAACAACAACAACATTAACACATTATTTAAAAACAACACCATCAAATATAGTGCATTTACTATGTTTGTGCTCTTATATTTACATGATAAATCAGTAATCATTTACTATGTTTGTGCTCTTATATTCTCAATAATTGCAGTATACATGCGTTGTCGATTGGAATATAAAGTTTCCCATGCGGATGCATTGGGAAGTCTGTACGCTCCCCATTGTGGGTGAGTATTGGGGAGTGGTGAATTTTCATCTAGCGTCACATAAATGTAGTGAGCACAGTCGTCGTCCCCTACACAGGCAATCACGAGGGGGGCACTAATAACAAAACCGATCCCTTGAGCTATATTTTTGCACACAATCAGTTAGTTGCTCGGGAGAACTGAACACCTGCAAATACATTACAACTTTTATACAAAATTAATCGAACCAAACCGTGACCACCTGTACTAAATATAACAAAAAAGTAATCGAACCAAATAAAAAAAAATTTATTTGTTACAACTTTTTTTAAAATAGCATTTTGTTACAACTTTTTTAAAAAAAACACTTTTTTGTTACAACTTTTTTTTCAACTTTTTTTTTGTCTTTGAAATTAAAAATATATATATATTTTGTAGGGGGTTTTGGTAGGGGGTTTTCGTAGGGGGGTCTGTATAACAGACCCATATCTCTATATATGTTTGATTTAAGACGGTTGTATTCAATTAGGATTTTGTGGGATTTTTTTGGATTTTAAAAATCATAGGGTATTCAATTTGGATTATTTTGAATCAATTAAAATCTTGAGGTATTCAATTTGGATTTCAGGATGTCATTTAAAATCTTGGTATATTCAATTTGGATTTCAAAATGTCATTTAAAATCTTGATATATTCAATCTGGATTTAAAACAATCCATTAAAATCTGAGGGTATTCAAATATCCATGAATTTTTTTTGGATTCATTAAAATGATGGATTTTGATGGATTTGTTATTTTTTTGTAAGTTTTGAAATCTCACCAAAATCAATGAGATTTTGAAGGATTTCTAAAAATCCATTTCTAAATCCGAGAGACTCTCCATCAAATTTACAAGATTCTACGATGATTATTATTAATCCATGCATTATTATTATTAATCCACCAAAATCTTTAAAAATCCATTGATTATTATTAATCCACCGAAATTTGAATTGAAATTTCCATCAATTTTTTTTATTGGTAAATATTAGTTGTTAGTAAGTTCGCCAAGCACTCCAAGATTTTGATCACCAAATTCGTTCCCAAAAGGAACCGAACCCGAGTCTTCCACTAATGAAAGAACTCGCGTGGTCAGTGGACTAAGCCTTGGTTAGAAATTTCCACCAATTAAACTCATAACAAGTCTATGTGATACACGTGGCAGCTAAAATATTTAATTTATAAAATTTGATGTTTTGAAAGTATACAATGAGAAGAAATTTAATAAGACGAGACATCATGACTCGTGCGATGCACGGGCTTTATTCACCCTAAAGCACGGATACTTTATTTTCGATAATATCGAATATCATATTTATATTACATATTATTTCAAGGCCCGATCATTCACAGTTTTTGTTTTTCGGGTGAAATTATTCTAAATTAAAATATCGTGTTTTTATATAACGTATTTAATATCAAATATGGCCTAGGCTGGGTTATTGACATATTAAAATGACTTGTACTCAAAATGTGCAACATATTTATCCATGACACTAACACCATAAAAAAATTACATGTGCATTTCTTAAGATGAATTATATATCACTGAAGCAAAATATTTGTTCGTGTTTACAGATATCAATACGAACAACTTTTTAAGTAGTAGCATCGAACTATCATATATAGCTTATTCGGTGGTGCATCCTAGCGTCAATATGTGGGGTTCTATAAGAGGCTGATTTCAAACAATGGGTTCATATATAACATATTAAGATATCGAATTGATATCTATATAGTCAAGTTACCAAACATGTACGATCATCTAAAATGAATGATTTGTTGCTATTTAATCAAACTCTTATTTATTACGCCTACGTTGCTACGTATTTGAATTAATTTTTCTCACACATTTTTATACTTTAAAATCCTTATGGCAAATATTATGATTTTTATTACATATTTCACTCTTACTCCTTAATTGTTTATATTTTTTAGATGTAAGAAAATTGCACTCTTAGTTGTTCATAGAGTATTTTTTTATGTAAATAATGTTATTTTGTGTCATGTGCATGTAATTTGTGGTACGTGTGTTCTCAAAAATGTATAACCTCAAATTTTTAAATTTGTAAATTTTTAAAATTAGTTAAAACTATTTGTATTTTCCTGGGATATAATCAATTTTTTTAATGTCTATCAACTTTGCGTTGTCTTCCATTTTGAATTGACATACTTGAATTTACTATCCTTTAAAATTAGAGTTAACTAATTTTTTAGTATATGTGGTTTGCCGGGTATTTCATTTTCAGTCCAAATTTTGAAAAAGTTTTAGGTTTGGTCCAAAAGTGAAAGGATAATTCTATATTTACCCAATCTGAAAATCAAAATACCATATTTCCCCAAAACACAAATTTTTAATGCATAAGTACAATGCCTTTAAAGAATTTGTTAAGGAAATATGAAATTATTATGTTTAAGTCGAGTATATATAGAATTATCCCAAACAATAAAACATCCGTTTCGGATTTGATCCGAATTTCCTAACTCCGTTAGTTTGATTGTTAAATAAGAGGGTATTTTTGTTCATATTATTTTCTTTAATTTTATTTTATCATATTTTTTTTTCTCATCACAAAACATATACGACACTTTCATATCTCTCACTAAACCATCATCCACCAACAACCTAACACCGGCCAAAACCACCACGTAACCACTCCCTTGTCGCCAAACCACCACCAACAAACCCCCATCGCTGGAATCTCGGGTCTCCTGTAGAATGTGTTTCGAGCTTATTTGGTGGGAATTGACAATTTGATTTTATAATGTTTTGGATATCTCATGGTTTGTAGGTATCTGTAGGCTATTTTGAATAGAAGCCTTTTAGTTGCTTAATTGTTTATAAGAAAATTGTTTGAGATTTCAAGTTTGGTATGTTGGCGGCGGTGTAATACCCGTAATTTTGTTTCCCGGAAATTTTCTATTTTTGGCGGAAGTCCGTTTTTGACAATTTGCTTGGGACCGTTTCGTCATCCCGAGAATGATTAATTCTACACTTTTTGTCATCCGAGTTCGTTTCGGTATCGTTCTGTTGAATTCCGTGTTCTTTAGCGACTTTTCCACGTATGAGTTCGACTTTGTTAAATCACCGTAAATTCTTGGAAACTCCAAAAATTCTGAATCTTGGTAATATTATAAAGCATCGAGTTAGCTTTCCATTGGTTCAAACGGTGAGTCAATCGGAGTCCGGACGAGGGAGTTATGGTCTAAATAGCTAAGTCACTCTCATTTCCCAGATTCGTCCAAAACTGCCTGTACCCGGTGCCGCGGCACACCTGGGCTGAGCCGCGGCACACTGCCGAGCCTTGGGAGTGAATTTTGGGCCTGTGCCGCGGCACACATATACTGAGCCGCGGCACACATGACATATTACCCCTATATCTGCGTTTTTTGTGCGATTCAACCGATACTTTTCCCATTTCTTCACTTGGGCACGAGAGAGGAGGTTTGAGAGGAAGATGTTTCTTCACCTATCACTTGAGTGTGTGATTTCTCTTCATCTCTTTTCGATTGTGAAGCTCGGATCATCGATCTATCGAGTATTCTTCGAATCATAGTGCTTGGATCTTCAAGAGGTAATTTCTTCAACATCTTGGATTTCGATTTTGTATTGGGTAATGATGTTTTGGATGTTAAAATCATGGGGTATGAAGTGATATACGCATGATTATGGACTTGTTGGAGTATTCATCGGATTATTGAAAGATTTTTCAAGAACACTTCGAATTTTGTGTTGGAAATTGGGGATTTTGTTTGACTTCATCCTTTTAATCCGTAGTAATTTAGATTAGTGATGGATTGATGATGATTTAGGTGCATTCTATCATTTCCATCGTTATTCCACGGTTGGAGTGTATTGATTCGTCGTTTCGGTTGAGTTATTAGTCGACGCCTTGAAGGTGTCCGACAAAATGTCTAAGAGGGGGGTTTTGTGCGTTGTACGATTATTATTCATCGTACGATTGTTGATTTATCATTGATATGACTTAGGGACGAAATCCTTGTGAAGAACTCAAGTCGGAACCCTTCCGTTCGTTGTCTTCTTCGTGGTTCAAGCTTCCGCCGAACCGTGTTCTTCGGGATCTTCGATAACGCTTATTAAGGCAAGTATACATTTATGATTGTACGTTCTCGACTTTGAAAGTATGAAATATTGATGGTATGATTATTTCTAGCCACTCCGGACGGGCCTATGGTCCTCTCGAGGGTTTCGTAGCCTCCAGTGCGATTCCATGGTTGATATGAACGAACCGCTTCTACGGCATTCATATGAAATAATGTTGGCATGTAATGAACGAACCGCTTTGACGGCATTCCTACATGTAACGGCGTATGATATGAACGAACCATTTTTACGGCATTCACATACGTCTTGAGATTTTAGTCATTCCTAATACTAGTCTTATATTGATGAATTGACGGATTACATTTACTTTATTGTCGAGGAGTATCATGTTTCATATTGTTATACTTGCACTAGCTATTCGACGGCTAACCCCTT
Source organism: Orobanche coerulescens (assembly GCA_033398695.1). Classification (NCBI taxonomy): domain Eukaryota; kingdom Viridiplantae; phylum Streptophyta; class Magnoliopsida; order Lamiales; family Orobanchaceae; genus Orobanche; species Orobanche coerulescens. The sequence goes on along the minus strand of CM065813.1, from coordinate 9,990,353 downwards.
TATGGGAAATACGTTTCATGTATTTCGTGTTCCAGGAGAGCGGACAGACGGGTATCGGGTCGGCATGAAGATGATGGGCAAGTGTGATACCGTGTCTTGTCTCCGGTTATTTTCGATTCCTCCATTCGGTGTTGTTGTCAGGAATGGATTTTTAATACTCGAGTATTGTATTTCGTTCCCTTGATGTTCCTACGTGTTGCCGAGGTATTGATTTGTGCGGTGATATATATGGTTTCATTGGTTATGGTTTTGAATACCATTTGTATCGCTTTCATTCTATTGTATGTAGACCTTATCGGTCAAGTTTATAGTTCCGCGTATGTTTAGCCTTGTGGGTCCCACTACGGGCTCACGGCGCCGTAATATACCCCGAATAACTTGGGGGTGTTACGAATATGGTATCGGAGCTTAGGTTTATGGATACCTAGGTCGGTCTTTTGGGTCGATTGAGTCGGCATTTGCCCACAAGATCACCACTCTGCCATCATCAAAGTGCGACTGTACTTGTAAGTCCTCTCACTCTTCTTGTATTCTTCTTAATCGCTTCGTTTATAGCTTGGTATTCTTGGAAATTGGTCACTTCGAGAATGTGCGATTCGGATTATACTTACGCATGTATGTGCCCTTGAATGTTGGTGAAAGTAGGAAGAATCGTGGCGTGGTCACGGACGTGAACTCTTCCTTGAGATTTTGTTAAGTTGCTAATTTCGATAATGGTGTGTATCGGTATTATGTTGAGACTTTGTTTAGAGTCGCATGCTAGTATCACGGAGATCTTCGACTTCGCAGACTTGTAAGTATGTTGTTCGAATTATTCGATAATTCTTGGTGAAATTGAATTCCCGTTGAAATGTTGTTTGTATTTAGTGATTGTAAGTTTCGAGGACGAAACTTATTTTAAGGGGGTAGAGTGTAATACCCGATTTTTCGGATATATTTTTTCGTTTATATATCGATATCGTGGATGGTTAATTATGCTCGAGGACGTTGTGAACGTATGACAATATTATTGAATTGAGTATATGTATTGATTTTGCCGTATGCTCGTATTTGGTATGTCATGACTTTGGACAGAATTGTTGAAATTGGCTAAGTATGGAATTATTACGACGTTAATAAGGTGAGATTACGACGTAAGATTGGCATGGTTACGACGTTAAGGCTAAGGTATTACGACGTAACGAAGGCATCGTAACCGAGTCCCGGCGGCAGTGGGACCTGTTTCGCACTTTCGGCGGAGGATGTTGACAGTGAGTCAACGTCGCTTTACGACGTTATACAGACGGTTACGACGTTATACAGACGTGTTACGCACGTAACACAACCATTGTACCGTAGCAAGTCAACCGGTATATTACGACGCTTTATGGTATGGGTTACGACGTAATGGATCGCATTTTAATGAGACAGTGAGTTGGTTACGTACGTTATGGATTTTGGATTACGTACGATAAAGTTGTTACGTACGTTAAGAAAGGACACTTACGTACGTAATGAGAGTGCAATTCATATATTGAAGTGTTGCCTTTCATTTCTCTCACGATCCTTTGAGATATTTCTCTCCAAAACTCGTCCCTCTTTACTTTTAAGAGTGTTTTAAACACTTTTAACATGATTGTGAGCTTGGAATCATGGAATTAGAGCTTGGTTATGGAACCATTGTTGATTCTTGAAGTGATTTCTTGTGTTATCCATATTCTATGAGGTTTATGTTGAAGGAAGATAATGATATGCTTTGAATATGTTGATTATGATTATGGAATCATAGAGATCTTGATGTTCTTGAGGCCATATGATGACTATGATGATTTAATGATTCTTGGAATGGAGTTCAATTATTCTTTCTTCGTGGTTCGTCCATACAAGGTAATCCTCGTATCCCTTTGATAGTGGCTCATTTTTTTTCTTTTTGGATTACTACTTGGGAGGGAGTATGTTGGGAGTCGTGTATTTTGATGTTCGTCTTATTTCAATGAAAATGCATAAATTGGACTGTACTTTTATCTGCGGCGTGAGTATTTTTGAAATGGATTTTTGGTATTTTGCCAACTGAAATTTTATTTTGTAAAACCGATTCCCTAAACTGAGTTTTTGGCATTTTAACCTTGATCGTTTTGACGGTATTTGGAAAATGATTTTTTTAGTATTTGAAAAATATTACCATCGATCTTTTGACATTTTTGAAATGACGTGGAAAATTGTGCTTAGCCTGGTAAATCCTTGTGAGAAGAGTTTACGGCGTGTAATACTCCCGTAAGGTTTTGGGGTGAAGATTGTAGTATTCGGATATTGTTGATGTCATTTTGGATATTCTTGGTCTATGGTATACATTTCGGAAGGAAGTCCGGATAGAGGTATGTTTTGTGGTAATCGTACATAGAAGATTGTGTACGGGAAGGTATTCGGTATTGAGGTATTATATGGTATCATGTGATAATGCTATACGAGATTTATTGGAATCGTAATAAGAGATTTCGGATGTTGATATGATTACTGAGATCTTCTTCATAGGACGATAAGGGTTCTGTTGTGATTCTTGAGGTTGTATGAATGACATGATGAAGAAAATGGTAACATGGAGATATATACCTCGGATATGTTGTTCTGAACGTGATTTCGGATATTTCATGTTCTTGAAGAACTCTTGAATTATACGAGGTGATGAAAATTTTTAAGAAGTGTTGATGTTTTGAAAATGAATATGGAATATTCATATCTAGAGCTAAACTATGTGTTGGAAATAATATTCGTATAGGAATACGAATGTGATTATGAGTTTGATGAGACTATTATTCATCTCTGAATTTGGAAGCCCATACGTACGGAGCAAATATTCAAATCGAATGATTGGAGTGTTTGATAACCTTAAAATATGATTATCTATAATGCTGAACTAATTGGATGGTTAGAATTAACGATGATCATCGAAAAATTATAACTACGGATTTACGAGAAGGGAACCTTGTCAATTCGTGTTTAAGAATTGAGTTTGGAACCAATAATATTTAGACCCTTATTATTGGTCCGAATTGATTGCTGATATGATCATCGGATTTCGGCTCGTATTGTGGACATGGATTCGTGAGGGTCTGAGTTGGACAGTTCAGACTATGATTAGTCGAGATATGGTAAAATGATTGAGTTCGTGGTTTGGTGGTATTGATATTGGTCGTCATCGAACCGGTTGATTATCAATCCTTCGTTTTACAGTAAGATATGATGTTTGATCATAGATTATGACTTTTGTGTTGCGGTTAAGGTTGAAGGGTTCGTAGATTAACTTGGTCGAGACTCGTAAGACGAAATCGACTGAATTGGTAACAGTTCGTTGTATTGATATCGAGGCAAGTTTTATACTCGTACTAATCAATGAGACTAATGTTATTGTGTAGGCGCATTTAATGTGTGTATCATTTCGGACTTGGCCTCTTTATGATTGTATTGATATCGGGATCATTGATACGACGCCCGTCGGAAAATTATGCCAAATGTTACTGTTGGTTGTAAATGGCCGGTTCAAGGCATTACGATACTTGTTGGTAAAGTTGCTGTCGATAGCCGGTTCGCGGTATCGATGTATCGATTATTATTGTTCGCGATTAATGTCATTTTGAGACATCGTTGAATCTTTGTCGCCGAATCGAACCGTAGCTATGATGTTACGTTAACCGATCGGGACGCTTTGGTATATCCTTTTGTCATCTCCGCTTGGTGGTCGGTTTAAGACAAGGACATCTATTCTATCGTATCATTGATTATCGATTGGCCGCTCTAAGGTAATCGATATATTCAATTAGGATTATCAAAGATAATTCCCATCCGTTGTCAAAAATATTCTCATCCGTTGTATCATTGTTATCGATCGCCATTCTACGGTAATCGGAGTATTGAATTGGGACTGTCGAGGATAGTTCCCATCCGTTGAATTATTATTGTCGTGTTGGCCGATTCAAGGCAGCACACTATTATTCTTGTAAACTCGGTAATTTTGTGATCGTTGAAGGTTGAGGATTTTCCCGAACTGTTGTGTTGTGATTCGTTGCTCGTATTAATCGGTCCTTAGGGAATTCTGATCCCAGGATGGTTGTTTTGAATATCGTTGGTCGTGTCGATCTTTCATTATTCGTGTGTCATCGTTCACTTGGTGAGTCGTATGATCCGTATTGGATGTTTTATCCCTTGAGTTTCGTTGTCATGTTGTATCGTGGCATATCTGGAATCATGTCTGCGTGCCGATTGATTATGTGTAGGATTTTTAGCCAGGCACTCGATGGTCATGCGTGGATGTTTCCGCATTGGACCGTGCACACGAGACGTAGTTCTTGAGGCTAATTAAGTACATTGTCACACATATATTCTGGATTCCGTATACGGGGTGGACATGTGCACGGACACATTTCCGGATCGGGCGTACTGTGATGTCCCTCTTGAGCTTTATTGATTGATCGTTCGTAGTCCATGTTGTATTGGATATGTCCGACGATTTGCGACTGGTTGTTCATACGCCGAGGGGTATGCCCGACAGTCACGTTTGCTTCTTTGAGATCTGTATTGTGATGATTTACAGCTTTGGGCTGTTCGGCTTTCAGGCCATTGTGATGTATCGGTATTTCCGTTGGAGCCTTCGGCCATTGTGAATTCGTATCTTTTTCGGCATTGTTTTGGTTTACCTTCGGGCAATGTATTGTTGTGTTCTATATTGATGATTCGCCGTTTGGGCGTAAGCTTCGGTTTTTGTGCATCTCGTTGAGTTTTTCCTGGCGAAATATTTCTTCTCCCTGCCTGTTTTAAGTTTCGGGACGAAACTTCTTTTAAGGAGGGTAAAATGTAATACCCGTAATTTTGTTTCCCGGAAATTTTCTATTTTTGGCGGAAGTCCGTTTTTGACAACTTGCTTGGGACCGTTTCGTCATCCCGAGAATGATTAATTCTACACTTTTTGTCATCCGAGTTCGTTTCGGTATCGTTCTGTTGAATTCCGTGTTCTTTAGCGACTTTTCCACGTATGAGTTCGACTTTGTTAAATCACCGTAAATTCTTGGAAACTCCAAAAATTCTGAATCTTGGCAATATTATAAAGCATCGAGTTAGCTTTCCATTGGTTCAAACGGTGAGTCAATCGGAGTCCGGACGAGGGAGTTATGGTCTAAATAGCTAAGTCACTCTCATTTCCCAGATTCGTCCAAAACTGCCTGTACCCGGTGCCGCGGCACACCTGGGCTGAGCCGCGGCACACTGCCGAGCCTTGGGAGTGAATTTTGGGCCTGTGCCGCGGCACACATATACTGAGCCGCGGCACACATGACATATTACCCCTATATCTGCGTTTTTTGTGCGATTCAACCGATACTTTTCCCATTTCTTCACTTGGGCACGAGAGAGGAGGTTTGAGAGGAAGATGTTTCTTCACCTATCACTTGAGTGTGTGATTTCTCTTCATCTCTTTTCGATTGTGAAGCTCGGATCATCGATCTATCGAGTATTCTTCGAATCATAGTGCTTGGATCTTCAAGAGGTAATTTCTTCAACATCTTGGATTTCGATTTTGTATTGGGTAATGATGTTTTGGATGTTAAAATCATGGGGTATGAAGTGATATACGCATGATTATGGACTTGTTGGAGTATTCATCGGATTATTGAAAGATTTTTCAAGAACACTTCAATTTTGTGTTGGAAATTGGGGATTTTGTTTGACTTCATCCTTTTAATCCGTAGTAATTTAGATTAGTGATGGATTGATGATGATTTAGGTGCATTCTATCATTTCCATCGTTATTCCACGGTTGGAGTGTATTGATTCGTCGTTTCGGTTGAGTTATTAGTCGACGCCTTGAAGGTGTCCGACAAAATGTCTAAGAGGGGGGTTTTGTGCGTTGTACGATTATTATTCATCGTACGATTGTTGATTTATCATTGATATGACTTAGGACGAAATCCTTGTGAAGAACTCAAGTCGGAACCCTTCCGCTCGTTGTCTTCTTCGTGGTTCAAGCTTCCTGGCCGAACCGTGTTCTTCGGATCTTCTAACGCTTATTAAGGCAAGTATACATTTATGATTGTACGTTCTCGACTTTGAAAGTATGAAATATTGATGGTATGATTATTTCTAGCCACTCCGGACGGGCCTATGGTCCTCTCGAGGGTTTCGTAGCCTCCGGTGCGATTCCATGGTTGATATGAACGAACCGTTTCTACGGCATTCATATGAAATAATGTTGGCATGTAATGAACGAACCGTTTTGACGGCATTCCTACATGTAACGGCGTATGATATGAACGAACCGTTTTTACGGCATTCACATACGTCTTGAGATTTTAGTCATTCCGGAATACTAGTCTTATATTGATGAATTGACGGATTACATTTACTTTATTGTCGAGGAGTATCATGTTTCATATTGTTATACTTGCACTAGCTATTCGACGGCTAATCCCTTTATGGGGGAAATACGTTTCATGTATTTCAGGTTCCAGGAGAGCGGACAGACGGGTATCGGGTCGGCATGAAGATGATGGGCAAGTGTGATACTGTGTCTTGTCTCCGGTTATTTTCTTGGATTCCTCCATTCAGTGTTGTTGTACTGGAATGGATTTTTAATACTCGAGTATTGTATTTCGCCTTTGATGTTCCTACTGTGTTGCCGAGGTATTGATTTGTGCAGTGATATATATGGTTTCATTGGTTATGGTTTCGAATACCATTTGTATCGTCTTTCATTCTATTGTATGTAGACCTTATCGGTCAAGTTTATAGTTCCGCGTATGTTTAGCCTTGTGGGTCCCACGGCGGGGCTCACGGCGCTGTAATATACCCTGAATAACTTGGGGGTGTTACAGGCGGAACCACTAAAACAACAACGAAACCACCCAAGCTCGAAACACCACATGTTGAATTAATATTCGGTGGTGTCGGCGGCGGAAGCAGTTGATATTGGCAGCGCTTCCGGTGGCTGTGGCGGCAGAAGAATCTGTTTGACTGGAAGTGGTGGGTATGACCTGTTTTGTGGGTGAGTTGTGTGACTTTTTGGTTTGTTTATAAGGGAGTATAAATACCTCAAAGAAGAAGTTAAAAGAGTTAAACAATAAATATGCTTTATGTGGTATGACTATAGAAATTCTTAAAATTTAATAATGAGACTTTAACATGTTTTAGTTGGTTGAATTAATTTAGCTTATGGCAATGAACAGGTATGCATACCTTTTATTCTTGCATTTTATTTTAGTTGTGGTTTGTAAAAGTTCTTTAAAGCTTTTAAAAAAAGTTTTAGAGATTATATGAATGACTCTATCTTATGACATAAATGCTCACATTAATACATGGAACATCAGTTGAATGGTATCAAGAATATCTTCTGATACTTAAAAGAAACTATTGACATAGAAATCAGCAAAACAAAAAATTAAAAACAAATATAAGAAACGAAACAAAGCATAATTAAATAAAAGAAATATACAAAAAAAAAGTAAAGAGCAGTTGTATTGAATTTTTAGTATAAAAGTAGCGCTAACTTTCAGAGCAGCTTTATTCATTTTTTTATTTCTTGACTTTTAGAATTTTTATCCTATATGTTAATATTAGATTATATTATTTTTTGTCTAGTTGCCTAGTATTTTATATTGATAAAAAATGATAGAAAAAATTAATTTACAATGATTCTTCACTTCTTAAATAATTTTGTATTTATTGAATACGAAAGAGAATTAATGAGTATTAATCAATAAAAATATGTCATGTCTGATAACTTCTATCACCATATAATATTTTCAGAAACTCTCAATATGACTCACTTGTCATGTCATATATAAATGCATATGGAAACTCACTCCAAAATACATTTTTTAGCTTTCATTTTTGTTTTACAAATCCTCATAGATAGAAATTAGTTTGGAAATGATATTACCAAACACTTACCAGTTTTTTCCTCACAGCACTTTCCCACGATAGGTTCTATTAGGGGTGGTATATCGTACTCTATCGGAAGTACTTATCGGTACCGTATACCGTACCGAAATTTTCGGTACAACAAAATTGACAATGATACCATACCGAAAATTCAGGTATGGCTTTCGGTCCATATCAATACTGTACCGAAATTTCAATATACCGTTTTATTTTGGTATCGGTATATATAGAACTTACCGAAATACTGAATTACCAGAAATTTTTTTTGATATATCAATATATATCGAAATACCGAATAAATAAAATACCAAAAAAAATCGATATACCGATAAGATATCGAACCAAACTTTTTACGTAATTTCGGTATTACCGAAATACCAAAAATAAAAGAATTCATACGATTACCATACCAAAATTCTTTAATTCGGTACCACACTGTAGAGAAAATTTGATAATATATACCAAGATTTTCGATACTTTTGGCAACTTTTCGGTATGATAAACTCGGTATTTCGGTATTTCGATATTTTTTGTCGTCCTAAGTTCTATAAACCATAGAAATCTTATATCCCTATTAAACTCCCAACATATTAGTAGCCTCTATTTTTTCTTCCAATTAGATGACGCCTGATCTTATTGTAATACCCACGCTACCACTAAGAATATCTCCATGATATTCTATATTCCTCCATTATTTGATGAACTCCATCTTCAACGCTTCATTTGACCTTTTGGAATGACTGATCGATTGATCTTCATTACCAGTTATTATAGAAGTCTCTTGCTATCGTACATTCTTTTAAGCTCAAATTAATTGCATATTCTTTACTAACCTTGTATTCAACCATTGCATAATAAAGTTTATAGTTTCTTGTCTAATGTCATTAATGCTCTCATTCATTAGGTGGAACTCGATCTTTATATATACTAGTCATTCAGACCCGTGCGTTGCACACGGGCTCTATCTAATTGGTCATAGTGTAATGTGTGGTATTTATTTTCGTCATTAGGTTTGTAAGTTGTGATGGTATCACAACTTTTGTAAGCATCGCATGAGTTTAAGATGAATGAGTTTAATTAGTTGTTTGGTGACTTTTATATTTAGACCGAGTCATTCAGACCCGTGTGATGCACACGGGCTTAATCTAAATGTTCATAGTGTATTGTTCAACACTAATTTTCGTCATTACATGGGCTGTATATAAGTGTTCATAGCGTAATCTTTGGCACTTATTTTCGTCATTATATATCTAAGTTGCGATGGTATCACACATTTTCTAAGCATGACACACATTTAAAATAGTTTATTGACATTAAAAGAGTATATGTGAAGAGACTTTTTTCAAGATGCTACATTTAAAAGAGTCTCTTCACATGTAACTTTTTAATATGTATAAGTTACATACTAAATGTCAAAGGGAGGTTAAACGCATACGGTTCTTCAAAATAAATGTAACCCTTATATAAAATCGTAACAAAGTGGATATTCGCTATATTTTGAGATCTAGCTTGTGACAATTAATTATCCTTTTGGTTTATCATATCAAATACGGTAGTTCCACATTACTACGCTTAATTAATCGAACTTTATTTTCTGCACAAAACCATTTAAGTTTCAATATTTTTATTGTTGTGAAAATCGGTCCAATATTGTTAGTATATTTAATTTGTACCAGGTTGCATATATAAATATATTTGAAGACATCAATCTCAACATATAATTTTTCTACTCTTAATAACTAATATAACAATTTCATTTTGTCAAATTTGTTTGTCATTCTACAAATGAAACTAAAATTATATTAAGATAATCAATTAATCTCCATAGTGATATTACTTATTGAGTAAGATTTAAATTTAATTTATAATAGATTATATAAATGGTATATCTATATTTTTTAAACTACATAAATCGTCAAAATGATATTATTTATTATGTAAGATTTAAACTGCAGTAAAATTATATAAATGATAAATTCTCAAAATAACATAATCACTTAATTGCCGATATTAATTGTGGATATGATTACCCGAATCATTAATACGTATTTGTTTTATCTATAGTCTATTGCTTTGCACCATTTATGGATAAAGATGATAGTGTGAAGATATTTTTATTATATACTACCATTTTCAATATGTAACATCGACATAACTTACACAATCATATCAAGTATCAAAGTCACGCAATATTTCAAGACGTTTAATTAAGAAAGTGACATTAACACACCGCAAGACAAAAAACTAAATTAAGAGCAAAAATATTAAAATGCACCAACAAAATGTAGTAATAATTATTGACTAAAAATTGAATTCGTCACATTATTTTCAATAAACTTACTTGCTAACGAATCAATAGTATTAGCCCATTTATCGGTATTACATGAAGCAAAATATTGCATGTTTAATTTGTAACATATATTAATATGAATGCTAAGTATTCATCCCACCGATGGCCATGGCGTTGTTCTTGTTGTTGTTGTTGTTGTCTTTGTCGTTGTTGTTCATTGGCCTTTTTCATGTTTTGTTCTTGATACAATTTTTGTGACTTCTCGATATCTTTCTTTAATGCTTTTTGACGCGCTACAAAAAACAATTAGATATAGTTGATCGTTAGTAACTTAAATACAGTTAATCAATATATTGCATTTTCGATCAAAGTAAAAATGTTCGTGCATGTACCGCATAATTGATAAGACAACGATGTGTAGGATCTCTTAAACCATTAGAGAAGATGACGTTACTACCAAACCTCCTAAGCACCATCTTTATGTCCTACATTATTACACACACAAAACACACGTGAAATTTACATAAAACAATATAAATCAATATGCTAATTAAGCTAGACGATATGATGCTTACTTTACCACCATAATAAGTTGTAGAAATGTGCACGCTGTGTGGAGGAAGTTGTGTTTTGTTGTGTGTGATTTTTGACACATTATATAGTTGATAAAATATTTGTAACTCATGGACGGGAAGGTAAAAAGACTAACACTAATTGGTGTGTTTAATTTATGCATTCATGGCACCAAACACTTCATCTCCACATTTCACTTTCAATTCGTGAGCCATTTATTATAACCACTTTACATTCATAACTGACAAATGCTTCATATATATACTTAACGAAATTTGCTTGACATGCCTGGAAATCAATGTGGAATAACAAATATGATACAATCAATTCATCAAGCATTAATCATGACCACTTACATTTATAAGACTTCTTAAGCTTTATATCAATCATTAATCATGACCACTTACATTTATAAGGCTTCTTAAGCTTTATATATATAAGATAGCTCAAATTAATTGCATATTCTTTACTAACCTTGTATTCAACCATTGCATAATAAAGTTTATAGTTTCTTGTCTAATGTCATTAATGCTCTCATTCATTAGGTGGAACTCGATCTTTATATATATATATATATATATATATATATATAGATTTTGCATGATTATATGTTATTTTATATATAAAATATAAAAATTAATTAAAAGAGAGTATATAAATAAATATAAAAATCAAAACATTCGATTTTTCTCGTATTCAACTGAACACCATTAGATTAAACTGATGCCACGATTTCATCTTCATTACTTGATCATCCCTTTCTTCATGCTTGTATGGTGGAGCGGGCAAGGCATGATGGGCTGATGTAAGTGCCCCAAAATCCAGAAAGAAAATTTCTTTTCATCCAAACTTGCGAAAATTAGTTGGGCTCTATTTGTAAACCTCAATGGGCCTTTACTCGCCTTTAAAACCCACTGAGAAATTTTGATCAATTGCTTCCATTTTTCTTTTGTGGGCTTTAATTGACAAGCTACTTGATAATTTTACATAATTATACGATTTATATAATTTTATGATAAAAAAATGATAAAAAGTGTTTACGTATGTAACATGTTGCTTATGGCTTTCCATAATAACAAAAAAAAAAAAGATCACCGGACTCAAGGGTCTGATTGATAGCGGACTTGCAATAAATTTCTATTAATAATAGAGATATGTAGTTCGAGTTATAGAAAGGGCAAAAAAACCTGAGTTTTCAGGCTCCACATAAAATTATGAGCTGACGGACCACCGCTCTAAGCATGAAGACAAGGGCCCGATCGCTAAATGAATTTCTAATAATCCCGAAAGTACGGAGTTTGAATCTTGGAAAGACCAGACTCAACGTTATGAAATGGCGGACCAACTTTCTAAGCGTGAAGATCGTCAAAAATTTTAAATACTGTTATATAAGTAATAATTTATTAAAATATATTAGTTTCCGTAACTTTTCGCTACTTTAACAAAGTACAATCATGTAATTTTACGGGTTGAGAGGGAGGTAATATTATAGACCCATAACGAAAAACGATAAAAAAAGAGTATGTTTTCCAAACAAATATAAACATTTTTACTTAAAAAGTACGACCTTCTATCAAATCAATTTATTTTAAGATTCTTTTATTTTTCTTTCAATATATTTCTGTTAGTCTTTGAGCCCATAGTTAGGGTTAAAAGGAAACTAATTAGAATTTACGAAAAAAGCGCCTGCTTCATAAAAAAAAAATATGTTTCCAAAAACAAAAGGAAACAGGAAAAAGAAAATTTGTTTTCAAAAAATAAAAAAATAAAAAGAAAAGTAGACTATGTGTATGAAACTTCCAACACATGAAATAAGGGTTCGGCTGATATCAGTTCAGATTTACAGTAAACTAACATCAGCTAACCGTTCAAAAAAATTACATTTGTCGATTCATGTTATTTAAACTCACCATGAGCACTGTTCAATCCATGTTATTTAAACCCACTATTTTGATGAGTTTGTAAGTCAAGCTTGAACAGTGAATAGGTCAGTGCTTGGGCTTAAAGCCGGGACAAGGAGTTAACGAAACAAGGCTACCAAACGCATGTTTCGGTAGGTTAATTTATTCTAACCTGCCGAACATGACTACCAAACGAGCCCTTAGGGGTTTGGGTTAAAAAGCTGGATAGTAATATTAATCCGAACGTTTACAGTGTTTGTTGCAATATTTGTCGGCCCTTAAAAACGTTCGGGCACATTACCTAATGCGAAACTCTAAAAACACTATGGGTCCATTTCGGTAGCCTTATAAGTTACATATAAGTCACAAATAAGTAACTATATAGGTAATTTTTTTGACTTATAAGGCCCTATTCTTTCGGACTTATTTTTGATTTTGATTCGATTCGATTCAGTCCATTCGATTCAGTTTAGTTGAGTCATTCGATTCGATTCAATTCAGTCCATTCATTTGATTCGATTCGATCAGTTCTTCTTCTTCTTATTCTTATTATTATTATTAATCTTAATTATTATTATTGTTATTATTACTAATAATATTACTATTATCATTGTTGTTGTTGATTACTATTATTATTATTTACCATTATTATTATTATTATTTACCCTTAATATATATTTGATTCGATTCGATTCGAGTCGAGTCCATTCGATTGATTCGATTGATTCAAATTCATTCAATTGATTCAATTGATTCGATTCTATTAGTTCAAAAAAACGCCTAAGTCAAATTTAAGGGAAACAAACGGACTTTATATCTAAGGGTGGAGCTCAGATAGATGAGCTATCATTGGAATGGAGACAAACTTATTAAAATGTAATTTTACAAAATTACCCATTTCGTTATAAAGTTATTCATGATCAAAGCGTAGGAAAACCCAACGTTTTGAACACACACTACTCCGAACTAGCATGCAGAGCAACTAACGACGCATACACACCATCCTTAATCTTCATCAACACACCGTGCCTCCCCTTTTCGCATATAACTCCGTTTTTCACGACCGCAATGGTATCCGCCCCCATTATCGTACTCAGTCGATGAGCCACGACCACGGTCGTCCGATCGACCATCACTCCATCCAACGCGTCCTGCACTATCCGTTCCGACTCGGCATCAAGCGCGCTGGTCGCCTCATCAAGAAGGAGAATCTTTGGATCTCTCAGTATTGCTCTGGCAATAGCAATCCTTTGTTTCTGACCGCCCGATAGCTGTACCCCTCGTTCGCCAACGTTGGTGTCGTAGCCTTGAGGCATCCCGGAGATGAAGATGTGGGCGTTTGCCGATCTTGCTGCCTGCATGATTTCTTCTTCCGTTACGTCGTCACCTTTCTTTCCGTAGGCTATGTTGGCCCGGATAGTCTCGTTGAAGAGAACGGGCTCTTGGCTAACAAGTCCCATTTGTTGCCTTAGCCAGATCAGCTTGAGTTTGCGGATCTCGACTCCGTCCAGGAGGATTTCGCCCGAGTCGGGATTGTAGAACCTTTCGATCAGACTGATGACGGTTGATTTCCCGCTTCCACTCTCTCCGACTAGAGCGACGGTCTGAAAAAAGGTAGGCACTTATTTTCACTTTTTTTTGTCAAGGATATAAACTAAAAATGAGTCTTAATGTATTTAAAAAAAAATCCATATTTTTTCGAAATTATAAAAGCCCTTGAGTTGAATACTATCTCAAATATAAGGGTGACTAATATATTTACAAGTATGGGAGGGTAGTTTGATTTGCCTTTTTTTTTGGCATTATGGGGGTAAGTTTAATAAAAAAGTCAAACCTTTGGGGGATTTTTCTAATTTTGATAAACATATAGGCTATTTTCGTAATTAACCAAAACCTCAGGGGGGTCTCTGTAATTATCCTAACACAACCTATAGTGTAAAGTTCAAACTACATGCAGAATGAAAAACATAAAAATCAGAAGCAAAAACTACAATTTTTGGAGCTGAAGAAAAAACAATACCTTTCCAGACGGTATGTCGAGACATAAATCTTTGAAGATTTGAATGTCGGGCCGTGTCGGATACTTGAAGCTCACATGTTGAAGCTCAATCTCACCCCTAACACTAGCCAATGTCGTGCCTTCATCGCTACTCGAATCGATGTTAGGGCTGCTGTCAAGAATCTCAAATATAGAGGCGGCCGAATCCTTAACTTTGTTGACATCCGGAGCCGTTGCACTTGCTTGAGAAACTCCGGTGGCGGACATCGTCAGGGCGAAGAAAACCTGCATGCTTTTTTGTGTTAAAGACATATGTTTAAGGATTAATAACAAAAAAGTACATGAGGTTTGACTCTATATTACGCCTGCCTCTTATTTTTGCAGTTAATCAATCCTCACGGGAGTTTTTTTGTAATTGTAAAAGTTGGCTGTGTTTTTTTTTTTTAATTAGGTCAAACCTCAAGGGTACTTCTTGTAAATATCCTTGAAATTATATTTTTCTAAATCTCATTAACCTTGAAAACTTCTCCAAATGATGCTTTACCATGTTGAATTAGGACAGCTCCAATATAGAAACAAAAAGCTTGGGCGCAATAGAGCGCAAAAATACCGGCCCCAAAACTCGATCCGGAAACTATTCCGCGCCTCACTCCTTGCTTCAACGGACCCTCACATTTCTTCTCATACACTTTCATTACCTTGTCCTCTGCACTAAACGATGCCACGGTTCTTATGCTGCCGACAGCATCATTTGCTACTTGACTAGCCTCTTCATACATTACCTGCATATGGCCATACATTATATATATATATATATATAGTGTTTGCATAGAAAATAAAAGATCAAACTAAAAAATAGATGTTTTGTTGAGCATAAATTGCTTTGTTTGCGCGTAAAAGTAGAATAGAGAAGCAGAATCAGAAATCTAAAGCACTCAATCGAATCGAATCGAACTGAATGGATATGAATCAATCGAATCAATCGAATCGACCTAACTGAATCGAATCGAATCGACTCGACTGACGAAATAATCGAATCAAATATATATTAAGGGTAAATAATAATAATAATAATGGTAAATAATAATAATAGTAATCAACAACAACAACGATAATAGTAATATTATTAGTAATAATAACAATAATAATAATTAAGATTAATAATAATAATAAGAAGAAAAAGAATCGAAATGAAATGAATCGAATCGAATTGAATTGAATTAATCGAATCAACCCATCGAATCAATCAACTGAAAAGAAATCAAAATAAGACAAAAGAATGCGCTTCATTCCCACTTTTAAGATTTCAATAATATCGTGCGAAAATCAAAAGTGTAACATGACATTATAAAACATGAAAATCTACTAAAAGTTTCCTTTCTCCGGCTTTCTAGCCGACAATCACTTATGTGACATTTAAAAGCAGGGTGTTGAAGAAACCTTAGCATCAGCAGCGAACCCTCTCATGAACCTCATCTGGAAGAATCCTTGCAAACCAACAAGGGGCAGAACGGCAAATATTATGACGGCCAGCAGCCAGTTAGCCGTAAACGCTATAACAAGGCCCGCTACCACTGTCGCTATATTTTGGACTATTAATCCCAATGCATCCCCTACCAGACTCCTTACGGTGGACGCATCAGTAGACAATCTCGCCCCAACCGCACCACTGAACAAAACAAACAAATCCATGATCAAAATCCTTTTCAATCCAAAACATAATAATAAGGGAGCATTTGCAAACACTTCAACTTCTAAAAGTTGGTTTTGGTAATATTATTTGATGGGGATAATTACAAGAAGGTGACCTTGAGATTTGACATAATTGCAAAGAAACCCCTGAAATTTTATTTTTTTATTACATCTACCCCTTCCAAAACCCCCATTCACATTTATAAAAATATTACACCTAGCTCCTTAATTTTAACACCGAATCAAACATCACTTGGTATTTTTGGTAACTTTGAAAGTTAGCCGGGCCTTTTGTAAATATGGCTATTTGATGTCTACTTTTTGAAAAAAAAAAAAATATCGACAGACCTTGAGTTAGCAGGATCATCGAACCAGCTAATCTCCTGGTGCACGACCTTCTTGAATGTCAATGAGCGAATCCTCTCAATCAACTTCCCACCCGCAATGCCAAAGAAGAAATTCTGAACTGGAAGGGCCACCAACGAACCTATCCCTAACAAAAGCATCATGAGAGCCCAAAACTCGGAATCTTTCCTCAGCTCATTTGGAGGCTCGAAGAAAATCTTAATTGCCGTCGACAACAAGAGTCCGAAAAGCGGGAACAGCAAACCATTTCCCACAGCACCTAAAGATCCGAGTAGCAAATAAGGCACCTCGGGTTTATTTAAGTAGGCAAGCCGTCCGATAGAGACTCTCTTCCGTTTTTTCAACACTTCTGTCTCCTCATTTTCGTTTCTATTATCATCTATATTAGTAGCATGAAAGTCGATAAAACCGGGAACGCCGTACGGAAGTGCGAACGAATGCCTTGATGACGAGCCAAAGCTTGTGGACTTACGCATGGAGATTCTTTGGCTCGAAGACTTGCTCAGGCTTCGATCTAAGTCCGTAAAGGGTTCGGGTTTGTGGTGTTCGTTTAGTTTATTAGTTTCGGACAGTTTGGACCCTTCTTGCATGCGGACAAGCTGCGCATATGCTCCCTCCGGATTTTCCATCAATTCGACATGTGTACCTACATTTGATTTCAGAAAAGATATATATAAATATAAATATATATTAGTATATTTGAAGTATGGGGAAAAAATAGCTGAGAATCATAAGTTGGCAGTGTTTGTAAAAAGAAGTTACGAATTTAAATATGTTGAAGGAGACCGTTGGGGGTCCGGTATACAAGGGCAAATTATATCCGCCCGAGCACCTATGTTCGCATATTACGTGCCAGTGTGGCAAGTGGAGAAGATTCGGGTTTAGGATAAATATGGCAAGTGCATATCCATATAGCAAAGTGAGCACCTATCAAGGTGATTTTGGTTTGCGGGATACAATTCCTCGTGTATAAGTTGCGTAAGTGCTTATCTATCGGTAAAAGCCAAATAGAAGCAAAACAAGAAACCCGACAAAACACGCATTCCCTACTTCTAAATCTTGATTAACAAATTATGGATAATCACTTTCTTAAAGAGTTAGCCAATACTCAAGTAAACTGTGTTTTTTTGCACATACCTTGCTCTACAAGTTTCCCAGAGTGCACAACAGCTATAAGGTCCGCATTTCTAATAGTCGTCAAACGATGTGCAACGACTACCGTCGTTCGATTAGTCATAACATTGTCGAGCGCTTCTTGAACTACGCGTTCCGACTCAGCATCCAGAGCGCTCGTTGCTTCGTCCAGAAGAAGTATTTTCGGGTTTTTCAGAATGGCCCGAGCAATTGCAATTCTTTGCTTCTGGCCCCCAGATAACTGAGTGCCATGTTCACCCACCATCGTATCAAGACCCTGTAAAATACAAACAAAAGAAAAAATCTTAAATTGCTGAAATCATTTGAAAAGGCATGCCGAAAATTTTAAGAGCAACTTTAAATAAGAATCAATTGCAAAAACTACCCCCGAGGTCTTGGCTAATTACAAGAAAACCCATATAATTTTTTAGGGCCCCTTCTATAATTACCGCAAAACTCATGGTAGCTTTTGTAATTCACCAAAAACATATGAAATTCAAAATTTCGTACTTGTGGTAGCTTGTCTATGAACTTAGCCGCATTAGCAAGTTCGATAGCCCTCCTTATCTCATCGTCACCAGCATCCTCTTTGCCGTACAGTATATTCTCCTTGATAGTAGTGGCAAACAGAATGGGTTCTTGGCTTACAAGTCCAATCTTTCCTCTGATCCAACGAAGATTCAACCTCTTCAAGTTAAATCCGTCGATCAGTACTTCCCCCGCATCCGGATCGTAGAACCGCTCCACCAAGCTTATAACCGTCGACTTTCCACTCCCACTCTGCCCGACCAAAGCCGCTGTCTTCCCAGAAGGCACGACTAGTGAGAAGCCCGCGAAAATCTGAACTTCGGGCCGGGCTGGATATTTGAAGTACACGTCTCGGAGCTCGATTTCTCCCCTCATGTCTTCCAGTACGGTTCCTTTAGTATCGGCTGCGTCGATCTTCGGTGTACGTCTGATGGTCTCAAACATCTTGTAAGCTGCAGCTTGACCTGCTGCAAATGCATTTATGCATGGAGACGTCTGGCCGAGTGCTCTGTTAAATCGCATTTGAAAAAAAAAAACGCATGACTTTAACGATAATCTCCACTTAAAAAGTTCTCGATAATTTCAAAAATCACCCCTGAGGTTTTAAGTATTTACATAAAAAAACACATAGGTTCCCAAATTACAAAAATACCCTCCGTGTTTATTTTGGTTCATTATCTTTTCATTTCATAAGCAAAAATATATACTTCACACTTAAATTCAAACCTCAAGGGTATAGTCTTGAAAAACTTCTATAGGTCCTTTTGTAATAACCCAAACTTCATGGGCGTTTTTTGTAAATATCTCTGTACAATATCATAAAATACTTTTAGACAGCTTATGTGATCCTGTGAACTTGTCATAAGTTCTTTTGAAAATAGCTTATACAAGTTCAACCAAAACACCCTCTCAATCTAGTTGAATAATCGGAAACACTTACAGTCCCCCCGTCATGATGGTCATAACGACATTGACGACGACCCCTCCGCTATACCCTTGATCCAATATTAATTTGCCTCCATACCATATGGCGAGGCCATAGGTTCCGAAGACAATTAATAGCACCATACCGACTCCCATGCCCGAAGCAAAACCTTGTTTCACGGTAGATGCGTATGCAACTTGCAACTTGCTATCGTACTTCTCCGCAGCTTGTTTCTCACCATTGTAGGATACAACCTACATTAGTTTGGATAAGTTTGAGGAAACAAGAAAAACCCGAAGCAGAACTAAAATCTAAAAACGTAACTCCTTTCGATAAAAAAAAAAGCACTAAAAATTACTACGTCTCACTAATAGATGCAACATAGAGCAGTTCAATGTATAACTTTGGCCTTTGGTATCTTTAATTATGTATTAATAAAATCGACAAAAAAAAAAAAGATTACATGTTAATATTTATTTTTATATTATTAATAGAAAAAAGTACGATCAAATGTTAGTATATGAATGGTGCATACATAATGAAGTGTTGCGACTGAAAGTGAACGGAGAAAGTACTTTTTTCGGTTAACGGTTAACAAAAAAGAACGATGCAGTTTTACCGTTCTAATGGCTCCCACAGTTTGTTCGACTACATTCCCGGCTTCTGCATAAGCAACTTGTCCACGGCTAGCCATCTTGGACATAATCATAGCCACACATCCACCTGATACGCATAGAGCAGGAATACATGTACATAACACAAGTGCCAATCGCCATCCCCTAACAAAAGCAAGAAGAAAGCCTCCGAAGAATGTCGACACAAATTGAATAAACTTCCCGACCTGAAAAATTAAAGATTTTCACCTATTACGATCCGGCGGACGAACTTTACTTGCGAGAACTTGACGGCCTTTCGGTAAAAAATAATGTTTAGACTTACTTTTTCACCCATGGCTTCTTGGATGAGAATTGTATCCCCAGACATTCTCCCGATAACCTCTCCCGTCGTCGTCTGAGTATCGAAAAACTCGATGTCTTGTCTTAATATGGTTCTCAAATACATCCCTCTTATACGAGCCGCCTGTCGTTCTCCGGTTACCATCCAACACAACATCTCTGTTCATGATATATAGATTTAATCTTTGTCTCTTTTTTCCCTTCTTTTTTTCTTTTTAATTATTAAGCAAAAAGAATACTTACGAAGAAGTGAAGCAACGCCAGCGCCGATAGCCAAGTACACAAATTTGATGGATACCTGAAGAATGCACACAAAAGATTAAATTAAAAAAAAAAAAAAAAGTTTGTGAAAACAGTAAGAGGAATGCTACACCCACAAACAAACTTCCACAAAAACACCCAAAAAATGACGTGGCAGCGGGTGATTGGTGTATTTTGTGGCGGTTTCTCTCTCTTATATTTGATTACACCCGTTGCCACGTCATTTTGTGGGTTTTTTTGTGGAAGTTTGTTCGTGTGTAGCAATCCTGAAACAGTAATATGATCTTTCTTCAACATACACACCACCATTTGCATGGAACTGTTCCATGAAATCAAAGAACATAAAAAACAAAAAAAAATAGTAATTTCATAAACCAGAAAATAAACAAGAAAACAAGAAAACCGTGTGGCGGGAAACACGCCTTTGAAACTTCATGCACGACATGTGACGGATCCGTGCCGCCGAAAGAATTGATCAACTGGCCGAAGAAAAGGGTCATCAGCGGCTGAGAGATCCCATTCCCGATCGCCGAAACTGTACCAATAACGACGAGTGCAGTATCGATCCTATCCGCGAATGAAAACAGCTTATAAAAAGCAACTTTCTGCTCATCTTTCCTCTCTGTTACTGTCTCTTCTTCACCAGGCATTTTCCTTTTTTTTTTTCTGTTAATCAATTTTTTTTTTCTGGATTGGGTATGAAAAATATAATAAATATATACTATTAGAGAGATTTATTTTTAACAAACTATATGGCGAAAAAAAATATATATATTTTGTAAAGAAACAGGTTTCCCGGTTTTGTGGGACACAAGTTTGTTGAGGAACCCTTCTAGAATCCATCTCCTAAAGTTGTGTTTTTACTAAAGTATATCGCGGCATAAAATTGAGATGATGAAGGGATGATTTAGCCGTCGAGATCTATTTAGAATTTATATAGTCGTACTCATTCCAAATTCGATATGAATGTGATTTTATTATGAATTTTCATCTAAAACTCATATAAGAATACTGAAGCAATGAGGTTAGTGTTCAACCAGCCACAGGACCCGTTCTGAAATTAAATATTGTACCTGTTCCAAACGCGATTAAAATATAATTTTATTACTGGTTCCCGTATATACCCGTATAATTTTACCTGCTAAATACTCAATTATTGTACAAATTAAATTGGTATTATGAAATAATTATGAATGGTAAAAAATATATTAATTACAATTACTTGTTTAAGTTCTTCAATGGTCATCATTTGTATTATTGTATAGTCTATTCTCTTACTAAATATTATATAGCTAATATATTATATTTCATTAAGGCGGTGTTTAGCACTAACTTATCAGCTAGCTTATAAACTTCAGGAGCTTATTTGACCATTAACTAAAAAAAAGATCGTTTCGTAAACGACTAGCTTCTCAAATCAGCTAGCTTATAAACTAGTTGATTGATAAGCTAATTTTTCAAGCTTATGAAAAAAAGAAGCCAACTTCTCATCTTTATATATTCCATATACTGTAACTTAAGTAAGAATATATTTTCCTGAATAAAGTTCGCGACGACATTGCAGCTTTGATATGGGAAAGTGATGATCTAGCTTAGTTTGTTCTTTTTTGGACCACGTGGAAGTCCATTAATATTTTGTGTTCGATTTATCGTTTATATTTTACGGAATCTATTTGATACCTATTGTTGTTGTGAACTTGTTCGTAACTAAAATAACTATTATTATACACACAAGACCTATTCAACGGCAATCTTAAACAATAAAAAATAAATTACCAATGACTTTTTAAAGTTACAGTGAACTGTGAATAGTATATATGTATAATTTAGAGGTAGTATATATTAAAATAATAATAGACAAAAATATAATTTATTTTATTTTATAACAATTATTGTTATAATATAATGAGAAAGTTTAAAAAATAATAGAAAAATAAAAGTGATGTCAATTTATGTAAATTTATAAAAAAACAGCTAGTTTATCAGTTAATTTGCTAAACATCTACATTAAAATCAGCTAACTTATCAGCTACCCAATCAGCTATCAGCTACCTTATCAGCTAGTTTTGCTAAACACAGCCTAAAGTATGTATGTCACTTGAGCATAAAGAAATCCGTCAAGATTCCTTATTTTGATTGCAATAGTCCAAGAAATATATTAATGCTACGATTAATAAATTGCAAATTTTATGTAACTCATGAGTTGGTAATTTGTACAATCCGATAATTATAAAATATTAATGTCGGAATATATATGTACAATTATATATTTGTCAATAATAATAATAAATATTTATTTAATCAGCGTCGTTTTTTAATGAGCAGTCATTTGACTTTTTCAATATTGAACTTTGACTATTTATTTCTTTTCAAATATTGTACCGCGAAATTATATCATTATACTTATTTTTTTTTTAAATCATAATATTATTTTTTGATAAATTTCCATAATATTAATTAAAGTAATTTATGGTCAAAATTTTGTCTCGAAAAGTGAGAAATGCAGTTATTAAAAAGCTAATAAAATACTGTATTGGCAAAAAATAGATCTGGGTCCAATAAAAGAAGCCTAAATATTATTGAAGCCCAAAAAGGTCGGCCCAAGTCTAGAACTGAGACAGGTTTCATAAGATATAGTCAATAAGCCCAAATCATGAAAAGTCCCCTCACAAAAATTCTAGAGGCAGTCTAAGAGTACGCGAGTCCAGTCCCCTCAATTGGATCAATGAAGCTCAATCCAAGACCCAACCTATATTTAAAAGTTGAAGACAGACCAAGTCAAAGGTTGACCTACCCAATTAGCCCCAAACGGCTCAATCCACTTAGAGGTTCCATCTGACTGATAGAGTCAGTACGAGGCCAACGAATATGACGGTAGACTTGGTCAACCTGAGCCGAGCCTTCCCAATCCACGTGGTGAATGAACTTGCCATTGCCCCAAAAGTTCAGAATAAATCTCTCAACAGATCCTACACGTGGACCACGAACGAGGCCATCTTGGTCAACACACGTGGAGATAAGTGAGACTAAGTCCATGATCTATAACCAACAACCCCGAATACGGGGAACGTTCATGAGATACACTCAAACAGAACTCTTCCCACCTCACCTATAAGTAGGGGGTCCAGACTCCAGAGGGCATCAAGCAGTCGAACTCATAACCCTCTCTTTCCCATCTCCTCTCCCTTATCCATCTACTCGTACTCTCTTTCTTTCTACGTTGTGCTCTATACTCCAACTGACTCTAATATTCACCAACGTTCCGAGAAGATCATCGGACCTCTCCAAGACTGGTGACTTGTGGTTTCGAGGTTATCAAACTCACGGTTCTTTAGATCAGGCAGACGAATCTCTGGTTCCTCTTTATCAATCCCAGTGAAAAGGATAAGTCCCACTTTATTTATTTTATTTTCTTGTACTTCTCATTTCTACAAATTTACTTATTTGAGTGTCGGAGTCCATACGGCCGGCACACTGGTGTCCCCTTGGATCCTTACGTTCTAGATCTTGTTCTTGTGTTGTCTTTGCAGGTTGCTGGTGCCCATTCTTCACCCAAAAATCAATTGTATATTTCTGAGCACCTACAAGTATAAGCTAAATTAAAATTCCCAATACGGATAAACTATTTATTCGGCCAACTTAAAATTAATAATTGGCTAAATTTAATTTTCTAGAATATAACTATTAGTTGGCCAGCAAAATTAGTTTGTTACGTGTGACTTCAAAAACTAAAGAGTCAAACTCGCTCAAATTGTTAGGTATTAATAAATTGGACAAATTAAATTTTTCAACAAAAATAAAATTATTCATTTGACAAATTTAATAATTGGACAAATATATTTTATAATAAAAATAAAATTATTTATTTGGCCAACTCAATAATGGTTAGATTTAATTGGTAGTGCAATAATTGTGCGGTGTTAAAAGATACCTTGAGCTAAGTCTTTAGTTCTTCGATTAGTGGAGTCTCATTCAAAACTAATATAGAATTAAAAAAATAGATAAATAAGAATTTAAAAATTAAAAAACACCACGTAATTGATGGAATTAATTAATTTAATACTCTAAATAGGTAAACAAAATTATATATATATATATATATATATATTGAGGTCCTTTTTTGTAACACCCCCAAAACCGTATGAGAATATTACACGCCGTAGACCCTTTCCACAAGGATCTACCAGGCTAAACATCCATAAACAACCAAATGCTTGCCCGGCCAAGGTCAAACAATATAAAAATACAGACCGTTAAGGTCACTTACACATGAATACACAGATCGATGAGTCACACAACTCCATCAACAGAACTGACTAAAACAACATTACCTACACAGGGGTCGAAACACAATACAGTGGAAGACTGAAATCAACTCTAACAATACAACCAAACTCTACCAACTCTCGACTCTTGATTAGTATCGCAGCTCGTCATCCTCTTGTGCCAATCCTGTGACTGCTCCCCTAAACCTGCATGTACCTGGACGCAAAACAGACATCCACCCCCCGATTACTCGGGGGTTAGTAAAACTCCACTGTTTTACTAGTGCAAGTATAATACGATACGAAATGCAACAAGTAAATAGCAACTACGAATTTAATACGGAAATCAATTATCAAAATATACCCGAGAAGTTTTAGAATTTCGAACTCAAGCAAGAGATATTTGAAAAGGAACACATCATCTCGGGGACTTTTAAAGCAGAAATTCTTTTGGAGCTCGAGTCCCAATTTACAAAATCTTTTCGTAAACATTAGGGCCTTAGCCCGATTCTCGTTTCAAAACACACTAGATAAGATATCATTATGAGTCCGAGACCCATATTTAAAATATTATCCAATCAATCACTATTATACGATCGTTCTTCGTACACGTCATGTACCGAACTCCGGAGGCCACGACGGACCTTACCCGGACCACACACACTATTCGTACACTTCATGTACCGAACTCCAGAGGTCTCGACGGACCTTACCCGGCCACAAACATCGTTCGTACACATCATGTACCGAACTCCAGAGGCCTCGTCAGACCCTACCTGGATCACACACCTTGTTCGTAGACATCATGTACCGAACTCCAGAGGTCTCGTCAGACCCTACCTGGATCACACACCTTGTTCGTACACATCATGTACCGAACTCTAGAGGCCTCGTCAGACCCTACCTGGAACACACACACACATCGACACGACACAACTCATAATCATCATTTGTCAAGCCATTCCACACTACACCGAAATGTATAATCAAGTATGTAAACCAAAACAACACAAATATCATAATAATCACAACAACTCAACGATGACCAACCACGCCCGACACAAACTTAGATGATTTGCACATCCAACACAATTCAACGGTGTTTACTAAGTGAAGGTATTATCGTTACTATCAATCGTTTATAATAATCAATTCATACGAAGCATATTCGCTAAGATAAATCAATTCATCATAACCATAACACGACGTCCCTATTCACAAGACACAAATCGTATAGTAAAATACTTGTCTTAATAGCCGCTACCGAATACTCCGAAGAACACGGTTCGACCGGGAAGCTCGGACCCCGAAGAAGACAACGAATGGAAGGGTTCCGACTCGAGTTCTTCACAAGAATTTCATCCATAAGTCATACTAATGATAAATCAACAATCGTACGATGGAAAATAATCACACAACGCCCAATCCCCTCTTTAAGACCTTTTGTCGGACACCTTCAAGGCGTCGACTAAGAACTCGACCAAAACAACGAATCGATACGATCCAACCATGGAATAACAAGGCAAATGATATAATACATCTAAATAATCATCAATCCATCACAATACTAAGTTAAATCGGATTAAACGGATGAAAACAACCAAAATACCCAAATTCCCCAAAACTAGGTTTCTAGAAAATCTGACCTGATTCGCTCGATCAAAGGATGTTATAGGATGAACGATTGATGATATGAACTCCAAGACTTCATGGATTAATTGTACAACAACATGGCTCCATGATAAACACACCTCCAGCCGCGGAAAGGAAGAAAACGAGTGAGGAAAATGATGAAAAACCCGTCTGCAGGGCCTTAAATAGGCTGTCTGTCGGCCGCCTTACATACGTAATCGGCCATGGCCGAGTCTTTTGCCCAACACTGCCGGAAGCGCTACGTACGTGACCGGAAAAGGCTTACGTACGTATCAGGCCTTACGACCGTAACTACCGGGCCATTACGGCCGTTACTCGGCCAGCCCTTGCCAGCCAGGACTCGGTCGATCCGACGGTCCGAAAAATCCCGAAACCCAGACCTGAATATAATCCGAAGATACGTATACGAAGTACTCGCAAAGATGAATCTAAGCACTAAGAGAACACACGATTCTGACCACCCTAGGGCTCGAAATTCGACAACGGAAGTAATTACCCCAAACTTTGGGAAATTACGAAAACGGCCCAAAACGTCCGGAACACACGATAAACGATCGAAACACCAAACCAAAGCTTGAAACATGAATAATAACATTAAATGAACTTACGAGAAACTCGAAATAACAGTTTCGGATGAGATTAGCAAGAATCGAACTCAAGTGCGGAAAAGCCGCTTAAGAACGCTGAATTCAACAAAACGACACCGAAACGAACTCGGATGACAAAAAGTGCAGAATTAATCATTCTCAGAATGACGAAACGGTCATAATCGAGTCGTCGAAATGGACCCCCGCCGAAAAAAGAAAATTACCAGAAATCGAAATTGCGGATATTACATACTACCCTCCTTAAAAGAAGTTTCGTCCCGAAACTTAAAACAAGTAGGGAGAAGCAATATCCCGACAGGAATACTCAACGAGATACACAAAAAACGCGTAACTTTCGCCCATTGGTGAAACGTTACAAGCAACGCAAAGAAATATGCGGCGTGAAAACACGCCCCACGGCGGCCAACACAACGCCACCGACTATGATTCAAAACAATAATGAGCAATTAACGACACATCACATGCACACATTTAATCAAAGAAACGCACGCGACAACAAGTCACACCCGACTAAAACGGCTACGCGATAGAAACAAATAGAGTATCACGATAGAAATCACTCCGATTCTCATCAACAAGAAAATGTCCGACGACAAAACACAAACAATTCAAGATAACGGAAAATGAGAATATCGGATATTACATTCTATCCTACTAAAAAAATAAGTTTCGTCCCGAAACTTAAACTAAGGTCATCACAGTGATACGAAACAAAACATAACGACACATAATAAAATACCATAATCATGACCCCGCGGTCCACTGACACGTCTCCGTAGGTTCAACAACTATACGGGAACTCATTCAAAACAAAATATCATTCAACGAGTTCCAAACATAAAAGCGTCACAAAATACATCTCTACACGAGAAACAATCCGCGCAACGAGTAAAACACCATCACTGGACATCATTGGGCCCTCCGGAAGTAGGAATGGAACTCCAGTCCCTTATCATGTCGGCAACAATCTCGCAGTACTGAACTCGATGCCCCTCGTGTCTACAATTATAACAAGTCACTTGCGGTTTCTTACAATGTGCGCGTTCATGGCCCAGAACGTTACGGTTGAAACACCTAGGAGCATTACCAAAACTCAAAGACACCGGCTTGGGTCTTTTAGGTCCCACAGTTAACCGAACAGGTCCCATACTCGACTGATACAAGGATTGAGGTGTGGGAATCCCAATTCCCTCACTTCCCGATGCGTCATAGGAGATCTTTTGCTTCTTCGCTACCGATACGGACTCGATAGACATTATAACCATCTCAAATGCCAAGGCTCGATCCTAATAGTCCTTCAAGGTTGTACACATAAAAGGAGCCATACACTGCCGAATCTGAGGTTACATACGCATATCGAAATAACGAACCTTATCTGCCTCACTTTTCACCTACTTGAGACATCTCGTAACTAGTTCCGTTATCCCCATCTGGGACCCCATCCCGGTGCATGTTCTGATTCATCTGCGCCAGTTGGTCAACCGTGTGACGAAGGATGGTGGCGGCGCCAATGTCATCATTACCTCTGGATGATTGCTGTTGATCACGTGATTGGTCATCATGACCGTCCGTACTGAGCTGATTGGCACTCGACAACGAGCGAGTCGCCTTGTCACGCTCCTGATCACGACCACGACTACGACCACGTCCTCGGCCTCTCGGCATACTGAACGGACGACTAATCAGAATAACACAACCAAACAAACATCACACGCCAACGTAGGACAATAAATAGCAGCACGATATAACATCAACTCCAAGTCATCACACAAGTGCACGAACTAACACCGTAATGTTGGGACTTAAATCAAAAGTAATTCACATAGTCACATCAACAGAGATGTTTGGATTTTACCAAATCAAACACAGTCAGAACCACACACGTATCGTAGGGACCAAACACTAGCAACACAAATAAAATATTTCTGGGGTATTATTCAAATGATAAAATTTTAAAATTCTCAAGTTTGAAAAATTTGGTGAAATGAAATTTTTGAAAACACTATTAATACCTCAGTCGTTTAATCAAAACCATGTATCTCATTATCAAAACTGTTTTGATTCGAGATCACTTGCAAAATAACACTTTGAAACACCAACCTACTCGATAGACAATATCATCAAAGTGATCTTATATATATATATCATTACCATTACTAGCGATATACAGGGTAACAACATGTTACCACGCCAACCATCATGAATATATCAACAGAGATTAAATAATCAGTAAATAGGCACGGATGCAACCGTAACAATAAATTACTACCGGGTCAGTCAAAAGTTTACGGCCGTAAAAACATGCAGTTTACGGCCGTAACAACTCTGAGCTTACGGCCGTAATGGAAAACAACTTACGGCCGTAACAACTAGCTGCAGGGCTGCAGAATTGTCACAGCAGTCCCCAACAGGGCTCCGAGAGTTAGGGAACGATACCTAACAACATATCTCAACATTTAGAAAACACTGAAACATTTTCCGGCAAGCACAACAACACCACAAACTTAACGCAACCACTTAGCCCCAACACGTGAACATATGAAGTTTAAAATTCCGAAAACCCAAAAATCGTTTTGCAAAATAAAAATTTTCCAAAATCCTTTCGTTCATAACCAAAAACGACGGTAGTATTTTACAATGTCCGAAGTACTTCAAAACATATATTCCAGATACCGTCTGATGGTGTCATTTGAAAATACACGACCAATTTGTCAAAAATTTAACCGATTTTAAAATCTATATAAATCGTGGTTTTAACCGCACCATCAAAATATTTTAAACAATAACAAACGATTCCCACAAAAATGTTCAAACTCGTAAAGTCCTTCAGGAAGAACATTCTAAAACCTACCCGTAACGGCATAAACATAACAATCTAAAAACAATCAAACTAAAAATCACATGCCCAAACGGCAAATAGGATCGCCAATCCAATTGAATACATCTGACAGCATCAAGTTTAAACATACAACAAAACCATTCCTCGGAGTTTCTCACGAACTCAATCGTCGATACCTTATTCGAAACCCATCAAGGTTCTCAATTTTTCACACCATACCACCCCATATGGTGGTTCGAAGGTAAAACAACAATACACCCAGTTTTTATACTTATACTATGTGTCACAAGTATTATATACAACTATATTACACAACACCATGTAAATAAAATTATGCACCGCAATTAACTCACTAAGATAAAATCATGATACACGGGTACCTCGCATAAAAGAGGAGTCTTACGTCCACAGGTCGCACGGAGATGACGGTTGCCCACGATACTAATCTCATCCGACAACATATCCGACACGTTGTGACTACGCACTACTCAACTGGTCACCTGACGACTCGAACGACAAGACAACACATTACTCGACAAATCACGACTCGACTCGACCCGACAGCCTAGGTTTCCGCAACCTAAGCTCCGATACCATAAATGTAACACCCCCAAAACCGTATGGGAATATTACACGCCGTAGACCCTTTCCACAAGGATCTACCAGGCTAAACATCCATAAACAACCAAATGCTTGTCCGGCCAGGGTCAAATAATATAATAATACAGACCGTTAAGGTCACTTACACATGAATACACAGACCGATGAGGTCACACAACTCCATCAACAGAACTGACTAAAACAACATTATTCACACAGGGGTCGAAACACAATACAGCGGAAGACTGAAATCAACTCTAACAATACAACCAAACTCTACCAACTCTCGACTCTTGATTAGTATCGCAGCTCGTCATCCTCTTTTGTCAATCCTGTGACTGCTCCCCTGAACTTGCATGTACCTGGGCGCAAAACAGACATCCACCCCCCGATTACTCGTGGGTTAGTAAAACTCCACTGTTTTACTAGTGCAAATATAATACGATACGAAATGCAACAAGTAAATAGCAACTACGAATTTAATATGGAAATCAATTATCAAAATATTCCCGAGCAGTTTTAGAATTTCGAGCTCAAGCAAGACATATTTGAAAAGGAACACATCATCTCGGGATTTTTAAAGCAGAAATTCTTTTGGACCTCGAGTCCCAATTTACAAAACCTTTTCGTAAACATTAGGGCCTTAGCCCGATTCTCGTTTCAAAACACACTAGATAAGATATCATTATGAGTCCGAGACCCATATTTAAAATGTTATCCAAACAATCAATGTTATACGATCGTTGTTCGTACACATCATGTACCGAACTCCGGAGGCCTCGACGGACCTTACCCGGACCACAGACATTGTTCGTACACTTTATGTACCGAACTCCGGAGGCCTCGACGGACCTTACTCAGCCACAAACATCGTTCGTACACATCATGTACCGAATTCCAGAGGCCTCGTCAGACCCTACCTGGATCACACACCTTGTTCGTACACATCATGTACCGA
The DNA here is from genome assembly GCA_033398695.1 of Orobanche coerulescens. Classification (NCBI taxonomy): domain Eukaryota; kingdom Viridiplantae; phylum Streptophyta; class Magnoliopsida; order Lamiales; family Orobanchaceae; genus Orobanche; species Orobanche coerulescens. Next base: position 9,958,900 of record CM065813.1, on the reverse strand, counting down.
ACTCCAGAGGTCTCGTCAGACCCTACCTGGATCACACACCTTGTTCGTACACATCATGTACCGAACTCCAGAGGCCTCGTCAGACCCTACCTGGAACACACACACACATCGACACGACACAACTCATAATCATCAATTGTCAAGCCATTCCACACTACACCGAAATGTATAATCAAGTATGTAAACCTAAACAACACAAATATCATCATCATCACAACAACTCAACGATGACCAACCACGCCCGGCACAAAATTAGATGATTTGCACATCCAACACAATTCCACGATGTTAACTAAGTGAAGGTATTATCATTACCATCAATCGTTTATAATAATCAATTCATACGAAGCATATTCGCTAAGATAAATCAATTCATCATAACCATAACACGACGTCCCTATTCACAAGACACAAATCGTATAGTAAAATACTTGCCTTAATAACCGCTACCGAATACTCGGAAGAACATGGTTCGACCGGGAAGCTCGGACCCCGAAGAAGACAACGAATGGAAGGGTTCCGACTCGAGTTCTTCACAATAATTTCGTCCCTAAGTCATACCAATGATAAATCAACAATCGTACGATGGACAATAATTACACAATGCCAATCCCCCCTTTAAGACCTTTTGTCGGACACCTTCAAGGCGTCGACTAAGAACTCGACCAAAATAACGAATCGATACGATCCAACCATGGAATAACAAGGGAAATGATATAATACATCTAAATAATCATCAATCCATCACAATCCTAAGTTAAATCGGATTAAACAGATAAAAACAACCAAAATACCCAAATTCCCCAAAACTAGGTTTCTAGAAAATCTCACCTGATTCGCTCGATCAAAGGATGTTATAGGATGAACGATTGATGATATAAACTCCAAGACTTCATGGATTAATTGTACAACAACATGGCTCCATGATAAACACACCTCCAGTCGCGGAAGGTGTTGCTGCCCGAAATATTATCTGAAGATGAATATTGCTGGAATGGACGGACAGCAAACAAATAAGGTGCGGGAGCACTTCCATGGGGGTGTTGATAACACAAGATTTGCCGGGTTTGTTAGGCCCGGGCTTGAATGCTCTCACGAGATGTTATTAATACAAATATTCGTGGATACAAGTATTAATGTAAAGGAATACGATTACAATGAGTGTAAAAGATCCTATTTATCTAGCTCTTGAGCGAAGCCTTGGTATTCTTGCTCCCTGCCGATCGTCTTGCATGGAAGAGAGGCTGAGAGAAGAAAGAACCGAGAGATAGTTGTTGCCAAGAGTGAGAAAGCTTGTAATCTGGGCGAAAATCGAAGCTCTGTGTTGAGGTTGTTAAGAAGCCGAGAGTTTTCCAAGTGCAGGCAGCCTTCTATTTATAGGGGCTGAGATGCCCTGTTTCCTGGCGGGCGATCGCCTTTCATGCAATATACTAATGGGGCGATCGTCTTTAAGTCACATGGGCTGCTCGCTTAAAGTCCATGGCCGCACTGGCAAAGCGGTGGCGGTCAATGAGGAGCCAAGACGCTGCCCGCACTTGCCGCCACGGCGGTCCCACCATACTGCTTTCGGCGGGTCTGTCGGTTGGTGGAAGAAGGCTGACAGGCTGTAGTCAACGCTCCATGTGCTGAGGCGCCTTATCCGGATCTGCATGTGGGTCTTGTCCCGAGCTTCGGCTTTTGCCGACCTGATGATCGCTGGCTACGCGCATCGGCCCTTGCCGACTGGATGATCGATGGCTTCGAGCATCGGCCCTTGCCGCCTGGACGATCGATGGCTTCGAGCATCGGCCCTTGCCGACTGGACGATCGATGGATTTGCATGGCATGAGGAGGTCGCCGCTTGGTCGGTCGCCAGGAGTCGATCGCCAAGTACCGAGAGACGATCGTCTTTGATGTTGATCGCTCAGCACCGGGACTTGTCCTGGGACCTTCGGTCGGCAGTTCTGCCTGTGCTGCTGGACTTTGGCTAGGTCGCCCGGTCTCTGAGGCGATCGCCTGTTAAGAAGTGTAATTCTCGACACAACAATTGCCCCCCAGCTTGCTCCGATGTTGAAGATATGGGGTGAGCTGGTTCTTGCTGGCGATCGTGTGGGATGGAGACGGGCGACCGTGTTGGACTTTGGTTTTAGACTTGGGTGATCTTGTCGATTGGCTAGCTATCTTCGGTCTTGTACCTGCAAAAAACAAAATTGGCCGATCCCTCGTAGAAACTGATTGTTTCGTCACTGAGGAACCGTGCACAGTCGCGGAGGTCGATTGACCGACTCCATGACCATGTCTTATGCGCGAACGATATTGTCTGTCTCGTGACTCATTTTATTGTGAGGGTCCTCTGTTAGGCTGCGCCTCGCCTCGTATTTAAACGAAGGGCGTGCGGTCTTGGTCTAGAGGAGTCCTTGCGCGGGGCGTCGTCGGATTAATCAACTCCACTTCCGCGGCATGTTAGCTCTGCTTCCACCTCGGTCCTCCATGAAGATGGCCGACCTCGACGGTGTACGTTGAGACGGGGGTAGTAGCACGTGTCGCATTGTCCGGGTCCATCATGTTAGATGATGAACCTCTGAGGGCGGGCGATCGTGTCCAGTGATTAGTTTTGGAGGGCCCTCAGGCTACGCCGGCCTCGTATTTAAACGAAGGGCGGGCGATCTTGGCCCAAAGGGACCTTGCATGGCCTAAGCAGTCGGTTCCATCGACTACCAGGACCATGGCTGCACTCTTCTACCTCAGATCGTCATGTGGATGCCGACCTTCGACGGTATACGTTGTGCGGTGGAGGCGATCTCGTGTCGTAGTCCACCATGTTAGATGATGAACTGTAGATGGCGAATGAGTCCTCCGGTTTTGATGATGTTGCTTGATAATGGCGATCGGCCTGGGAGACTGGTGGTCGTCGCTCGGCTGCCGATCGTGTTGCTCATAGGCTAAGAAGGAACCTTTGCCTGGCCAGAAAGTCTGCGGCCTTAGCTCGGAAGATCGCGTAGGTCGAGGGTTGGTCTTTCGTAAGATGCCTGAACATGGGCGAAAGGCCATGGAATCCTCCTAGGACCGCGTAGATGGCGATCTCATCGCTTACGGGTTCGCCGTTGAGGATGATCTCGTCTACCCGGTTGATGTAGTCCGAGTCGGACTCTCCTTCCCCTTGCCTGATCTGCATCATACGATGGGGACCTTCTGGCCGGGCGACCTTGGTGGCGAAGTATGTAGTGAAGTTGTTCGCCAGTTGGTTAAAGGAGCCGATGGATCGAGGCGGCAAAGAGGTGTACCACCTGTGGGCAAGGTCGTCCAGCGTCAGAGGGAACATTCGGCACCTGGTCGCGTCCGATGCCCCACACCCGGTCATGTAGATGTTGAACTTGCTCAGGTGTGTTTCGGGGTCTGATCTCCCCTCGTACAGAGGTGTCTGCGGAGGAGCGATCTTATGCTGCACGGGGGCGAGCTCGATGTGGACCGCGAGCGGCTCGCTCGGACCGGCGATCTTGCTCTTGGCGCCTGCCCCAATTTCCAGGAGCGCCTTCATGTCGTCGAGCTGGCGTTGCATCGCGGCCATCACTGTAGCTTGGTCGCTCGTGGATCGGCTTTTGGAGCGGGAGCCGAGGCGATCGTGTACCGATCTCCTGACTCCGCTGCTGCCGACCTCGGCTCTTTGGAGAGGGGGAGCCAGACGACTGGTCGGCCTTCTGGGAGTTGGATACGCCGAACTCCTGGTGACGGACTCGGGCTCCGTCGTCTCGTGGCTGGGGCCGGACTGCCCCGGTCGCCAGGTCGGGTCGCTGCCTAGGCGATCGAAGACAGAGGTGCCCCGGCCGGCGAGCGCCTCTTCTTGCGAATGGGAGCCTCCTGGCGATCGTTCGGCCAGTAGCCCCTTGAACTTCCGTCTTCTCACGCGGCGGATGGCCGAGGGGGTTATAGCGGGCGGCGCGTCGAAAGCTCTCCGTCGCTCCTGTGGGATGGCCATGGCCTCCTCGATCTGTTCTGCGGTTTGGAACTGATCGAGTGAGAGGTTTGGGCCGTCCCTCGGGCTGCTACGTACGTAAGCCTTGTCCGGTCACGTACGTAGCGCTGCCGGCAGTGCTGGGCAGAAGACTCGGCCATGGCCGGTTACGGCCGTAAGCCATGGCCGATTACGTACGTAAGGCGGCCGGCAAACAGCCTATTTAAGGCCCTGCATACGGGTTTTTCATCATTTTCCTCACTCGTTTTCTTCCCTTCTGTTGTGTCGAGAATTACACTTCTCAACAGGCGATCGCCTCAGAGACCGGGCGACCTAGCCAGAGTCTAGCAGCACAGGCAGAACTGCCGACCGAAGGTCCAAGGACAAGTCCCGGTGCCGAGCGATCAACATCTAATACGATCGTCTCTCGGTACTTAGCGATCGACTCCTGGTGACCGACCAAGCGGCGACCTCCTCATGCCATGCAAAGCCATCGATCGTCCAGTCGGCAAGGGCCGATGCTCGAAGCCATCGATCGTCCAGTCGGCAAGGGCCGATGCTCGAAGCCATCGATCGTCCAGTCGGCAAGGGCCGATGCTCGAAGCCATCGATCATCCAGTCGACAAGGGCCGATGCACGTAGCCAGCGATCATCAGGTCGGCAAAAGCCGAAGCTCGGGACAAGACCCACATGCAGATCCGGAGAAGGCGCCTCAGCACATGGAGCGTTGACTACAGTCTGTCAGCCTCCTTCCACCAACCGACAGACCCGCCGAAAGCAGTATGGTGGGACCGCCCGTGACAGCAGGTCTGGACGCGTGCTGGCTCCTCATTGGACCGCACAGCCGCCTGCCAGCTGCAGCCGCGGACTTTAGGCAGACAGCCCATGTGACTTAAAGACGATCGCCCCATTAGTATAATGCACGAAAGGCGATCGCCCGCCAGGAAACAGGGCATCTCAGCCCCTATAAATAGAAGGCTGCCTGCACTTGGAAAACTCTCGGCTTCTTAACAACCTCAACACAGAGCTTCGATTTTCGCCCAGATTACAAGCTTTCTCACTCTTGGCAACAGCTATCTCTCGGTTCTTTCTTCTCTCAGACTCTCTTCCACGCAAGACGATCGGCAGGGAGCAAGAATACCAAGGCTTTGCTCAAGAGCTAGATAAATAGGATCTTTTACACTCATTGTAATCGCATTCCTTTACATTAATACTTGTATCCACGAATATTTGTATTAATAACATCTCGCGAGAGCATTCAAGCCCAGGCCTAACAAACCCGGCAAATCTTGTGTTATCAACACCCCCCACGGAAGTGCTCCCGCACCTTATTTGTTTGTTGTCCGTCCATTCCAGCAATATTCATCTTCGGATAATATTTCGGGCAGCAACAATTGGCGCTAGAAGGGGGGCATCTAACCCTCAATTTTTATTCCTACCGTTTCGAAGAACACTCACTGTTCTCCGGGATATATACCTGAAGAAACACTCACTTTTCTTCAGAGAAAGCCTTCAGAATCATGACTTCTGCCTCCGCATCGAAGAAAGCCGCCGGTCAATCCGTCAGACGCCTCTTTCCATCTCAGTCAGAGCCACAGCCGATGGCGGAGGGTAGCCGCCGCGGTCCGAGACTCTCGATCCCCGGCCCAAAACGTCCGGAATACACGATACATGATCGAAACACCAAACCAAAGCTTGCAACATGAATAATAACATTAAATGAACTTACGAGAAACTCGAAACAACAGTTTCGGACGAGATTCGCAAGAATCGAACTCAAGTGCGAAAAAGCCGCTTAAGAACGTTGAATTCAACAAAACGACACCGAAACGAACTCGGATGACAAAAAGTACAGAATTAATCTTTCTCAGAATGACGAAACGATCATAAGCGAATCGTCTAAACGGACCCCCACCGAAAAAAAAAATTACCGAAAATCGAAATTGCGGATATTACATTTTTTTATATCTTTTTACATCACATATTTTTACCTATATGAATATGTTTACTTTCAAAATCTAACTTTGTACCAACATTAGTCATATTTTATTTTTTGCATCATATATTCTTATACGAATATCTATGGTTCAGAATAGTTTCTCAACTAATAAATAAATACTATATATTAGAAATATGGTACTCCCTCCTCTCATTAAGCCACAAAAAAAATAGCCCCTTAATGGGTGTAATAGCCTATATGACTTATTCGGTCAGTCATAACTAATTATTTGTTTCCAGCTTATTCATTAAGCTGATTGCTTAATCAAAGTCATAAAAAGAGAGTCATCTGGATTAAATCATTTATTCAATCTTTTATTTCATATTTGTCTCACTTACTTTTGACCGTTAAACTCTTTATTATATACACATATTATGTTAATATATAATATATAAACTATATTTTAAAAAATAATAAATGATATATATACTATTATATTAAATATATTATTACCAACATTTTATTACATATATTATATTAATATATATTAATATAAAATTTGTAGACACTACAACCGAACAATAATTTAGCTTAATTAATATAAACAACTATACAGACAACTTAATTCATACAGAGCTTAATGAAGAACCAACCAAAAAGCGCCTTAGTTAGCCTACAAAATAAAAAAGTGATTGTGCCATATAAATGAAGGGGGCGTATTGAATTGAGACTTGAATGAGATTTAAAGACTTTTATAAAATTTGATGAATTTGAAAAAGTTTTGGTGTATTTAATTGAGACTTTTAAAAATCAATTAAATTTTTGTGGTATTCAAATTGGATTTTTATGGAGTTTTTAAAAGTCCATTAAAACCATGGGCGTATTAAAAGAATCTTACAAAATTATGAGGTATTCAAAGTTATTTTGGATTCTAAGGATTTTAATGGAATCGTCTAGGTACTCACCTTTAAGCATCAAGTACAAACATAATTTGTCTTTTAAAATCTTTCGTTCACCCCTAAGGGCTAAGATATTGATGGATTTTAATGCGTCAACACCACTGCCGCAGCCGCCTCCACCACCACCACGTCACTGTCTCCACCACCACCGCCTTCACAACACCATTGCCACCGTCCCGTCCCACCACCAACACCATTTACGCTGTCACCCCACCACCATTGCCACTACCACCAGGGTTCGGATCTGGTGCAGTACAGCACCATGCTGTGCACCAGATCCGCCGTCGGATTACACACGCACACACACACACCCGTGCGGGTGTGTGATCCAATGGTGGGGTGCGCGACATGGCCTTTATCTGCACTGCATCCCCTCCCTACCACCACTATCATTTCTCATAACTTTTTTCTTCTTTATTTTTTTTAGAAGTATATAGAATCTTCCATCTATGTATCCTACTACAACCAGTATTAAGCAAGACATAGATAACGAAAGGATATCCCGGAACAGTAAAGAAGTTCTTATAATAATTTTATGTTTTGTTCTTCAACTTTTTATTAAAAAAAATAATTATTTATAAAAACTTGTAAAAAAGTCAATCTATAATTAAATATTTTATATCTACTTATTACTTTAATAACTTGATATATGTTTTAGCCTTTTTAATATGAGAAAATTCTTTAGTTTTTCTCGTTAAATTATATCAAATTGTTGTAAAATTTCTATTTGCAATAGCTATTTAATTTTAATTAAAAAATCTATTAGACGTAACTATTTGTTGAAAATCACATATAGAACAACTATCTATTAAGATAGAACGCTAATAAATGACTTTCTTGCGGTTACTACCTTTTGAGAAAAATAAAGTCATTAGAAGTTCATAAAAATCAATAAAAAAAATTTGTCAGCTCGAACACGATTTTTGTTCGGTAAGGAAGCTCGGCTCGGCAAAAAAAAAATTAAAACTCAGCTCGATTCAATCAAAGCTCGGCTCGGCTCGGTTCGTTTACAGCCCTAATAAAAATCCATGAAAGTCTGTACAATTCTAATAGTTAGAAGTCCATTGAAATCAAAGAAAATTTCCAAAAGTTTATTGAATTTCATTAAAATATGTTAAATCCATCAAACTTTAAAATCTATCAAATTTCATTAAAACTTTAACTAAATACACTCCTCCTAAAATAATTGAATTAATAATGTGAGGAATCAATTAATTAAGTCGTATAAAACAGATCAATATTTGAATTTATTTAAAAGTGAATTATGGAATTAAATAACTTAATTGATAAAAATAACTTGGAGCAAGCTTTAATTGATGTAACAACATAACCTTCCATACATAAACTACTACTCCATTTCATATCAATTGATGTTTTAACCGCTGATTATTTCATAAAAAACCATACTATTTTTTATCCTTACATTTTGACATAATCTACGGTCATGGTTAGGGATGTAAACGAAATGAGACAACTAGCAAGCTATTCGAGATCGACTCGGTAAAAACTCGATCAATACTCGACTCGAGCATGCTCAAGTCGACATACTAACGAGTTAACTAAAACTACTTAATACTTGACTAGATAAGCTCGTGAGATACTCAAAATGTTTTAATATATAATTGGTTTTGTAATATGTAGGAACAAAATGACGCAAAACAGAAACGTAAACAAACCTTAATTCGGATTTGAAACAAAAAAGTTGTTTTTTATTAATAATCAGCTGAAAAATAATAAATCCTAATCTCTATATTTACAGGGTAAAAAAGAAGATTTTGGACTCCTAATACGAAAAGAAAATAAATCCTAACATTCCTTAATGAAAAAAAAATACTAAAATTATAAAATAAAGCTTGTAAAATAGAAAAACGCCAATTTGTCCCCTAAACGGCCCTGAATGGCTAAAATCCCAGGACTTTCTGCCGAAGCGAGAAATCTTGATTGTTTGCCCGTTTTACATCAACCATGCAAATTTCGTCCAATTCCGAGTCAGAAAAATCAATTCGGAATTTTTGGATGATGATATCATCAAATCTCCATTCCTACTGGTGATGATATCATCATGACATCACCTACGTTTTATTCTTTTTTTACGTATATTATGCTCCACTTACTTCATATACGCGTCGGCTAACTCATTAATCTCGTCCTCATCACAAAATAGTCAAATGGAGGGTAAGAGAGCCTAGAAATTAAGTAGAATAATTAATTGAACTAAAACAAAACTGATCATTGTAGTAGAGTGGTAAATGTTTGCACCTGGAATCCAAATGACATGAGTTCGTTCCTTGTGGCAGTTGCGTTTTCATAAATATTTCTTATATTCCAGTCTCACATTTGTGGGTTAGAAAAGTTTGGGTGTAATAAAGGGCTTACATAAGAGGAGTCGGGACTCGGGGGCATGATTCAAAGCGTCCTTGCGCTTGGGCTATGACCGAGCTTGCTTCGAGCTTCAGTTCAACTTTGTTTCGAGCTTATTTCGAGCTCTAAACGAATTCGAGTTCGAGTATTGGAATTTTCAATCAAACTTGAGTCGAATTTGAGCTTAAGAAATCGAGTTCAAGTTGAGTATATCAATATTCATGCTTGATTCTATTTACACCTCTAGCGACTCATGATCATAAAATGTACCTATTTTATCCACCAAATTGATATTCATGCTCGATTTTATCAAACCTACTTCATACCAGTCGTAGGTTGAGAATAGTATTTCTATTTAGGGAGGAAGATCAAAACCAAGCTATTCAATACTCGATTCGAGTTCGATTGGTAAAATTTTCATCCAAACTGGATTCTTAATATAACCAACCGAGCTTGAATATAATTTTTTTTACAACATATAAAGCTCGGCTCGTCTTGACAAGATTTGAATAAAAAAATATTAAATACATTTTAAAAAATCAAACTGTTCGAGCTCCATTCTTGTTGAGCTCAATTAAAGCTCATCCAAGGTCGGCTCAATTACTAATCAAATCAAGTTTAAACATTGTATTTAAAATTCATAAAATTTCAAACAACGTTGAACCTATTTGTATTGTTCTCAACCAAAAATTGCAACTACTCCACAATTTCAACATTGAATTCAATATTATTTATCTAAAGGATTCAGAATTCATGAGGCAATATAGATATACTGCTACAATGAGCTGTCTGAATCGCGATGCAGATTGTAGGTTACCATAAACTATTTAATGATCTTGAATATTATACTTCAACTTAAGTATTAGTAGAAGTCTCAACCAAGCGGGTAATAAAAGAAAAAAGAAGAAGAAACACCAAATAATTGAACAAACCCTCCTTAACGGGATAAAAATCGCATTACACAAATGATATCTAAGAAATAATGTCGACTAAAGGTAAAAAGCGGAAAGTCGATCAAAGTCAATCAATTCAATATCCCCGATTTCAGCGGCCCAGCTCAGTGGCATCCAAATATATCCCGAATTTATATTTGAGCCTTTCTGCAACCAGAAGTAGACAGAGACATAAAATGATACTAATTTTTCTTTGGCATAAAAGCAAAGGATATATTGACCATTTGTTCATTCATGAAACAAATATAGTTTTGCTCTTATGCCAAAAGAACATTTAGTAGCATTTTATGTTCATTTTTACTTCTGATTGCAGAAAGGATCGGATTTTAATTCCTTATATAATTAAACGCCACGATTGGGCCGCTGAAATCGGGGATATTGAATTGATCGACTTTCTGCTCCAACATGGTGTTGATCCTCTCGTTTAATACACTTCAGTTGCAGTATAGTTTGTTGGAATTCGTTGACGTTTCTCCACATATGCAGTTGGGAACCATCCGGCTCTCCCTTTGCATTCTCCTTCGGACCAACCTGATAGACTTACCTGATAGTCCAAGTGACGCACAAATATTATAATCAATGAAAATCAGGCGAAGTATGGAAGCCTTACGATCTAGCATATGCACTGCATATGCGTGCATAAAGGCCAAACAGGCAACCACATAAAGGATGGACCCAGGGGGCAGTGCCCCTGAGGCTTCCATACAGCAGGCAGATATTTTTCTTAGTTAATACATTTAGTTTATCAAGAAATGGGTATTATAAATTGGACCCCTTTGATGATTTCTGGGTCCGTCACCGAGTCCATACAACATACACAATATTAAAAGAAAAAGAATGAGAAGAAAGAGGGTACCTTTCGAACAACAACAAAATCTCCCACAGCCAAGCTTAGTTCCTTCTCTGATGCAGCATCAAAAGCATGCACTACCTACAGAAGTGTTGGCAACGACATTATAAGATCTCTGTGCAGAAAAGAATGTAATAGAGTAGTAAAGGATACACTAACATTATTCTTGGAGAGAAATAACTGCTGTTAACAAAAATATTATGACCTTTTAGCTTTCAGAATCAAAATACAAAAAGATCAAAATTTTCAGAAGCGCTATATTAAGTATAGTAATAATAACAATTTATTTGGGTTATGGGTAACAATCATGTCTTTGTGCTTTCTTTGTGCATGCATTACATATATGTACATGTTTGTGGTTGTATTAAATGATAATAGATATAGTCCCGGTAATAAAAAAAATATCACCAACATTTAAAATATGTTTGATATCATGTTAGTTCTTTTATCTTTTAGATTCACAGCTGTGTACCAGTTTGATGGACTCAGGAATCAATCTTTACCACTATAAGCTTTCTCTCATTGTACTCTTTATAGTTCACTATATACCACACAATTGCACTCAAGTATATCAGCTTTACTATTTATACATCAATGCATTAATGATTCTAGACAAACCCTTTCGGGGGCGAACATGTCTATGCTTTAAGATATATATATAACAGCATTGATCTTACTTTAAAGATCAAAAGCGTACTTTTTTCACATGATTACTATTGAGGTTTATGAAGGAATTCTTTTATTCAATTTTAAATTTTAACATACCTCAGCCAGAAAGTACTTGGTTTTCCCAGAAGTGGGAAGAGGGGTCACCGGAGGAGCTGCCTCTTTCCTTTGTTTCTCCGAGACCATCTACACCAAATAACAAACTCTCTCACCAGTAGATCCATAAAATACATAACAGAAACCTGAGAAGGCAAAAACAGACCTCAGCTTCAATATTACCGAGAATCGTAGCAACCCTCTCATGATATGTCCTTTCACCTTCAATCTGGAGGGGGAAAAAACCAAAAAAAAAAAAAAAAAACAGTAAAACATATCGTCCTGACATGGTCTTAGCCAAGAATATCTGATTTGGTTTAACATGACTATGACTATCCAATATTATACCATTGTTACGAGTCTCTGAAATGTAAGCCTCTGCTGCTGTGATTCAACAGCAGCCAAAGCTGCTGCTGCTTCTTTACCAAGAACTGCCATATTTGCTTTAAGTTCCTGCATTCTAGTTTCAGCAGCATGCAGCTTACCCACATTTTCGGGAATAGGAGATTCCCTCACACGTGCTTGTCGTCTAACAACTTCTGCAGCCTGCATATATTAGCAAGGTTAAATTGAAGCATGAATCACCAACACCATAGGATAAGTGATGTTAAAAGAATCTAAACATGTGGTTTGGAATATAAATGCATGTATTTTCTAATTACCTGGGCCTCAGCTTCCTGTCTCAGTCTACTATATCGCTGAGCAAGATGACGAGCATCTTCCAGATGACTACTAGCAATCATTGCTCTCAAGGGTTCTAAGACCTTCAATTGAAAAACAATAAACAAATAAACAACGCATTAAGGATTAATTAAATTTTATCGACCAGAACAGGATTCTTCAGTCCAGCGTGATTAACTAAAGAGTGAAGACACACTTCCCGACACGGAAAGGGTGGAAATAAAGTGAACTTCATATGTGTCTGTCTGTGTGTGGGGGGACTGGGGGGGAGGGGGGTTTACTCGCGTTGAACACTTCATATGGTTGTAAAACATTCAAAAACGGCATGCAAAATGCCATCATCCTACAGGTTAGAGTTCCTAACAATTGATGCAACAATTGCTGCCTTTTTGAAGAAAAGCAAGAAAAGGAAAAAAAAAAAAAAAAAGATAAAAAAAAAGAGGCAAGAATTTAAGAAAGAAAGAAGAAAAGGGTCATTCACACTGTAGTTTCAGTCTGCTTAGTGCTTAATATTTCAACAGTTCAGTCTGCATCTTGCGATAATAATTTCTGTGCAAGGCTAGATGTGGTTTCCGAATATTCACACCATTTTAGCTCCTCATCCGATAACAAGAAAATTAAATCAGAGCAAAAGTTTGGAAATGTTCAACATATGTATTTATCAATTCTACAGAACTAATCTGCCAAGATTAGCAAAATAAATGGGAATTCATCCAACAAGTAAAATAACCATTAGCGTAATCCGCAAATGATTAATACTCAAACAATCAGAAAGACAACAAAGAACACTGACAAGTTTGTGTAGAATCAATCTGCCATTGGAATTTTCAATGTTTTTGCTTGCAAATCATCAAGCTATGATTCGAATTAATTATGTTAATAAATTATTCAAACCAACCTGTGTAAACAATAATCTATTGAAGTCTTCTTGCTCCTTCTCTACATGTTTACGAGCATCCCCATATACAGATGTAGTCTTGGCGAGAATCTCATCACTAGCATTCTCAACCCCATATCTGGAACAATCTTCTGACAACTTCGTTCCTGACTACCATAATACATACAGACCTAACTTGAGTATAAAAAATGATACTCCTGTATACAATATTTGCACCAATTGAAGACACGTAAATTTAAAATAGCAGGCTTCATATAAACTCACCAGCTTCTATGTGTTTATAACCTACGGCACTGAATGCTTCAGCTGCTTTGACTAGTTCTTTTTGAAAATCCTGCAAAAGAAATAATTTCTATGACTAGAACCAGAAAAAATCACTAAAACATAAAGGAAACACACGAAAACACAAAAGGAAAAACAAATCGAAAAATCTTCAAGAAGGGCGTGCAGATGCTCAATTGCATAAAAGCGCAGCTACCACCTATCCTGAATTAGATCAGCACTACAGATAAAAGCATGTATAGTAGCAAATACAAAATTCACCAGCACCATTAATAATCTCACACTTAAATGAATCATTCACCAAATCAAACCAACTTTTACACAAATTTGACATTTCCTTCAAACAAACTAAGTCCTGAATCTGGCCATAAACAAATATTGCAGTATATTTCTAATAATATTTAAGCCACAAGAATCAATAACCAACGCATCATACATGGAAATCAGAATACCAATTTCATTCAATTACGCACTGTAAATCGGGTATTCAGTATTAAACGTCAAGCGATAACAATATACTTCGCAACATACAGATTTAAAAACAAAGATATATACCCTTCCAGAACGAGTGGATCTGTACAGTTTCTCCAATTGATGATGCATCTGCATCTCAAGCTCATCAATAACCACAGCTTCCGAACTCTCATAGCCGCTCCCACTGAACTGCTTTATAACAGCCTACAATTTCAAACAGAGAAATCCACAATCAACTAACGGTTGCTCGATTTATTATATTTTTCTTCCGTAAATTCTCAACAGAAACAGCAATGGGCGAAACCTGTTGTTGTTTGGCGACTTGTTCTCTGAGTTTGCTGGCTTGCTTCCTGAAAGCATCCATCGGTGCTACCTCACCGCGTCGCGTTCTGTGGGGGTAGATTTTCACGGGACGTGCTTCACCCCCAAAATGATGGTCGGATCTTTGCTTCAGTGACCACTGGGTTTTGCTTTTATCTCATCCTCTATCGTTGTACTACCTGTAAGCTGTAACCTCGATAAAATAAAGAACGTATACTTGAGGGAAAGTGGAATTGTATGAGCCGGGAGAAAAATTACAAAATGTGTATATGTCCGTAAATATATATATATAAATAAATAAAGACTCGGTCTAAATAAAGACTCCGTCTTTTAATTTAAAGTGGAGGCATTTAGTTTTCAAAACCCTCTATTTTTTCTGCATAAATTTTCATTTATTCCATTCAAATTAAAACCGACGTCTATTGGAGTTCTCATATCTTAAATTGTCCTATGTCAGTTTCCAAATAGTCATATCACTTCAACTTCTGCAACATTGTACTTCTTATAAATTCGTAGTTGATGCATACCTGTGTGAGCCATCTGATTTTTGCCTTATGCCTGTAAATTATCAAGAGTGTTTCCCAACGATCAGTACAATTAGGCAAGTATCATGCTTACTTTTACATGACAAATTTACCATCAATGCCCAAAAGTATCGTTCATAGTTTTAATTCCATGTTTGATTATATATCTTCTTTTTTCCAATGGAGGATTAAGAGGGAGGGAAGGACCAAGGACCACGAGGTATAAGTTTGTTCTTAAATTCACATGTCTGTTTTTTTTTTCATCAAGAACAAAAACTAACTAATTTATATGAATTTGGAAGGCAATGGTGATGAAATCCAATCTGCTCTAAGTCGAAAATAAGGTGTCAAATCTTACAACAATTTATGACGAAGTTCAATAGTTTGCTTTCTTTTGGATAGTTACTAGAGCAAACGGGTGGATCTCTTCATGGATTGATTGGTGTTTGGACCCATCAAAGCATGTAAATTTTAAATTTACATGAGTGTGTTATTTGCTTCTTTATGGCATCACTGTCCATGCTTAGAGGTCCTTTATCTTCGATATGGTCTTCTTTTTTGAAGCGGTACGTCTGGAATTATGGCTTCTGTTTTGTTTCGTTGGTGGTTGGGCCTAGGCATTCTTCATCATAGTGGTAATATGAAAGTCATAAAATTGGCCATAGTTTAGGATTTTGTGTTTTTTTGCTACCGGAAGGTTGTTGCTTTAATTTCAATTTGCAACCATTATAAACTCCTAATATAATTTGTAGTTTATATCTTATAAATTAGTTATATTAGGGGTGGAGAATGGGTTTATAGCGTTAGATTGTTTTGGCCCCTTCCGGTCATTGTGATCTTTTTTAATCTGTTTCAAACAGATATAGAAAGTACGATTACGATGTTCTATGGTTACTTATACATTTAACAAAACGGTTTTCATCTCCTATTTCTGTAAGACGATCTTCATATCATGTTTTAACAGAATTGAGTTTTGTTATTGTTGTATTTCTTTCAAGTTACTCTAATATCTAAAAGATTCAAAGCTTAGAAACCCATGCTTGCATCTCTTGAATCATTTCAAGTAAGTTCACAATTATTTTTCTGATATTGGTCAACTCAACAATTACAAAGTAAGGACAAGTTATACTTGGTTAACGTGTTATATAGCTTAGAGTATTTAGGTTTTGTCATGAAAATCAATTTTTTAGGCATTGGACTGAGTTTTGATTCCACCCAGCGACCGTAATGAAGACATCATAGTTGTTGATTCAGAGTTGTGATTTATAACATTGTTGAGATCTATTGTCTTTCACAAATAGTTTAAGTGATATATTGAAAAGATAACATGTTAACTTAACCTTAGCACTTTTAGAACTTTTGACCAAAGCCGTTTATAAATCTTTTGACATGTTCTCGCATAGTCAAATAAAAACCATAATGTGAACTTTATTAACCCAAACAATTTTGGCATGAACCCATTCTGTATATATATATTTTGATATGTAAACATATATCATTAATAAAAATTGAGTTCATAGTATAAATAAAATTAAGCTCCAAGGTGAGGGAGGGAAAAGTGCATACTTTTAACTTGAATCTGTTTGTTGATTATAATTAGTTCAATTTTTTTTCGAGACATAAACAAAAATGTTCAATTTTTAATGAAAAACAAGAACATTGCACCTTACGCAATGAACAATTAGATACAACATGTGTGCATCGAACGTGTCTGAATGACTCATAAAATAAATAATGCTATTAGGTTTGTCGTCACACTTATTTTGGTATAACATCATAATAATAGTAAAATTTATTAAATATTCAATTATAATAGTTATATTAATTATTAATTATATATACTATGCATTTTATTAAATTAAATTTTAATTGATTACATCACACTTTCATTGAATTATTATTGTATTGGACTTTTAACTATTTATATCAAAGCATAAACACAAAATAAAATTCTAATTTACTAACTAATAATATGGTTAATTACACATCTCTAATATAATTATAGTTTGTTTATGTAGCATATATTTGGGTGTACTATCATATTAATATTAAAATATATTAAATATTAATTATAATAGTTCGTATCTCTTCTCTAATATAGACTTAGAGTGAGTTTGGGGTCATACCAGCTTTGGTATACCACTAAAATTGTGATAATTGTTATGTAATAATAATAATAATAATAAGAAGAAGAAGAAGAAGAAGAAGTATCGTATACATTCTACTAAATAAAATGTCTGAAATTCTATCGTAGATTTATGACCTAATTTTTTAATTTCTAAAGCTAAGAAGCACAAATAATAATAATAATAATAATAATAATAATACTAAAAAAAAAAAGAACAATCCTATACATTCTACTCAATAAATTTTTTGAAATGCTCTAAAACTACTGTATTAATTTCAAGCTTTTATTTAATATTTTTTTGTTAAAGTCCAATGTATGATAACCGTAATAGGAGCAACAATAATAGTAGTAGTAATAGTAGTCGTTGGCCCGTGTTAGTAGTTGTAGTAAGAGTAATAGTCACAGTATAGAGAATAATCTTATACATCATGCTGAATAACAGCTTTGAAATCCCATAATTTATGAATTATCTTTTCAGTTTTCAGAACCTGAACATGTAGTAATGATGATAAAATTATAATTAAAAATATTCTTATTCATTCTACTCAATGAAACTTATATAATACCTTAATTTATGAACTATCCTCTTAGTCCTCAATTTTTATACAATAATTTCATGTGGGGTTCTAGTATGATGTTAATAATAATAATAATAATAATTATACTAATAATAACAAATAGAATAGTCTTATACACTATACGAGACAAAGTATATGAACCTCATAATTATGTACTACCTTTTAAGTTTCAAATATTAAAGATGCATGAATAAAAATAATTAACAATAATAACAATAGTAATATAAAATAATAGTCAAGAATAGTCTTGTACATTTTACCCAACATAACTTTTAAACTCCTTTGATTTCTGAACTACCATTTCAATTTACAAAACTGAAGATGCATGAATCATAAAAACTGAATATGCCTAAATCAAGCATTAAATACGAATATTATTTCATAACCAACCAAATGCAATATTATAAAAAGAATTATTTTCATAAAAATATTATTTGTAGAGTTTTTTTTTAAGATTATGTACTATATATAATTAGCACATGCATTGCATTTGCACATAGCCTAGTATATAATATATTAAAATTGATTTTTTTTTTGAGTTTTCTTATTAATTTGGTTTATGTGGGGTTTTTGGTATTTTTAAATTAATATATTCATATCTATATATTGTCTATCTATCCATGTGTATATTTATACAATATACTAAAACTGGATTTTTTAATTCTCGTATTATCTTTGCTTATTTGTAATTTTGTGGGGGTTTTTGATGTTTTTTTAATTTTTTATATTATTGACTTATTAATTAATATATCATTTTATATATATATATAATATAGTGAAGCTGAGTTTTTCTAGCTTTCTCATTGATTTGGTTTCTATGTCATTTAGTAGTTTTTTTGTATTTTTTTTGAATTCTTTCTACTATTAACTTAATAATTAGTTAAATATATATGTATCTATATATTTTAATCTCTCTCTATATATATATATAACAAGTATGAAGGCGCCCGCTGCGTTGCAGCGGGAATTTTCGAGAATTTTTTGCAATAATCATTTACGAATAATATTTGGAAAGGGCTCTTCGTTGTGAGATCATGGTATATTTTTTAACGACACGTGTTGTATTTATTTGCAATAAATATTGTGTCAAGCTATATTTGTAGTTATCATATTTGGTTGGGCACCATTATATAGCGGCGGGGTTAATTTCAACACTTTTTATGAAATTATACGTACGTCAAAACCATATCAAGATTGAGCTTGTTTTGTTCGTTATCGAAAGACCTTTTTGTCAGTATTTTTTTTATTTAATAAACCGCTAGGTATTTATTATATATTTGGCAAATAAAGTTTTTTATATAAAAAAATCTTAAATATTAAAAGGTTCAATGTTTGTTTTGTAATTTTTTATTTATTTATTTATTTTATTTTATTTATTTATTTTTTTTTAATTTTCTTTAATATTGGCTCTTCGCTAGGTGGGGCTAAGTATTTATGCAACCACCCTTTTTTCGTTTTTTAATTCATAAGCTTTTCTTTTATTAGGGGTACATCAAACTACTACGCAGGTCCTCCTTTTTTTTAATTGATAAACTATATTTAATGGCGAAATGAATTTTTTATCTATGCACGGAAACTTATTTCCCCTCCTATAGTATTTATAGTTAATATATTAAAATTGAGTTTTTTTTTTTACCTTTTTCATTAGTTTGGTTTATGGTCATTTTGTGTTCTTCTTTTGACATTTTTTTAGTTATTTACATTGTTGACTTATTAATTAATTAACTTATCTATATTTATATATTTATCTATCTATATTTACATGTATAATATACTAAGATTGAGTTGTTTTTAGATTTTTTATTGATTTGACTTGTGTGTCATTGTGTTGTATTTTTGACATTTTTTTTAACTCATTTTTATTAATGGCTAATTAATTAACTAATATATCTACACTCATATATTTATCTATCTATGTCTATGAAATATAGTAAAAGTGAGTTTTTTTTAGCTTTCTCGTTGATCTGAATTGGGTGTCGTTTTGTGGGGTTTTTATTTTACTTTTTTGAGTCCATTCTATTATGATTTATTAATATATCTATTTATTTATCGATCTACCTATTTATATTTTCTTATTGATATAATATACTAAATGTGACTTTTTGAGATTTCTCATTGTCTTGGCTTATGTGTCATTTTGTGTGTTTTCTTGATATTTTTTTGAATTATTTCTACTATTAGCTTATTATAAAGTAATCTACTTATATCTATATATTTTTATATCTATCTATAATAAAATTAAGTTTCTTAGCTATCTTATTAATTTGGCTCATGTGTCATTTTGTGATGTTTTTGTTGGTAGTCGATCCACCTTGGCATCCACCTGCGCTTCCGAGCAAATGACCGAGCGGATCCTGAGCCGAACGCCATAGGCCCGATCGTTTCTCGGGCTTACGAAAGAACCGGACCGGCGAGACCTTAGAGCCGACCTTAATCCCGGACTGAAAGACCGAGCACTTATATGAATACGCTCCATAATCGTGAATAAGGCCGACCAGAGTAGCATGAAGCTCGAGGGCCGACCCCATTGTCGGCCATAATGAGATAAATATCAAAAGCGAAGAATGCAGATGAGACAAGAAAAGAGAGTTGTCATGTCCCTTCCCAAAGCACACTTAAGAAGGTGACACGTGTCAAAGGAATCACCTTCATTGTGACAAATGTCATCGTATATACATCTCAATCTTCCTACCGCATCTCATGAATGGTGACATTGTATATATATGGCGGGAGAATGTGATAAAAGGACTTTTGGGAAAAAAGAGAAAAAGAGGGATATGTAGAGAGAAAAAGAGATAAAACAAAGAAGAGAGAAAAGAAGTAAGACTTGTAATTAACAAGCAAACCTGGATAGAAATGGCACATCATTGAGCTCGGCTCTATGCTATCAAAAGGTCATTAATAAAATTTAGTGATCAAATATCTCCCATCTTGTTTATTATTTTCTACGTGGCTTCGATCTAATCGTCCAGATCAGCACACGTGACGTTGACCAAATCAGACGTCAACAGAATGGCGCTAGAAGAAGGGGAACCTCCGGGAGCTTGAGCGAGTCGCTCAAGTTATGACCAATTCCAATTATAATCAGCCCGCCACAAAGAAGGGAAATCCATTCCAGTTGGCGGGGCACTTGGACACACCTTGCGTTCATCCGGGAATAACCACCCCCACCCAGGGATGGTGAGATGAAAGCATAGGAATCATCGTAACTACGAGTCGAAAGCACAGGAATCATCGTAATTTGAAGTTGAAAGTACAGGAGCCATTGTGACCACGGGTTCCTGCTCGACTCGGCTGACCTTTTAAAGGTCATAACTCGAAGGATATCGAGCGCAGCTCAAAATTATAGGAAAGGTCTCGAAGAGTCCTCGTATCCTTCAAATTAAAGTTGCAGTCAACATACACTGCAACATCTGAAAACTCCTTCTAATCCCCATCCACACCCGCGAAGGTCCCGTAATCCGGACAGACTTTGGACCGGTGAAAACATCTCCAAGTATTGAGCCATGTGTTAGAAAAGCAGCGGCGGCCCTTACAAGTGAAGTGGAAGACGAAGTAAAAGTAATCAGAAGGAGTTTTCCGCATAATCACCCGAGCAGCGGTCGCTAGGATGCCAACGACGAAACTCAAAACTCAAAGTGATGAAAAAACCGCAGAAAGTGGAAGATATTAGTAAAGCTAAAATAAGTCGAGGAATAATCTCTATAAGAAAAGAGGGGCCCGGCCGACCGAGTCACCAACAATCCTGCAGCGGCCGACCCAAGAAGAATCTCAGGCGTTCTGCGACGACCCCCGTCTACGAAGCAGTTTATCCATGTCGCAAGATTCGCAATCCAATGGACAAGTCGGGGCGGTTAATGCAATGATGAAACAATGCCTTACGGCCCGCCTTAAAAAGCGCAAAGGATCACGGTCTGAAGAACTCTCTGAAGACTCGGTAATGCCTCGGCCCGCCGAATGAAAAATATCTTCGTAGCCTCCGGCACTGAGGCGATGACCCCGGTCGAAATTGGAACACGCCCACAGGAGAATTCGTTTCAAAAAACGAGGTCAATGTGACCCCAAGAACCTGGACCTCGTCGCCCCAAAAAGGCGGAACGTCTTCAACAAAACATCGGAGGATCATCATCAGATTCTTCAGGTCAATGGCCTCATTATTAAACGAGCGCTGGGGCCCGTCAGAACGGAGGTTGCTAGCTATAATATATAAATGATCAAGGATTAATTCATTCGTTGAATGTCGTGAAGGTATAATCAATAAAATTCGACTCTATTTCATCTCTGAATCAAATGCACCATAAGACCGAGCTCGTCTCGGCACCTCGAATGACCGGCTCCCCCGGCACTATAAGACCGAACTCGTCTCGGCACCTCGATTGACCGGCTCCCCCGGCACCATAAGACCGAGCTCGTCTCGGCACCTCGAATGACCGGCTCCCCCGGCACTATAAGACCGAACTCATCTCGGCACCTCGAATGACCGGCTCCCCCGACACCATAAGACCGAGCTCGTCTCGGCACCTCGAATGACCGGCTCCCCCGGCACTGCAAGACCGAGATCGTCTCGGCACCTCGAATGACCGGCTCCCCCAGCACTATAAGACCGAGCTCGTCTCGGCACCTCAAAAGACCGGTTCACCCGGCACTGAAAGTCCGAGTTCGCCTCGGCATCTCAAAAGACCGGTTCACCCGACACTGAAAGTCCGAGCTCACCTCGGCATCTCAAAAGACCGGTCCACCCGGCACTGAAAGTCCGAGTTCGCCTCGGCATCTCACAAGACCGGTCCACCCGGCACTGAAAGTCCGAGTTCGCCTCGGCATCTCAAAAGACCGGTTCACCCGGCACTGAAAGTCCGAGCTCACCTCGGCATCTCAAAAGACCGGTCCACCCGGCACTGAAAGTCCGAGTTCGCCTCGGCATCTCAAAAGACCGGTCCACCGTGACCAAAGTCCGAGTTCGCCTCGGCATCTCAAAAGACCGGTTCACCCGCAGATCAAAGTCCGAGCTCGCCTCGGCATCTCACAAGACCGTCCACACCGAAATTCCAAGTCGAGTTCGCCTCGGCATCTCAAAAGACCGGTTCACCCGAGATGAAAGTCCGAGCTCACCTCGGCATCTCAAAAGACCGGTCCACCCGGCACTGAAAGTCCGAGTTCGCCTCCGCATCTCAAAAGACCGGTTCACCCGGCACTGAAAGTCCGAGCTCACCTCGGCATCTCAAAAGACCGGTCCACCCGGCACTGAAAGTCCGAGTTCGCCTCGGCATCTCAAAAGACCGGTCCACCCGGCACTGAAAGTCCGAGTTCGCCTCGGCATCTCAAAAGACCGGTCCACCCGGCACTGAAAGTCCGAGTTCGCCTCGGCATCTCAAAAGACCGGTTCACCCGGCACTGAAAGTCCGAGTTCGCCTCGGCATCTCAAAAGACCGGTCCACCCGGCACTGAAAGTCTGAGTTCGCCTCGGCATCTCAAAAGACCGGTTCACCCGGCACTAAAAGTCCGAGCTCGCCTCGGCATCTCACAAGACCGGTCCACCCGGCACTGAAAGTCCGAGTTCGCCTCGGCATCTCAAAAGACCGGTTCACCCGGCACTGAAAGTCCGAGCTCACCTCGGCATCTCAAAAGACCGGTCCACCCGGCACTGAAAGTCCGAGTTCGCCTCGGCATCTCAAAAGACCGGTTCACCCGGCACTGAAAGTCCGAGCTCACCTCGGCATCTCAAAAGACCGGTCCACCCGGCACTGAAAGTCCGAGTTCGCCTCGGCATCTCAAAAGACCGGTCCACCCGGCACTGAAAGTCCGAGTTCGCCTCGGCATCTCAAAAGACCGGTTCACCCGGCACTGAAAGTCCGAGCTCGCCTCGGCATCTCATGTAATGCCCGAGATTTCTGTTATGTAATTGGAACTTGCGATATTGTAATGATTGTACTTTTGTCTAAGTATTATTCTCCGTATTTCATAATCCGATGTTGCCGAGCGTTTAATTTCATGGTTGTGATTTGTAGGGTTGAAATTCTGTGCATGTAGCGCACGCTACAGGCTAAGGGTAGCGTACGCTAACATGGTTTCATAGCGCACGCTACAGAATGTAATTAGCGCACGCTATGCGTGGTCAAATTGATTGGGACGTGCGGTAGGTGAGATCGGCCGGGGACCCACTGACCGGTTGTGTCGGATGTACACAGGCGGCTTTCGGGAAAAGCGAGTCAACGCCTTAGCGCACGCCTTCTGGTCGATGCGTAGCGCACGCTAAGTGCCGAGTACGATCTAGTCGATGAGCCGTTAGCGCACGCTACGAGCGTGGCCTAGCGCTAATAGCCATTTATTATAAATAGGACATCATCCTATTCGAGATTTCGATTTTCTCCTCCCATAACCCGAACTCTTACACTTAGATCATAATTCCCTTCGTCTAAACACTTCATATCAACCTCCTAGCTCGAGATTGAAGATCGTTTATCATTGGAGCTTGGTGTTCAAGCCTTCGGTGTTGGATCGCTTCGTTTTCCTCCGTATTCTTCACTACCTTGAGGTAGGTGATTCTTCACTAATGTTAGTAATGTCCTAAGGAAGTTTAAATCGTGTTTTGATAAACAAGTAATTCGTTTATAATCGGTCATCACATGTTAGAAGGATACTTTTGACGTATCGGCATTATATATCGTATGAACCTTTGAACCATCTTATTATAGGACTCCTAAGCATGTTCAAATCAAGTATTGATCAATAATCGGATATCTACCGGTTGATACGTTTTACACGATGGAATCATGTGTTTTGGAACATAGAACAAATGGAACTTAGGTTATTTCTTGGAGATCGTAGAAAGGATATGATGTTGAGTTGATTATCCGTATATTTGTACCTCATGATAATGGAATCTTCCACAAACCTTGTTAGCATGTTTTGCCGAAGATGACTTGTATTATCACGGTAGAATTCATGAGTTTTTCCACCCTTCAACCCGATTTTGGTTCGCGGTATTACGCCATGCGGTAGTAGCGCCACGCTAACACGTGTAAGTTAACGTGCGCTATCGGGTCGATTAACGCCAAACGTGCGTAGCGTGCGTTATGAGACCCGGTAAGTTAGGCGCGGCCGTGGCTAGCGACGCTAGTCTTATACGATAAGCGTCGCTAACGATCCGTCTTAAGCGCCGCGTTACGTAGAGTAGCGCGCGCTAAGCAAGACAGACGATTGGTTATTTTTGATCTTTTCGACCGTAGACCGAATTGTTAGGCCATCGTTCGACTTAAGATGATTTGTATATCGTTCCTTTTGTTAAGGTTCGAGCTTGTTACATTGATCGAAGGAGGCGGCCTTCGAGTGTGTCGAGATCTTTGAAGTGTTTTGCCCTTGCCATTTTCGAGGCAAGTATCATATGTCGAGTTCGATTTATCATGCTTGTGGTTTTATTCATATTGTTGAATATGATATGTATTTCGAGAATACTCGTGATATTCGTTGTTATATTGATGAACATATTGAAATGCATATGTGTATGCATAATTGTTTGATTATGGTATAAATGATCCGAGGGGGTCATGAGGATCTATGCTGAGGGCGCTGGATCGAATGTCCACCATGCGTTGGTCCGACGGGATCATCATGGGGAATCTATCTTTGAGGGCGCTGGATCGCCTGGACGGAGTTTTCCACCATGCGTTGGTCGACGGGATCATCATGGGGATCTATCTTGAAGCTGGATCATTTGGATTACCATGTATTGTGTTGATGGAATCGTGAGGATTCGCATCGTTGGATTCGGTGGCGGAAGTCCGGTTTGCATGTTTTATGATGTATTGATGATTTATTGTATGATGATACTTGTACTAGCATTGTTTTGCTAACCCCTTCGGGTGGACATTGTTTTGATGTTCGGGTGGTCGAGGAGCGGGAGGCGGCCACGATCACAAGCTGGGACGATGAGATGGCTCGGTGATGTGATTGATGTTATTGTTGTCGAGAGTTGTTTTCTTGTTTCGTTCGGTACTCGAGTAAATCATTTTAATAATGTCCTTTCGATATGGTTGTATAAATTAACTATTTGATCGGTTGAATCAAATCAGTATTTGAACTTGATTGTTCGATTGTATTGTTTTTACACTTCTTTTAAAATTAGCCTTGTAAATCCTTATCTAAAGGGTTTACGTATTGTAATTATTCCGAATATCTCGGGGTGTTACGAATATGGTATCGGAGCTAAGATTTATGGATATCTTGGCAATCGGGTTAGTTGGGTCTGTTTTAATTATTGGTCGTTCGTAACATCACTGCCGAGCCAAGACGCCAATTGGACTGTGGTTGTAAGTTTCCTAATCTCGAATACTACTGTTCTATTTAATTCATGTCTTGTAAACATTGATGGATGTACTTTGAGAAAGTTTGTCCTGGATAATGAGTATTTATGTTTACAGTATGTTGAGAGGAGGTCGTGGACGCGGACGCGGTAGTGCGAGGCAAGAAGAGTCGGTATCTACTCCAGAGATAGCCGCTAGTCAAACGGATTCACATTCCGAGGGACAGCAGGGATCGGCAAATAATAATGCAGATCCTAACGTGCCGGGAGTGCTTCGCAGTGGTTGCCGAGATAAACCGGTTTGCTCAAGTTGTGGATCGCATGCAGACGGCGATGGGACAATGAGAATAACGTGGATAATCGGGAGATAAATGGCTTACCGAGGTGGTCAAATTGCATCCTCCGAAATTTGACGGTTCCACCGAGACGCTTTCGTGGGATCATTGGTCAAGGAATTGGAAAAGATTTTTGCGAGGATTAAGCTGTCCCAACGATAGGAAGGTTCCGGTCGCCCGGTATCTTTTGGCCGGAGGCTTTCGACTGGTGGGAGGCCATTCGACCAGAGGAGCACAATGTTGACTGGACGGAATTCAAAGTGATGATGGAGGCACAATATTGTCCTCGCCCAGTTAAAGAGGCCCGAGTTCGGGAGTTTTTCTCACCGCAAAATTCGGAAGCATCTGTGACGGAAGTGATTAAGACTTTTAATCACCAGCTGACTTATGTGCGTCACCTGGTCAGGACCGAGGCGGAAAGGATTTTCCATTTTGACATGCGAATGAAGCCGGAAATTCAGCAATATATGTCCGGATTTGATTGTACCACCTTGAGGCAGTATCAGGACAAGGCGTTGGCCTACGATATGAAGGAAGCAGCAGTAGAGAAATCGACGGAAGCAAAGAAACAGAAGGTGTCTGGCAACTTCACGGAGAATAAGAATAGCGGGCCCCGTCTCAGTCCTCTTTTCACTCATCCAGAGACCTCCGCATCCTAGTCGAGGAGGAAAGAAGTTCCTGGGCAAGACCATCGCTTCGACGCAGGAAGAAGTGTTACAACCGTGGCAAGGCGGGACATGTTCGACGTGATTGTTTCGCCTTTCTTGTGACTGTTTCGAGTGTGGACAGAAGGACATCGCGCAACATTTTGTGGAAATGCGACCCGATCTTTTGGTACTCGTACTCCGGCTCAGTCCGAAAGAGACGAGTGTGAACCAGACGACAAAGTGGATTTCAGCAGCAGCCTGGGAAGAGAGAGGCATCCAGGTCGGGTCCGCTCCTCCACGCCCGTGCGAGATGAGGAAATCGATGATCGAACACATTTGTTGCATCGAGTACGATTCGAGATCCTTTTGCAACCGATTAGTGTCTTGTTCGATTCGGGAGCTACGCATTCTTTTATATCTTTGAACCGTGTTAATCGTTTGAACATCTCGTGCTTGTATAATTGTGAACCTTATGTTGTGGGATTACCGAGCGGAGAAAATTGTGGGAACCTTAGAAGCTAAGGATTTCCCGGTATCTATAGAAGGAAGAGATTGGCCATCGAATCTTATTGTGGTTGACATCTGCGGTGACGATTTAATTCTCGGAGATGATTGGCTCAACCGTTATGGAGTCTTTGAATTACCGAGAGAGAGTCATTTCCATCACTGCGATGACGGATCTGAACACTTATTCCGAGGATGGAGACCGGAAGCTCGGGAAAATTGATCAAAGCAATGAAAGCCGTGAAATTATCAAGCGGGGATGTCACGGACTTTGGTGCTATGCCATGAAGAAAGAGGAAGGGGTAGAGCTCTCGTCCATTTCGATTGTGAATGAGTTCTCGATGTATTTCCCGACAAACTACAGGTTACCTCCAGAGAGGAGTGGAATTCACTATCGAACTAGAGCACAGGCGCTCCTATTTCCAGAGCCCCATACCGCATGGCGCCAACCGAGATGTATGAACTCAAGAAACAACTGGAGGAATTGTTGCAGAGGGGTTATATTCAACCGAGCGTTTCTCCTTGGGGAGCGCCTGCTATCTTTGTCCTAAGAAAGACGGATCCCTACGACTGTGTATTGATTACGGGAACTCAATAAGATGACAATCAAGAATAAGTATCCTATACCTCGGATCGACGACTTGTTTGATCAAGCTGCGAGGGCAAGGTATTCTCGAAGATAGACTTGCGATCGGGATACCACCCGGTTGAGAATTAAGGAATCGGATATACGAAATCGCTTTGAGATCGATGCGGGCATTATGAATTCGTAGTGATGCCGTTTGGACTTACCAATGCTCCTGCAGTATTCATGCAATTAATGAATCGGGTATTCTTGGAGTACTTGGATAAATTTGTGGTCGTTTTCATTGACGACATCTTGATATATTCGAGGGGCCAGAGGAACATCCGAACATTTACGTGTGGTTTTGAGCATCTTGAGAAAGGAACAGTATGACGCTAAGCTTTCTAAATGTGAGTTCGGCTTAAGGAAGTAACTTTCCTTGGGCATGTGATATCACTGACGGAGTTCAGTGGACCAAGAAATTCGAATCAATCATGGAATGGGAAGTACCAAGCAACGTGAAAGAACAACGAAGCTTCTTAGGACTTCCTGGATATTATCGCCGCTTGGTAGAGGTATTTTCCAAAATAGCTCTTCCGCTCACTCACCATTCTGGAAAACTCAAAAGTTCACGTGGAATGAGAAGTGCAGTGGTTTGACGAACTTAAGAGGAGACTAACGACAAGACCTATATTAGCACCGCCGGAGGCCTGATGGATTCATGGTATCTGGCGACGCTTGAATCAGGGTTTGTGTTGCGTGTTGATGCAGAGGGATAAAGTGATTGCTTATGCTTCTCTGCAATTGAAACCGTACGAAGTTAATTATCCTACTCATGATCTGGAGCTAGCTGCTGTGGTCTTTGCCTAGAAAATCTGGCGTCATTATATGTACGGCAATCATTGTCAGATATTTACAGATCATAAGAGCCTCAAATACATTTTGATCAGAAAAGAATTAAACATGAGGCAGAGAAGGTGGCTAGAATTGATCAAGGATTACGACTTGGAGATTCTCTATCATCCGGGGAAAGCAAATGTAGTAGCCGATGCTTTGAGCCGTAAACCTGTTTCCCTTCGAGTGTTGGAAGCACTTACGTCCCAACCCAGTATTCAACGAGAACTGATCTGCGAGGGATTGAAGTATGGGCACCAGAATCCAAGGGCAACTTTATGTGATGGAACTGACTTCATCACTGGTCGAGGAGATCAAGTCTAAACAATTGAACAATTCTTTAATCCTTCGATTATGCGACGAAGTAAAGAAAGGAAAAGCCCCAGGATTCGTGATACAAGATGATGGAGTTCTGAGATTCCAGAGTCGACTTTGTGTTCCCGATGATGATGATTTGAGAAGGACTATTCTGAAGGAAGCTCACAGCGCGCCCTATTCTATTCACCGGCGTGATAAGATGTATAAAGATTTAAAGCAAAACTTCTGGTGGTGGAATATGAAGAAGGACGTAGCAGAGTACGTTTCGAAGTGTTTGACCTGTCAGCAGGTTAAGATTGAACATCAACGACCTGCTGGAATGTTAAAGCCGCTCCCGATCCCTGAATGGAAGTGGGAGGATATCTCGATGGATTTCATCACTAGTATGCCAAGGACTAGAACAGGAATGAACATGATTTGGGTTGTAGTTGATCGACTAACCAAGTCGGCTCATTTCCTGGGAATTAAAGATACATGGGGACCCGAGAGATTGGCACGAATATTTATTGCGGAGATAGTCAGATTGCACGGGACACCGAAGACCATTATTTCGGATCGAGATGGCCGTTTCGTGTCACATTTCTGGAGAGCAGTTCACAGGGCTTTGGGGACTGAGCTCAACTTTAGCACAGCTTATCATCCCCAAACGGACGGTCAGTCCGAAAGGACCATTCAGACAGTAGAGGACATGCTTAGAGCTTGTGCATTAGATTGGTCGGTTGATTGGGAAATTCACTTGCCCTTGATCGAGTTCACTTATAATAACAGTTGGCATGCTTCTATTAAGATGGCACCATTTGAAGCTTTGTACGGGAGAAGATGCCGGTCACCCCTGTCCGGGATGATTCTTGGATTTGATCGGACGGAACCGGAATTGATTATTCAGACTCAAGAGAAGATAGCCTTGATTCGAGAAAGGCTGCTGATTGCCCAGTCGGCGAAGTCTTATGCCGATGTACGTCGTCGCCCTCTAGAGTTCGGCCGGAGACCACGTACTATTGAAGGTGTCTCTACACGAGGATTTTCCGTTTTGGGAGAAGAGGCAAACTTAGTCCGAGATATATCGGACCCTTTGAGATCCTCGAGAGAGTGGGAGATTTAGCATACAGTTGGCCTTACCGCCATCGGCGGGTCACGTTCACAATGTGTTTCACGTATCCCAATGCGGAAGTATGTACGGACCCGATCACGTCATTGATTTCGACGAGATCGAGATAGCTAATGATGGCACCTTCAAGAGAGACCAATCAAGATACTTGAGAGCCGGATCAAACAATTGAGGAATAAACCAATACACTTGGTTAAAGTCTGATAGTCACGACATGGAGTCGAAGAGGCCACTTGGGAAACGGAGGACGGTATGAAGGCTAAATATCCGGAGTTGTTTTCATCATAAGTTTCGGACGAAACTTCTTTTTAGGGAGGAAGGATGTAATGCCGAGATTTTGTTATGTAATTGGAACTTGCGATATTGTAATGATTGTACTTTTGTCTAAGTATTATTCTCCGTATTTCATAATCCGATGTTGCCGAGCGTTTAATTTCATGGTTGTGATTTGTAGGGTTGAAATTACATGCATGTAGCGCACGCTACAGCTAAGTGGCGTAGCGTCGCTAACATGGTTTCATAGCGCACGCTACGAGAATGTAATTAGCGCACGCTATGCGTGGTCAAATTGATTGGGACGTGCGGTAGGTGAGATCTGGCGGGGACCCCTGCCGGATTGTGTCGGATGTACAGGCGGCTTCGGGAAAAGCCGAGTCAACGCCTTAGCGCACGCTACTGGTCGATGCGTAGCGCACGCTAAGTGCCGAGTCTGATCTAGTCGATGAGCCGTTAGCGCACGCTACGAGCGAACTGCGCGCTAATAGCCATTTATTATAAATAGGACATCATCCTATTCGAGATTTCAGTTTTTCTCCTCCCATAACCCGAACTCTTACACTTAGATCATAATTCCCTTCGTCCTAAACACTTCATATCAACCTCCTAGCTCGAGATTGAAGATCGTTTATCATTGGAGCTTGGTGTTCAAGCCTTCGGTGTTGGATCGCCGTTTTCCTCCGTATTCTTCACTACCTTGAGGTAGGTGATTCTTCACTAATGTTAGTAATGTCCTAAGGAAGTTTAAATCGTGTTTTGATAAACAAGTAATTCGTTTATAATCGGTCATCACATGTTAGAAGGATACTTTTGACGTATCGGCATTATATATCGTATGAACCTTTGAACCATCTTATTATAGGACTCCTAAGCATGTTCAAATCAAGTATTGATCAATAATCGGATATCTACCCAGTTGATACGTTTTACACGATGGAATCATGTGTTTTGGAACATAGAACAAATGGAACTTAGGTTATTTCTTGGAGATCGTAGAAAGGATATGATGTTGAGTTGATTATCCGTATATTTGTACCTCATGATAATGGAATCTTCCACAAACCTTGTTAGCATGTTTTGCCCGAAGATGACTTGTATTATCACGGTAGAATTCATGAGTTTTTCCACCCTTCAACCCAGCTTTCGGTTCGCGGTATTCGCCATGCAGTAGTAGCGCACGCTAACACGTGTAAGTTAACGTGCGCTATCGGGTCGATTAACGCCCGAAGCGTCGTAGCGTCGTTATGAGACCAGCCGAGTTAGGATCGCGGCCGTGGCTAGCGCCACGCTAGTCTTATACGATAGCGTCGCTAACAGCCGTCTTAAGCGCCGCGTTACGTAGAGTACGTGGCCGCTAAGCGATCGAGCGATTGGTTATTTTTGATCTTTTCGACCGTAGCCGAATTGTTAGGCCATCGTTCGACTTAAGATGATTTGTATATCGTTCCTTTTGTTAAGGTTCGAGCTTGTTACATTGATCGAAGGAGGCGGCCTTCGAGTGTGTCGAGATCTTTGAAGTGTTTTGCCCTTGCCATTTTCGAGGCAAGTATCATATGTCGAGTTCGATTTATCATGCTTGTGGTTTTATTCATATTGTTGAATATGATATGTATTTACGAGAATACTCGTGATATTCGTTGTTATATTGATGAACATATTGAAATGCATATGTGTATGCATAATTGTTTGATTATGGTATAAATGATCCGAGGGGTCATGAGGATCTATCTTTGAGGGCGCTGGATCGAATGTCCACCATGCGTTGGTCCGCGGGATCATCATGGGAATCTATCTTTGAGGGCGCTGGATCGCTGGACGGAGTTTTCCACCATGCGTTGGTCCGACGGGATCATCATGGGGATCTATCTTTGAGAAGCTGGATCATTTGGATTACCATGTATTGTGTTGAAGGAATCGTGAGCAAACGCATCGTTGGATTCCGAAGGCGGAAGTCCGGTTACCATGTTTTATGAAGTATTGATGAGATATTGTATGATGAAACTAGTACTAGCATTCATTTGCTAACCCCATCGGGGTGGACATTGTTTTGATGTTCGGGTGGTCGAGGAGCGGGGAGGCGGCCACAGACTGGCGGGACGATGAGATGGCTCAGTGATGTGATTGATGTTATTGTTGTCGAGAGTTGTTTTCTTGTTTCGTTCAGTACTCGAGTACGTCTGTTTTAATAATGTCCTTTCGATATGGTTGTATAAATTAACTATTTGATCGGTTGAATCAAATCTGTATTTGAACTTCAGTTGTTCGATTGTATTGTTTTTACACTTCTTTTAAAATTAGCCTTGTAAATCCTTATCTAAAGGGTTTACGGCGCTGTAATTATTCCGAATATCTCGGGGTGTTACATCTCACAAGACCGGTCCACCCGACACTGAAAGTCCGAGTTCGCCTCGGCATCTCAAAAGTCCGGTTCACCCGGCACTGAAAGTCCGAGTTCGCCTCGGCATCTCAAAAGACCGGTCCACCCGGCACTGAATGTCCGAGCTCGCCTCGACACCTTGATAGGTCAGCCCGTCCGGCACGATCAACAAAAGGTGAACAGAAAAGACGGCGGTCAGACCAACCGGGCCCAAACACAAAAAAGCAACAAAGGCCATAAAAAGATTTTATTCATTCAAGATAAGCTCCATGTCAGAATACAAAAGAAATCAAGGAAAAACGGCACGCAGGCCATACATGGAATAGAACAAAAAATCTACTCGGCCTTGTCCTCCTGATCGGTCGCCTGAGAAGACAGCCCTCCACCTTCGCCAGACACGGTCTCCACCGGATCTTCGACAGCTTCAGCGGCCTTCAGCTCATCATCTCCGAGAGTTTCAACCTTTAGGTCGGCCGCCTGAGACTTTATGTAGGCCTGGACCTCCTCAACGGTCTTCCCTTCCTTCATGAGATCCAATATCTCATAACAAGTGGAGACGTAGTTAATATTGACCAATTCCTCGTACTCGGGTGTCTTCTGAAAAGCAGCCGCCCCGTCAGCAAGGCCCCTGGCATAACCCGCAGATTCGCAAGTATGGACCCGCTCGGCCAATTGCTCAAGCTGGGCCTTAGCACTTTGCAAATGGGCCTCGTACTCGGCCCTGATATCCAGGCACCGTTGCTGCGCCTTCTCAGCCGCCGTGGCCATCTCGTCAGCCTTCCCCTTCCACACATTGGCCTCAAAGGCCCGACTCTCCAGAAGCTCCATCTCACCCTTCAAAGAAGCCATCTCCTCCTCCAAAGACTTGATAAGCGAAGGGCAGAGATGGTGTTTGTAACACCCCCAGGATATCCGAGGTATATTACAGTGCCGTGAATCCCTATATGGGACCCACCAGGCTGAACAGCATCATACTCATCGACTCACATAAACGACAGAACCATACCATGACATAAAGACGCAAAACAGAATAATCCACCCGGTTCAACCGATCAATATAACATCAACATCCAACACAACATAACAAGCAACAATACAATCCGAATGAACAAGAACCCCTTAAGTACTCGAGTACAACTATTAGTTCAAAACCACAAAAGATAAAAAGGTAAAAGACACTAAAACGTCACTCGTGCACAATCATCACGCACGGCCATCATCCGTATCTTGGTCCGGCCAGCTCGTCTCGATGAACGACTGAAATTCATAAAAGCGAATTTCCCCAAAACGGGTCCCAGGAGGGGTTAGCAATTACGCTAGTACAAGTAACCGATGAACAACTTACATCTTACACATATAGTATATGTATGCAATAGAAAACCGTTCAAAACACTCATTTAGGAAATGCCATAATCAAATCAGATTTGTAATATTGACCACAATTAACCGTCGATCCACACCTCCGTGGACCCCTACCGAGACCCGTCGGATCTAACCCGTAGTGGTTAAAAGCAAAGCTCGTCGATCCACACCTCCGTGGACCCCTACCGAGACCCCAATCGAGTCTAACCCGTAGTGAGCATACACACACAATTTCTCATACAAAACTACTATGTCAAGATTGTAAGTTCATAAGGGTACTTGCCTCGATTAATAGACGGTGACGCGAGCGGAGCGGAAGAATCAAGCACGGCCGTGAGGAACCGACGAATGAACCTAACGATTCGAATAACACAATCACAACCAACTCTAGACGATTACGGAAATGGAATACACCCGAAACCCGCCTACGATTCATGTATATTCATACCAAAAATAACAACGAGGCGGACCACAACCAAACCCTTCAATTAGTAAAATCCACAAAATATCCATGAATCGTAGGAAAACTAAAGATACTAACAATATCAATCGTATACATCATGAATCCACCAACCAAAAGCGGAACGAATCGGAAGAAAAACCCAAAACCCCAAATTAATCGAAAATAGGGTTTTAGAATATTACCTTAGGAGATTTAAGTACCAAGATCCGTAGAACACGCGCTAGATTGATTTCCGGGCTCCACTGCGAAGAAAAATGGTGAAAATCGACCCTCAATGGATAAAGATGAAGAACCCTTCCCCTCTCTCACTCTCTCTCGCGATGCGGTGAAAATGGAGAAGAAGTCGGCCGATTTCGTCTAATAAAGGCAGTGCCCTGATTGACGCCGTGTGCCGCGGCCGAAGTGTGCGCGGCACGAGCAAAATTTACTCCTGTGTTTCGGCGGTGTGCGCGGCCACGGCTGCGTGTGCGCGGCACCGTCTGATTGGGTTTAGGTCGCAGAAGACACACGAGTGTGCCGCGGCACCGGACAGGTGTGCCGCGGCACCGGATGGGTGTGCCGCGGCACACAGTACAGATCGCTCGACCAACCATTAGAGAAATTTGTGTGCCGCGGCGCACGCACCTTGTGGCGCGGCCCACACCCCTCTTTGGGTCCCAAAATGATAAAAATGATCCGGAAAGAGAATAAAACGATAGGAATCAATATTTGGGGACTAATAACACGAAATGGATCCACGGCAACCCCGAAACGGCGGTTCCACACAACAATAACGAGAACACAGTTCAACAGTTTGACAGGAAGGACACGCTGAGAAGTACACGAGGGTCACTACGGTCGAGAAATACACCAAAAACGAAAATACCAGGGAAAGAAAAATACGGATATTACATTCTACCCCTCTAAAAATAAGTTTCGTCCCGAAACTTAAGAAACAAACAACTCGGTACCTAGCACGCATGCTATCCTCGGTTTCCCAAGTTGCTTCCTCGACACTGTGTCTCGACCACTGCACTTTGACCAAAGGGATGGTTTTATGCCTCAGTCGTTTCTCACGATGCTCCAAAATCTTCAAGGGACGCTCCTCAAAAGTAATATCTTCAGCAATATCAATCTCGCCATAATCGATGACGTGACTAGGATCCAGGACATATTTCCTCAATTGGGAAACATGGAAAATGCTATGAACATGACTCAAGGCCGGAGGTAACGCCAAACGGTATGCCAACCCACCTACTCGCTCGAGGATCTCAAAGGGGCCGATAAATCTCGGAATCAACTTTCCTTTCTTCCCGGCGAAAAACTCCCTTCGTCGGCGACACCTTTAGCAAAAGCGTGGTCTCCCACCTCGAATTCCAAAGGTCGACGACGGACGTCGGCATACGACTTCGCCGACTCTGGGCGATCAACATCTGTTCCCGAATTAATTCTATCTTCCGCCTCGTCTCTAGAGCGACATCCGGCTCGATCCCACCAAATCGGGCGCCTCATTCCAACAAATAGGTGATCGACATCGCGCCGCCATAAAGTGCCTCATACGGTGCCATCCGAATCGACGCGTGCCAACGTTGTTGTACGTGAATTCGATCGCGGCAAATGTTCCTCCCGATCACTACTCGATCGAGAGCACATGCACGCAACAAGTCCTCGAACGTCACGGATAGTGCGTTCCATTATCCATCCGATCGGGATGAAAAGAGGTACTCAAACGCAACCGGGTACCCAACGCCTTATGCACCGCCTGCCAGAAGTGCGATACAAAACGACCGTCACGATCCGAAACAATAGACTTCGGAGTACCGTGAAGTCTCACGATCTGCGCGATAAACACACGAGCTAACTTCTCCGGGCCCCAAGTGTCCTTGATGCCCAGAAAATGTGCCGACTTGGTCAGGTGATCAACAATCACCCATACCATATTCATGCCCGACCTCGATCTCGGCAAACTCGTAACGAAATCCATCGATATGTCTTCCCATTTCCATTCAGGAACGGGAAGTGACTGCAATAACCCAGCCGGTCGCTGATGCTCGATCTTGACCTGCTGACAAGTCAAACATCTTGCTACAAACTGTGCGACCTCATCCTTCATATCATTCCACCAGAAATTTCTTCTCAGGTCCTTGTACATCTTACTCGAACCAGGATGAACGGAATAGGGTGTAACATGGGCCTCCCGCAAAATACTCTGTCTCAACTCTGGGTCGTTCGGCACACAAAGCCGACTCTGGAATCTCAAAACACCATCCTCGTGAATCACAAATCCAGGAGACTTTCCTTTAAGAACGTTCTCTCGGATTTGAGTAATCATCGGATCTTCCATCGCTTGACTTAATCTCATCGATCAAAGGCAGCGAAATTTCCAAAGCACGAAATTGTCCGACGCTTCCCGACAATGAACCTCAACATCTAACTCGATTAAAGCTCGCCGAAGCTCGAACTGAGACGTAAGGATCTCAAGCGATCGCAATGCAATCGGTTTCCGACTCAAGGCGTCGGCCACGACGTTCGCCTTGCCCGGATGATAAAGGATTTCGAGGTCATAATCCTTAATCAGCTCTAACCACCTCCTCTGCCTCATATTCAACTCCCGCTGAGTAAATATGTATTTCAGACTTTTATGGTCGGTAAAAATCTGACATATAGAGCCGAAAAGATAGTGACGCCAAATCTTGAGCGCAAATACGACTGCCGCTAACTCCAAATCGTGAGTAGGGTAGTTAAGCTCATACGGCCTCAACTGTCTCGACGCAAAGGCAATGGTCTTGCCGTGCTGCATTAATACGCACCCAAGACCTTGACCCGAAGCATCGCTAT
Organism: Orobanche coerulescens; assembly: GCA_033398695.1. NCBI lineage: Eukaryota > Viridiplantae > Streptophyta > Magnoliopsida > Lamiales > Orobanchaceae > Orobanche > Orobanche coerulescens. The sequence goes on along the minus strand of CM065813.1, from coordinate 9,921,294 downwards.
AAACGGCGAAACCCTCGTTGCCACATGGCAACGCCAAAACCGGGGCTGAAGTCAAACGCTTCTTCAGTTCCTCAAAACTCGACTGCCTCTCGTCATTCCAGACGAACTTCTCGGATTTCTGGAGCAACTGTGTAAGTGGTCGAGCCAGTTTCGAGAAACCCTCGACGAACCTACGGTAGTAGCCAGCCAAACCCAAGAAACTACGGACCTCCTTCACATTTTTGGGCGGTGCCCAATCCAACACCGCCTCGATCTTCTGCGGATCTACACGAACCCCCTCGGCTGAAATCACGTGACCCAAAAACATCACTTCCTTCAGCCAGAACTCACATTTCGAGAACTTCGCATAGAGTTGCTCGGCCCTCAAAATGTCTAACACTATCCGCAAATGATGGGCATGCTCTTCCTCGTTCCTCGAATAAATAAGAATATCGTCGATGAAGACGACGACACACTTATCCAAATATTCGATAAATACTTTGTTCATCAACTGCATGAACACCGCCGGCGCATTAGTTAACCCGAAAGGCATAACTACAAACTCATAATGTCCGTATCTCGTCCGAAAAGCTGTCTTCGGCACATCGGACTCCCTCACCCGGAGCTGATAGTACCCCGATTTCAAATCAATCTTCGAGAATACTGCACCTCCCTGCAACTGGTCGAACAAGTCGTCAATTCTCGGCAAAGGATACTTGTTCTTGATGGTCACCTTGTTTAGTTCGCGATAGTCGATACACAAACGTAGTGAACCATCCTTCTTCCGCACAAACAGGACCGGTGCGCCCCAAGGCAAGGCGCTCGGTCGAACATACCCCGACTCAAGAAGCTCACTCAACTGCTTCTTCAACTCGGACATCTCTGAAGGTGCCATGCGATAGGGCGCCTTCGAAATAGGAAACACCGGCTCTATTTCTATAGCGAACTCGACCTCGCGTTCGGTGGCAATCCGGTAGCTCGTCAGAAATACATCAGGAAACTCATTAACGACCGGAATCGACGAAAGCTCGACGCCACCATCCTCCGCCTTCAAGGCATAACACCAATACCCCGTACACCCCTTTCGCAGGAGACTCGTCGGGTTCTAGGCGTTAATGAAGAATTCTGGTTCCCCCTCTTTCGCCGTGAAAAGAGTGCTCGGTGCCATCCTCGGCTAACATGGTGATGATCCTCGTGCGGTAGTTCATGATTGCGCCATGCCGCTCGAGCCAATCATCCCCGAGAATCAAATCCTCACCCTCAATATCCACAACAATAAGATTAGAGGGCCAAGTCCTCTCACAAATAAGCACAGAACAGTCTCGAACCTCCTGATCACCAACGATTCTATCACCGCTAGGAAGCTTAACGATGAAGGGTTCACAAGGCATCAAACAGTCGAGACTCAAACGGCGTACACAATCCAAAGATATGAACGAATGCGTAGCACCGGAATCGAAAAGCACACTGACAGGATGAGAAAGAATATAAACGGTACCTGTCGCCACGGTAGCCGCTGGATCATCGGCTTTCCGCATCTCATAGACACGCGGGTGGGCTGAGCCGACACTGGAAGCTCCCCCCGACTAGCACTCGGCGGGGATTGAGGAGCAAACGATCCCTGATTCACACTTGGTTCCCTAGGCGCTGGAATGGAAGCCCGGGCACCAAGAATTTTCTCCCTCTCCGCACTGACGGACCTTGTGGCCGGTGGCCACTGCGATTACACGTCGACAAAGGGCTCAAACAAGTACGGCGATGTGGCCTGTCGACCACAATTGAAACACTTCACATCACGAAAAGGAGCACTGGTAGTTCCACGAGGACCCCAGTAGGCAGTGGACCACCGCCGGCGGGGAAGTTAGCAGATTTGGATCTCTGCGACCCCCACTCTTGTGGCCCGAAAAGTTCCCGCGGACTTCTGCTTCTTACTCTCGCGGGCCGCCTCACTCGCCGTCACAGACATATCATAAGCAAGGGCCCTGCTCTGGTAATCTTTCAATGTAGGGCATACGAGCCCCGACATATAGTCCCGAATCGGCAACTTCATCCGTCTGGAGAAATGGAAAATTTTGTCACTCTCCTCGACAACTTGGGTTTTCACATAACCCAACTCCTTGTTAAAATCAGCAATAGCTTGAGCTACGGGGATATCCCGCGGTTGAGCATCATAAAAAGCATGCACCCGAGCCTGTCTGACTGGCCACGGGCAATATTCGGTCTCCATCAACTCTTGAAACTCAGCCCACGAAGCAGCATGGTCTTTGGGACCAACGGCCTCCCACCAATCTGTAGCATCTCCCGTGAGAAAATATTGAGCAATAGGGACCTTACGGTCCTCGGGGCAGTTGGTAGCAGTGAATACTTTGGATATCTCCTTGATCCACCCTTCCCAGCCGATCGGGTCCGAAGCTCCCGAAAACTGAGGAGGATGCATCTTGATGACATCCTGAAGCCAGCGATCCGCTCCGCCCCGATTAGCATGGGCCTGATCCGGGTTCTGAACCGCCTGAGCTATTGCCGCCATTTGGTTCACCATTTGTTGCATAACGGCCGCAATACCAAGATCGGCACGCTCCTGAGAAGAAGCATGGCTATGACGGTCGAGGTCCTGCCGGCTCCGAAGATCGTGACGTGGCCGCCCCACTGCCCCACGTCCCGGCCGCGTCCACGACCACGACCGCGACCACGACCTCTTCCGGCATCCATCTGAGTTAAATAAGTAGCAAAAGCCATACGAGGATCGATCTGATAAAATAACAATCACAAGTCGAGATTCAAGTGTACGATACAAGGCATTAATTAACAGAGGAAGGAAAACTTACGGACCTTTGGTAGTACTGGAATCATGGCGGCGTGACGATGATGTGCAAAACAAAACACCACAAGACCCAATAAACCGACAAGCCTAGGTATCCATAAACCTAGAGCTCCGATACCATTTTTACGTAACACCCCGTGATATCCGAGGTATATTACGGCCGTGAATCCCTATATGGGACCCACCAGGTGAAACGACATCATACTCATCGACTCACATAAGCAGCGAACCATACCATGACATAAAGACGCAAAACAGAATAATCCACCCGGTTCAACCGGTCAATATAACATCATCATCCAACACAACATAACAAGCAACAATACAATCCGAACGAACAAGAACCCCTTAAGTACTCGAGTATAACTATTAGTTCAAAACCACAAAAGATAAAAAGGTAAAAGACACTAAAATGTCACTCGTGCACAATCATCACGCACGGCCATCATCCGTGTACTGGTCCAGCGCCCGCTCGTCTCGATGAACCTGACCTGAAATTCATAAAACGAATTTCCCCAAAACGGGTTCCCAGAGGGGTTAGCAATTACGCTAGTACAAGTAACCAGATGAACAACTTACATCTTACACATATAGTAAATGTATGCAATAGAGAAAACCGTTCGAAAACACTCATTTCCGGAAATGCCATAATCAAATCACATTTGTAAAATTCACCACAATTAACCGTCGATCCACACCTCCGTGGACCCCTACCGAGACCCCGTCGGATCTAACCCGTAGTGGTTAAAAGCAAAGCTCGTCGATCCACACCTCCGTGGACCCCTACGAGACCCGTCGAGTCTAACCCGTAGTGAGCATACACACACACAATTTCTCATACAAAACTACTATGTCAAGATTGTAAGTTCATAAGGGTACTTGCCTCGATTAATAGACGGTGGCGAACGGAACGGAAGAATCAAGCACGACCGTGAGGAACCGACGAATGAACCTAACGATTCGAATAACACAATCACAACCAACTCTAGACGATTACGGAAATGGAATACACCCGGAAACCCGCCTACGATTCATGTATATTCATACCAAAAATAACAACGAGGGCGGACCACAACCAAACCCTTCGATTCCGTAAAAATCCACAAAATATCCATGAATCCGTAGGAAAACTAAAGATACTAACAATATCAATCGTATACATCATGAATCCACCAACCAAAACGGAACGAATCGGAAGAAAAACCCAAAAACCCCAAATTAATCGAAAATAGGGTTTTAGAATATTACCTTAGGAGATTCAAGTACCAAGATCCGTAGAACACGCGCTAGATTGATTTCCCGGGCTCCACTACCGAAGAAAAATGGTGAAAATCGACCCCTCAATGGATAAAGATGAAGAACCCTTCCCCTCTCTCTCACTCTCTCTCGCGATGCAGGTGAAAATGGAGAAGAAGTCGGCCGATTTCGTCTAATAAAAAGGCAGTGCCTGATTGACCGCCGTGTGCCGCGGCCTGACCAAAAATTTACTCCTGTGTTTTGGCATTGTGCAGCGGCACGGCTGCGTGTGCGCGGCACCGATCTGATTAGGTTTAGGTCGCGAGAAGACACACGAGTGTGCCGGCCGACTGCGTGTGCGCGGCACCGTGCTGATTAGGTTTAGGTCGCAGAAGACACACGAGTGTGCCGCGGCACCGGACAGGTGTGCCGCGGCACCGGCCTGGCACTGTGCCGCGGCACCGGATGGGTGTGCCGCGGCACACAGTACAGATCGCTCGACCAACCATTGGAGAAATTTGTGTGCCGCGGCGCACGCACCTTGTGCCGCGGCCCACACCCCTCTTTGGGTCCCAAAATGATAAAAATGATCCGGAAAGAGAATAAAACGATAGGAATCAATATTTGGGGACTAATAACACGAAACGGATCCACGGCAACCCCGAAACGGCGGTTCCGCACAACAATAACGAGAACACAGTTCAACAGTTTGACAGGAAGGACACGCTGAGAAGTACACGAGGGTCACTACGGTCGAGAAATACACCAAAAACGAAAATACCAGGGAAAGAAAAATACGGATATTACAGTGTTCCTCCTGTAAGGCCTTGAGATCGGCCTCTACCTTTTTATGTTTCCCAGGCGAGGCGGTCATCTCCCCAGCGGCCTTCACATAGGTGCACAACGCCCGATAGCATTTCCAAAATGGATCTGCTCAGCCGGATCCATGTCGTTAGTCACCATCTCCATTTTCGGCGTCCAACCCAAGATAGGGACATAGCTGGACTCAACCACCGATGGGGGGACCCGGTCGAGCATCTCGGCGGTTGGGGTGGCTGCCCTGATGTAGTCGAGGAACCAGCGCGGTCGCCGCCCTTTCATCCGGGCACAAGGTTCTTCCCGATCCTTATTCACCGGAAGATATTGGCCCTCCAAATCAATCAAAGGCTCCTTACCCTTCGCCCGACCCGTCCGTACAGGGCTCAGGGCGGGCACAACAATCTCAGGAATGGGGAAACCCTCGGCTCTGGTCACGTTATCCTCAGGCCCGGCCTCTACTCTCTTCCGCTTGCCCGCGCGCTCCCTACGCTCGGCGGCCTCTGCAGCCAGCCTCGCCACCCGCTGCGCAGGCGTCTCTTTCCGTCCAGATGAACTCCTACCCCTAGGGACTGGATGGGGAAGATGTGTTAAAAAAAAAAGGAGCTACCTGACGAAGACATTCTGCTCGGGTTAGTGGATCGAAGTCCCGCGGCCCAAAGATTATCTTCAGTAACCAGAAGGTATGACTTCCTCCGATCAGTGAGGCGAGTCCAAAGGCCATTGACCCGGTCGTCGAACAAAGAAGAAGTCTCTGAAGCCGGGATACGTTCTGCACAAATAACAAATTATGAGCGTTAGACAAAAAAGGAACAGCAGCAAAAAACACGACACTTATTCATTTTAGCAGTGAAGTGTTCGGGGACCCGAAGCTCGGCGTCTATTACGCCAGGTTCCCACTCATCAACCGAGCTCATCCACGGCCCCCCTACGTAGAACCCTTTGTTCTTTCCATTTATGTATGGTCTCCGGCACCTCCACCAATTCTTTATACATCGCGTCGGAGGTCAAGTAAAACCGGCCCGAACCAGATCGGCCGACCGACCTCCACAGGAAGAGACTGTTAATCTCTTCAAAACTGGGCTCGGTCCATCCATGCTGACTAAAAAGGATCAGAAGACCCACCATCCGAGCCCAAGAATTCGGATGAATTTGGGCAATGCAAAGGCCCCACTGCCTCAACCACCGAGAAAGTACCAACGGAAGAGGAAACCGTAGCCCGGACAACAGGGAGCGGTAATACACCGCCGTGCGGCCCGGCAGAGGGTGTGGGGTCTCTCCTCTGGGTCCGGAACAAACATCCGCACCACCGTGGGTATCTTAAATCGCCCCCGCCAAGCCTCCAACTGCCCATCGGTGACCGTGCTGCGTATCAAGGCCGAATCCCATTCCGCCTCAACAAAAGGAGACGGCCGAGGCCGAACCCAGGCCCCAGTTTCGCCAACCGCCGTCAACGGCGTCGCCACCCCCTCGTCTCCAGAATCTGCATCTCCAGAATACGGCGATCTTGTGACCTCGCCTCCATCCTCATCGCTCCAGTCCACGGGAGCATCACCTGTCGACAGATCCGCCACTCCCGTGCGGTCCGGAGACACAACCGTCTCCTCCGCCGTATTCCTCCGCTCCGACATCATATAGTAGGAAAAAAGAGGAGGAAAAGCAAGCTTACCGGGAAAGTCTGCGAAATCAAAGAAGAAGAAGAATTGCCGGAAAAAATCTCTCTCTGCAACAAAAATAGCGAAGGAAGCAATGAAGAAGAAGACTCTATATTTATAGGATGAGACAAGGGCATTAAATACTAAACGGCGATTCATAATCGTCACGAAGATTAAGGACGCGTGAGTCACCGCGACGAATTACATCCCGCCACGCGTCCCCCTCACTATGACTCTTGGAGATCCCGAAGTCAAATCGACGCAACTCTCAAAGATATGTCCCTTCAAGGGATCTTATCCACCCCCAAATCGGATTGACCTCAATCTGAAACGATTCCAGCACCGGTCAACCCGGCACGACCCTGGACTCGGGGGCCCTTGTTGGTAGTCGATCCACCTTGGCATCCACCTAAGCGCTTCGGGCAGCCGAACGGCCGAGCGGATCCTGGAGCCGAACCGGTCATAGGCCTGATCGTTTCTCGGGCTTACGAAAAAACCGGACCGGGCAGAGACCTTAGAGCCGACCCGGAATCCGGACCAGAAAGACCGAGCAGACCCTATATGAATACGCTCCATAATCGTGAATAAGGCCGACCAGAGTAGCATGAAGCTCGAGGGCCGACCCCATTGTCGGTCATAACAGATAAATATCAAAAGCCCGAAGAACAGGCAGACAGGACAGTAAAAGAGAGTTGTCATGTCCCTTCCCAAAGCACACTTAAGAAGGTGACACGTGTCAAAGGAATCACCTTCATTGTGACAAATGTCATCAGTATATACATCTCAATCTTCCTACTGTCATCTCATGAATGGCTGACATTGCCTATATATATGCCAGGAGAATGTACAATAAAAGGACTTTTGGGAAAAAAGAGAAAAAAGAGGGATATGTAGAGAGAAAAAAGAGATAAAACAAAAGAAGAGAGAAAAAAGAAGTAAGACTTGTAATTAACAAGCAAACTGGATAGACCGGCGCACATCATTGAGCTCGGCTCTATGCTATCAAAAGGTCATTAATAAAATTTAGTGATCAAATATCTCCCATCTTGTTTATTATTTTCTACGTGGCTTCGATCTAATCGTCCAGATCAGCACACGTGACGTTGACCAAATCAGACGTCAACAATTTTGAATCTATTTTAATTATTTCTATTATTCGCTTATTAATCTATTAATTTATGGATATCTATAAATTCATCTTATGTAGATATATAATATACGAGGCATTCAGACTCGTGCGATGCACACGGGCTGTATCTAATTGTTCATTGCGTAACGATTTTCAACTTCAACTTCAAATAAGTAATAATGAATTAATCCCCGTAGCCACAGGTGATAAGCATTGCGAACTCTAGCAGTGGAAAATCAATCTTGTGAAGATTTGTAAGTCCAAAATACCACTCTTATACCAAAAAAAAATATCGAAGTTATATCCATGTATTAACACATATGATATCACTTTGCAGCCTGTGTCAAATACATGTCGGATCATAAGTTTCAGCATGAGCCCAGTCCACATTTCATATCAACCCAAAATTCTAAGAAATTTTGGATCAAGCCCAAATCATTAAGCAAGTTAGCCAAATTAATAAAATAACCCGATCCGTAGGTCTATAACAATGATAAATCAAAAACCGATTATAACCCTTATTAACTCATTTCACTTTAACCCTAAACACACACAGTTATGTAAACCGCCTACCATGTTCTCTCTTCTCACCTAACTCATCACCCAAACTCATCTCATCAAACACATCAAATCACTGATCTCATCTCCATCATCATATCATCAATCTGAATCACCATCTCTACTGAACGAACATCACAAACACAAACTCACAACCGTACCCTAACCTATGTCTTCATTTTCTGATTAAATCGAATCAAGAGCGCATGTTAATCAAAACCCAAACACATATTTGATAACCATTAAGCATACCCGAGCACCACTTCTTGTTACATTCAGTTAGCTTCGACCACGGCTTCAAGATCCTTTAAAGGGTCTCGGGTAGGTTCTACATGTTGTTTTTCATAAGTGGTTAAACCAAGTCAGTTACTTGAAAATGGGTCCTTTTAGGTTATAAGTTAACGTCCCAAGGTGAAATATGTCGGATAAAAAAACTTATTTGTGAAATGGACTAATCAGGTTAAAGGTTAACCAAATGGTAATAGAATATTTTCAACAAAATAACTTTCACCAACTTATTTAGACTAACAATATATTCTTTCATAATATAGTTATTCAAACATAAATGTCACATTAGTTACTCATAAAATAAAGAATGTGTTGACGGATTACCTCGACACAACCCAATACGGTCCTTTACCCAACCTCTCTTAAGAAATCAGTAAGTTCTTTGAGAAACCAATTTGGTATAAAGAGGGTGTTTGGAATTGCTTATATATGTGTTTATCTGCTTAAGCAGTTCAGGTGTTGGGAAAGTAACTGTTTATTTGACCATTTTACACTAACATAAACCTTATTGAAAAATAAGCAAAGGGAGATAAACACTTCAAAATAAGCAATACCCCAGACACCCCTAAAGTTACCCATTTTATTATAAGAACTACAAATTATTCAAAAACTTACTGAAGCATATGAGTTTTATAACATCAAAAGGATCATCCCTACGATTCTTCAAGTTTTCTCGATGAACTTATAATTTGAAGTATACCTTGCATGCAATTAAAGCATAAACTGAATTAGGAATTGAAGGTAGGCATCTACCCTGAAGTTCAGTGCATTGATGAAAATCCGTCATCTCAAACAATGACATGTTTCTCATTTTACGCACTCGAAATTAAGTAAATTTTCCTTGCAATTGAAGCCGCAAAACAAAATCATAATCAAGGTTCCACTTTTTCCTTCTAACAATTGTGCAAGTTTCGTATACAAACAGTCGAATGAAGTAAAAAGAATTTACCACTTTGATGTAATACCAGTCATGATCATGAGAATCCCAGTTCCATGATTAACAAAGGAAGCCATAGCTTCGGGTGTAATACCTGATGCTGCCATTATTAAGTCTCCTTTGTTTTATCTATCTTCATCGTCTACAACTACCCCCAGGCCCAGCTGTAGCATAAACCAAAATCATGTATAAGATATAGATATCGACAAACTGGTGCATCAAACTACTCATTAAGATTGTGTTTGGAAGTTGTGAAATCAATAATTAAGCAAACACATTACTTGATTGTGTGGTGAAATTTGGTGTTGTTGATGTACAGGTCACCATGACCGTTGTTGATGTACAGGTCACGCGCACACCTTTCAAATTCAATCTCTTTTTTTATTCATGAGAAATGGCCGTATAAGGCGAAGACCAAAAGGCAAGCATCGGCTCAGACACGTTAACAATCGACTAAAGAGGATACGCTTGCCATGGCTGCAACCATAATAAGTTGTCATGCCAAGATGCAGAGAATCTCAACTTTAGCGAATTCATTAAGAAAGTAAGAATCATCACAGACTACTACAATCATTATCACCATCACTCGCAAATTTCCAAAAAATCAATACTCAATTAAAACGGTCAATAGGCTCAAACTGCGTCAGACACATGTAAAAGCATCTAAGGTTGTCTTCGTAATGCATAAATCCCCTGATCTAGTTTGCTCAAACAATTGATCATTACTGAATCAATATTAACTTTTGTATCATATTTGAAATAACACTAAAGGTACAAATTTCTAGGACAATTTCTATTTCTTTCTGATCAACTCAATCTGACTTGACAACACTATCCTTCCAACCCACCCAGAATAATAATGTATAAAACACATAATAACCAAAGATACAAATAAATTACCTCCATATTTGATCCATCTTTGCCTGTCTGCTGAGAGGGACGAACTCAACAATGTTATCTGTCACCGAAAGAAGCCAATTAACTTCTTTCCTCCATTTCTTTATTTTCTCTTCAGAGATCGGAGCAAGTTTATTATGTTTTCCAAACACAAAAGCTGCAAATTTCCAAAAAATCTGAAGATAAATTAATCAAAACGGCAAAAATCTCCCAGTTATTTAAATAACATAAAACCAAAAAAGAAAATATTACCAGCAAGATTTGTAATTACATTCGAAAGAGCTAAAGCCGATGAAACTCCTTTTCCACTACCCGTCATATCTTCTCCCAAAAAGTGGCGGCGACACCAGCAGATCTCAAAAACCACCGGTGATGGTGGTGGGCTGTGATTAAGGTGGTGAGAAGCGATGAACTGTGTGGATAAGAAGTGTATAGAACGGTGGGAAAGGGAACGGATTTTTTCCGGTAAACGCATGATGCTTTGTATACTCGAAACTGAACTCTTCATCTCCGTGGATGGTTAATTTGAGTCGCTTCACTGACTCATTCCCATCATTAAGACTGCCCATTAAATATTTGTACTGAATCTTTATAGAGTATAGATAGATAGATATATACTAAAACTGGGTCACTTGTATTATGCAATGACGGAAGAGGACCATGACGGGATATCAGATGCTATAATCTATCTATCAGACACTGTCGGTTTACAGATGTTCCAAAGTGGTTTTAATTTAAGGCTCAAGCAGAATATTTTAATTGTAAACAAATTTTATTTATTAGGTGGCATGAATAAACAATTATAATAATTATGTGATTTGATTAGACAATATATAATGACACCGACAATGGACATTTAATGTTGTAATATTTGTTAATGTGGATTCGAAATTAGTGTATATGTTTTATGGGAGTGAAGGAACATTTATGATTAAAATTGGGGTTATTTACATATATAAACACAATATTTAAAAAAATTAATTACACAAAGAGGCTTGTTCGGTCGAGAGACGTTGTTTTGTAGAAGATCAAACGATGAAAGATGTTGAGAATGGAGAGTCGGCTCCGCAACACGACTATGATCTTATTGATTTGGACCCTGTTCCTCCACAAAATGTTGAGACACCCGTTGGAGATGACATCCAAAATGATGAACAGCAAGATGCCGGTGACAACGATGAGTTGAGACAAGATGACACCGATGGAGCTCATCCCGAGCTACCCGTGACGAACATGCCATCTTTTGTTCCACATAGGCGGTCGACGAGGGACCGTCATCCCTCCACCCGTTATTCGGCCGATGAGTATGTCTTACTCACCGATGAGAGACAACCCGAATATTTTGCGGAGGCCATGGAGGATGAAAAGAAGAAGGAATGGATGGATGGCATGCAAGACGAGATGAGTTCCTTGCATGAGAATAACACTTACGAGTTGGTGAAGTTGCCGAAAGGCAAGAGGGCTTTGAGAAACAAATGGGTGTATCGGGTGAAGTCGGAGGAACATACCTCGTTGCCCCGATACAAAGCTAGACTCGTGGTGAAAAGATTTAGTCAAAAGAAGGGCATTGATTTTGACGAGATTTTTTCTCCGGTTGTGAAGATAGGATCGATTCGATTGGTCCTTGGTATTGCGGCTAGCCTCGATCTTGAGGTCGAGCAAATGGATGTCAAGACGGCTTTTCTTCACGGAGATCTTGACAAAGAAATTTATATGAAGCAACCGGAAGGATTTGAGGTCGAAGGAAAAGAGGATTATGTGTGTAAACTTCGAAAGAGTTTATACGGGTTGAAACAAGCACCAAGGCAATGGTACAAGAAGTTTGAGTCGGTTATGGGGGAGCAAGGCTACCGGAAGACGACTCTCGACCATTGCGTATTTTTCAAGAAATTAGGAGATGATGTCTTTATCATCTTATTGCTCTATGTGGACGACATGTTGATCGTTGGCAAGAATGCCGAGAGGATTGCCGACTTGAATAAAGAATTGAGTATGTCCTTTGCCATGAAGGACTTGGGGGCGGCTAAACAAATTCTTGGGATAAGAATTACTCGGGATAGAGCAGCCCGGAAATTGCACATGTCGCAAGAGCAATACATCGAGAAGGTGCTTAAACGTTTCAACATCGACAAAGCTAAAGTTGTTAGTTCGCCTCTTACTAATAATTTTAAATTGACGAGCCAAGATTGCCCTAAGACGAAGGAGGAGATTGAGGATATGGATAAAATTCCATATGCCTCGGCGGTCGGGAGTTTGATGTACGCTATGGTATGTAGTAGGCCCGACATTGCTCATGCCGTGGGAGTGGTGAGTCGTTTCTATCGAATCCGGGTAAGAAGCATTGGGAAGCCGTAAAATGGATATTTAGATATTTACGGGGTACTTCCAAATTGGGTATTACGTTTGGAAACGGGAAAGCAGTGCTTGTTGGATATTCCGATTCGGATATGGCCGGTAATGAAGATAACCGAAAATCCACTTCCGGTTATTTGATGACGTTTGCAGGGGGAGCCGTGTCATGGCAATCAAGATTGCAAAAGTGCGTTGCCTTGTCTACAACGGAGGCCGAGTATATTGCGGCAGTGGAAGCGAGCAAAGAGCTCTTATGGTTGAAAATGTTTTTACGAGAGCTAGGCTTCCGACAACGACGTTACATAGTTCTTTGTGATAGTCAAAGTGCGATTCATTTGGCTAAGAATGCGACTTTTCACAAGAGAACGAAGCATATCGATGTGAGGTATCATTGGATCCGAGATGCTTTGGAGGATGGTTTGTTTGAACTTGATAAAGTTCATACCGATGATAATGGTTCCGATATGTTAACGAAAGCGTTAAGTAGAGATAAGGTGAAAGTGTGTTGCTCGATCGCCGGGATGGCGAACTCTTCCTATATTCCGGAAAGGGGGAGATTTGTAGGAGTAATTTCCGAAATATAGGCTTTTTTGGAGTCGACCGGACTTCGGGCCACGGTACAAACCCTCCGGTCCGTGGCATTTCGCTCGAAAAGATGTTTTTTCTCACTTTGCACAGCCGGGCCGCGGCACACAGCAGCCGGGCCGCGGCCCCCGGAATTTTCTTCAGTGGCCGACCCTCCTGTACTCTGGGTCGCGGCCCCTGCCGAGCACGCCCTGCCGGCCCCTGCCGAGCACCCTCCTGCCGAGACATGCCGAGTCCTGCCGATCACCATGGGCCGCGGCACATCCCTGCCGGGCCGCAACCCCTTCATTTTCGCCTGGACGACTGTACTCTGGGCCGCGGCCCCTGCCGGCCGGGCCGCGGCCCCCTGCCGAGCCCTGGGCGCATTTTTGCGCAGTGTGTCGCGGCACACTTGGCCCGCGCCGCGGCACACGGGTCAAAACCTGCAAATTGGCACCTTTTTATGCAGTTTCGGATCGGGACTTTTATTATTCATCACCTACACTTCAAGAACAAGAGAGAGATATAGAGAGAGAAATACAAATTTTTATTTTTCCGGAGATTTATCGGTCGGATCGTCGTGATCTTTTGACAACAGCTTGGTAGCTATTGGGCAAATCTTTTCACCGGTGTAGATCGAGTTTTTGAGTCTCGAAGTACGGGTATTTCGTTAGCTCTTTGTGTAAGCCATTTACGGTTGTTTTCTTTCTCGATCTTGTTGTTTATATTGATTCCAACTACTTGAAGAACATTTATTACCAAGTATTTGACGATTGGTGTATACCCCTAGTTTGTATTAGGGAAGATTGTGTATTTGTGTGTATTGGTGATAGTGAATTTTAAGCGGCTTCGGTCCCGTGGTTTTTACTCTCGTCTTGAGGGATTTTCCACGCTAAAATTGTGTCTCGTTGTTTATTGCTTTCTGTAACACCCCGAGATATTCAGAGTATATTACAGCGCCGTGGACCCCCACATGGGACCCACCAGGCTACAAACAAGAAAACTCCACTCGACTAACCATCCCGGTTAGCGAGGACACACATTTAATTATAAGACATAAAAAGTTACGCCCGGAGCAACCGGCGAAATGATCATCAACCAACAATGTAACAATTTAAAAGTAGTACAATACGGAGTTTGAAATTGTAACACCCCCAAAACCGTATGGGAATATTACACGCCGTAAACCCTTTCCGTAAGGATCTACCAGGCTAAACGTCCATAAACAACCAAATGCTTGCCCGTCCAGGGTCAAACAATATAATAATACAGACCGTCAAGGTCACTTACACATAAACACACAGACCGATGAGGTCACACAACTCTATCAACAGGACTGACTAACAACATTACCCACACAGGGGTCGAAATGCAATACAGCAGAAGACTGAATCAACTCTAACAATACAACTAAACTCTACCAACTCTCAACTCTTGATTAGTATCGCAGCTCGTCATCCCCTTGTGCCAATCCTGTGACTGCTCCCCTAAATCTGCATGTACCTGGACGCAAAACAGACATCCACCCCGATTACTGGGGTTAGTAAACTCCACTGTTTTACTAGTGCAAGTATCAAATCATACGAAATGTAACAAGCAATTAATAATCAAGTATCAAATATTCCCGGAGGTTTTCACAAGAGAAGATAAGCTATGAAGCATTCGAAAATAAGATTATCATCTCTGAATTTTTTCAATTTCAAAACCTTAAGACCTCATGTCCCGATTCACAAAACCTTTCGAAAAACTTAAGGGCCTTAACCCAAAACTCGTTTCATAATTCAACAGTTTACAATACCGAAACATTTCCATAAATCTCGTGGGGCTCGGCCCAACATTATTTCTTAAAACTTTTCCTTTAAAAACTTTGATTTGAAAAGTATCATGCTCATGACACCGTGATCCACTGTCACGTGTCTCCGTAGGTTCAACAACCCGCACGGACTACATCACGCACAATTAAACAAACATAATCAACTCCGACACCGTGATCCATCACGTGTCTCCGTAGGTTCAACAACCCGCACGGACTATTAACCAAACATAACCAATTGACACCGTGATCCATCACGTGTCTCCGTAGGCATAACAACCCGCATGGACTATATCAATCACAACAATCACACATACGATCCCGACACCGTAGTCCATCGCCACGTGTCACCGTAAGCCCCGTCGAGCTCACCCGGTTGACGCCCGTGTCCGAAACTCATGGTCCACCGCCATGCGTTACCGTAAGCCTCGCTGACGGCCACGATTGGACCTCGCACCTCACTAAGTTCGATCCCGTAGTCCACCGCCACGAATCCTCGTAGGTCCGTCGAACCAACACGAGTGAACTTAGCGGTCACACATATTCACATTCACATTCACATTACATACAACAATGAGCACAATTGATCAATCACATTGATCACCACAAAATCGTACATCACCTGCACATAACACAATCTCAACACTCGCAACGACTATCGTCAATCAACGACACATATCCAACATAACACACGCTCGGTACACATTACATTACACAACCAAGTGTACGACCGTCCCATATGTACGGCGCAATCCTGCACAAATGGCACAACGCCTAACACGTATACTAATATAACAATATTATCGCAAAGCCTTCAAATTACGGAAAACACAACCAACTCAAACAGAACATATTTACGAAGGCAAGCAAAGTCATTATACATCTCATACGTAATTACTAGTCGCAAGATACAAGTCGTATAGTAAGATACTTGCCTTAATAACCGCTACCGAACGCTCCGAAAAACACGGTTCGACCGGGAAGCTCGAACCCCAAAGAAGGCAACGAACGGAAGGGTTCCGACTCGAGTTCTTCACAAGAATTCGACCCTAAGAACATATAATCAATAAATCATCGATCATACGAGGAATAATAATCGTAGAACGTCCGAAAACCCCTCTATGACATTCTACCGGATACCTTCAAGGCGTCGATCAAGAACTCGACCAAATCAACGAATCGGTACGATCCAACCATGGAATAACAAGGGAAATGATATAATACATCTAAATAATCATCAATCCATCACAATCCTAAGTTAAATCGGATTAAACGGACGAAATCGAACAAAATACCCAAAATCCCCAAAATTAGATTTCTAGAAAATCTGACCTGATTCGCTCGATCAAAGGATGTTATAGGATGGATGATTGATGATATGAGCCTCAGAACTTCATGGATTGAAAGAACAACATCATGTCTCCATGATGTATACACCCATAGCCGCGTACGGGAAGAAAAGGAATGAGAAACTGGGTGAAAAATACGCTGCCAGGCCTTAAATAGGGGTTGACTGCCCTGCCGGACACGGCCCGTGCCGATCGGCACGGTCGTGTCGCATAGCTGGCCGACAGGGACTCGACCGTGTCCTGCTTGACACGGTCGCGGCGCGGAGGGCCTTCCGACAGTGACCCGTCCGACAGCGACTCGGCATGACTCGACCGTGTCCTGGAACACGGTCGGGCGTGTCGGCAGTCGGTTCTGGCTTATCCGGAAGAGTACGGCACGGGCCGTGTCGGATGACACGGCCGAGTTCGGTCGGCAGAAACTTCGGCATTTCCGGACGAGTACGGCACGGGCCGTGTCGGACGACACGACCGAGTTCGGCCGGCAGTGATTGGCCAATAACGAGCGGGTGAGCTAAAACGACCATAACTCTCTCGTACGGACTCCGATTGACTCACCGTTTGAACCATTGGAAATCTAACTTGATGCTCTATAATATTGCAAAGAATCAGAATTTTTGGAGTTACCAAAAATTAATGGTGATCTAACAAAGTCGAACTCACACTTGGAAAAGTCGTTTAGTAATCCTGAACTCAACAAAACGACACCGAAACCCGAACCTGAATACGAACCGAAGATACGGTTACGAAGTACTCACAAATACGAATCTAAGAGCTAGTAGAACACACGATTCCGACCACCCGAAGGCTCGAAATTCGACAACGGAAGGTAATTACCCCAAACTTTGGAAAATTACGAAAATGGCCCAAATGCCCGAAAATCACCATACGACAACGAATAATCAAACCGAAGCTCACAACACGTATAACAACGTTAAATGAACTTACGAAAAACCCCAAACGACAGTTTCGAACGAGATTCGCAAGAACCGAACTCAAGCGCGGAAAAGTCGCTAAAAAGCACGGAACTCAACAAAGCGGACCAAAGCGAACTCGGATGACAAAAAGTGCAGAATTAAATATTCTCCGAATGACGAAACGGTCAAAAGCGAGTCGTCAAAACGGACTTCGGCCGAAAAAAGAAATTTACCGAAAATCGAAAATTTGCAGATATTACATTCTACCCTCCTTAAAAGAAGTTTCGTCCCGAAACTTAAAACAAGTAGGGGAAAGAAATATTCCGACAGGAAAAACTCAACAAGATACACAAGAATGCGTAACTAACGCCCAACGGCAAAATGTTACAAACAACGCAAAGGAATATACGGCGTGAAAACACGCTCCACGGCGACCAACACAACGTCGCCGTTAGGGATATAATAAATCCAACAAATGACAAGCGTCATCAAATGGATAATATAGCCAAGTCAATTATCCGACAATCACAAAACACAACGAACGAAAATCAATATGATTGACCAACCCAACGGTACATCAATCAAAACGCGAGCCAACCGCTGAACAAATACGGAATCCCACCGCCCAAGGGTTGGAAGATCGAAAACGAGACTAATTTCCCGAACTTAAGGGAATTAGGAAGGAGCCTGAATGCTCAACAATCACGAAACGAGAACAAAACCGAACAAACAAACGATCGAACCACAACGATCGAGACAACAAAAATCGAACAATCATGTTCGAAACACGAAGGATAAGAAAATTCAAACAACAACTCCCAGGATGATCTGGTGAGAACAACAAGACGTGCATTCCCATAAGATCCACAGGAAAGGGAATAGCGATTGAAAAGTCACAACGACAAATGAGTTATTTCAAAACAATACCACACTCGTTCGATCAACAAAAGCAAGGGGCAGGACAAGCTCAGAAATGTCAACGAACATAATGAGTCGACAGAGTCGAAAACACAAGAGTTCCAAATCCAATCCACTTCGAATAAAAGAACTAATAGAACGAGATGAGGTCACTCCCGAACAAGGTTCACAAGAATCTAACTGAACCCAAAAAGTCACATCGTTAACCAGATCGACCCACAACAAGATCACAGTTCGTTCGAACGATGAAACCGAAATACAGAACAAGTTCATAAAGTATCAACGAACACGACGAGTCGATAGACCTGAGAAAGAGGAAATGCAGAAGTCAAAACGATACAGGAATTTCATTCGACCTCTTATAAAAGAAATGTCGTTCCCGCAACTCACAACAACTGGAGTAAGGTGACAACACAAAAAGCAAACGACAGAAATATCTCCCATGGGCTTCTCAGATCCGATCCTCATATCTATACTGAAGTTCGCGCCCCGAAAGACTCGGAACCCAACTCGCAAACACTTGAAAAGCGTTACTGACGAGAAGGACAAATTACACGTACATTCCCCCGGCACATCACGGTTGAAACACCTCGGCTCGGCTTACTGAAAATACAAATGCTAGATACCATGGGGCATAACGTCGCAAAACAACATAGCGGAGATGCCAACTCAGCACAACAAAGAATCATAACACATATCATATACAACGATTACCATCGTAAAGTAATATATACACATACACCACAGCAACGACGGTATCGTTCGGCGACCTCAACGACCCGAACGATAACCAGTACGTAATTACAAACATCATGAAATAATCACACATGTACACCAACGTACAAACCCAAGCTTTAACAGCTCACACAGGTGTGATAACACGCAAGTCACCACGAAATGACAGCATTAAAAATTGTCGTCACGCCTCCCACAAAGGGACAACAAAAACATATGCGTGGCGAACGACTCAACGTTCACACCACCAATTTAATCACAATTCGGAGGGCTAACACCCCAACGACAATACCAACATCATACACACCTTCTCCGACCACAAGCGGAGATGATGGGTTTTAAAACGAAAACCACCTTTCGAAGACAGTTTGGAAACACCAGTTGATCTTGAGTATCATTTTACAAAAAGTTGAACAAACATCATTTTCGAGACTTTGAAATCATCTTGCGTTTGAACAAAAATGAGGTCACCCCTCTTTTTTTTTTTGAAAAACTTTCAAAAATATTCGACCCTTGGGTCTAAGCAACTGCATTTGAGAATATCTCGAAATGGTTTTGGTCCTCAACTGGAAAATTTTTGAAATGTATTGCGGCGTTAGAAAGCACCTTAAAAACACCGCAAGAAAATAATTCGTTTTAAAAGTACGTCTCGAATTTGAATTTTCTAAGATACTCAAGGTTTTTCAAATATAATTCAATGGGCTAGAATGCCCAAAAACTTCAGGTAATTACGCAAAACATTATAGCGTCGTGGGTCCCGCGCCGGAACTCACCAGGCTAAAAACCATTTACAACGTTAAAAAGGCCGATGACGGTAATATTTCAAAAACTCACAAAAGCCATTTACAAAATACTAAGTACCGTCACAAGAATTTTGCCAAAACGTTCAAGGCCATAACGCCAAAAACTCGGTTAAAGGAATCGGTTTTCGAAATCAAACTCAATTGGCAAAAGGCCGAAAGCCATTTGAAAGAACTCACGTAGCGGAAAAAAAAAATTTACAGCCAAGATACACAATCCAGCAACACTACTCCTTATATGAACGAAATATGAGAGTCAAATACCCACATATCAAGAATTCAAAATCCATAAGAGGATTCCGCCACTAATCAAATAATCATAAAAATAGCTCGTGTCACACGAGGCACAACACAAAGAAGGGAGACTTACAGCCACAGGTCGCACGGAGGTGACGGTCGCCCACGATACTAATCTCATCCGACAACATAACCGACACGTTATGACTACGCACAACTCAACTTGTCACCTAACGACTCGAACGACAAGACAACACATTACTCGACAAATCATGACTTGACTCGACCCGACAGCCTAGGTTTCCGCAACCTAAGCTCTGATACCATAAATGTAACACCCCCAAAACCGTATGGGAATATTACACGCCGTAAACCCTTTCCGCAAGGATCTACCAGGCTAAACGTCCATAAACAACCAAATGCTTGCCCGTCCAGGGTCAAACAATATAATAATACAGACCGTCAAGGTCACTTACACATAAACACACAGACCGATGAGGTCACACAACTCTATCAACAGGGTGACTAACAACATTACCCACACGGGGGTCGAAATGCAATACTGAGAAGTGAATCAACTCTAACAATACAACTAAACTCTACCAACTCTCAACTCTTGATTAGTATCGCACTCGTCATCCCCTTGTGCCAATCCTGTGTTGCTCCCCTAAATCTGCATGTACACAGACGCAAAGCAGACATCCACCCCCGATTACTGGGGTTAGTAAACTCCATTTGTTTTACTAGTGCAAGTATCAAATCATACGAAATGTAACAAGCAATTAATAATCAAGTATCAAATATTCCGGAGGTTTTCACAAGAGAAGATAAGCTATGAAGCATTCGAAAATAAGATTATCATCTCGGGAATTTTAAATTTCAAAACCTTAAGACCTCATGTCCCGATTCACAAAACCTTTGAAAAACTTAAGGGCCTTAACCCAAAACTCGTTTCATAATTCAACGATTTACAATACGGAAACATTTCCATAAATCTCGTGGGGCTCGGCCCAACATTATTTCTTAAAACTTTTCCTTTAAAAACTTTGATTTGAAAAGTATCATGCTCATGACACCGTGATCCACCTGTCACGTGTCTCCGTAGGTTCAACAACCATACGGACTACATCACGCACAATTAAACAAACATAATCAACTCCGACACCGTGATCCATCATCACGTGTCTCCGTAGGTTCAACAACCCGCACGGACTATTAACCAAACATAACCAATTCCAACACCGTGATCCACATCACGTGTCTCCGTAGGCATAACAACCGCATGGACTATATCAATCACAACAATCACACATACGATCCACGACACGTAGTCCACCGCCACGTGTCACCGTAAGCCCGTCGAGCTCACCCGGTTGGGCGCCGTGTCCGAAACTCATGGTCCACCGCCATGCATTACCGTAGGCCTCGTCGGACCGGCCGCGATTGGACCTCGCACCTCACTAAGTTACGATCCCGTAGTCCACCGCCACGAATCCTCGTAGGTCCGTCGAACCAACACGAGTGAACTTAGCGGTCACACATATTCACATTCACATTCACATTACATACAACAATGAGCACAATTGATCAATCACATTGATCACCACAAAATCGTACATCACCTGCACATAACACAATCTCAACACTCGCAACGACTATCGTCAATCAACGACACATATCCAACATAACACACGCTCGGTACACATTACATTACACAACCAAGTGTACGACCGTCCCATATGTACGGCGCAATCCTGCACAAATGGCACAACGCCTAACACGTATACTAATATAACAATATTATCGCAAAGCCTTCAAATTACGGAAAACACAACCAACTCAAACAGAACATATTTACGAAGGCAAGCAAAGTCATTATACATCTCATACGTAATTACTAGTCGCAAGATACAAGTCGTATAGTAAGATACTTGCCTTAATAACCGCTACCGAACGCTCCGATATACACGGTTCGACCGGGAAGCTCGAACCCCAAAGAAGGCAACGAACGGAAGGGTTCCGACTCGAGTTCTTCACAAGAATTCGACCCTAACAACATATAATCAATAAATCATCGATCATACGAGGAATAATAATCGTAGAACGTCCGAAAACCCCTCTATGACATTCTACCGGACACCTTCAAGGCGTCGATCAAGAACTCGACCAAATCAACGAATCGGTACGATCCAACCATGGAATAACAAGGGAAATGATATAATACATCTAAATAATCATCAATCCATCACAATCCTAAGTTAAATCGGATTAAACGGATGAAATCGAACAAAATACCCAAAATCCCCAAAATTAGATTTCTAGAAAATCTGACCTGATTCGCTCGATCAAAGGATGTTATAGGATGGATGATTGATGATATGAGCCTCAGAACTTCATGGATTGAAAGAACAACATCATGTCTCCATGATGTATACACCCATAGCCGCGTACGGGAAGAAAAGGAATGAGAAACTGGGTGAAAAATACGCTGCCAGGCCTTAAATAGGGGTTGACTGCCCTGCCGGACACGGCCCGTGCCGATCGGCACGGTCGTGTCGCATACCTGGCCGAGGGACTCGACCGTGTCCTCGCTTGACACGGTCGCGGCGGAAGGGCCTTCCGACAATGACCGTCCGACAATGACTTCGGCATGACTCGGCCGTGTCCTGGAACACGGTCGGGCGTGTCAGCGATCGGTCGCTTATCCGGAAGAAATGCACGGGCCGCGTGTCGGATGACACGGCCGAGTTCGGTCGGCAGAAACTTCGGCATTTCGGACGAAATGCACGGGCCGTGTCGGACGACACGACCGAGTTCGGCCGGCAGTGATCGGCCAATAACGAGCGGGTGAGCTAAAACGACCATAACTCTCTCGTCCGGACTCTGATTGACTCACCGTTTGAACCATTGGAAAGCTAACTTGATGCTCTATAATATTGCAAAGAATCAGAATTTTTGGAGTTACCAAAAATTAATGGTGATCTAACAAAGTCGAACTCACACTTAGAAAAGTCGTTTAGTAATCCTGAACTCAACAAAACGACACCGAAAACCGAACCTGAATACGAACCGAAGATACGGTTACGAAGTACTCACAAATACGAATCTAAGAGCTAGTAGAACACACGATTCCGACCACCCGAAGGCTCGAAATTCGACAACGGAAGGTAATTACCCCAAACTTTGGAAAATTACGAAAATGGCCCAAATGCCCGAAAATCACCATACGACAACGAATAATCAAACCGAAGCTCACAACACGTATAACAACGTTAAATGAACTTACGAAAAACCCCAAGCAGCGATCTGAACGAGATTCGCAAGAACCGAACTCAAGCGCGGAAAAGTCGCTAAAAAGCACGGAACTCAACAAAGCAGCACCGAAACGAACTCGGATGACAAAAAGTGCAGAATTAAATATTCTCCGAATGACGAAACGGTCAAAAGCGAGTCGTCAAAACAGACTTCGGCCGAAAAAAGAAATTTACCGAAAATCGAAAATTTGCAGATATTACATTCTACCCTCTTTAAAAGAAGTTTCGTCCCGAAACTTAAAACAAGTAGGGGAAAGAAATATTCCGACAGGAAAAACTCAACAAGATACACAAGAATGCGTAACTAACGCCCAACGGCAAAATGTTACAAACAACGCAAAGGAATATACGGCGTGAAAACACGCTCCACGGCGACCAACACAACGTCGCCGTTAGGGATATAATAAAACCAACAAATGACAAGCGTCATCAAATGGATAATATAGCCAAGTCAATTATCCGACAATCACAAAACACAACGAACGAAAATCAATATGATTGACCAACCCAATGGTACATCAATCAAAACGCGAGCCAACAGCTGAACAAATACGGAATCCCACCGCCCAAGGGTTGGAAGATCGAAAACGAGACTAATTTCCCGAACTTAAGGGAATTAGGAAGGAGCCTGAATGCTCAACAATCACGAAACGAGAACAAAACCGAACAAACAAACGATCGAACCACAACGATCGAGACAACAAAAATCGAACAATCATGTTCGAAACACGAAGGATAAGAAAATTCAAACAACAACTCCCAGGATGATCTGGTGAGAACAACAAGACGTGCATTCCCATAAGATCCACAGGAAAGGGAATAGCGATTGAAAAGTCACAACGACAAATGAGTTATTTCAAAACAATACCACACTCGTTCGATCAACAAAAGCAAGGGGCAGGACAAGCTCAGAAATGTCAACAAACATAATGAGTCGACAGAGTCGAAAACACAAGAGTTCCAAATCCGATCCACTTCGAATAAAAGAACTAATAGAACCACATGAGGTCACTCCCGAACAAGGTTCACAAGAATCGAACTGAACCCAAAAAGTCACATCGTTAACCAGATCGACCCACAACAAGATCACAGTTCGTTCGAACGATGAAACCGAAATACAGAACAAGTTCATAAAGTATCAACGAACACGACGAGTCGATAGACCTGAGAAAGAGGAAATGCAGAAGTCAAAACGATACAGGAATTTCATTCGACCTCTTATAAAAGAAATGTCGTTCCCGCAACTCACAACAACTGGAGTAAGGTGACAACACAAAAAGCAAACGACAGAAATATCTCCCATGGGCTTCTCAGATCCGATCCTCATATCTATACTGAAGTTCGCGCCCCGAAAGACTCGGAACCCAACTCGCAAAACTGGATCCTGTGTCTATCGGGTCCACACTTGAAAAGCGTTACTGACGAGAAGGACAAATTACACGTACATTCCCCCGGCACATCACGGTTGAAACACCTCGGCTCGGCTTACTGAAAATACAAATGCTAGATACCTTGGGGCATAACGTCGCAAAACAACATAGCGGAGATGCCAACTCAGCACAACAAAGAATCATAACACATATCATATACAACGATTACCATCGTAAAGTAATATATACACATACACCACAGCAACGACGGTATCGTTCGGCGACCTCAACGACCCGAACGATAACCAGTACGTAATTACAAACATCATGAAATAATCACACATGTACACCAACGTACAAACCCAAGCTTTAACAGCTCACACAGGTGTGATAACACGCAAGTCACCACGAAATGACAGCATTAAAGATTGTCGTCACGCCTCCCACAAAGGGACAACAAAAACATATGCGTGGCGAACGACTCAACGTTCACACCACCAATTTAATCACAATTCGGAGGGCTAACACCCCAACGACAATACCAACATCATACACACCTTCTCCGACCACAAGCGGGAGATGATGGGTTTTAAAGCGAAAACCACCTTT
Organism: Orobanche coerulescens; assembly: GCA_033398695.1. Lineage (NCBI taxonomy): Eukaryota > Viridiplantae > Streptophyta > Magnoliopsida > Lamiales > Orobanchaceae > Orobanche > Orobanche coerulescens. The sequence goes on along the minus strand of CM065813.1, from coordinate 9,896,003 downwards.
CGAAGACGGTTTGGAAACACCGTTGATCTTGAGTATCATTTTACAAAAGTTGAACAAACATCATTTTCGAGACTTTGAAATCATCTTGCGTTTGAACAAAAATGAGGTCACCCCTCTTTTTTTTTTTTTTGAAAAACTTTCAAAAATATTCGACCCTTGGTCTAAGCAATCGCATTTGAGAATATCTCGAAATGGTTTTGGTCCTCAATGGAAAATTTTGAAATGTATTGCGGCGTTAGAAAGCACCTTAAAAACACCGCAAGAAAATAATTCGTTTTAAAAGTACGTCTCGAATTTGAATTTTCTAAGATACTCAAGTTTTTCAAAGATAATTCAATGGGCTAGAATGCCCAAAACTTGAGTAATTACGCAAAACATTATAGCGTCGTGGGTCCCGCTTGGAACTCACCTGAGCTAAAAACCATTTACAACGTTAAAAAGGCCGATGACGGTAATATTTCAAAAACTCACAAAAGCCATTTACAAAATACTAAGTACCGTCACAAGAATTTTGCCAAAACGTTCAAGGCCATAACGCCAAAAACTCGGTTAAAGGAATCGGTTTTCGAAATCAAACTCAATTGGCAAAAGGCCGAAAGCCATTTGAAAGAACTCACGTAGCGGAAAAAAAAAATTTACAGCCAAGATACACAATCCAGCAACACTACTCCTTATATGAACGAAATATGAGAGTCAAATACCCACATATCAAGAATTCAAAATCCATAAGAGGATTCCGCCACTAATCAAATAATCATAAAAATAGCTCGTGTCACACGAGGCACTGTAATATCCGCAATTTCGAATTTCGGTAATTTTCTTTTTTCGGAGGAAGTTCGTTTTGACAACTCTATCATGACCGTTTCGTCATTCCGAGAATGATTAATTCTGCACTTTTTGTCATCCGAGTTCGTTTCGGTGTCGTTTTATTGAGTTCCGTGTCCTTAATCGACTTTTTCACGTGGGAGTTCGACTTTGTAAAGTCACCATTAATTCTTGGAAACTCCAAAAATTCTGAATCTTTGCAATATTATAGAGCATCAAGTTAGATTTCCAATGGTTCAAACGGTGAGTCAATCGGAGTCCAGACGAGGGAGTTATGGTCGAAATAGCTAAGACTACACGATGTGCCTTTTTCGTGTTGGAGTGGGTTGTACCGTGTGCCGCGGCACACTTCAGCTGTGCCGCGGCACTAAGCTGATTCCTGGGCGTTTTTTTTTGGCCCTGGGCCGCGGCACACGGGCTTTTTCTGCGTTTTTTAGCAGATTTTCGAGGAGAAAACTTCATTTTTCTCCTCTCTTCTTCCTCCTTCCATCTAGGGCGATTTGTGGGCGATTTTTGGGCGATTTGAGTACTCCCAAACTTGTAGAGATCATCCACCTCAAGTCTTGTTGTAGATTTTCGACCTCTACTTGAATCATTCATCCAAATCAAGGTATTTTGGCTTGAACCCTTGTTTTTGTAGATTTGGGGATTTTCCTTTTTGATTTCGATTCCAATCTATTTTTAATCAATTAATTATTGTATAAACGTTGTTTTGAACTTGTTCTACGGATTGGATACTCGTATCTTTGGTTCGTTCGACCCGAGGGTGATTTCTTTGTTCTTGAAGGGTCTTGAACATTTAATGTTCGATTAAATGTTCGAATGAGTTCCCTTTGATAGTTTGTTGGGATTTCCATTGTTTTTGGCCTTGATTCTCGTCGTAATCGTGTTTTATTATTCCTTACGGAGGATTATAGGTGCTCGATGATTCCGATGTTGAATTCCGTTGGTGATTGATGATTCATGTGGTGTTTTCCGTAGTAATTTTGGCATATCGCTCTAGATAGTGTTCGGGAATTTGAGGGCTACCCGCCGTATCCGTTCATTTTTCCATTGCTCGTGATATCGAGGCAAGTATCTTGCCCATACAGTTCATATTTCATCGGCATAATTAGTGATAAATTATTTTATGCGAAATCCAATGTTTAATGAACGTTAAAAGGATCGGTATGTCCTCGATCAATATTGTCTTTCAACGATCATTCGAATACTTCGTGAATGGATATGTTCTCGGAATATGTGTGTTAGTTTCGACGTTGAGAGACGTTATAATCGCATTGAGTGAATATAATAGACCATAATTGTTTGCCGAGGATTGTGTATTGAATTGTATGTTTGTTCGGTGGGTATTCGACATGATGTGATGTTAGTCGTTACTCCTTTGAAAGGAGGTTGTGATGCTTAATGTTGCTTGTCTTGACAATCGACTATTGTTGTGTGCTTGTTGTATGTGATGTGCCTCCGGTAGGATTGTTGAATCTCCGGATCCATACTTGCTAGTATGGGTCGGGCGAAACCGTAGGGTTATCCAATACGGGTATGTCTTGCGGGGACTCCGAGGTTCGGGCTTGCTAGCCCGATGCCGGATAACTTGTGGGGTTATCATCGGGTATGTCTTGCGGGGATTCCGAGGTTCGTGGCTTGTTAGCGCGATGCCGGATAACTTATGGTTGTGGTTTGGTTGTGATATTCGTGTCGTGGAAACATGTGATTTGATATGTTTTTCCTATTGGGTTATTCACTCGGGTTTGTTCTTCGGGAGCATCTGAGGTTCGTGGCTTGTTAGCACGGGACACGAATAATCCTTAGGAACATGTGATTTGTGATTTGGGTCACGGACCCCGTGTTTTGTGAAATGGGTTGTGGACCCTGCATATTGTTACCAGAACTTGAATTTTGGAAAATGACTTTTGGGCTGTGTCCCTAAATGTTTTCGAAAGGTTTTAGAATTCTTATATCCCAAATGTTTTCTAAACTCCCGAGATCGTCAAATGTTTTGTAATATGGACATTGGGTTATTTCCTACCTTTCACGTTTTGAATGGTTTGATCAAGTGAATTTTCTCGGGAAGTATATTCGTGATTATTCTATTTTTTGTGGAGTATGATATGTATGGCTTGTTTTCGTATTTATACTTGCACTAGCAAAACAGTGGAGTTTTGCTAACCCCCGAGTATTCGGGGGGTGGATGTCTATTTTTGCATTCAGGTTTTGGAGCATAGCACAGGGTCGGCACGAAGGATGATGAAAGATGAACGATACTAATCACACGAGGATCTGTTGATGTCGTTTTGGTCTAGTTGTATTTTCTTTTCCGCCGCAAGATCTTTCCCGTTATACGGAGTTTATCAGATTTTGACCCCGCGTGGGTATGTGTTTGGAATTGAGTTGTATGTTATTATTGAAAGACCAAGTCGGTCTACTGAGTCATTTTAGCCTTAAAGGCGAGGTTTAGATGTTTGATTTTATGTTATCAGCCTGGTAGATCCTCGAGGAGAGGGTCTACGGCGTGTAATATCCCTGAGCGGATTGGGGGTGTTACATAAATGGTATCAGAGCTTAGGTTGTGGAAACCTAGGCTGTCGGGTCAGTGGTGTCTGTTGAGTTTTGTCTTGTCGGATTGTGTCTGACTAAGTCGTGTCGCGACGCGTCGTCTGAGTTTGTTGGTCGTGATTAGTATCGTGGGCGATCATCATCTTCGTGCGACCTGTGAATGTAAGTCTACCTTCTTTGTGTTGTGCCTCGTGTGACACGAGCTATTTTTATGATTATTTGTTAAGTGACGGAATCCTCTTATGAATTTTGATTTCGTGATATGTGGTTATTTGACTCTCATATTTCGTTCATATGAGGAGTAGTGTTGTTGGATTGTGCATGTTGAATTGTATTTCTTTTATCCGCTGCGTGAGTTCTTTTGTAATGACTTTCGGTATTTTACCGACCGAGTTTTATTTCGAAAACCGATTCCCTTAATCGAGTTTTTGGCATTATGGCCTTGACCGCTTTGACGAAATTCTTATGACGGTATTTAGTATTTTGTAAATGGCTTTCGTGAGTTTTTGAAATATTACCGTCATCGGCCTTTTTGGCGTTTTTGTAAATGGTTTTTAGCCAGTGAGTTCGGCGGACCCACGGCGCTATAATGTTTTGTGTAATTACTCAAATTTTTGGGCATTCTAGCCCATTGAATTATCTTTGAAAAACTTGAGTATCTTAGAAAATAAATTTCGAGACGTACTTTCAAAATGAATTATTTTCTCGTGGTACATCCAAGATGCCACGATATGTTTCAAAATTCTTCTACCGCGAGGACCCAAAATGTTTTGAGATATTTTCAATATTTTATAAACACTTTTACTTAGACCCGAGGGTCGAATATTTTCGAAAGTAAGTGTTCTCATTTTTATCAAATGCGAGATGGTTCTCCAAAGTCTCGATAACGATGTTTCACGTTTGTACTTTTTCTTGAAAGGTGATACTCAAGATCAACCGGCATTTTTCTAAATTATTTTCAAAAGGATGTTTTCATTTTAAAAAAAAAACATATCCATTCCTGTTTGAGGGCTGGATATGTATGTATGATGTTTGCTTTGTCGTTATGATGTTACTCCCGAGTATGATCGAATTGGTGGCATGAATGTCGAGGCGTTGTCACGCATTTGTTGTACTAGCCCTCTGTGAGAGGTGTGAACTGGTGTTTACTGTTTATCACCTCGTGGTGATTTGCGTGTTGTCGCACGAGTGTGGTTTGTTAAAGCTTGGATTTTTGTGCGTTTATGCACATGTGTGATTGTTTCATGATGTTTGTAATTATGTGATGGCTATCGTTCGGGCCGTTGGGGTCGCCGAACGATACCGTCGTTGTAGTGTTTGTGTGTGTATTACTTTACGATGGTAATAGTTATATATGATATGTGTTATGATTCCTTGTTGTGCTGAGTTGGCATCTCCGGTATGTTGTTTTGCGGTGTTATGTTCCATTGTATCTAGCATTTGTATTTTCGGTATGCCGAGCCGAGGCATTTCAACCGTGATGTGCCGGGAATGTACGTGCAAATTGTCCTTCTCGTCAAGAACACATTTCGAGTGTGGACTCGAGGACACCGAATCGGATTTGCGAATGGCTACCGAGACTTTTGGAGTTCGCGCCAAAGACACAGATATCAGAATCGGCTTTGAGAGGCCTTTGAAGGATGTTTCTGTCGATTGCCTGTTGTGTCGTCTCCTTGATTTCGTTATTGTGAGTAGCGGGGACGACCTTCTTTTATAAGAGGTCGAATGTAATACCCGTATTGTTTTTGGACTTCTTCATTTCCTCTTTCTCAAGTCTATCGATTCGCTCGTGTTCGTTGATACTGTCTGAACTTGTTCTGTATTTCGGTTTCATCGTTCGAACGAGTTGTGATCTTGTTTTGGGTCGCTCTGGTTATCGCTGTGACTTTTCCGAGTTCGGTTCGATTCTTGTGAACCTTGTTCGGAAGTAACATTTTTTGGTTCTACTAGTTCTTTTAATCGAAGTGGATCGGATTTAGAACTTCTGTATTTTCGACTGCCGACTCGTTTATGTTCGTTGACATTTTCTCGAGCTTGTCCGTCCCTTGCTTTTGTTGATCGAACGAGCGTGGTATTGTTTCTAATAACTCGTTTGTCGTTGTGACTTTTCAATTTCTATTCCCTCTCGTGTGGATCTTATGTGAATGCATATGTTGTTGTTTTCACCGGATCATATATTGTCTCGAGTCGAGATGTGAACCTTGGAGTTGTTGTTTGAATTTTTATTGTTCTTCGTGATTCGAACATGATCGTTCGATTTTTGTTGTCTCGATCTTTGTGGTTCGATCGTTTGATTGTTCGGTTTTTGTTGATCTCGTTTCGCGATTGTTGAGCGTTCAGACTCCTTCGTAATTCCCTTAAGTTCGGGAAATTAGTCTCGTTTTGGATCTTCAAACCCTTGGGCGGTGGAATTCCGTATTAGTTCGGCCGATTGGCTCGCGTTTCGATTGATGTACCGTTGGGTTGGTCAATCATACTGACTTTCGTTCGTTGTGTTTTGTGATTGTCGGTTAATTGACTTGGCTATATCATCCGTTTGATGACGCTTATCATTTGTTGGTTTTATTGTATCCCTAACGGCGACGTTGTGTTGGTCGTCGTGGAGCGTGTTTTCACGCCGTATGTCTTTTTGCGTTTCTTGCAGCGTTTCGCCGTTGGACGCGAGTTTTCTATTTTTGTGTATCTCGTCGAGTTTTCCTGGCGGGTATATTGCTCCCCCCTACTTGTTTTAAGTTTCGACGAAACTTCTTTTAAGGAGGGTAGAATGTAATATCCGCAATTTCGAATTTCGGTAATTTTCTTTTTTCGGAGGAAGTTCGTTTTGACAACTCTATCATGACCGTTTCGTCATTCCGAGAATGATTAATTCTGCACTTTTTGTCATCCGAGTTCGTTTCGGTGTCGTTTTATTGAGTTCCGTGTCCTTAATCGACTTTTTCACGTGGGAGTTCGACTTTGTAAAGTCACCATTAATTCTTGGAAACTCCAAAAATTCTGAATCTTTGCAATATTATAGAGCATCAAGTTAGATTTCCAATGGTTCAAACGGTGAGTCAATCGGAGTCCGCATTTAGGGAGTTTTGGTCTAAATCGCTAACACTACACGTTGTGCCTTTTTCGTGTTGGTGTGGTTTGTCCGGTGGGCCGCGCCACACTTCCGCTGTGCCGCGGCACTAAGCTGATTCCTGGGCGTTTTTTTTTGGCCCTGGGCCGCGGCACACGGGCTTTTTCGCTTTTTATAGATTTTCGAGGAGAAAACTTCATTTTTCTCCTCTCTTCTTCCTCCTTCCATCTAGGGCGATTTGTGGGCGATTTTTGGGCGATTTGAGTACTCCCAAACTTGTAGAGATCATCCACCTCAAGTCTTGTTGTAGATTTTCGACCTCTACTTGAATCATTCATCCAAATCAAGGTATTTTGGCTTGAACCCTTGTTTTTGTAGATTTGGGGATTTTCCTTTTTGATTTCGATTCCAATCTATTTTTAATCAATTAATTATTGTATAAACGTTGTTTTGAACTTGTTCTACGGATTGGATACTCGTATCTTTGGTTCGCTCGACCCGAGGGTGATTTCTTTGTTCTTGAAGGGTCTTGAACATTTAATGTTCGATTAAATGTTCGAATGAGTTCCCTTTGATAGTTTGTTGGGATTTCCATTGTTTTTGGCCTTGATTCTCGTAATCGTGTTTTATTATTCCTTACGGAGGATTATAGGTGCTCGATGATTCGATGTTGAATTCCGGTGATTGATGATTCATGTGGTGTTTTCCGTAGTAATTTCGGTCTATCGCGTTCTAGATAGTGTTCGGGAATTTGAGGGCTACCCGCCGTATCCGTTCATTTTTCCATTGCTCGTGATATCGAGGCAAGTATCTTGCCCAAACATTTCATATTTAATCGGCATAATTATTGATAATTTATTTTATGCGAAATCCAATGTTTAATGAACGTTAATAGGTATCGGTATGTCATCGATAAATATTGTCTTTCAACGATAATTCAATACTTCGTGAATGGATATGTTCTCGGAATATGTGTGTTAGTTTCATGCGTTGAGAGACGTTATAATCGCATTGAGTGAATATAATAGACCATAATTGTTTGCCGAGGATTGTGTATTGAATTGTATGTTTGTTCGGTGGGTATTCGACATGATGTGATGTTAGTCGTTACTCCTTTGAAAGGAGGTTGTGATGCTTAATGTTGCTTGTCTTGACAATCGACTATTGTTGTGTGCTTGTTGTATGTGATGTGCCTCCGGTAGGATTGTTGAATCTCCGGGATCCATACTTGCTAGTATGGGTCGGGCGAAACCGTAGGGTTATCCAATACGGGTATGTCTTGCGGGGACTCCGAGGTTCGGGGCTTGCTAGCCCGATGCCGGGATAACTTGTGGGGTTATCATCGGGTATGTCTTGCGGGGATTCCGAGGTTCGTGGCTTGTTAGCGCGATGCCGGGATAACTTATGGTTGTGGTTTGGTTGTGATATTCGTGTCGTGGAAACATGTGATTTGATATGTTTTTCCTATTGGGTTATTCACTCGGGTTTGTTCTTCTGAGCATCCGAGGTTCGTGGCTTGTTAGACGGACACGAATAATCCTTAGGAACATGTGATTTGTGATTTGGGTCACGGACCCCGTGTTTTGTGAAATGGGTTGTGGACCCTGCATATTGTTACCAGAACTTGAATTTTGGAAAATGACTTTTGGGCTGTGTCCCTAAATGTTTTCGAAAGGTTTTAGAATTCTTATATCCCAAATGTTTTCTAAACTCCCGAGATCGTCAAATGTTTTGTAATATGGACATTGGGTTATTTCCTACCTTTCACGTTTTGAATGGTTTGATCAAGTGAATTTTCTCGGGAAGTATATTCGTAATTATTCTATTTTTTGTGGAGTATGATATGTATGGCTTGTTTTCGTATTTATACTTGCACTAGCAAAACAGTGGAGTTTTGCTAACCCCCGAGTATTCGGGGGGTGGATGTCTATTTTTGCATTCAGGTTTTGGAGCATAGCACAGGGTCGGCACGAAGGATGATGAAAGATGAACGATACTAATCACACGAGGATCTGTTGATGTCGTTTTGGTCTAGTTGTATTTTCTTTTCCGCTGCAGTATCTTTTCCCCGTTGTACGGGAGTTTATTGTATTTTGACCCCTGCGTGGGTATGTGTTTGGAATTGAGTTGTATGTTATTATTGAAAGACCAAGTCGGTCTACTGAGTCATTTTAGCCTTAAAGGCGAGGTTTAGATGTTTGATTTTATGTTATCAGCCTGGTAGATCCTCGAGGAGAGGGTCTACGGCGTGTAATATCCCTGAGCGGATTGGGGGTGTTACAGGCACAACACAAAGAAGGGAGACTTACAGCCACAGGTCGCACGGAGGTGACGGTCGCCCACGATACTAATCTCATCCGACAACATAACCGACACGTTATGACTACGCACAACTCAACTTGTCACCTAACGACTCGAACGACAAGACAACACATTACTCGACAAATCATGACTTGACTCGACCCGACAGCCTAGGTTTCCGCAACCTAAGCTCTGATACCATAAATGTAACACCCCCAAAACCGTATGGGAATATTACACGCCGTAAACCCTTTCCGCAAGGATCTACCAGGCTAAACGTCCATAAACAACCAAATGCTTGCCCGTCCGGTCAAACAATATAATAATACTGCACTGGCCAAGGTCACTTACACATAAACACACAGGCCGATGAGGTCACACAACTCTATCAACAGGATCGACTAACAACATTACCCACACAGGGTCGAAATGCAATACAGAGAAGACCGAATCAACTCTAACAATACAACTAAACTCTACCAACTCTCAACTCTTGATTAGTATCGCACTCGTCATCCCCTTGTGCCAATCCCGTGATCGCTCCCTAACTGCATGTACCGACGCAAACAGACATCCACCCCCGATTACTGGGGTTAGTAAAACTCCACCGTTTTACTAGTGCAAGTATCAAATCATACGAAATGTAACAAGCAATTAATAATCAAGTATCAAATATTCCCGGAGGTTTTCACAAGAGAAGATAAGCTATGAAGCATTCAAAATAAGATTATCATCTCGGAATTTTTTAGAATTTCAAAACCTTAAGACCTCATGTCCCGATTCACAAAACCTTTCAAAAACTTAAGGGCCTTAACCCAAAACTCGTTTCATAATTCAACAGATTTACAATACCTAAACATTTCCATAAATCTCGTGGGGCTCGGCCCAACATTATTTCTTAAAACTTTTCCTTTAAAAACTTTGATTTGAAAAGTATCATGCTCATGACACCGTGATCCACCACACGTGTCTCCGTAGGTTCAACAACCCGCACGGACTACATCACGCACAATTAAACAAACATAATCAACTCCGACACCGTGATCTATCCACGTGTCTCCGTAGGTTCAACAACCCGCACGGACTATTAACCAAACATAACCAATTCCGACACCGTGATCCACTGTCACGTGTCTCCGTAGGCATAACAACCCGCACGGACTATATCAATCACAACAATCACACATACAGTCCTGACACCGTAGTCCACTACCACGTGTCACCGTAAGCCCCGTCGAGCTCACCCGGTTGGACGCACTGTGTCCGAAACTCATGGTCCACTGCCATGCGTTACCGTAGGCCTCGCTGCATCAAAGACGATTGGACCTCGCACTCACTAAGTTCTGATCCCGTAGTCCACTGCCACGAATCATCGTAGGTCCCGTCGAACCAACACGAGTGAACTTAGCGGTCACACATATTCACATTCACATTCACATTACATACAACAATGAGCACAATTGATCAATCACATTGATCACCACAAAATCGTACATCACCTGCACATAACACAATCTCAACACTCGCAACGACTATCGTCAATCAACGACACGTATCCAACATAACACACGCTCGGTACACATTACATTACACAACCAAGTGTACGATCGTCCCATATGTACGGCGCAATCCTGCACAAATGGCACAACGCCTAACACGTATACTAATATAACAATATCATCGCAAAGCCTTCAAATTACGGAAAACACAACCAACTCAAACGGAACATATTTACGAAGGCAAGCAAAGTCATTATACATCTCATACGTAATTACTAGTCGCAAGATACAAGTCGTATAGTAAGATACTTGCCTTAATAACCGCTACCGAACGCTCCGAAAAACACGGTTCGACCGGGAAGCTCGAACCCCAAAGAAGGCAACGAACGGAAGGGTTCCGACTCGAGTTCTTCACAAGAATTCGACCCTAACAACATATAATCAATAAATCATCGATCATACGAGGAATAATAATCGTAGAACGTCCGAAAACCCCTCTATGACATTCTACCGGACACCTTCAAGGCGTCGATCAAGAACTCGACCAAATCAACGAATCGGTACGATCCAACCATGGAATAACAAGGGAAATGATATAATACATCTAAATAATCATCAATCCATCACAATCCTAAGTTAAATCGGATTAAACGGACGAAATCGAACAAAATACCCAAAATCCCCAAAATTAGATTTCTAGAAAATCTGACCTGATTCGCTCGATCAAAGGATGTTATAGGATGGATGATTGATGATATGAGCCTCGAATTTCATGGATTGAAAGAACAACATCATGTCTCCATGATGTATACACCCACATGCAGACGGAAGAAAAGGAATGAGAAATCGGGTGAAAATACGCTGTGCCTTAAATAGGTTGATCGCCTGCCGACACGGCCCGTGCGCCGATCGGGCACGGCCGTGTCGCATACCGGCCGACAGACACGGTCGCGGCGCGGAGGGCCTTCCGACAAGGACTCCGTCCGACAATGACTTCGGCATGACTCGGCCGTGTCCTCGAACACGGTCGGGCGTGTCAGCGATGGTTCGCTTATCCTAAGAGATGCACGGGCCGTGTCGGATGACACGGCCGAGTTCGGTCGGCAGAAACTTCGGCATTTCCGGACGAGTACGGCACGGGCCGTGTCGGACGACACGACCGAGTTCGGCCGGCAGTGATCGGCCAATAACGAGCGGGTGAACTAAAATGACCATAACTCTCTCGTCCGGACTCCGATTGACTCACCGTTTGAACCATTGGAAAGCTAACTTGATGCTCTATAATATTGAAAAGATTCAGAATTTTTGGAGTTACCAAAAATTAATGGTGATCTAACAAAGTCGAACTCACACTTAGAAAAGTCGTTTAGTAATCCTGGACTCAACAAAACGACACCGAAACCCGAACCTGAATACGAACCGAAGATACGGTTACGAAGTACTCACAAATACGAATCTAAGAGCTAGTAGAACACACGATTCCGACCACCCGAAGGCTCGAAATTCGACAACGGGAGGTAATTACCCCAAACTTTGGAAAATTACGAAAATGGCCCAAATGCCCGAAAATCACCATACGACAACGAATAATCAAACCGAAGCTCACAACACGTATAACAACGTTAAATGAACTTACGAAAAACCCCAAACGACAGTTTCGAACGAGATTCGCAAGAACCGAACTCAAGCGCGGAAAAGTCGCTAAAAAGCACGGAACTCAACAAAGCAGCACCGAAACGAACTCGGATGACAAAAAGTGCAGAATTAAATATTCTCCAAATGACGAAACGGTCAAAAGCGAGTCGTCAAAACAGACTTCGGCCGAAAAAAGAAATTTACCGAAAATCGAAAATTTGCAGATATTACAGAAATGACAAACCTAGGTACTCGCGAGTACGCTCTATAAGTTTATAATTATTAGAACAACCAATTCAAAATGGACGAAGGAAATAGAAGGACCCAAATGCACATGTCAACGACCCTGACCAACGTCCTCGTACTGTCCAGGTGCCCGTTCGTCCGGATAATCATAACCTGAAATCCATAACAAGAATTTTCCCAAAACGGGTCCCCAAAGGGGTTAGCAATTACGCTAGTACCAGTAATCAAGGCAAACCAATCGCTTACACATTTCATAGTACATGCACCAATATCATTTCAAAAACCAAAACCAGACATGTCTTTTCCTAAACAAACAAATACAATTAATTTGCCTAGGACCGGGACGAAGCCACGAATCCCACTCGAGGCCTCTAAGGACCCTCCCGAGCTGGCCACATTCATAAAACAAACCAAGCACCACACGTCATCTAGGATCGGGACGAAGCCACGAATCCCACTCGAGGCCTCTAAGGACCCTCCCGAGCTGGCTAGCGAATCAAACTCATGAATCCAGGACGAAGCCATAGATTCCCTCGAGGCCCCGTCGGACCCTCCCGAGGTGAGTAAAGCACACACAATATACATTACCATTTCACGTTAAGCATAAAGGTTTCCAAGAATTACTTGCCTTGAATATTTTGATGACGCAACGAACGGAAAGGATAATCACCGACGAACACTAGGAATCAACGGAACCGAACCTAACGATTCGAAGAACATAATTACGACCAACTCTAGCCGAATACGGAAATGGAATACACCCGAAAACTCGCCTACGATTCATGTATATTCGCACAAAATAACAACGAGGGCGGACCACAACCAAACCCTCTCGATTCCGCAAAACTATGAAAATATACCATGAATCCGGAGGAAAATTAATGATATCAACAAGATTAATCATATTCATCAAGAATCCATCAACAAAATGGAAAGAGTCGGACAAAAAACCCCAAAATCCCCAATTATCCAAAAGGGAGGGTTTCAAGAAATATTACCTTTGGAGATTCAAGTACTAAGATCCGTAGAACACGCGTTGGATTAATCGTCCGGGCTTCACTACCGAAGAAAAATGATGAAAATCAACCCCCCAATTGATTATGATGAAGAACTCTCCCCCGCTCTCTCACTCTCTCTCGCGTCGCAGGAAGAAGAAGAAAAGAATGAGCAGCTGACGCTCAAAACGACACAATTATAGGGGGTTGACCGCATTGTGTGCCGCGGCACAGGCCAAAAATTTACTCCTGTGGTTCGGCAAGGTGTCATGGCCACGGCTGCGTGTGCGCGGCACCCAGACAGCGGGTTTTGGTCGCAGATGACACACGAGTGTGCCGCGCACCGATAGGTGTGCCGCGCATCGCTTGGCATTGTGCCGCGGCATCGGATGGGTGTGCCGCGCACACGATGATTCGTTTGGCCAACAACTGAAGAAATTTGTGTGCCGCGGCACACACATCTTGTGCCGCGGCCCATACCCCCTTTTGGGTCCCAAAATGATAAAAATGCTCCGGAAAGAGAATAAAACGATAGGAATCAATATTTGGGAACCAATAACACGAAATGGATCCACGGCAACCCCGAAACGGCGGTTCCGCACCACAATAACGAGAATACAGTTCAACAGTTGACAGGAAGGACACACAGAAAGGTACACGAGGGTCACTATGACCGAGAGATATACCAAAAATGAAAATACAAGGGAAAGAAAAATACCGGATATTACATTCTACCCTTCTAAAAATAAGTTTCGTCCCGAAACTTAAGAAACAAACAACTCAGGGTACCTAGCACGCATGCTATCCTCGGTTTCCCAAGTTGCTTCCTCGACACCATGTCTCGACCACTGCACTTTGACCAAAGGGATGGTCTTATGCCTCAGTCGTTTCTCACGATGCTCCAAAATCTTCAAAGGACGCTCCTCAAAAGTAATATCTTCAGCAATATCAATCTCGCCATAATCGATGACGTGACTAGGATCCGGAACATATTTCCTCAGCTAGGAAACATGAAAAACGCTATGAATGTGACTCAAGGCCGGGGGTAACGCCAAACGGTATGCTAACCCACCGACCCGCTCGAGAATCTCGAAGGGTCCAATAAATCTCGGACTCAACTTCCCCTTCTTCCCGAAACGGAAAACCCCTCTCGTCGGCGACACCTTCAGCAAAACGTGGTCTCCCACCTCGAATTCTAAAGGTCGACGACGGACATCGGCATATGAATTCTGTCGACTCTGGGCCGTCAACATCCATTCCCGAATTAATTCTATCTTCCGCCTCGTCTCTAAAACGACATCCGGCTCGGTCCCGACCAAATCGGACGCCTCATTCCAACAAATCGGCGTGCGTGCCGTTGACTCCTCGGGCTATTTCTTCATTTCGAAACGACATCGTTGCCCATAAAGTGCCTCATACAGTGCCATCCGAATCGACGCGTGCCAACTATTGTTGTACGTGAATTCGATCAATGGCAAATGCTCTTCCCAGTCGCTACTCCAATCCAGGGCACAAGCACGCAACATGTCCTCGAATGTCTGGATAGTGCGTTCCGACTGTCCATCTGACTGGGGATGAAAATAGGTACTCAAATGCAAACGGGTACCCAACGCCTCATGCACCGCCTGCCAAAAGTGCGATACAAAACGGCCATCACGATCCGAAACAATAGACTTCGGAGTACCGTGAAGTCTCAAAATCTGCGCGATAAACACACGAGCCAATTTCTCCGGGCCCCAAGTGTCCTTGATGCCCAGAAAATGTGCCGACTTGGTCAGACGATCAACAATCACCCAAACCATATTCATGCCCGATCTCGATCTCGGCAAACTCGTAATGAAATCCATCGATATATCTTCCCATTTCCATTCCGAACGGAAGTGATCGCAATAACTCAAATGGCCGATGCTCGATTTTGACTTGGCAAGTCAAACATCTCGCCACAAACATGCGACCTCCTCTTTCATATCATTCCACTGAAGTTCCTCCTCGTGTCCTTGTACATCTTACTCGAACCAGATGAACGGAATAGGGTGTGGAATGGGCCTCACGCAAAATACTGTCAGAACTCTGGATCGTTCGGCACACAAAGCCGACTCTGGAATCTCAAAACACCATCCTCGTGAATCACAAATCCAGGAGACTTTCCCTTAAGAACGTTCTCTCGGATTTGAGTAATCATCGGATCCTCTAATTGTTTCAGCTTAATTTCATCGATCAAAGACGACGAAATCTCTAAAGCACAGAGTTGCCCGGCAGCTCCAGGCAACAAAACCTCAACACCAAACTCAATCAAAGCCCGCCGAAGCTCAGACTGAGACGTGAGGACCTCAAGCGTTCGCAACGCAATCGGTTTCCGACTCAAGGCGTCGGCTACGACGTTCGCCTTGCCCGGATGATAAAAGGATTTCGAGGTCATAATCCTTAATCAGCTCTAACCACCTCCTCTGCCTCATATTCAACTCCCGCTGAGTAAATATATATTTCAGACTTTTATGATCGGTAAAAATCTGACATGCAGAGCCGAAAAGATAGTGACGCCAAATCTTGAGCGCAAAAACGACTGCCGCTAACTCCAAATCATGAGTAGGGTAGTTAAGCTCATACGGTCTCAACTGTCTCGACGCATAGGCAATGGTCTTGCCGTGCTGCATCAATACGCACCCAAGACCATGGCCCGAAGCATCGCTATAAACGGCGAATCCCTCGTTGCCACACGGCAACGCCAAAACCGGGGCTGAAGTCAAACGCTTCTTCAGCTCCTCGAAACTCGACTGCCTCTCATCGGTCCGCATTTAACTTCTCGGATTTACGGAGCAACTGTGTAAGTGGCCGAGCTAGTTTTGAGAAACTCTCGACGAACCTACGGTAGTAGCCAGCCAAACCCAAGAAACTACGGACCTCCTTCACACTTGTGGGCGGTGCCCAATCCAACACTGCCTCAATCTTCTGCGGATCCACTCGAACTCCTACGGTGAAATCACGTGACCGAAACATCACTTCCTTCACCGAACTCACATTTCGAGAACTTCGCATAGAGTTGCTCGACCCTCAAAATGTCTAACACTATCCGCAAATGATGGGCATGCTCTTCCTCATTCCTCGAATAAATAAGAATATCGTCAATGAAGACGATTTACACACTTATCCAAATACTCGATAAAGACTTTGTTCATCAAGCATGAACACCACGAGCATTAGTTAACCCGAAAGGCATAACTACAAACTCATAATGTTCGTATCTCGTCCGAAAAGTCAGTCTTCTGACGTCGGACTCCCTCACCCGGAGCCGATAGTACCCGATTTTAAATCAATCTTCGAGAACACCGCAGCTCCCTGCAATCGATCGAACAAGTCGTCAATCCTTGGCAAAGGATACTTGTTCTTGATGGTCACTTTGTTTAGTTCGCGATAGTCGATACACAAACGTAGTGAACCATCCTTCTTACGTACAAACAAGACCGGTGCGCCCAAGGCGAGGCGCTCGGTCGAACATACCCCGACTCCGAAGTTCACTCAATCGCTTTCTTCAACTCGGCCATCTCTCAAGGTGCCATGCGATACGGCGCCTTGAAATCGGAGCGCGCCGGCTCTAATTCTATAACAAACTCAACCTCACGATCCGGTGGCAATCCCGGCAACTCGTCAGGAAATACATCAGGAAACTCACTAACGACTGGAATCGACGAAAACTCGACTCCACCATTCTCCGCCTTCAAGGCGTAGCACCAATAACCAGTACACCCCTTTCGCAGGAGTCTCACCGCCTTGAAGGCGTTAATAACAAACTTCTGGTTTCTCTTTCGCCCCGCGAAAGAGTGTTCAGTGCCGTCCTCGGCTAACATGGTAATGATCCTCGTGCGGTAGTTCATGATTGCACCATGCCGCTCGAGCCAATCATTCCCGAGAATTAAATCCTCGCCCTCGATACTCACAACAATAAGATTAGAGGGCCAAGCCCTCTCACAAATAATCACAGAACAGTCCCGGACTTCTCGATCACCGACAATTCTATCACCGCTAGGAAGTTTAACGATGAAAGGCTCGCAAGGTGACAAGCAGTCGAGACTCAAACGGCGTACACACTCTAGAGAAATGAATGAATGCGTAGCACCCGAATAAAAAAGTACACCGACAGGATGAGAATGGATACAAACGGTACCTGTCGCCACAGTAGCTGCTGGGTCATCGACCCTCCTCATCTCGTATATACACGGATGGGCGGAGCCGACACTGGAAGCTCCTCCTCTAGCGGGTTGACCCCGACCCCTACCTCGGCCGACACTCAGTGGAGGCGGCGGAGCAAATGAGCCCTGATTCACACTCGGCTCCATAGGTGCCGGGTGAGAAGAACAGGCGCCGCGAAACTGTCTGAGTTTCTCGCAAAAAGAAGCCTTGTGGCCCGACTGACCACAAGTATGACAAGTCAAAGGTGGACGAAGACAATCCTAGCCATGTGGCACAGCTTGCCAGCTTAAAGCATCCGGGGTCCTGACGACGGCCCGACGGCACTCAAAGCTCCAGAGAAATGAGCCGAACCGCCCGTAGAAATATTTGCGGCTGAGATTTCTGCCGCCTCCACTCTTAGGACCAGAAAATTTCCGACCGACTCGCTTCTTGCTCACGAGCCAAATCGCTAGCGGTCACCGACATATCATAAGCAAGAGCTCGACTCTGATAATCCTTCAAGGTAGTACAAACGAGCCCAGACATATAGTCCCGAATGGACAGTTTCATCCTCCTGGAAAAATGGAAAATCTTGTCGCTCTCTTCGACAACTTGGATCTTCACATAACCCAACTCCTTGTTAAAGTCGGCAATGGCCTGAGATACGGGGATATCCCGTGGTTGAGCATCATAGAAAGCATGCACTCGAGCCTGTCTGACCGGCCATGGACAATATTCGGTCTCCATCAATTCTTGAAATTCGGCCCATGAAGCAACATGATCTTTGGGACCAACGGCCTCCCACCAATCTGTAGCATCTCCCGTGAGAAAATATTGAGCAATAGGGACCTTACGGTCCTCGGGGCAGTTGGTAGCAGTGAATACTTTGGATATCTCCTTGATCCACCCTTCCTAGCCGATCGGGTCCGAAGCTCCCGAAAACTGGGGAGGATGCATCTTGATGACATCCTGAAGCCAACGATCCGTTCCGCCTCGATTAGCATGGGCCTGATCGGGGTTCTGGACCACCTGAGCTATAGCCGCCATCTGGTTAACCATTTGCTGCATAATGCCTGCAATACCAAGATCGGCGCGCTCCCGAGAAGAAGCATGATCGTGACGGTCACCGATCTGCGGCCTCGAAGAATGCGACGTGGCCGCCCACGGCCGCCCCACGTCCTCGGCCGCGTCCACGACCACGACCACGACCATGACCACGGTTTCTCCGGCATCCATACCGATGTTGAGAGATAATGTATATATCGATGATGAGTAAGGGAGGAAAAGCAACTACGATTCAAAAGTGGAAATACAATGCAAGAAACAAAAGAGCCGAATAAGAAAACTTACGAGCACCGGAAGTCTGGATGCCGCGGTGTGACAATGTGCAAGACAAAACACGACTAGACCCGAATAACCAACAAGCCTAGGTATCCATAAACCTAGGGCTCCGATACCATTTTCTCGTAACACCCCGAGATATTCAGTATATTACAGCCGCCGTGGACCCCACATGGGACCCACTGTGCTACAAACAAGAAAACTCCACTCGACTAACCATCCCGGTTAGCGAGGACACACATTTAATTATAAGACATAAAGTTACGCCTGAGCAACCGGCGAAATGATCATCAACCAACAATGTAACAATTTAAAAGTAGTACAATACGGAGTTTGAAATGACAAACCTAAGTACTCGCGAGTACGCTCTATAAGTTTATAATTATTAGAACAACCAATTCAAAGTGGACGAAGGAAATAGAAGGACCCAAATGCACATGTCAACGACCCTGACCAACGTCCTCGTACTGTCCAGGTGCCCGCTCGTCCGGATAATCATAACCTGAAATCCATAACAAGAATTTTCCCAAAACGGGTCCCCAAAGGGGTTAGCAATTACGCTAGTACAAGTAATCAAGGCAAACCAATCGCTTACACATTTCATAGTACATGCACCAATATCATTTCAAAAACCAAAACCAGACATGTCTTTTCCTAAACAAACAAATACAATTAATTTGCCTAGACCGACGAAGCCACGAATCCCACTCGAGGCCTCTAAGGACCCTCCCGAGCCGGACACATTCATAAAACAAACCAAGCACCACACGTCACCTAGACCGGACGAAGCCACGAATCCCACTCGAGGCCTCTAAGGACCCTCCCGAGCCGGGCTAGCGAATCAAACTCATGAATCCAGAAAGCCATAGATTCACTCGAGGACCCGTCGGACCCTCCCGATGTGATTAAAGCACACACACTATACATTACCATTTCACGTTAAGAATAAAGTTTTCCACGAATTACTTTCCTTGAATATTTTGATGACGCAACGAACGGATAGGATTATAACCGACGAACACTAGGAATCAACTAACCGAACCTAACGATTCAAGAACATAATTACAACCAACTCTAGCCGAATATGGAAATGGAATACACCAAAACCCGCCTACGATTCATGTATATTCGCACAAAATAACAACGAGGGCGACCACAACCAAACCCTCTCGATTCCGCAAAACTATGAAAATATACCATGAATCCGTAGGAAAATTAATGATATCAACAAGATTAATCATATTCATCAAGAATCCATCAACAAAACGGAAAGAGTCGGACAAAAACCCCAAAATCCCCAATTATCCAAAAGGGAGGGTTTCAAGAAATATTACCTTTGGAGATTCAAGTACTAAGATCCGTAGAACACGCGTTGGATTAATCGTCCGGGCTTCACTACCGAAGAAAAATAATGAAAATCAACCCCCCAATTGATTATGATGAAGAACTCTTCCCCTCTCTCTCACTCTCTCGCCGCAGAAGAAGAAGAAAAGAATGAGCGGTGACGCTCAAAACGACACAATTATAGGGGTTGACCGCATTGTGTGCCGCGCACAGTGAGGTGTGCCGCGGCACAGCCAAAAATTTACTCCTGTGGTTCGGCAAGGTGTCTGCACGCCTGCGTGTGCCGCGGCACCCAGGCAAAGTGGTTTTGGTCGCAGATGACACACGAGTGTGCCGCGGCACCGGATAGGTGTACCGCGGCATCAAGCTTGGCATTGTGCCGCGCACGGATGGGTGTGCCACGGCACACAGTACAGTTCGTTTGGCCAACAACTGAAGAAATTTGTGTGCCGCGGCACACACATCTTGTGCCGCGGCCCACACCCCCTTTTGTGTCCCAAAATGATAAAAATGCTCCGGAAAGAGAATAAAACGATAGGAATCAATATTTGGGAATCAATAACACGAAATGGATCCACGGCAACCCCGAAACGGCGGTTCCGCACTACAATAACGAGAATACAGTTCAACAGTTGACAGGAAGGACACACTGAAAGGTACACGAGGGTCACTATGACCGAGAAATATACCAAAAATGAAAATACAAGGGAAAGAAAAATACCGGATATTACACTTTCGAATATCATTTGTATTATTTTATCGAGTTGTAATTGGTGATCTACTCGTCGGTAACCACGAAGTTACGATTGAAGAGTGGGAATTTGTCAAACGAGGTTCCGCTTTATTCGTTGTGACCTGACGTTAGTCGGTATTTTTCCCAACAAAGTGGTATCGGAGCCACGGGATTTGTTGTTTCGTGGTTGTTTAGTATCTCAATCGTAAGATGGAAGCCAACACGAGTAGAATGGTTAACTTGAACGGTTCAAACCACCACGTATGAAAGGGGAAGATGGAAGACCTTCTATACGTGAAGGATTATTATATGCCGGTTTTTAGCAAAGATAAACCGGAAGGGAAGTCCGACGCGGAGTGGACTATTTTGCATCGCCAAGTTTGCGGATATATTCGACAATGGGTGGATGACAATGTTTTGAACCATATTAGTGGAGAGAAGGATGCTCGAGAGTTATGGCACAAGCTCGAGCAATTGTATGCTCGGAAGACGGGGAATAATAAGTTATTCCTCATTAAACAAATGATGAATTTGAAGTTTCGGGACGGGACTCCTCTATCGGATCATTTAAATACATTCCAAGGCATAATTAATCAACTTGCTGGAATGAGAATTAAATTCGAAGAGGAGGTGCAAGCTTTGTGGTTGTTAGGCATATTGCCGGATTCTTGGGAGACGTTTCGAACGTCGTTGTCTAACTCCGCCCCCGATGGAGTCATTTCGATGGAATTAGCAAAAGGGAACATGTTGAATGAGGAGGTCCGAATAAAAACACAAGGATCTTCATCATAGTCGGATGTTCTAGTTACCGAAAGACGGGGGAGAGGTCAAAGTAGAGGTCCGAGTAATAGAGGGCCACAAAGGAGTAGTTCTCGGGGAAAGTATGCCAACATCGAATGTTACCATTGTGGTAAGAAAGGGCATACTAAGAAATTTTGCCGACAATTGAAGAAGGAGAATTGCCAAGGTCGAGAACATTCACAAAAGAAGGAAAGCGGTAGTAATGATAAAGCCGAAGTTAATACTACTACCGAAGAGTTCTTTGTTTGTTGTGATTATGATATGGTCAATCTTGCTAGAGATGATTCGAGTTGGGTGGTCAATAGTGGAGCTACGTGTCATGTTACATCACGTAGAGATTTTTATTCCTCTTACACTCCGGGTGACTTTGGTATAGTCAAGATGGGTAACGACGGGTTATCCAAGATTGTTGGAGTGGGAGATGTGCATTTGAGATTCGATACCGGAATGAAACTTGTTTTACGGAATGTAAAACATGTTACGGACATGAGGCTTAATGTTATGTCCGTTGGTTTACTCGATGATGACGGTTACCATAACGGTTTTGGCAAGGGGTTGTGGAAACTCACAAGAGGTTCCTTGATTGTCGGGAGAGGACAAAAGGAAGGAAAATTGTACGTGACACTTCCGAAGGTCACGACTAATTTTGTGAACACAATCGAAAATAATGACTTGGCCGAGCTATGGCATAAGAGGCTCGGTCATATGAGTGAAAAAGGAATGGCGCTATTGTCGAAGAAGGAGGCGTTGTCCGGGGTTCACAAGGTACACCTTAAAAGATGCTCTCATTGTCTTGCCGGGAAACAACGAAGAGTTACCTTTAAGAGTCATACTCCTTCACGGAAGGAAAATGTTCTTGATCTTGTTCATTCCGATGTTTGTGGTCCTATGAAGACGAGGACGCTCGGTGGTTGCCGATATTTTGTCACATTCATCGACGATCACTCTAGGAAGACGTGGGCTTACACCTTGAAGACCAAAGATCAAGTGTTAGACACTTTCAAACAATTTCATGCCTCGGTGGAAAGAGAGACCGGGAAGAAACTAAAGTGTATCCGGACGGAAAATGGTGGAGAATACACCGGACCCTTTGATGAATATTGCCGAGAGCAAGGGATCCGACATCAAAAGACGCCCCCGAAGACTCCGCAACTCAATGGCTTGGCGGAGAGAATGAACCGGACTTTGGTCGAGAGAGCTCGTTGTTTGCTCTCACATGCCGGATTGCCAAAGTCGTTTTGGGGAGAATCTTTGAACACGGCGGTTCATGTTATCAATTTGACGCCGTGTGTTCTTTTGGAATTTGATGTGCCGGATAAGGTGTGGAGCGGTAAAGAGATCTCGTACCGCCACTTGAGGGTCTTCGGATGTAAAGGTTTTGTTCATGTTCCGAATGATGAGAGATCAAAGCTTGATTCCAAGACGAAGCCATGTATTTTTATTGGCTACAGGCTTGATGAGTTCGGGTATAGATTATATGACCCGGTTACAAAGAGGCTTGTTCGGTCGAGAGACGTTGTTTTTGTAGAAGATCAAACGATGAAAGATGTTGCTAATGGAGAGTCGGCTCCGCAACACGACTATGATCTTATTGATTTGGACCCCGTTCCTCCACAAAATGTTGAGACACCCGTTGGAGATGACATCCAAAATGATGAACAACAAGATGCCGGTGACAGCGACGAGTTGAGACAAGATGACACCGATGGAGCTAATCCCGAGCTACCCGTGACGAACATGCCATCTTTTGTTCCACATAGGCGGTCGACGAGGGACCGTCATCCATCCACCCGTTATTCGGCCGATGAGCATGTCTTACTCACCGATGAGGGAGAACCCGAATATTTTGCGGAGGCCATGGAGGATGAAAAGAAGAAGGAATGGATGGATGCCATGCAAGACGAGATGAGTTCCTTACATGAGAATAACACTTACGAGTTGGTGAAGTTTCCGAAAGGCAAGAGGGCTTTGAGAAACAAATGGGTGTATCGGGTGAAGTCGGAGGAACATACCTCGTTGCCCCGATACAAAGCTAGACTCGTGGTGAAAGAATTTAGTCAAAAGAAGGGCATTGATTTTGACGAGATTTTTTCTCCGGTTGTGAAGATAGGATCGATTTGATTGGTCTTTGGTATTGCGGCTAGCCTCGATCTTGAGGTCGAGCAAATGGATGTCAAGACGGCTTTTCTTCATGGAGACCTTGATAAAGAAATTTATATGAAGCAACCGGAAGGATTTGAGGTCGAAGGAAAAGAGGATTATGTGTGTAAACTTCGAAAGAGTTTATACGGGTTGAAACAAGCACCAAGGCAATGGTACAAGAAGTTTGAGTCGGTTATGGGGGAGCAAGGCTACCGGAAGACGACTCTCGACCATTGCGTATTATTCAAGAAATTCGGAGATGATGTCTTTATCATCTTATTGCTCTATGTGGACGACATGTTGATCGTTGGCAAGAATGCCGAGAGGATTGCCAACTTGAAGAAAGAATTGAGTAAGTCCTTTGCCATGAAGGACTTGGGGGCGGCTAAACAAATTCTTGGGATAAGAATTACTCGGGATAGAGCAGCCCGGAAATTGCACATGTCGCAAGAGCAATACATCGAGAAGGTGCTTAAACGTTTCAACATGGACAAAGCTAAAGTTGTTAGTTCGCCTCTTACTAACAATTTTAAATTGACGAGCCAAGATTGCCCTAAGACGAAGGAGGAGATTGAGGATATGGATAAAATTCCATATGCCTCGTCGGTCGGGAGTTTGATGTACGCTATGGTATGTACTAGGCCCGACATTGCTCATGCCGTGGGAGTGGTGAGCCGGTTTCTATCGAATCCGGGTAAGAAGCATTGGGAAGCCGTAAAATGGATATTTAGATATTTATGGGGTACTTCCAAATTGGGTATTACGTTTGGAAGCGGGAAAGCAATGCTTGTTGGATATTCCGATTCGGATATGGCCGGTAATGAAGATAACCGAAAATTCACTTCCGGTTATTTGATGACGTTTGCAGGGGGAGCCGTGTCATGGCAATCAAGATTGCAAAAGTGCGTTGCCTTGTCTACAACGGAGGCCGAGTATATTGCGGCAGTGGAAGCGAGCAAAGGGCTCTTATTGTTGAAAATATTTTTATGAGAGCTACGCTTCCGACAACGACGTTACATAGTTCTTTGTGATAGTCAAAGTGCGATTCATTTGGCTAAGAATGCGACTTTTCACAAGAGAACGAAGCATATCGATGTGAGGTATCATTGGATCCGAGATGCTTTGGAGGATGGTTTGTTTGAACTTGATAAAGTTCATACCGATGATAATGGTTCCGATATGTTAACGAAAGCGTTAAGTAGAGATAAGGTGAAAGTGTGTTGCTCGATCGCCGGGATGGCGAACTCTTTCTATATTCCGGAAAGGGGGAGATTTGTAGGAGTAATTTCCGAAATATAGGCTTTTTCGGAGTCGACCGGACTCCGGGCCACGGTACAAACCCTCCGGTCCGTGGCACTTCGCTCGAAAAGATGTTTTTTCTCACTTTGCACAGCCGGACCGCGGCCCCCGAAATTTTCTTCAGTGGCCGACCCTCCTGTACTCTGGGCCGCGGCCCATGCCGAGCACGCCCTGCCGGCCCCTGCCGAGCACCCTCCTGCCGAGACATGCCGAGTCCTGCCGATCACCATGGCCCGCGGCACATCTCGCGGCCGCGCCCTTCATTTTCGCTAGCCGATCAGACTGGGCCGCAGCCTGCCGGCCGGCCGCGCCTCGCTGAGCCACAGGCGCATTTTTGCGCAGTGTGCCGCGGCACACTTGGCCCGGGCCGCGGCTCACGGGTCAAAACCTGCAAATTAGCACCTTTTTATGCAGTTTCGGATCGGGACTTTTATTATTCATCACCTACACTTCAAGAACAAGAGAGAGAGAGAGATATATAGAGAGAGAAATACAAATTTTCATTTTTCCGGAGATTTATCGGTCGGATCGCGTGATCTTTTGACAACAGCTTGGTAGCTATTGGGCAAATCTTTTCACCGGTGTAGATCGAGTTTTTGAGTTTGGAAGTACGGTTATTTCGTTAGCTCTTTGTGTAAGCCATTTACGGTTGTTTTCTTTCTCGATCTTGTTGTTTTTATTGATTCCAAATACTTGAAGAACATTTATTACCAAGTATTTGACGATTGGTGTATACCCCTAGTTTGTATTAGGGAAGATTGTGTATTTGTGTGTATTGGTGATAGTGAATTTTAAGCGGCTTCGGTCCCGTGGTTTTTACTCTCGTCTTGAGGGATTTTCCACGCTAAAATTGTGTCTCGTTGTTTATTGTTTTCGAATATCATTTGTATTATTTTATCGAGTTGTAATTGGTGCTCTACTCGTCGGTAACCACGAAGTTACGATTGAAGAGTGGGAATTTGTCAAACGAGGTCCCATGAGCACTATGGTAACCATCCACCCCCTCACCAACGTCCCCATTGAAATCGTCCCCAAGACAATAAATTGATCGTCCGGAATACACCCAACCAACTCATCTAAACAGACCTAAAAAGCTTCCTTAACAAGCACACCCAAGCCAACATGTGGTGCATACGCACAAACCACGTTAACCACCTTCTCTCCAACCACCACTCTAACGGACATAATCTATCTACACTCATATATCTATCTATCTATGTCTATTGAAATATACTAAAAGTGAATTTTTTCGAGAAATGAATATGGTCGGGACCGGAGAAAAATACTCATTTAGCGAAATTATTTATTTATCGAGAGAAAATTTGAACATATTATAAAAAAATTGAGATCAGATAAATTTATTCATTTGACGAATTTGTTCGTTTATCGAACATTTATATGTGGAGTTTTTATAAAATTGAGCTAATACGAGAATGCAGGAAGCCCATGTTAACTCTCGAGACGTTCATTCATGTGATTGGAGATTGTTCATTTAAAACACCTAAATGCCGTATTGATGTGTGGTTCCATAAATATGCACTGATTGTTCATCTGATTCAGAAGCTGCAAACCATCAATTGTTGTTACGCAAGTGTATAGCACCTATACATGGCACTATCCACACCACTTCTCATACCTGCCTTTTCAGTTTCCCACAATAAATGTTTGAATTCACTTCATCCTATATATGGTTTCAAATTAGGGCCGGGATCCTCTGCAGTGCAGCACCCTGTTACTCCACTATTTGTTATATTCAGACACATTGTAATATATTAATTTCTTTTATTATATTATCACAAATAAATACAATCAAAAGTTACTATACAAATAATGCGAAAATATTACAAATAAAGTAGAATGGGAGAAGTATTATTTTATGTAAAATGTTCAATACAACAATTTACGGAAAAAAAAATGTGGAGTTTGCAATAATAAATTTTATTGTAAATTTTTTCCTAGAAAACATGAGCGGATTCAGGATATTTCTTTCGGGGGCAGAGTGAGGCCAAACCTCGAGTGGACTAAATGTGGTACGGGGGTGCTCAATTTTTTTTTTCTTGAATCTGTTATGATTGATGTGATTCGAGTGTGTCGTGTCTATACCTCTTCTTTATAAATTATAATTTATAATATTTTGTGTTTAGAAATTTATTTAACTATTTTTCTTTTATCATTAAATATTTATTCATAACTCTATTTTTTAAATGAAAAATAACTAAAATATATCACTAAATTATAATCTATAATATTATAAGATTCAGTCCCTAAATTTAATGTGGAGTTATGATGATAAAGTTTTTAGAGTTAGAACCAAGTTGGAGTCGTTTAGTAGTTGCATAGAGTACAAGATAGTTAATGCTCGGAATTCAATGCAGACTCATAATAACTATACAATCATGAAAGGAGATAAAGTGCAAGGGTTGTCCGAATTGATCACATGGTATTTAGTATAGAATTAAAAGTCGGTTAGATGAAGTGCAAGGTTGCGAAAGGTTGCAAGAATAACTAATGATTTAACTTAATTCGTGCCTATATAAACTGGCCAAAATCACATTTAGTATGTACATTTGAAGATGATTCACACATCTTTTAGATCTTTGATTGTTGGTAGCGGTATGTAAATTCTCTTTTACAACATTTTGGAGATGATTCACACATCTTTTAGATCTTTGTAATTAACTTGGTCTTCTTTTTTTTCTTAATTTAGTTATCATACATGCAGTCACGAAAATCACACAAGATCATGCATGCTCACATAAATGGAATCAAAGATTGGGATACCAACTATTTTCTTTGTTTCTTACATATTTAGGTGATTGTTATAGATAAACATATATATAGATATATGTATTATGTTAATGCATTTTCATATACAAGTAATTTATATGCGTTTTCTATTGATGTAGCTCACATGTGCGAAACGATTCAAGAAAATGTGCACGAGCATATATGTAAAGCAATATTTAAATTGTTAAATGATACTTTTTAGCATGATTAGTTTATGTAAGTAGTTGCTTTCGAATGCTCTTTGAGAAATATTAAAATGAATTTATCGTGTGCAATTGAATTATTATTGAAAAGAAGAAGGTCCACGTATCGCAAAGTGTTTTCTTTTTCTATATGTAAAATCATTAGTGAGAAACCATTATTTACGCCCATTAAATGAGTTTGCCATAATAGCAAAATATGACATATTAAAAATATCATATTGAGTAATGAATAAAAAGGAAAAAATACATAATTTTGACTTAAATCCGTTTGTAAATTATAATATCAAATAACAAAGTTGAGTTTTAAACATAAGCAAAAGTTCAAACTTTTATCGAAAAATAAAACTGGGGCATTTAATGTGAAGTATATACAACATCGAGATGGAAGTGCAAGGCTTGCCGGAATTTATCACATGATATTTAGTAATTAGTATAGAATTAAAAGTCGGTTATGGAATGAGATGAAGTTGAAAAGGTTGCAAGAATAATTGATGATTTAACCTAATGCAATATATATAGATATATGTATTATGTTAATGCATTTTCATATATAAGTAATTTGTGTGTGTTTTCTATTGATGTAACTCACATATGCGAATTGATTAAAGAAATGTGCACGAGCATGTATGTAAAGCAACATTTAAATGGTTAAATTATACTTTTTAGCATGATTAGTTTATGTAAGCATGCAACTTGAATAATGAATATAAAAGAAAAAGTACATAATTTTTGCTCAAACCCATTTGTAAATTAAAAAAATTAGTGTAAGACATAATAGTGGAGTCCAAAAGTTTTAGGAATTATTAATAGTGTGTTAATTAATATTCATTTAGTTGGCTATTTAGAATTGAGTTTATTGATAAATTTATTAATATTAGTTAGACTTCATTATTAATTTTCAATGAAATTTGTTGTACAATAAAATGAGATGAAGCTAAAAAGGTTTGTAACGATTTTTATACAGTTTATGTGGCATTATTATATATACATTATTACACAAACTTTAACTTACAAACTTAATAAAGAAAATATTTAGCGCACATTAAACTATAACCAATTAGATAGACCCCGTGTGCTTCATATTACCATGCAAAAACCATCTAATGGACAAGTATTGTAGGGCTAAGTAATAGACCAAAAGAAATAAAGCCATTTTTTTATCATGCAAATAAGTAATAGACCAAAAGAAATAAAGCCATCACAACTTAATAACCAAAAGCCCATATATAAAATACAACACCACAAAACCAAAACAACATCAAACACTTTTAAATTTTTATACAAGAAAGTTAAAACATTTCATACAACATACTAAACAATAATTAAGTATACACTCACAATATACGTAAAGAATACATGATTAACAATTAGATTTTACTGCAGAAGACGGCTCGCATGTCTCGTATTCTTTAATGTACAGAATAATATTAAATCCCAAATTAATTGGTTATAAATATTCCAAATTAACCCTATACTATTGGAAAGTTTAATTTGAAAGCCATATTTATATATATTTAAAATATATTTTTAAAGATTATTATGGGTATAATGGTCTAGTCTACATGACTACATGAGTATAACAGGTACATCGCTGCTGTATAATTTAATATGAATCATGTGATGAATATAAATGTGTTGAATGATAAAATTGAGATGATTTGCACTGGATAATCATCACTGATCACGTTGATATTCATTATCCGTAACATTTATATTAATCGTCCATCAATCTCATATTACTCACACACAAAATGAATATGTATGATAAATATATAAATAATATGTGACGAATACGAGATGATATTCATTAACATATTCGTCATAGTAATTGTTAGAGTTTATTTAGATCTATAATATATTATAAATCTGAGTGCATGATAAGAATTCTATGTTAATTTGAGCCTAAAGACCGGGATTATATCCTTCTTCAATAAAATAAATTTATTTTATATTTCCTCATTTTTTTTCTTTCTTCGCTCTATTTTAAATGCAATTCGTTACACATTGTAGAATGTATAATGGATAATAAATATATACATAACACAATTCAAATAACTCATTAGAATAAGAAAAGCCCCTCGTTATTCAAAGTACTCGGTTTATTTCATACCCGGACTATTAAATTCATTGAAATGTAACCATAATCTTATCAAATTCAGCCCTACTATTGATTGCCTTGTAAATTCATATATCAATATTAATTACATAGTAACTAATAACAATCTTAATCTGGATTTTTTTTTATCACCCAATTTGAATTTCCTTATAAACTTCGTGTGAGACATGCAATTCATTATACAGATTTATAAATAATTTTTAACTGTTGGCAGATAATTGTTTTATTTGACTGGTTTGACAACCAGATTTGACTGTTTCTTTATATTAATCGTTTGACTTCGTAAATTACAATCGCTAGATAATTGTTGACTGTTTTATACAAAGCAGTTAAAATTTAATTAAAAAAAAACTGATTTCATTAGCTTTTTTTATTTCGACGTAAAAATATGCTTTTCAAAAATGCAGAAAATCAATTACCAACACCATTTTTTGCTTGTTCTACCGGATGACAAAAGCCGACTAAAAAATTGGTTACTAAACAACTTCATAGTCTAAGTTCAAATTAATTTCACAATCTCATAATTGTTATTTGAATCCACATCAATTAATTTAAAATTCAGCAAATTTAGTAATAATGGATCTAATTCCAAAACTTAAATAATTTTTTTTTTCGTAGATGAAATTCATTAGTTTTTGAAATGTCATGTAAGATGTTAATAATATTCAAAGGAAAAAATTTAATCAATATGCCAATTTAAGGGGCTTATGCTTTCTTTTCACTTCTGCATATCTCCAATGTATCATTCCTTTTTTGAAAATTGAAAGTGCTTTCATTTTTAAAATTTTCAAATAAGTGGCCGTTGATGATAGCCTTTAACTTCTCAAAATTATTTTATAAAACTAATCTATACTATCTAAAGGCTGAAGCCCTTAATTTAATGTGCAAGTGTAGAATGCACAAACGCCAGACGGCATGATGTAGTTTATGCAACACCCATCATATATGAATCCCACGCATTAACATCTACAACCTTGAATGTTTATACGGTTATAGAATATGAAAGGGCTTCACTTTTAAAACTCAAAGAATACAAAAGAAGATACAAATTAGCTAAGAAACTATGCAAGAAGCTTATTCGTGTGAGAGAAAATAAATAAATACTGCCTAATAATTGCATCCTCATTCATGTGTGAGACACCCAAAAGACTTCGTGTAACTAATTTTTTTCATCCCAACTTTCTTTCATCTTCTCAGAATTAAATGTCCCAAGAGATATTGGGGATTGTATAAATAAGCCTACCTGCATCATATTGCTAGGCACGTCACCACCATCAAACGAAACACCACCACCAAAGGTTTTGAAGGTTTTTCTTAATAGATCTAAAGTTTTTGATAAATCTAAAATGTTTTATTAGATACTAATTTTCTCAATCCTTTACAATAAAGGTAACAGTTCTATATGATTTTAGGGATCAGCAAAGCTTTCTACATATCTATTAGACTAAAATTGTTCCTATTGTGTAATTAAAATAGCGAGAATGGTCCCTTACTGCACCGTTTTGGGACTATATATGAAAATTGTATCGAGAAGGGACGAATTTCATTATTTTCATTAATCCATAGGGATGATAAACGTATGTAATCTACTCTCTCTTATGATCTTTTTTTTCATTTACGTGCTTTGCAGGGAGGATAATAGCTATTGTGATTTCTGTTGTTAGTACTTTAGCGGTTTTGGCAGTTGCTTTGATGATTGTATTAGATATAAGGATATATACAGCAGAAGAGAAAAGGTAGGATCATGTTTTGGAATACTCTTAAAACTTCGATACATGATATCTAAATTAAACTAATGATTTTAATGTTTCAGGTTCTTATGATGTCAAGCAAATGGCAAAGATTCTTACTGACAGTAGCTTGAACTTCAAATACGCCACTGTTCATAAAGCAACAGGAAACTGAGACGAGTCTAATAAACTCGGACAAGGAGGGTTTGGAATCGCTGCAAGATGCGTCGCCGCCACTGTTGAATCGCCGGAATATCAGCTAGCGCCACCACACGTTGATTTTTGTTGTATCAGTTACACGACGCCGCACGGTTTAAAGGTATTTATGGATCTTGAAGGTATTTTTTAGTGATTTGTAGATTTTATATGTAGATATGAGTTTTAATAATATATTGGAAACTTTTTTCACACATGCTTGCCATAATGTAACCCACCAGTAGGATTCATGGGGTTCTTTGATGGCTATTCATTTAGATGTAAGTTTAAATTAGCTTCATCTGGATAAATGTTATAAGAATCATTAGCAGCATTTTTGTTGATTTTCTCCATCACTTTTGTATTAAAAACAATTTTGACAGGAAAATATCACCCACATGTTAGATAACCAAACCATTCCTTTATTAAACGTTTTACAAAGAAAAGAGAAAATAAAGTTCTGTTTGGATTTGGACTTGAGCAAACTGCCAAACACCCCCTTAACCGACCTATTGGGCTAAAGATACGACTTTAGACCCCCTAAAATTAAAACGTTAAATATAGATATGAACTCGATATAGACTTGGCCTGTTAAAAGATGAGTACAAAAAATTAGTCATGACGATTAACAAAGAAAGAGCAGGTCATATGAAAAGTAAAGCCGTTGACATAAACCCGATTTCTGAGATAAAATGGTCATTTGTTAATAATGTAGCATTTTTTATGTAACTTTTACCAAAAAGTAGTTACTTTCGCCTTAAAAATGTAGCAAGATTATTTGTATATAACATGTGTCCTTCTATTTCCTCAAAACGGCAGTGTGAATGTGTTGATCACTTGCAAAAGAATTAAGCTTCACTCATAAAATGGGAATACTAATTGCGCTAGAAAATAACCAAGAAGTCTTCATTATTTGATGTTTTGTTCCTTTCACTTGCTTACCTATCCACGACGATCATTGGATAATATAAAATTTGAAAATGACTAATACATTTGACAATAAAAAAGTAATGATCAGTTAATTAAAGGTTTCCAAAGAGCATAGAAATTTTTTATAGTTTCTTGAAATATTTAGAAAATTTATATAATTCGATCTAAATGTTTATGGTTTATTTGAAATAGTTTTAAGCATTTCTGGTGAACAAAGCCCGTGCATCGAAGATTGGAATTCGAATATCGGAAATCGTTCATCGAAGATTGGAAATCGTGAAGAGTTTACGTGGAAGAGTACGTCAAATATTAATGGATATTAAAGATATACGAGCATTAATCCGTTTTTGTGGAAATGGTAAAAATGTAACTTTTAGCTCTATTAGTGTTGTATCAAGTAATAACATGTGTTTTTTTTTGACGAAGATACGTTATGAAGTGTAATTTAAAGAAAAATGAGTTGTGTCGTCTATAAATTACAGTGTTACGTTTGTTTCATGTTGAAATTTACTATGCTATCAGGTAAGTTAAATCTTAAATTATGAAGAATTTCACTTACCATAGATGGACTAAAAATTTTGACTTTGGTCGAGTACTATGGATCAAAACTAATATATAATACTTAAATTCACATAACCCTTGCAAAATCGATGATTTTTTATGGTGAACAAAGCATGTGCATCGCACGGGCCATGCTGTCTCGTAAAATTAATTTTTGAAGTCTTTTTTATTAAAAATATTAACTTTATTTTTTAAGTACTATCTTATTTGTTTACTTTATCATTTCAATAACTAATCTGTGTCAAACGTATATATCAAATAATAACTTGACATTTAACAACATATATTTATGATCAAATGAGAATGTTTCTTATTCTCGAATCGCGAACTGCATTTAGCCAGACTAATTACGCATTTAAATATACGATTTCAAGACATCAAAATTACAACGTTAAAATACGTTATGCATCAAAATATCAATACATTAAAATATTGCATTATATGCATTAAATATTTGTGCGAATAAATCTAGGACATCCATTTATCAAGATCTATAGATGAAATTCATTCTTATTTGTTAACTTAAATTGCATTCTCACATGAACTCACCCCTAACGACATCTATATATATATGTGTGTGATTTTTGCCAAATATATTTCTAAATCTAATCCGACTTGCTGCCCTTAAAAAATAATATTTCATCCATCCCTTAAGAATGTGCTCATTCGTTTCTAGATATTATAAAAACAATATTAAATTACATCCTTATATTTATTTTTGTAAAATAATTTTATAATGTTATTTTTTGAAAAAAAGTTATACTGTAAGTAAAATTTCGTCTAAAAAAAATGATACGTAGCAGAAAATTTAATAACTGGTGATAATAACAACTCACGCTTATCAGGCAACCGCAAAGTCTCTTCTGGGCCCCTCCATTCCTCTCTGTCTTATTATATCATTTTGAAAACCCAAAATGCCATATTTAACTTGGCGACCCCAATATTGACACAAACAAACAAAAAGCGGCGAAGCTTAGACTTAGAGAGAGAAACTGCGGTAGTGAGAGAAACAGAGCAATCGAGAAAATTCTGTAGGCAAAACCCCAACCCAGAAGACTTGGATACGTAGGAGTGAACCCTGTACCGATCCAGAAAAGTAAAGAACCATGCCGCGAGGTTCCAAGAAGCGAAAAGCTGCCAAGAAGAAGAAAGAAAATCAGTCTGAAAATCAGTTCAATCCCTCATCTGCTTCTGCTCACTCTAATGGTACATAGCTCTTTTTCTTTCTGAGTTTATTCTTTCATTTTTTTTTGGGAATTTTACAGTTAGTTTTCTGGCTTGTTTGTTTCTGATTTTTTTTAAAATAAAAATTAATAAATACATTCTTGAATTGTTTTAGTATTGTTATTTACTTGCTCATCTGTCTTTGCGTTGTATTCTTGTGCGTCGATTCATCTTTTTCCTCTGTTGGATGCGCCCTTATATATGTATTTGGATCAAAAAAAAAAAAAAACGCCTGAGACGGATTATAAAATTTTACTCATCTGTTTTTAGGGTTCATTATTGTAGTATTTGTATATATATTTTTTAGTTTTTTAGAGCATTTAATTCTATTTTTTCAGTTTTTAGGTTTTATTGTTAGTAATTTAGTTGTTTTCGTTTATTTCAGAGTT
Organism: Orobanche coerulescens; assembly: GCA_033398695.1. Lineage (NCBI taxonomy): Eukaryota > Viridiplantae > Streptophyta > Magnoliopsida > Lamiales > Orobanchaceae > Orobanche > Orobanche coerulescens. The sequence continues at coordinate 9,860,923 of CM065813.1, read as the reverse complement.
TTCTATTTTTTGTGTTTTTTGTTTCTTTTATTTTAAAATTTAGTGTTAGGGTACCGGTCTCAGTCTCACATCGAGACCTACTCTTGAATTGGGTTTTATCCGCAGTGTGTAGTCAAAAGTGGTGGATTAGTGCTACATATTGTTAAGTATTGTAAATATTTTGTGGAATTGGAATTCGGTTCGCTAATTTCTTATTTACGTTGTTCTTGATTATGAATTGAACTGTTTTGAAACGAAACAAAATATGGTAGACGAGGAGAACGTAATGCATCACGACGAGAAAGACAGTGATGTTGGGGATGTCAGCACTCCTGGATCGCAGGACCACTATAACTCCCAGAACCCTCTAACAGATGGGGAGGAAGAAGAGATTGAGGAGATAAATAGTGTCCCGGATATTCCGCCCGTAGACGGTTTGAGAATTAACGGGAGTGTTGTTCAGGTCGAAAGAGAGATTAATAACGAGTGTAAATCGGATGGAGAAAATGGAAGTGTCGACTATGATGAGGTCGATGATCCTTTCCCCGAAAGCTCAGCCGAGCCTATTCGCACTGTACCTATCGGAGCTCCGGAAAAAATACGTATAGAGAAATATGAGGAAAATCTGAATTGTGACGAAAAGGATGCAGTTGTGCAATCTGTTGAAGAAACCGATATTGATCGCACTGGACCTATTGGAGGCCCGGAAAAAGTACGTATAGAGAAATATGAGGAAAATCTGAATTGTGTCGAAAAGGAAGCAGTTGTGCAATCTGTTGAAGAAACCGATATTGATATAATTTCGGATCAGGAAGTATTTTCAACGCAAGAAAGTAGACTGATAGGGCCATTCGATGTACCTAGAGATGATGCTGACAATCGAGCTCAACAAGAGAAAGAATATGCAGCTAATGAGGTGTTGTGTTGCTATTTACATCATTATCTTATTGTTTATTTCTTTTTTGAGTATGGCTCACTAATTGTTTTATCTGTTTGTATACTTTTTCTGCAGCCTTTGTTGGTTCCTTCTCCATATCCAGAGGGAAAAACATCATGGAGAACTTGCTGTGGACTGTTTGAAGTTTTTCGGGGTCCGGAAGATAATTCTGAGGTTAGTTTCCTTCTAAGGCGTCTACTTTATTTTAAACTTTTTTTTTTTTAAATACTCAAAATGGATTTTTCATCCATGTATTTGGAAGGCTTCTACTTGGTCGGAGCCAGGGCAAGCTAAGCTAAGAATAAATATGTGGGGGTTCGGGGGTTGTCACTCCCGGAAAAAATCCGGGTTATTGTTGAGTATTAATCAATTATTGATTTGGACACAGTAGAAAATAGGAGTTGAATCCTAAGATCCCTTAGTGAATCAATATGAAGTTAATATTTAATGAAGATCCCCGATTTCCTCATATAATCTGCACAAAAAGCCTTGTACTATATAAAAAATGTTTTGGAACCCGGCCCAGCTGACTCGTAGCTTCGCCCCCTCATGCATTTTTGATGTATAAATTTTGAAATAGAACAGATTGAATAATAGGCGAAAATCCAGATGGGCATCAGGGCATGCATACATTTCATTTCACAACTCATTAATTTAATGTTTCATCTTCTACAACATATTTTCATCGGTTCGATTGTATTTGCTAAATCTTAATATATATCTCTTGTTGGTGCAGAAACATACTTCTATATGAATTGGGTTTAAAGTTTTTATTTTCTGCGTGAGGATGCTCGGAAGAATATACTAGTAGAGAAGCTTTTGATCATTCTGCGAAACAGTAATAAATCCCTCCTTTTCTTTTTTTCTCTTTGATTTCGTACTGCTGCACTTGAATGAAACCGTGAAGAGTTATTGTTTACTTCTAAGTTCGGGTATCATTTTATATCTCATTTGTTATTTTCTTATGGGTTTGAGCGAAATGCCGATTCATTTCTGTTTTGATGGCTGTCAAATGTAGTTTTACAGTTTGTAGAAAGTACGCGAATCCTTTGTCTCTCGAAACACTGAAAGCAGAAAATTTGAGTGATCAGAATGAGTTAAAATTCTCTCATATTTTTTCACCCTAAACAAACAGATTTGGTACCCACTTCTTCTCTTCACACAAATTAATTCAATAATTAACACCACACAAATTCTCTATAACATTTAAGCAAAGTAAAAAATAAAATAAAAATCACACCACACGTATATAAGCTGAATCTCAGATTTTTCTCCTTGCTGAAGCTCCATGGATGGCAGCTATGTAAATTAGCTGAGTTGCAGACAGGATTATAATGAAAGCTTCCATCGTTTTCTGCCGAAAAAAAAATAATAATTAAACATGCAACGAACAATTAAAAACAGTTCTATTTTTACAATATATAAACTCACCAGGCGGGCATTTCTTATATGCAGTTCAATCTCTTTCCAAGCAAACCTGAAAGATCATAAAATATTTATAATTTCGAAAGAAGAAAGAAACATATGCAAATAGGGTATATTTATAATTTCGAAAGATTAGTGGGGTTGTTTCTGGAATATTTGTATTACTGTACTCCTCTTTAATTAGTACTACTAGTAGTAGTAGTTACTTACCCCATGGCCAGAAGTGTAACACTCCATGCAATGGTTGCGACAGAGGCGGCGGCGGGCAAACTATCGACATCCCAGCAGCGAATATGGTACAACCCTGAAATGGCCGACGCCACCCCAACCACACCAGCAATCAATGCATACAACACGAAGAATCCAGTGGCCGCATTCCCCATTGGAAAATATATCGGCGAGAAATGTGCTGGCAGCTCGAGTCCCGGACCTGGATAATCCCCAGCATTAGTCACATCAAATCTCAATAATACCCTCGATATTTAATAAAAGAAGAAATGCAAACGTCAAGGGTGCGTTTGTAACATCTTAACGATAAACGGGACTTTTGAAATATTACGCGTACCGATGACGAAACCATGAGTAATGGCTCTGTTCATTGCCCAGCCTCCAATACCCAAAACTATTGCGTACATGCAGAAGTTGAGAAGTAAAAGCAACCCAGCAACAGGTTTGAGCTGCGCTCCTCCACCAACCATTTTTTTCTTTTCTGCTTAGATGAGTAGTTGCTATTAGGTTTATTTGCGTTTTCTTTTGTGGTTTGTTGAGGATTGAAAGCGCGCTTATAATATATATATATATATATAGTGTATGTGGTATGGTTCTTTTCTTTGTTAAGGTTATATGTTTGTGGGCAACAGGATTGATTATGCTTTGTGTTGAAGCCAGGAAAGGAAAATATCCTCATTCTTTGTGTCTTTGGGCATTCACTCAGCAGTATATCCTTTACTGCTTTCACACGTCTGGGGCACTTATTTGATAAGATTCCTTTTGCTTTATGACAACATGGGCGGATCCGGAAGGCTCTAACACCCTCAAGATATTCAGGACATGTCACAGCGCCGTGAATCCCATCTAGAACTCACAAGGCTAAATTCATACGACAACCAAAACTGAACACATTAAAACCATCCGTCATTTATCGGATTAACCGATGAAATTTCCACGACAACATTTAAATCACAATGAAACAATAATTTAATGTAATTGACACCAGAAAAAATTTAAATCACAATGAAACAATAATTTAATGTAATTGACAACATAAAAACAATTCTTCTATAGTACTCGAGTACCATCTAACAATTTATGACAAATAAAAACAATCCCAATAACCAATCTCAAAGCAAATAAACACGACGACCGCAAACAAAGGAAGCGACCCGACCATGTGCAAAAGTTCAAAAAAATACAGTTCCTCCCGATTAATCGCGGACCCGACCATGCGCGAATCCCTCCGAGACCCCGATAGACCCTCCCGGAGTAGCCCAAAAGTTCATGGACTCAAACATGCGTGGATCCCTCTGAGGCCTTGTCGGACCGTCTCGGAGTGAACATAAACACTCACTCAAATACACCACTTTGCACATTTAAGATAGTAAGTTCGTAAGAATTACTTGCCTTTGAGACATGGCGTACTGAAATGAGACGGTAAACGACCACCGTTGGAGGAATTTGGAAACTTCGAACCTAAACGATTCGTAAAACGACTATCAATAATAGTACGATTGGAATTCTAATGGGAAAACGCCCGAAAATCCCGCCTACGATACATGTAATCCAACAATATGTTCAACAAGGGCGGATCGCAACTAAAACCCTCTCGATTCTCAACAAGTCCAAGTATACACCAATAATCTCGTAGGAAAGCATGTATCGGAAGTAGATGATTCATACTCAACACAATTGCTCACTAATTACGACTAAATCGGAGAATTTACGAAGAAACCCCCAAATCCCGAAAAATCTAGGGTTCTAGAAGATTACCTCGATTCAAAGGCGAAAGAGACGGATTGGTGTTGTTAATCTATACCAAATCTCCAAGGAAGATGATAGCCAGATAATTGAAGGCTCGAAATCGCACCAAAATCGCCCAAGTCGCGGAGGAGAGGAAGAAAAGAAGAAATGGGCGAATTCGGTCCGCTCCTGGGTATTTAAACCCAAGTTAGCTTACATACGTAATCCATAGAGAGTTAACGTACGTAAGCTTCATAACGTACGTAAAGCTTTTACGCTTGCGTACGTAATGAATTTGCAGAACTCCCTGCCCAAAAACACGAAGGTTATTACGTACGTTAGGAATAAGGCCTTAACGTACGTAACAGTCTTAACGTACGTAAAGGTCTGGAATTAACGTACGTAAGGCACTCCAGCACAGTTGCTAAGAGCAGTTCGTCAAGAAAGAGTGCGACGGAATCACGAGACGATGAATACACGAAACTAGAACAAGCTTGCAAAAGGTTCGCGACGACGAACTTAAGCGCTAAAAGAAAACACTATCTCAATTATCCGAAGGTTCGGAATACAACCACGAAAGTAAATTCCCTAAACTTTTAGGAAATTACAAAACGACACGAAACGACCGAAAACCACGATACGAAAACGAACAACCGTGCCGAAGCTCACAACATGTCAATGATAAATGAACTCGCACAACTCGAAACGACAATTTCGCACAACAAACGCACCGAACGAGCCGACAAACGGAAAAAATCATAACTAAACACAAAATCGAGTACAACAATCTCGAAACATGTTCGGATGTCAAAATACGCAGAATTAAATATTCTCAAAATATTAAAACGGTTACAAGCGAGTCGCTAAAAACCGAAAATACACCAAAATGAAAACTACCAAAAATAGAAAAAGTATGGATATTGGCCAAAGGTCCGGTGGAATAAACGTGATCGGGTTTTGGGGCAGCGTTCCCATTTTTTTTTACTCGAGCCTATTACGATTGAAGTGTTTCGAGTCCATGTGTCTATATCATTGGTTTATAAATCCTAATTTATATTGATTTCGGTCGTAATTTTAGTTATTGATCCATCTTTTTTTTTTATAAAAAAAATAGATAACCAAATTTTATAATTAAATTACTATATATTATTGTTCAATAGGTCAAGAATATTGTTGAAAGAACAATATTGAATTTTAAATTAAACTCGATGTTTTTTAAAAATTGAATTTAGGGGGACAAAAACGAATATATTCACAAGTTTATATATGTAGCTTTTTTTATTCAAATTAGGACGGGTTGCAACCATCCATCCATCAAACTCTTCCCATATTTAATTACACCAATACCAATAAATCAACAATACATCAATAAATACAAAATACATCAATACCAATATGAAATCACAAACAAATAAATTGTGCTTCAAATAAATAGATAAAAATTACACATTCAATTTTTGCGCCAAATAAAAATGGATGAAATATGTAAAGGTACAATTTTAGTGGATGTAGAAATATAATGGCATGTATCTGTAGACAATTTTTCTGTAAGAATTTTGATTTTTTTTAAGAAAATATGTAAACTATATCAATATTTCTTAGCATTTAAGAATAAATATAAAATCAATAATATGTAAACTATATCAATAATTATGTCATTTGTTTGAAGTAGTAGTTATGACTTTTAATCTGGATTTCAATTGTCGTCATTTATGTTATTGATTTTTCGTATTTTGATTTTTTATTAATCTATAATTTTTTGAGTTTTTAAATTTCTTTATTATTTTATTTTAATGAAATTAAAATAAATCTATTGTTTTATTTTAATGAAATTAAAATATTATAATACAAAAATAAATTTTTATATATGTTATGGGTATTGATAGACTATAAAATAAAGATGTAGTTGGGTTCGAAAAAATATAGATAATATAAAACAGAGGAAATAAATAAATATTAAAAAAGTTGAAAATTGAGTGGGTCGGGAGGTTGCTGATAAACTTGGTCTTCTCGACTCACAATTTTTTTATTATTATTATTTCAATGCTTCTTCCGGTCGACTAAACCCCCAGATCGTTGTTATTGGTAGCCTAAACAAGGATATGCTAAAATTAAAGTCGTGGAGTCAAAAATTCCTTATTCTTTGATCGTGAATTATAATGGAATAAAACAAAATGATTCACTAAATTGGTGTAACCTTTTTCTCACGAAATCTTAGTCGTTCACGCACGATTCGATGCGATTTTCATTTTGGATCATTTGGAAACAGCCTCTCTGTGTTAAGACAGGGTAAGACTGCGTACATCCGATCCCCCCTTACCCCGCTTTTTGCGGGAGCCGTTGAGGCATTGGGGTAATGTTGTTGTTGTGCTAAAATTAAAGCGACAGCTAAATTAGACCTAATAGCTGTTTAGTAAATTTATCTATCTGGTTAAATGTGTCTCTTTGGATAAATTGGTGTTGTTGTTTACTTTTTCATCTAAATAAATTGTCTGAATATCAGAAATGACCGATTTACCCCTGAATATGAATTATAAGCTGTTTTGTAAATTGCTGTTTATTTTTTCAGCCATATAAATTATATAATCCAGAAATCAAAACATAAATTCATAAAGTACTTTAAAATCTGATTTCAAACACAAAAACATCAAGTTCAAACACAAAGTAGCCAAATTAAAACACAAAGTAGACAAGTTTAAACATTATTAACCAAACTGTTTATTTTCAAATTTTAAATAAAAAATTCTGATTTTTAATATTACTATTCAAGATACTTTTTTCTTAAAAAATAAAAGTTTCGATTTTTTTGTCAGATTTTATAAATTGTCCTGAATTTTCAGAATTTTTTTTATTTTCGAATTTTAAATAAAAAATCTGATTTTTAATATTATTATTCCAGATATTTTTTTCTTAAAAAATAAAAGTTCCGATTTTTTTTCAGATTTTTTAAATTTTCCAGAATTTTCAGATTTTTTTTTATTTTTTACTTTTTATTTTCGAATTTTAAATAAAAAATTCTGATTTTTAATATTCCTATTCCAGATATTTGTTTTTCTTAAAAAAATAAAAGTTCCGATTTTTTTGTCAGATTTTTTAATTTCTAGAATTTTTAGATTTTTTTACTTTTTATTTTTGAATTTTAAATAAAAAATCTGATTTTTAATATTATTATTACAGATATTTTTTTTCTTAGAAAATAAAAGTTCCGATTTTTTTGTCAGATTTTTAATTTCCATAATTTTCAGAATTTTTTTATTTTTACTTTTTATTTTCGAATTTTAAATAAAAACATATAATTTTTAATATTATTATTCCAGATATTTTTTTCTTAGAAAATAAAAGTCATGATTTTTTTTTTCCAGATTTTTTAAATTTTCTCTTTTTTTTTTCCTTCCCAATCTGAAGGATCAGGTCTTGAAAGGGGAGAGGGGTAGCGGGTGTCATTTTTACGTATGTATGGGGACCTAGTTACTGCTCCTTTTGCAAGCATCTCAGACACAACACGAAGGGCTGCAAATCCTTCAACAAAGCATTTGTCTCAGAGGTTAACTCCGAAACCCGTCCCGACCAGCCATCTGTCCCGGTCGACACAGGCCATCTTCAACAATGACTGTCGAGCCTCAAGGTCCAGAGCAGGCCACTGATTTCTCCAAGTGTAGGGAACTTATGGAGGTTCCTGACTCGGCCGTACAACATCCGATCTGTTCAGACCGCCCAACCAGTCCAGCCTTGAGGTTACCCCCGGAGTTCGATGAAGACTCAGTTTTTCGATCGAATCGGCAGCCCCACTTTCGCAAGCTTCGTCTAACGCTCGAGCGGACGATTGCTCAAAAGATTAGAGATGATGTCTTTCAATCATATGAAATCTTACCCGCCATCAACATGGAAGAATGTTTCAAGGCAAATGACCGAGCATGGGAACCAGAAAAAGAAATTATTAACGTGGAAGAAGATTTCGAGGCAAATGATCGAGCAATAGGTCCACAAAATGAAATCATTGGCACATCCGAAGAAGTTGAGGGTTACATTGAAGTCTTGACCAAAAATAAAAAGAAAAAAGTCAAGGAGAAGAAAACCCGAGTTAGTGGGTTTCTGTGTCTAATCGGGATTTCTTTGTATTTCCTAATTTTCCTTTTGTTAGTATTGGTCGTGTTAGGGATTTGGGCCCCTGAAATAACAGTAGTTTTCTATTATTGTTCGTTAAAATTGACTTTGTAAGGGAATATGCCCCCCTAACCTTGTTTGTTATATTATAATATTATTTTCTTTTTAAAAATAAAATAAAAAGAAGAGGGAGGGAGGTCACTTTGTGATTCAGACTCCTCATTTTTCATTAAGTCGTAGGTAAACACTCACCCATGTCTGCGCGAATAAGTCATCCAGCCCATTAAGCCCATTAAGTCGAAAGTAAACAACCCCTAAGTACGAAAAATGGATGCAAATTTTAGATAGACAAATTTAAAAAGTTCGACAAGAAGTACGTCGGAGTTGGTCTAGACATTCATTTAGAGGTATTCAACTAGTCAAAATTATCGGTTTTTTAAACCGATGGTTTTGGTTAGCCAAAAAATTACATTGGAACTCAACCATCATATGGAGCTTCATTGTTAGGTTTTGAACCGTGAACTGTCAGTCCCAAACCGAATCGGAGTGACGATTCACCTTAAGATTTTTACATTTAAAATAAAAAGTATTGGGTAAAAATTAGAATTGAGTTCAATTCAAATATTTAAAATTAAGATTAAAATATGAATATTTGAATTAAATGTATACGTATCCGATAGCCGTACTTTAGAGAATAGGAACCAAAATCAAAATTTTCATAGGAGAGGGGGAGAAAAGAAATAGATTTGACTCAATTCAAATATTTAAAGTTAATACTAGATATTCTAAATCGGAATATTTGAATTAAGTTGTCTATATTTTCTTTACTTAAGAAATCAGAACTCTTGTAGTTCACTTAACTTATATAAACTCTTTTAGCTCACTTAACTTATATTTATCTTAGGGAACGAAGGTGGAAAGGAGATGATTCAATCATCCAATTCAACTGAATCATTGCTGGATCTGATGTCATATACGTCGCTATTTTCAAAATTCAAAATTACAATATAATTTAAAAAAAAAACGGCATTGAACCACCTTTTAATCGGATTTCAGACATATAACGTTTACAAATTATGAATATGTCTGGATGGCTGAATCCCCGCCTTATCATTTCAGTTCGTCGTTGTGTTCTTTTGCAGTGAACGATTCCGTATAGTTGAATTCGAGTCAAGGATTAAATTATTTTTTAAGTTATTACACATAAATCACAATATAAAATAATTTTCTGTTGAAATTTGACGGACTCTACGCTAGTATTCACAAAAAATCGAACACTTGGAAAGAAAAAATATTAGGTTTATCGATCTTTATGCATTTGGCTGGATTTGACCTTAATTGGATTTAATTTTGTGATCAGCTGCCATTGTCTTGAAGATTATAATCAGTGTCTGTATATCTACGAGTGTTAGATCTATTAGTATTAAATGAATCAGAAATATATTGAATCAGTTACCATGTTACACAGATTTCGTATCCAGTTATTGCATTTTAACTCAAAAACGAGATCTCATTCATCCTGTTGGCTGCGCAACCGAGCCAGCTTGATAGTGACGACAACGTCAAGCTGAGCCGCTCGTTCCACAATAACTTTCCTCTTTCGCGTAGAAATACTGTGAGCAATTTCCGCGCAATAAGTCCTAATTCAGTAAGTAAAAGACATCTGTAAGAATCTTTTTAGTTGGTAAAAGCAATTGATAGCATATTATCATTACCTGTTGTGCATCAGCAACAGCTCAAGCTCCTTCACATTATGCACAAGAAACTTTTTGAAACCATTAGGGAGATAATGGCGTGTCTACTTGTCGGACCCATATCCAATGTTTGGGCATCAAAGTGGAACCCTTGACTGTAGCAGACGGCATTCAACATACAACGGTCAAGAATCACGGTAATGATAGAAGTATTATATTTGAAGCTATCCATGTCGCAAAGGCCTGTTCCCCGAGTTTATATTTGCCCGGAAACGAAATGCTCAGACACTTTCAAGATGAATTCTGGACATTAGATACCATGGGCAGACATTTTTTTCTAAAAATATATTCTAAAAGTACCAACTGAAATTAAAAAAAAAAAGGACTACATTTATAATTCTTATTTGTGACAGCAATCTCAGCCGAAAGATGGTGAATATGTTTGTGATAATTACTTGATAATCAGCAATAATAACAATCTTCATCATGGATTGTATGATCAGATCTCAAATATTAGAAATAAAAAATAATAATATTCATATATATATATATATATATATATATATATATAAGTAATGGACTACCAAAAAAAACAAGAAACAGAAAAATGATAGGAAAAAAAGGAAAATCAAAACGTATTGGAGGAATCAGACAGAATGTCAATCACCACATTACATCTATAGATAGTAGATGCAAATTAAGCCCCCGAACCACGAACTAGGATTATATTACCTACGTACCTGTAATTGTACAGACATTTCTCAAAAACACAAAATTTATTAAAAAAAAAAAAAAAAATTCAAGTCAAGTACCTTGACAGAAACGAATCGGTCACTCTGAGGTCTCTTGAATTGCTTGACCCTTTTCTTAATGATTTTCTTATCAAGAAGAGGCACCGCCATTGTCTGCAACTGATATTGAATTGCAAGCAAGAAGTAGTTTAATTATAGATCTTTCAAATACATAAAAAAAAAAGGGAAACAGAAACAGTAAAGACCGAGCGTCTGCTTACTTTGTGAAGCTAGGGTTTCGTGTTCTTGGCCCGCCGCCCGAAGGAGTAGGTGAGAAAGGTCCGAGTTCGATTCCCCTTATAAATATTTTTTTGATGGAGTCCGTCACACCGGACTTGTGTAGTGTGGCTTAGTAGTTTACCGACTATTACATTCGAACTTGAAAGAAAGACACTGGGTGTTTGATTAGGATTTTTGAGCACCGAGATCAGATTTTATCTTAGAATAATGGATATGAGGAAATAAACGGTGAGAGATTGTGTATTTCATTCAAATAATTTACTTCGTAAAGATTTATCTAGTCTTTTTTAAATTGTTCTTTGATTTCGGGTCAGTTTATTTTTTACTTAATCAGCTTAATGCCTAATTAATTTAATCGGTCAGTTATATCTTGCTGTTTACTTTCAACTTAATAATCTTAATAATGTCTTTTTTATTAAGCAACTTTTTGGGTGTCCTTACCTTTAAGACAGAAATACTTCCCCAATATACCAAAATTACCATCTCTAATAATAAAAAAATTGAGTATATATAATATAAATTATCATATAATCTTAATTATAATTGAGTATATATAGTATAAATTTAAAATATATATTAATATGATACATTTAAAAGTCATAAAATATAAACTATTTATTGATAAAAAAATTAATATAACTATATATATATTAAAATATAACTTAATATATTTATAAAATATTGTAAATATAACTGAAAATTGTAATATGATTTATGAATATATATTATAAATTAAAATATATATTATGTTATATTATATATTAAGTTATATTATATATACTCAATTTGGTATTAGAATAAAACTGAAAATCGAAGATTTTTTTTAAATTAAAATATTGTCTAATTATGTTACATTATATAATAAAATTGAAAATCGAAGATTTTTTTAACATCAATTTTTATTAGAATCATGTTAAATAATTTTTTTTATTTTTAACATCGGTTTTTAGGATAACCGATGTTAATTTGCTTTAAAATTTTCAATTATGTCACCGCGTCTTTTTTAACATCGGTTTTTCCAGAACCGATTTTAAACGAGCGATGTTAAATGTCTTTTCTGTAGTAGTGAATATCATTCAACTTAAAAAATAAAGAACATTTTATCAAAAAATGACTCAATTCATATTGAGGGGTAAAATGGTCATTTCTGTTATTCAGATAATTCATTCAGAAAAGAAAGAAACAACAAAATATTTTTTCAAATCAGACAAATTAATCTACCCAGACAGCTTAATTCATTCAGAGATTAATGAAAAAAAGGTAAACAGACCATTCATCTGTTTTAGTGGGAATACAGGTGCATTTATAATATCGTCTTTCTAATATTTTCTTGACGATTTTTATGATTTATAAGTTTAAAAAAAAAGTAGCAAGTAATTTTGTTATATTATTATACAATTATAACAGAATAGAGATAATATTTTTTCCGTCCCTTATAAATGTTCTTATTTTGTTATTTTACTCCGTCCCTCAAAAGCGTTTTCTATTTCTGGAAACTAACACACACTTGTTCCTAATATATGTGCTCATTTTTTCTACTCATCCACTTACTTACCTAATATTTCATTTAAACTCGTGCCCAAGAAGTACGAGAACACTTATAAAAATAAGAAATACATTGTGAGACTAAAAATTAAAAATAACGGAGACTAAAAATAAGAAATACAACGGAGACTAAAAATAAGAAATACATTGTGAGACTAAAAATTAAAAATAAAAAACAACATTACAAATACTAAAAAAAAAAAAAAAAAACGCAACTTCACTCCGTGCTCACCACCACTCGACCCTTCGACCACGGACCACCACGGACCACACGCAGTGGTGTGCGTCCGTGGTGGTGAGAACGGCCGTTCGACCACGGACGACAACGGAGGGGCTGCGTATGCTCTAAGGGAAGGAGAAAGAGAGTGGTCTTTTTTCCATTCATCTACATACTTACCTAATATATTCATTTACTATATTTATCACAAGAGTGTGTATTTAAATTAGTTAATTTATACCTCTTATCATTTTTGCCTAATTTCGGCCTCTCAATATCGTTGACCTCATCTCAACTACTTATTATTTTTAATTTAAGTTCGACCCTTAGCATATTGACCTAATCTCGGCCTCCCAATATGGATGGCCTAAGCTCAACCTCTTATAATTTTGGCTAAACTCAACCTCTCAGTACCATTGGCCCCCGCACGACCTCTTATCACTTTGGACTTTCGGTATCGTTGGCCCAAGCTCGGCCTCTTATCGTTTTAGCCTCAGTTTTTCCTTTTAGCACCTTCGCTTGAGATCAACATTTCCAGTATCTTGGCCACGAGTCAACCTATCAGCACCTCGAATTTAAGATCTCCCAAACTATATCATGTTCGAAATGGCATGCCTACAAGCCCTTTAATGTGTTCTCGAATCTATCCATCATCTACAAATTAGTCGACCACATCTCAACTTGTCATATTCTACTTCACTGGAGCTTAACCTTCGTACTTGTGATTTGATATTGAAGAAGCATCTTTAATATACTCTACTCGGTCTCATTCTTTACTCGACTAGAGTAGGGGAAACTAGAATGTAAAGTAGGGGAAACTAGCTGATATAACCTAAAATATATCTGCCTAATTTATTATGATTCATCTCAAAACACCGGAGCAAGTCGGATTACTGTAGACCCGGCTAGATATATGAAGGTCCATCAGGTACTACCGAGCTAGATGAGCCGGTCTCAGCTCGCAGAACGGAGCTCGGATTCTAGCTCTACTAGTGTAGCTCGGCCTTCACGAAGCTGGACGAGCCCAGTAGATCATCCGATCAGGTCAGCTCGCCCCGACCTACGAATATTCTAATAATATTTCATAATGAAAGGTCACGTGCTTACAAAGAAAGGACCATTACTTGGTAGAATTAAGCATAGGGTTCAATGTCCTCGCATTCCGACCCTAATCTCTACAACTCCTCGTATACTATAATGATTTTAGCTCTCTTAATAAGATTCCAACTTGATCGTTGGAGTGTCCACCACGAGATTCTTCCAGACGTGGTTTTGCAGGTTGACCCGATTCGTGAACAAGTAGAGAAGCGGTTCAACCGAATTCTTAGTGGCCGATCCATTTGGATTCATCAAATATGTAAGTTGGTGCGATGGTGAAAATTGTGATGTATTTATAAAGAGAAAAATCATTTTTATTGGACACGATCCACCCGGAGCGCGGGCCCAAAAGTCACCTATCCCATTATGGACAAGGTGGCCAAGTCAAAGTGGCAGCTCCTTCAATTTTTTTCAATTTTTTTCAATGGGGGCTCTGCTTGCCAGAATTCAAATTTCAATTTTTTTATTACTTTATGTTGTATTTATTATATATTAGTAATATAGTAACGGTCTGCGGGCCTGGGCCGGGCAAATTTCAATATTGTTTGCCTTTGAGTTTCTTTAACTTTTCCAACTCGGGATTTGATTATTCCCTAAAGTCTATCTTCATTTAACTATAGAAGTCTATCATCATGCTTTGTTCACGGATTATAATCGCAATTTATAACGAAAGTTGTGTCATATAGAAAAACACGAACTTTTATCCGAAAAATTAGTACCTGAAGCAATAAACCAATGTACAATACAAAGATTGAAACAGCTACGGGTGAAAATAGTGTTGAACATTAAAATCACCACATGAAAACATGTTTAGCTACACCAAAAAAATTCCACGCGCTTTAATTATATGCATTAATCTGTAGAATCCAACAAACAGACCTTGTTGAAAGGAGTAGCATCCAAGAAGCAATATATCGAAGATCGGAACTCGTACGAATTGGGAGCAGTGGGGATAACATTAATCCAATCATTGTCAACCTTCTCAACATGTGAATTACAGCCAGGAACAGCTACGAACTGAAGCTTGTTCGTCTGTCTTGTTAACTTCCTTAGGAAACTCATGGAGAATATCACATCGAAATCTTCTTCCCACGAGATGTCTTTGAAAAGGCGGATTCCAACATTTGCTTTGTGTGAATCAACGAGGCCAAGAAGTGGGTTCAGTGTGTGCCCATTCTCACGTTTCTGATCGACTTTGCAAGCCTGCGGGGGGGCGAAACCGCAAGTCAATTTCATTGACATATAGTTATGGGTGGTCGTGAAGAAAATCAGCCTTCTGCTGAATTTAGACAAGTTAACATTTATATGCAGTAGAAAAACATGGTAATAGAAAGATCGAAATTTTGAAACCCGAGATCTTCCAGTTTTATCAGAGATCAATTAGAGAACCTACCCCAGAGATTTAGTTTAGTTACAAAAGACTTCTGTTATTATACAAGATTACCCAAGAATAAAAATAAAAAAAATCCTTAAAGTATATCAACCATCCTCCTCTTAAGGGTGCCATTTGTAGAATAGAAACAAAGATCATGAGGGTATATCAACCATCCTCCTCTTAAGCCGAATCTCAAGGTTATATTTGTAGTTACAATAAATTAAGTTAGGGAAGAAAAACAATCTACGAAAAGAGAAGGGGGAGTCAATTTGGACAAGGAAAATGATGAATTTGTAAGCCAAAATGGCAAAAATGTTTTTTCGATAACAAAGCAGAGATGTTAAACCATTCAGTACATGCGTCTAACCTCAATATACTCAACGCCCATTTCACTGAGTTGATCTAACAATGATTCATGGGATGAAAATAAGCTAATCACAGACCCAGATCCAATTGGTCGTTGGAGAATTTCCCATGGTGACTTCATCAGTATCTTATGTCCTCCAACCGTGCTACTAACAAGCGGAAGCTTCTCTTCTTCCAAAAACCAGACCTATTAAAAGATCCAATACCAAAAATGCACGAGCAAGAAATGCACACCATATATAAGTGTGTGATTCATTTGTCATTTAGATGTTTGATATTGAAGTGTTGTCCATTATAAAAAGTTAACAAATACTGCATCTACAGTTTCTTTTCCTTTACTTTTCTTTTTTTGACGCTATATTAAAGCACAACAGTAACTGTTCTTGACGCAAGATTGCCCAATTTTAGGCATTTGGAAAATCTTGTTAGAAGAATATCATGCTCACGGCTAAATCAGCAATTAACTTTTGAAGGTAAAGACTCATATGAGACCGTTTTGTCACGCGCCTAGATTTTCTCCCTGATCTAGATGTCGCGCGGCCTAGCAACCCGCTTGTCGTCTAAAACTCTTCCACAAGTTGGTCAAGATATTTCGACATAGTGAAGAAATGTACAAGGCAACATATAAGGAAAACCTTGTACAGTATAACCACGAAAATATCTTACAAGTGAGATTTAAGTAGATCAGACTTGGGAGATATCGGTGGATGCTTGTAAATGACAAGCCATTGTCTATTTATACTACTCCTATCCTAGTTCTAGACGATTCTCATATCATGTAATTTTCTAGATCTCTAACTTTATTAATCTATTTACATGATAGCCACAATCTAGGGAGCTCCACGCAACTCTACATTACAAGATTAACCCTAACATACCACTATGACCAAAAGGAAAATTTTATTGGACTGATATAAGACCAGCGTTATTATATGGGATAAAATCTTGGGCACCAAAGACAAGTCACATTCATAAGATGAGTGTGGCGGAGACGGCATGCTTCGTTGGATATGTGATGAAACCAAAAGAGATAGTGAAGAACCAAAAAATTCATTCTATGATAGGTCGTACACCCATTGAAGACAAGATGCAAAAGCATAGTTTATAATGGCTCAGCCATGTACCACGTAGGCTTATAGATGCACTTATCCGTCAATTGGAGTCGGTGGACTTCGCCACTTCGGTACCCTTCTAGAAGAATATGGGGAGACGAAAGAAGATGGGGCTAGAAATCATACGTAAAGACATGAGGCTAAGAGATTTAAGTGAAGATTTACTTGAGAGACCACGTGGAGATGATTAACATATGCACAAGACCAGACCTACTTAAGTTTTTGGTTCATGTAGCTGATTCATCGGGGTACACTCCGTTTGTTTGTTTTTTATTTAGTTGTTTTTTGTTCGGGGGGGGGGGGGGTTGCTCTTATAATCTTTTATTAGGGGTTTCTTAAGCATTTTCAGGTTTTTATTTTATTTTGTCATTTTGTTTCACGGTTCATGTTTTGGTATTTCAGTTTCAATTTTAGTTTTTCTTTAGTTATCTATTTTTTTGTGGTTCTTTTATTTTTCTAGTTTTAAATCTAGTTTTAGGGAACCAACCTCACAGTGGACCAATCTATCAAGTGTCACAGGTAGACCGAATGTTTGCGAACAAAAGCTCTTTTGAGCTTGTTCGAGTTCGATTAGGGCTTATACATTTAATATACGAGTCGAGCTCGAACAAAAGATTAGGCTTGTTTGTTAGCCGGATGAACACGAGCCTATTAGCGAATATTAACGAGTGTTCACGAATATTAATTTAAAATAAAATTTATATATTAAATATATACATATATCTTCAAAATTATAGTAATGAAAAATATTTTTTTATTAAAAATGTAGATTTAAATAAAACATTTCTTTCTATGAAAAAAAGTCCCAACATTCAAAATCGAACAGTCCGAATTCAAGTTAACGAACAGTTCGAATAAGCTCATTAAATTAAATGAGTCGAACACAAACGAACTTGAACTTTACCAACAATTAGACAGATGAATTCGAACATTAATTTTCGCTCGAATATTTTACGAACGAACTCGAACAGTGTTCTAAAATAGTTGAATTCAAGCTCGAAATTCTCAGGCTCGGTTCGCTTCGACTCGATTACAGCCCTAGTCAGAGGACACCTACTCATTCTGAAATTAAACCCTTTAAAAGAAGATTTATTTCATTATAGGTTTCATAGAAAACCAACACCTAATAGAAAATTGGCACCCAGATAGCAAAAACTTCACCTAAATTTTTCACGTGATCATTACCAATATGGACGCAGATGGCTGCTTGAGTTAACTGTATACATATACCATTTAATTACAAGAAAGTGCAGCATACAAGTAAAGCACATATGCCATATCTAAACAAGTATCAGATTACTATAATCAATAGAACCATATATCCAACCTTTACTGGATCGAATGCAAAGTAGTCATGATCTACGAACATATCTCGCAGAGAATTGACTGAACCAGCAGAACTGACCAATATCAGAGGCACCATTATGCGGTCTTCAATCTGCAATCAGCAAAACGATGATTCAGGCAGCTCATCTTTTAACAATGCTTTGACGACCGAGACCGAACTGTGCTCGGTCTGTCCAATTGTGTACTGGTGATCAGTTTCAGTTTGGCGGCAATAAACCAAAGATACACTTAAACTGATCAATGACCGGCCAATAAACAGTCAAAAGTCGGTCATTTTTATTTTTATTTTTCAGTTTTTATTCTTTTTTGTTTAAAAAAAGCAAGTTTAAACTTGGTATATGATCATATATTATGAGACTATTTGGGTTTGGACAATGATAGGAATGCTTTAGCGAATTATGCCAGTTATTTGCCTTTAAAATTTGATACCCCGTACATAACAAGCTACTCTATTATATTACCATCTCCCAGAATTAACAGTTATGATACCGGTCTTCTGAACCAAGGTACTGATTTTTAAACTAAAAACATAAAAAACTGGAATGCGATAAAAATGCCTAATGGTTATAATGTATAGATAATCGATAATTAAATTTATGTTATATAATCAATTAAGAAATAAACTTGTCTAGACATTACCTTAACAAATCTCTCGTCATCATCTAGTAATGCTTTTACAAGCAGACATGAATTCTCATTCCCCAAGGAATGAGCCCGATTGGTATTAGAAATCTTTTCAGTTTCCTCCAATACTAGAACAATAGCAGCTTTTCCATTAGAAGTCAGAAGGCAACTTTCCCTTTGCAATCTGCAATATGGATTAGAAAGCATCCTGTTTCCAGCAGAACCGGGATTATCATATACTCTTAGAGTGTTGGATCTTGGCACAGCACTCAAAATATGAAGCATATCCGACCTGATAGGTAAATGAATAGATGCAAAATATCAGAATATTAACCAACGTTTGGTTCACAAAAATAAGCTAAACAAGGGAAGAAGCTGAAGCCCATAAAATCAATAGGTCTTATCATGAGTAATGTGAGAGAAACAACTTTTGTTACTCCAATTTCATTTTTTTAAAAAGGACCATAACACGAAGTATTTCCTGATGGTTTCCACTTTCAACACTGAAAGATCAGAAAATCCTGCTTTGGATACAGGTTCCACTCTTAAAATTTCTCTCCCCTGCTTCGTGCTCCACATAATAAGTTTACGTGTTTCCTAACACCTACAGGATCGGAAGGAAAAAGAATAGTTATTCCTGTTCTGGGAACACAGATTTGACTGTTTTTTCAAGTTTTTCTATGTTCGCATTTTCACTCTAGTCTATTGGGCTCCACCAAAATTATCATTCTTGGTTTCTTTCAGCTTCTTCTCTTTCCTCAGGTTCAATAGTTGTTGTTTTTTGATGCCATCTTCTTTAACTCCCATCAAAAAAGTAAGAAGTTGGAAAGAGAAAGAAATAGGTATATAAACATAATTGAAAATAAAATAAATATATAAATAGATGGTTTATTACTTTCCAATTAGGCATTGTGACAGCAAATGACAAAACAGTGGCAAACTCAGCGCACAAAATTTCTGAATTGAGAACCATGCATATAAATAAAGTTTTTATATAGTCAATGGAGGGGTAGGACTGTGGGTGGGGGAGGAGAGGTCATCACCCTGTAAATGGGATTAAAGTTTATAGCGTCTGCAGTGTTTTCAGTTGCAGGAACGTACGTAGCTTTCTTGTACAGAATTGTTTAGCACAAAATAGGTAGCACATAGCGTAGGCAATTTAAACATGACAATTTTTAAGTAAAAATATAAAATAATATTCCTATATAAGAACAATAGGTATATAACCAGAGCAAATAGCCATGAAATAATTTCAAATAAACAAAACAACCTAAAATTCTTGTAATCATCCAAAATAAAAAACCCAAATAAGCAATATTAAAAGAAGCAGAAGAGAAGCAGTAGAGAAGCAGGCCCGTTCAATTCGCAGAGGAAGAAACCAAAGAAGACAGTCCCGATGAAAAAAGATAGAGAGAGATCGCCAGAGGGAGACAGGCCTGTTCGATTCTGGGAGGGATAGAGAAGGAGATCGACCGATGAAAAAACCCGCTTCAGCGAAATATTTTTCGCTCGTTTAAGTTCTGTCCCAGGTCGCCCCTTTAATTTCTGTCATGTGTGCCGCTGAAATTTAAGGGAAGGATTTAATTAATTAGGGTTTTCTAAATTTACCCTAATAGCACACAAAAGCGTGCGACTGCGGAAATTGCGCGGGCAATTGCGTGTTTGCTTTGCCACGGGCAGAAGGCGTGCACAAAATAGGAGCCAGAGTATCTGGCCGTGCGCTTTGTAGCGTTTCTTTTTTTTTTTTTTTGGGGCGCTAAAGCACGCAATTGGCCGCAATCAAAAACACTGATCGTCTGGGACCTCCTACAAATGAAATGCTTTATGAGGGTAAAGTGGGTACCAACTAGATCTCTCTATTCAGTGTGTCGATCAGTGGGGAGAACCTACTGGACACCATTCTTAATGAAATCAACAGGGCACATCCATCTACAGAAAATTGACCAGTTAGGGAAGACAACCTAATAGGGCAAAACTGTAACTTTTCTTCCTCCATACTCCCTGTACAAGGTCACTCATGCCCAAAAATAACGTTAATTGTTAACTTTAATTTAATGCAAGAATAATAGACTCAAACTGAATTTTCTATTTTTAGTTTGATAAACCTTATTTCAGGCTTACTGAATTATATTTAATTGTGATATTTTAATTACAAATAAGATTTACGCACCAAGAATAATTGGTACAAATTATAGATAATAGATAGTGCAAATTCTTGTCGAGGTCTCCTTTTACACTGCACACTTATCGAGCCATTAAAGGGGCTCTCCTTTTACTGCACACGTATCAAGCCATTAGACTTTACAGGGAGTCTCAGGGACAAATGTTTTAAATTCAGTTTCCCCATTTCAACACCATTAAATCAAGCCTCTGGCATAGAATTTGCTTGATGGGTTTAGCTGGTGTTGTGACAGCTATTATATCATACATCCTGGAGTTAGGAAGTACATTCCACTCACAAGATCCATTAAAGGTTCATTAGTTTGTCATTGGGTTAGCTATCTTTTAACATAATGTTTGTCAATTTTTTGAAGGTTGAGTAATTTTAAGTGGATGTTCATTGTTTTTACCATAGATTCATTATTATTTAAATTGAATATTAATTTGATTATAATTGAGTGTTCATTATTTTCGTTAGATTGAGATCCAATTCGGTTCTATGCCCATTAGATCTACAATGGAAGCCATTTTTCTACTAAGGAGACAGGTGAACATTATAGGGACAAGCAAAAGGATTTTCATATGGTGTTCATTGACTTGAAAAAGGCGTATGACCGAGTCCCTTGAGGTATTCTTTGGAAGCTTTTGGGAAAGAAAGGAATTTGTGTTGCGTATATCGAAGCAATCAAGGACACGTATGATGAGGTGGTGACGTCGGTCAAGACGAGTGGGGAAGAGTAAAAAGTTCCCCACTACTATTGGACTATACCAAAACTCTGCTTTGAGCCCTTATTTGCTTTGGTTATGGACGAACTCTTCTCAAGACGATGTGCCATGGTGTGTGTGCTATTTGCGGATGATATTATGTTAGTGGACGATACGAAAGCATGTGTTATTGCAAGTTGGAGATATGGAGAGAAGCATTGGAAAATAAAGGATTTAAAATAAATCGTACTAAGATGGAGTATATGCATTGTACTTTCTACAAGAACAGGGGTGTAAGTGTTACATAAGTAGCTATTGGAGCCCAGTAGATTCTTGGAAAGGACAGGTTCAAGTGTTTGGGCTCAACTTTTCAAAGTGGCGGGGAATTGGATGCGGATGTTCGTCATAGGATCCGAGCAGGATGGAACAACCGGAGAAGTGCATCGGGAGTTCTATGTGATAAAAATGCTCCTAAGAAGGTCAAGGGTAAATACTACAAGATGGAAATTAGACCAGCGATGCTTTATGATCGGAGTGTTGGCCAGTGAAGTACCAACATGTACAAAAGATGGTGGTGGCAGAAATGAGAAAGTTAAGGTGAGTGTGTGGAGTCACCCGCGGAGACAAAATTAGAAATGAAGTGATCCGGGACAAGTTAGGGGCGGCCCCTATTAAAGACAAAATGAGGGGAAATAGACTAAGATGGTACGGCTATGTGCAATAAGACCGCTAGAGGCTCCAGTGAGGAGGTGTCGTACTATAGACATCAAACAGGGTCAAAAGAAGAGAGGGCAGCCGAAAAAGTTGGAGAAAAACTATTAGACGGGACATATGCAGCAGATGAACTTAACAGAGGAGATGACCCAACATAGAGCTGATTGGAGACGTCATATCTAGGGATGGCAAAATTGACTGTGAGTCCGGGTACCCGCGGGTATTTACCCGAAGAGGTCTATTTCGGGTAGTCATTTTCGGGTCCGGGTCTGGGGAGGGTAGGGGGAAAACCCGAGGGTCTGGGGTGGGTCTGGGTATACATATACCCATCCCCGTAATATTTTGATGCATCGATATTTTGATGCATATATTGCATATTTTAATGCATTGAAATTTTGATGCACGAAATGCATATATTTCATGCATAATTAGTACAAAATTCATGCATAAATTAGTACTGTAAAGTACTGCATCTAATATTGGTACTGCATAGAACGCGCCACTATATATATATATATATATATATATATATATATATATATATATATATATATATATATATAGAGAGAGAGAGAGAGAGAGAGAGTCAGGTTCAAACGAGAATGCTAACTATTTAAGAGAATACGAGAATGGTCACCCATGTACAAAATCATATATGATTCACGCACAAAATCATATATATATATATATATAATTATAAAGAAAAAATTATTTTATATGCATCTCTCATTCAAGTTAGATTTTCTAACAGCGCTCATTTTATTTACTTAAAATTAGTATTGTAAGGACTAAAGATCCATTTATTTAATTAGTTGGATACAAGAGTAATAAAACATGAGAAAATCTAAATTTGTTACTTAAATATTATTAATTTTTATTTTAAGGTTTATATAAATCAACAACAACATTACCCCAATGCCTCAATGGCTCCCGCAAAAAGCGGGGTAAGGGGGGATCGGATGTACGCAGCCTTACCCCTGTCTTAAGGTTTATATAAATAAATAATTTAAAAAACAATGTGGGTACCCGTGGGTAAACTGCACCTTTTCTTGGTGAATTCATTGTTGTATACTTTGATGATATAATTGTGTACAGCAAAGATGCAGAAGAACACACTCAACATTTGAGAACAGTACTTGAAGTGTTGAGAAGTCATGGGAAGTTGGAGAAGTGTGAATTCTTTTCTCCATAAGTGGTCTTTCTTGGTTATGTTGTTTCTAAAGATGGAATTTCAGTGGATGAATCAAAGGTGACAACAATCAAATCATGGCCAGTACCTACGAATGCAACAGAGGTAAGGAGTTTCCATGGCCTTCATTTTACAGGAGGTTTGTCAAGAATTTCAGCACTATTGTTGCACCTCTCACGGAATGTATCAAACAAGGCTCTTTCAAATGGACTCAGTCTGCCCAAAATGCCTTTGAGAAGATCAAAGAATGTTTGTGCACGTCACCTATCTTGGCCCTCCCACATTTCAGCCAATTGTTTGAAGTTGAATGTGACGCAAGTGGAGTTGGCATTGGGGCTGTTTTGCTACAACAGCACCTATGACAAAGAGTTCTATGCTATTATACGTGCCCTAAATCATTTGAGTCATTACTTGAGGCCAAAACAGTTTGTTCTACATTCTGATCATCAAGCCTTGAGGCATATAAATGGCCAAAACAAGTTGAATCCAAGACATGCAAAATGGGTGGAATTTCTCCGATCATTTATCTTGGTTTCAAAGTATAAAACAGGAAGTTCTAACATTGTTGCACATGTCCTCTCAAGGAATGCCATGCTTACTGTTCTTGGGGCAAGAGTGCTAGGCTTTTCTTTCATTAAAGAATTGTACCTAGATGATCCAGATTTTTCTGAACGAGCTTATTTCATCCAAGACTGCAAAGAACGAGCTTGTGGTTCTTATTTCATCCAAAACGGGTTTCTTTTCAAGAACAACAAACTTTGCATTCCTAAGGGATCCATAAGGGAGTTACTAATTAGAGGCACACGGAGGAGGATTGGCCGGTCATTTTGGCATCAACAAAACCCTTGGTGTATTGCAAGAACATTTCTGCTGGCCACACATGGAAGGTGATGTTACTACTCTTATTGCTAGATGTGCAACATGTCATCAAGCTAAAAGCAAGTTTCACTGAGGCTTGTATACCCCTTTACCTGTCCCTACTCAACCATGGGAAGATATTTCTATGGACTTTATTGTGACTTTGCCTCGTACGTAACGTGGGAAAGATGCTGTCATGGGTGGATCCTTTCTCCAAAATGGCACACTTTGTTCCATGTCACAAAACAGATGATGCCATTCATGTTGCTGATTTGTTCTTTAAAGAAACTGTACGTCTTCATGGAGTCCCTAAAACCATAGTTCCTGATAAAGTTGTAAAGTTCTTGAGCTACTTCTGGAAATCATTATGGAAGTTATTGGGCACAAAGTTACAGTTCAGCACTGCTTATCATCCGCAAACGGATGGACAAACAGAGGTAACCAATAGAATACTCACAACCTTGCTAAGAAGTATGATGAGCCAGTCTTTGAAAGATTGGGATATCAAACTTTCCTTTGTTGAGTTTGCTTATAACCGATCTCCAACTTATGCTACTGGAAGCACACCGTTTGAAGTGAACTATGGAGTGAATCCTCTCACCCCTATTGATCTGGTAACTGCCTAAGGGTGGTGAAGCTCACTTTGAGGCATCAACCCGAGCCAAAGAAATGAAAAAGATTCATGAACAAGTCAAAGCAAAGATTGAGCATGTCAATGACTTATACAAGAAAAAGGCCAAACAAACATCGCAATAAGGCTCTCTTTAAACCTGGAGATCTCGTATGGTTGCACTTGGTTGCACCTAAGGAAGGAAAGATTTCCTTCGAAGAGGAAAAACAAGCTAATGGCAAGAGGAGATGGACCATATAAGGTGTTGGAAAGGATTGGAGATAATGCCTACAAACTGGAGTTACCAGGGGATACAAACATATCAGCAACTTTCAATCTTGGAGATCTCTCTCGTTATCTTGAAGATGGTCCGCTAGAAGATTTGAGGGCAAATCCTACCCAACAGGTTGATGCAGGGGCATCCGTGCCATTTTCAGCTAATACAAAGTCAGCCCATTTCATGACTCCAGCTAGGGGTGTATTTCGAACCAAACGTTCGTGAAACTTTCGCGAAAATGTTCGGTCAACGTTCAGTTCGCGTTCGGTTCGGTCAAATTCGAACAGTTCGCGAACACGAACCGAACACGAACAAAATAATATATGTTCGTTAGTTCGCGAACAAAGGTTTTTTTATATATTTATTAATAATTTTAAAATAATTAATAAATATAATTAATAATTTAACAATAATTAATAAATATATATACAAAATAAAACCTACCATTCCAAAATCCTTAATTTCTAAAATTATCTTGTCTTTTTATTTGTTTAATTATTATTGCTTGTACTTTTTTTATCTTAGAACACAAACGAACGATCAAAACGAACCGAACAATCGAACGCTAACGAACGAACACGAAATATGTGAAATTTTAACGAACCGAACACGAACAAGTGGTTTGCAATTTTATCGAAAACAAACACGAACCGAACGAACTGAATCCTTAACGAACGAACGTTCTTTAAAGTCACCGTTTGGTTCGTTCGGTTCATTCGGTTCGAAATACACCCCTAACTCCAGCTCACCTTGAGCCTGATTTAGAGTGTTATTTTGGGTTCAAAACACTTAAAGAACGAAGTATAATTTTCTGGCAGCCCAAAGGAGTTGAAGAGTCATCCTAATCAACTCATTAAAAATTTTTGGCAGCCCAAAGGAGTTGAAGAGTCATCCTAATCAGCTCATTATTGCTTCACTAAATGCTTCATTATTGCTTCATTAATGGTCTTTAATTGTCCTTTATTTATTTTCCAGCTTTTGGGTTTCCTTTAGTCTTTTCATTTTTCCAAGAGTTATGTTTGTTTTGTTTTTTCAGCCCTATATAAGGACTCCAAGTTGTAGCAGAAAATTATCGTTTGAATAATAAACTTACAAAGCTTGTGAAGCTGTTTTGAGTGTTCATACACGAAAGGAGTCGATTCTTAATTGTTATTAGTTTGGTGATGTTGCTTTATCACTAGTATCATCAACCTTCGCCAATTTGGTTAATCTTCGTGGTGTTTAGTTACTTTATCCTTGATCTAATCAGATTGTCATCTTTACCCTAAGTCGTATTCCTCTTATTTCTCTTTTACCCACCCACCTATGCATCAATTATAGTGGTCAATCAGTAGTCCAAAATTAGTTATCACTATAAATTCATGCAAAAATCAAAGGGGCCAAGTTTTATATTAAATGTTCGCCCGTCGCAACCTTCATATGGAGGAGAAAGATGAAGTCTGAAACTTGTCATCATCACAAGTGGAAAAAGGATATCATGACACATGGATAAGTTGAGGTAGTTGCTATAGTCATGTCCCAGTACAGGATTGATGTTGTAAAATCAACGTGTACGTCATGGAGCATGACCGTATATATATAAATCACACTAAAATCAAAATATCCCCTGCTCGTCTACACACCTGACAAGTTTGCAGAAATCTTGCTCAAAAATACTCTAAACAACTAAGGGTTAGTATTTATCATGAACATGTTTTGTATCTTTTGTTATATCTTGATATTTGCTTCTGTTATACAACGTGCCTCGTGTGAAAAGATACTTTTAAGATAAGTAAACATACAAAAATTAAAGGGGGCAATTGTAATAAATATTTTAAGGGGGAATTTTTAATTTCATAGTAGGAATTTATAATTTTGAAAAATAACTTGATCCTTTTTACATAAATTATTTGGTTGAAATATGAGGATCAGTTGTCAGAGTCCTCCCTTTCTATAAAGAATCTAACTTTTGCATCGTCTTTTATAAATAAATCATAGTACTAATTTATAAATCCTATTTGTAAGTTGTAACTGAAACAATCACATGAAATAAGGTTTACCAAATTAAAAAAAAAAAAAATCTAGTTTGACTCGATACTGTTCTTATCTTAGATTAAAATTCAGAATCAATGTTATTTTTGGGCAAGAGTAGACCATATACAACCATATGGAGATAGAGAAGTTGCAGGGCTTGGTTTATTAAGTTGCCTTCCTCAAAAGCCAGCAAATTTTCTGGATGTGCTTTTGTTCATTTGATTAGTAACAACGTTCAATCATTCCAACAACAACAGGTTGGCCCCATCATCGATACCCTAAATAGAGATCAACCTAGTTCCCGTTTTACCCTCGTAAAACATTACCAGTATATCATTTGTGTGAGAAGATCTCATGATACAGTAAAACCTCAATAAATGAATATTCGATAAACGAATAACCTCGTCAAATGAATAATTTTCTGCGGTCCCAACTCTTTATAACATGTTCAAAATTTCTCTCGATAAATGAATATTTTTCTCCAGTCCCGACCATATTCATTTATCGAGGTTTTATTGTACAAACTCTAATCCAATTTATGACCCCCTCCACTCCATTGACTCTACAGAAGATCTATTTGTATGCATGGTATTCGAAAAAAATGTGTGATGTTAATTTCAAACAGCTCCGCTCGTTTGCCACTATTCTTGATGTTTTCTGCCACCAATGACCAATTGGAAATAATAGCCCATTTGTTTATTTATTTATTTATTTTGGTTTTTTAATATGTGTATTTACTTCTTTCTTTCTCTTTCTCAACCTCATACTTTCTGATACGAGTTAAACGAGATGAGTCGGGTGACATCAAAAAACAATAACTCTTGAACCTCGTGAAAGAGAAGAAACTCAAAAGGATCAAGAATGAGAATTTTGGTGAAGTCCAATGACAAACTCACCATATAGTCCGACTATAGTGAAAATTGAGCAGTGGACAAAGAACCTTAAACAACCTTAGAAAACAGTCAATGTATTTCTTTTTCAAACATTTCTGTCAGGGGGGCTTAATTGTCAATAATCTATTTGTACCTTGTAGAGGGGGCCTCACTACTCTATTTATACCTTGTAGAGGGGGTCTCAATGTTGATTAGGCAAATTCAAATATTAAGAAGAGGTGTACCTTGTAGAAGGGATCTCAATACTTTCCAGAGCCTGTTGAAGTAATTTTGATTTCACCCTCACTATCTGATTTGCAAGCAAGCTCTTTTGGTCTTTCTCTCCGTGTTTAAACCCATGAAACACATGTTGTTGTTCCATTTCACATAGTTTCTTTTTGGCTGATATCAAGCGTCTTTGGAACTTTTTTCTTTCTTTCCATTCCTGATGGACGAAACAAATATGATTAGAACAAAAAGTGTTCGTTTACATTTTTCATCTTTTTACTTCTTATTTTATATTAATGTTGTTGTTTTTTGATTTTCGTTTTTGTCCTATTTCACTTGTCAAAGTGAACCAAAATCAGAATATGCATCATAGCCAAGATGAATATGTGAATAAATGAAACAGCATATATAAAATGCAAAAAGCAAAGAAGGAATGTATATGCCTCACAAGCTCGCGTCTTTCTTTCTTGCTCCTGTCATCGGAGCGAATATTTAACTCTAGGAGCCCATTTGGAGGTGTAATCAACATCTCTCTTTCTTCCATATCAACTATTGGAACAATTGCTTGAACAAATGGAACCCACACTAGTGGACCAGAATCACGTTCCCCAGTTTTTGACTTTTGAATAGGAAAATTCCTAACCGAGCTAAGCTTCACATGCAGAAGATCATGCGCTCCATTGTTGAAGACATCGACAACAGTTCCTATTGGTTCCCTGGATTCCTATAGCATTCGGTTTAGTGGAAAATGCTAGGGTGAAAAAAAATCAAGAACTGAAAAGATAATAAAAAATAAAGTCATGATCACGCAAATTTTCTTCCAGTGTTCGTATAATTCTTCGCACGAAGGAGATATGGCAAAATCACACACCTTAAGGATAACTCTCATTCCAATAAGGTCATTGTTATAGTACTCGCCCTCATCTAGAACTGGTCTATCTTGATCTGTCACCAATATCGTCGACCCAACAAGTTTTCGTGCCTGAATAAAAAACAGCTAAGCATCATACTTCTGCCTGCATATACATTCTACTCAACTAAAATTCAGATTCTCGGCAGACCTGTTCCACTGTGTTGATGTCAGTAAATTTTACAATCCAACTTTGTCCAGAGTGCCCTCGGCCCTCCACCAGATCAATTTCTTTAACAGTCTCAGTTCCTGACACTTGCTGCTTCAACCATCTTGTTCCTGGCTATAGAAAAAAATGAAATGAACCGCATTCAGACAAATGTGTTTTGGTCTAATATGGTAATTTTATTTTCTCCAATTTTTTTTTCTATTTCTAGTTATTTGGCCTCATATAATTGATAAAATTGTGATATATTTTTATTATTTGTACCTTGGAAAATCGGAGGTCGGGAAAATCTGTGCTCGGTTTTACCCGAACCTCTCCTTGGAAGCCATGAACACCACAAATGTAACCAGTCTCCACAAAGCCTAGTGCAGATGAATTAGTCTCAAGCTGGAAGTGGAAACGCAATATGCACATAAAACGCAAAGAGAAATTTACAATGAGAATCCGACGCACAAAGATATCTCTAGGCACATGACTGCTCTATCATCTAAGACAAACCAATTACTTTCGGCGGCATCCCTTTCTCAAGCATTGGCAACAGAACCAAATAACAATATCATGCAAGTATAAACTTCCAATAGTTAAACATAATCAGGTATAAACAAGTCTTCAGATAAGCTAACCGTAGCCGCATTATATAAGAAACTCAATAATCAAACACTCCCCAAAAGCTTTCAGCCGCCAGGGGTATCCGCACATGTATCGTGCATTCGTAAGCAACTAAAATATCACTAAGGTTTAGTCTAGTCGAATCTCTTTCGAAGAGTGAGTTGCAAGGACGGTTTCTAGGGCCAATTTGAAAGGGGAAAAAAAAAAAAAGCTAAAATGTCGACGACGCCATGAAATCAATCAAGATAAACCTCTAACAACAGTATCACTACATCCCGCAAAATCATAAATCAGTAAAAAGTGAATTTAGGGGGCACATATTTAAAGTCGGAATACATAACCCCAAACGATATTACCAGTGGAATTAACAATAGAGCGAGATGGCGGGCGTATGTGCAAAGAATTCAATGGTGATTTACTGGGAAATGAAAAGGCAGGGCCCGAATTGATTTGATTTCTTCCTCTGAAATATGTAAGTGAGAGGGGGATGCAATTTGAAGAACAGCAGATAATCGAAGAGCTCTGCATATCTCTGCGCGTTTTCTGAAATAATACTGGTAACAGAGAGTTTATAATGATGATAAAATCAGCATCAACAGTTGATGCATTGGGTACAAGTCATTATGCACATGTCACTCCTGAATTTTTAAATTCCAAAACTGAAAACAAACTTCGACATTTTTTTAAGGATTCGTCCATATTTAGAATCTCTGTATACAAAATTTTGGTCATTCTAATTTTGACGAATAGTAAGAATATTTATTTGTTGGGAGATGAAAAATTTTACTTCCACCTTTCTATATTAGATTATTTATTTGATTTTTTTTGGTTAAATTTTTTAAAGTTTGACCATAAATTTATAAAATATATATTTAATATTGATGTGATATTATTAGAAATATATTTATCATAAAATGTATGTTCTAAAATATTATGATTTTTATAATTTTATGATTGCAATATTATAAATAATCATGAGTAAAAGTGTTGTCAGTTTGACCAGAAAAAAGTCAAATGGGTAATCAATTCTGGGACGGATTGAGTACTTTTTACTATAGATATCAAATCATATCTTAGAAAATAGATATATTGTAATAATATATAGTGTTTAATTATATTATTTAAAGATCAAAAATGAGCTAGGGGAGCCTTTATAACTATGAAAAGAGGAAAGAAAAAGTAATTTGTATATATATAAAATAATATAAAGAAATAAAAAGAGGAGAGAGGAAAATGATGTTATTGTTCCGAAAATTATTATTCACGTGATGTGTCTTACCTAATACTAATTGTAGATACATAGATGGAAGGTTCTAGATCCTTCTAGAGGTAGTAGGATCCTATTAGATATCTTACCTTATTTAGCAATCCTATGTATGGAAGGATTCTCATTGTAATGCCTATATAAAGGCCTCTCTATCAGTGTTATGAATACAATTGACTGACTCTATTTACAGTCTTTTTACTTTCTCCTTAAACATGTTATCAGCACGTAGTTCCCTAATTGAGCAAGAAAAAAAAATTGTTCAGAAAATTCCGAAAGAA
The DNA here is from genome assembly GCA_033398695.1 of Orobanche coerulescens. NCBI lineage: Eukaryota > Viridiplantae > Streptophyta > Magnoliopsida > Lamiales > Orobanchaceae > Orobanche > Orobanche coerulescens. Next base: position 9,829,257 of record CM065813.1, on the reverse strand, counting down.
AAAAAAAAAAAAAACGAAAAACCCTAGCAGCAGATCCGCCGCCGCCTCCGACCAGAAACCCCACCCCCTGTCGCCACCGCCGGAGCAACGATATCAGCAACAGAAACCCTCCCAGAAGGGATCGTCTTCCCCGCAACCCCGCTCCCGCGCAACACGGTTGTCTTCCCTGCAACCTCGCTCCCGCGCAGCACGTCGTCTCCTGCAAATCGGAGTCGCCACCTTCTGCAAATCGGACCATCTTCCCAGCATACCGTCCGCCACGCCTTCTGCAAACCAGATCGCCACCCGACGCCGCTAGCAAACCCTAGTCAGGCGAACCACCACATGTGAGCCGCACGCGACCCTCCTTCCTGATCTGCTCAACAGTCGTCGCCGGCCGAGACACTGAAACCATCGGAAGTGCCCAAACCCGTATATGCAAACTAAAACTATATTGGCTGTTACAATTGAAGCCCCCGTGACCACCGCTGGCAGCAACCCTAGCCGCCGGCCACATCCTAGAAGCCCCGCCACGACCGGCCACCTTCTAATCCCATGATGCGGCCCGGGCTAATTGCGGCCGCCCGTCCGGCTCGACTGCTTGTCGGCCGTCGTCTGATCCAGACTCGACCCGGTTGCTGACCAAACCAGATCCGGTTGCTAACCCGTTTTCAGCCCGTTTCTGCCCCTATTCTCGAAGAGACGAGAATTTCCGCACGTAAATTTTCTGGACAGCACAGTCGTATCAAAATCATGTTTCCCGATTCGTTAACCGTCGGATCGGTGTGAAATTTTGACACCAGCTTTCCAACACAAATATATGTATATTCACCGGTGGAGATCGGATTCTGAGTATTATTGATTAGTGAATCTGCCGCGCTCGAGTCCTTTTTCGGCCGATTATCGAGCCCAGTAGCCCTCTCCGAGCGTTTCTCAACTCTCCATTTTTTTTCTACTTAATGATTCATTTGTTCATTGATTTGTACACTTATGAATCTTACAATATTTATGTTTTACGTGCATATAGGAAAATATGTTGCTCATGATGATGTGCACGCTATGGAGAAAAGCCATATTTGTTATCCAGTTCAAGGGTCAAAGTAAATATGGAACCAAGTACCACGAAAATATGTTGCTCATATGGAGAGAAGCTCCCGTTCAAGGATCAAAGCAAATATGGAACCAAGTACCTGTAAGACTTTATTAAAGTTCCCGTTTTTCAATTCCTCTCTTTTGGGAAAATTTTTTTGGGGAATTGGGTATTTGGGTTCTTTATGTTGGAAAAATAGAGGAAATGGGCTGGTTTGAGCAGCCCACTTGAGAGGCAATTTTGAGTGGGCTCGACTACGAGTTAAAGTCGGGACTTAGTTGGAATATGTAGTACTCCGTACGAGGTTTTCAAAACATGTAAGAACACTCAAAATGATTGAGGTATGAATGAGATGTAATGTTCCAAAGTGAACCCTTTAGAAATGGGTTTAGGATGTTATCCCACATTGGAAAAAGGAGAGAAAAATTGTGAGTATATAAAGAGATGTGGACAAAGTCTTGTTCAAAAATTGAGATATGAGTGGATGTGTACCATACAAAAAGTGAGATATGAGTGGATGTGTACCATATAATTGTGAGTAATTTCTCTTCGTATTTTTGCTCGCGTCGGTGGTAGTTCAGGTTTATTCTAGTTCGCTGAGGGTGCGGTGATCGATTTATCAATGCATCGATATGTTGTTTTATCCTGGGAGGCAGACGTTATACACTGCGGTGGGGGCGAATTTGCTTTAAGGAGACAGATTTCTGGACTCAACATCGCACATATTCGATTTGCTTCTTTCGATTAATTATATATATATTATATATATTTATATATTATATATATTTATATATTATTCAATGCTTTCGTTATTAACGAATCTGTCTCCTACTTTGTTCTTCTCAGATTTGCAGCTCATGCAGGAGATTCAAAATACGGTAAATATACCAGCATTTTATCTCCCACGCTACTTTGCGGTGGATGAGACTATGAGAGGTGGTATCACTCTCGTATGTCGAAGTAAACTGTGTGACGGTCCTGGGGAAGTCACAGATAATTGTTAAAAGTCGATATTTGTGGTTGTTGCATACACCACGTTTTGGGTGCGATTTGACGTCGCCGTTTTGTCGATTTTAAACCAACAATTGAAAAAAAATAAACATTGTCGGTAACAGTAAAGTTATGACTTGTTCATGATTAGTCACGAATTTGTGACGTACAAGTGGGACAAACATCGATTGCGACGGATATGTCGTGGTTAAAATCGATTTGTGACGGTTTTGTCACGTTGAATTGAGCGACCACCACTTGGTCTTGACCCAATCTCATACTTGGAAAACTCCATCCTTCATCTTATTAAAATAAAATATTGTGTGTGGGTGTAGTCATGCACCGTCTCCTTGTAATATGATATATGAAAGAGTGTAAGAGTAATTCTCATGGATTTCAACATGTAAAGCAATGGCATATTGTGTTAAGTACATGAATTCGTTGACCTCGATTATAGTTCGTGTGACTGTAGGTCCGAATACTTTTCCGAGTATTTGTAAAGGCACGTGCCTTATACATTTGACTATGTTTAGTCAATCTTATAGGATGGTCAAGACGAGTTGTTTATGGTATATTCATTATATCTCATGGTTCAAAATGCTTAATATTGATGCACCGTGCATCCATATAACATGGCTATTATGACGTATACTTGCAAATTAAGAATTAAAACACTTGGTTGATTTGATGCACTTTGGTGGATTTTGTCTACACTTTGATCATGACTAGGCGCATCCTCCTTAGTATTTGTTTATGCTTGGAAAGTTCAAATGGAATCAGTGGTTTTTAAACAACCTTAGTTGTACCGACATTCCTACTTTCTCTGCAAGTCTATCAAGTTGGAGTTACCGAAAGGATCATTAGTCGAGATAAGAAACCGAACACCCTGCTGCGTTTAAACGCACCTATGGATGTCATTGCCATGTTATTGCATCAACACTTATGCCATTGGATATGGTCTCAACCTTGCTTTTTCACTAAACTTGTGAAATACTAAAATAGCCAATTAAAACATGCACTGTGATCTGAGTTTAATGATCCGTGTGGTGCATAATATATGGATAGAAAGATACGGAAGTCTAGTTTCTATAACATCTGACCGTTCGTCCATAGCCTTCCTATCAAGGGAGTTATCGCTGTTTAAGTGAACAAAGGTCAAGCTGCACGGAATTTTATTTCCAGCGATTGTGCTAACTTTTGTCCCAACCAACTTGGTTCCCATCTTGAATTTGCAAGTGGTCTTATGACACATGTTTTTCAACATCTTTTTAGCCGAATTTGCCATAGATGATGTAATTTTTGGTATGCATTATACGCTAAAATGTCGTCGTTCAAATGTTGAAAAACAGTTTCCTTGGGGAAGCCCAAGATATGCACCCTTATAAGAAGGTCGATCGTATGCATGGTAGTTTTACACCATGCTTGTATAGTAATTTTGCCCCTTAGGCATCTAATCTTGCCATGTTATGCACTCAATATGATAGACCATTTTGATCGTATCAGGTATAAAATCTCTATGTCGTTAGAGTGTTCGCTATGCACATGTTTGTAAAATTTTGCAAGCGAAATTGAGTACATATTAAGCTATTTCCAAGGAACATAATATTTTTGGATTTCTTGTTATAAATCCATTGTGACTAGGGGTGTTCATAACCGGGTACCCAGTTTTTCGAGTACCTGAATTTACGGGTACCCGGTTTTTCGGGTAATAAAAAATTCGGCCTGTGACCCGACCCGAAAAGTCGGGTACCCGAAAAAGCGGGTACCCTATTTTTCGGGTCGGGTCATAGGGTGCCCGGCCCAAAATTTAATACCACTAATTTTAAATTTTTATAAATAATTTGTAATTTTAAAATAATTTTATTTTAAAATTTATTATATAAATTAACTCTCCGAGTACTAAATACATTATAAATATTTTCCGTACAATAAGTAAATTTCAAAACTAACTAAAATTTTTTATATATATCATTTTTGTTATTATATAATTATGCTCAATTCAATATTTAATTATATATATGAAAGAATATATTTTTTTTAAAGATTTTATAAATTTCCAAACTAGTGAGAATAAATAACATGCGTGAAAATACATTAACATGGATTCTCATATTAAATATATTTCATATTAGTTGAAAAATAAAATTTCATATAATTATAAATTAAATAATTAAATTTATAAAAAAACTAATGATTAAAAAATAATCGGGTTTTCGGGTACCCAAATTTACGCAACAAGTCGGCCCATGACCCGGCCCGATTATATGACTTTTTTCCCGGGTCGGGTACCCGGCCCGAAAAAATTTAAAAATTTAAAAAATACCCGGAATATTTAGTTCGGGTCATCGGGTAGTTGGGCCGGGTAGTTTGGATCGGGTATTTTTGAACACCCCTAATTGTGACTATGATGACTAGGTCATCACAATCAATGAGTGGTATAATGCTCAAGTTGTTGAACGCCGAATAGTGTTTTCTAGTCACATATGTTCCGTAACAATTAAACCATGTTATGACTCGATGATATATATGCCAAAGTGTATCACTCATAGCATCTCATTGTGATTTGTGAGAAATAAAATCTTATGCATCATTTGTATTGGATATGTGAAAAGGAAAAATATTCACGAGTCAATATGGTCCGGCTTGCATCGGTTTTTGTAACGAGAAGATGTATTGGGACATTGATACATTTAGGCTTTAATAGTCCGGAGTTTGGACAGTTTGATGATCCATATAACGCGGTATTGCTATGGACATCATTTTACTTTGAACAAATGAGCTAACTGGATCAAAGACACCAAAGTACGTTGGTTGAGTCGTGAGCAGAGCTCATGACCGATGATGATATTTATGTCATTCGCGTCTTGTTTTTATAAACATGTGTGATGCCAAATACCCCCCCAATGATCCTTCTTAGTCATGTTCATTGATTAAAGCCTATTCTTTGGCACGATTAGGAGATGACACCCTCCTGTGCTAAAGAGAATAATGTAGCGACTCGCATAAGCATGGTGCTGAGTCCTTCCTTTTCACCGAGTCCTTATACATGCATGATCATAAGTATTAGTCTGGGCGTCTTATAATGCTATAATGGTGTTCACAAATGATCGTACTCAAGTAAATAACATTTATATGTTATGTGGTTCCTTTGACAATGATTGATAAGTTGATGAAACCTGAGTTTATGGTTGTCCAACTTGCGGACCAGTCATTGTAAAGGTCGGTTCACCCACTTTTAGACCAAGTCTTAAAGTGAAATTTTAACGAGTACTTCCTAACATCCAAGGCTACCTTCTCATAAATTTTGGTGCCATTTGGAGAATTGGAAGGAGATGAACCACTTAAATGAAGTTTTCACATACCACCAGCCATCCTATCGACTAGTTCGATGTCATTTCGACCCGCTTTAGACCATAAGGTTGATGGTTTTGGAATCCCAGCACCCGTTTATACATGCTCACGAAATTTTGAGGTGTTTGGGGCTGGTGAAGGGAGTGAACTCTTCAAGAAAGCACTAGAGGTTCGATAAAACCAACGACCTATCATCGGTTCAATCGTTTCTTTATGTTCGATCCCGGTGGTGTATGGTGGCGGTTTTGTTGGATTCGCAAGACCAGTAGCTGCAGTTATGTAGCATAGGTTAACATGTCATATTCACATATACCTATCATCATTCAAATGCTTAGTTACAAGCGTAACCGTATGCATTTTGTTAACTGGATTGTGTTAACAATAAAAACCTTTATCGTCCACATGTTCATGTGCCAAAGTGCGTCACCACAACGCATTATGACGGGTTATAAATGATGAATATGACATGCGCTTTCACTCATGGTCCGCTTAAAATATACCTTGGCAGACGATCTCGTAAGTCACTTCGATGAGCCAGTCTTCCCGTCGTTAGGGGGAGATGCGAACAATCATGTTCGAGTAGAATGACTTGAAATTATCGTAGTTTGTCCCTACTGTGCATCACCAAGTTCCCTAAAGTGACGAGATTAAATACATGCTGCAAACATATCTGTAAGGATTATGTCCAGTCATGGACGTTCATCACCTATAAGTGGTGATATGGTAACACAACAAATTGTGGTAGACGGCGTTACTAGGCCGTGGATCTCAGAGAGTATTGGGATGCCACTTGGTTCGATAAATACTCTCGCTAAGAATGTATGCGAGTTTGGTACATGAAACTTGATCATATGATCAAATGAACTCATCTGTCTCATGTGATTCTGGATTATAGTCATCATTGGGGGATGCCTCAATGAATGCCAATCCATAAAGAGTACTCTATGAATAAAGCCGGTTCATGAGGACGTGGAATGTGAGTTTAATCGAACCATAGTTCGTTGAAAATCTATAACGTTGTAGCCTTGGCCTAAAATGGAAACATATGTGACTCCAGTATAAACAAAGTGATAACCCTTTGTTGAAGTGGTGACGACACTCCAAAGATATGATCTATCTGTATACTTTGTTAAGGCGAGTGAGAGAAGGAGTTAAACTCATCTCATGGTGCGAGGTTTCTCATGAACGCACTGGAATCGACTACGATGACACGAAATTTAGTTGTGCTATCGTAATGGATGTTATAGCATCCACTATCTTTTCAGTTAGATAGCTTCCCAAAAACTGACGTGCAGCTTGTGGTTAAATCTTATCTTAGTAGGGAACTAAGTTAAGTGATAAAAGAATCTTGTGATGGATCAAACTCAAATCAAGTGGCTCCTAACCACAGAGCGCATTGACAAGTGATTGTCAGGAATGCATACTAAGTATATACTTGATTTGGAAGAGATATGAAGCTTTTGCGAGTAAAACTAAGGTTTTATAGTGATGTACTCTTGTGAGACTAATAGATTCCGCTAAATCCAAAGTTAAGAATGAAAGGATCTTGGGGACACTTGATGATGCGTATTCATCAATTGGTTTAAGGCAATCTAAGGGACGGTTTCCCTAAGAGACGATAAAGTAATGCCTATATGATTCTCAATGACTAGTCGAAGTCATAATAAGACTTCGACTAGTCATAATAAGCCAACCATCTGATCACATCCATCATATTGAGTGACATATGACTATTGTTGCAAAGTAGGACAGGATATGTCCTGTAATTTACTAAGTCAACTTCGATAGAGCTTTGTGATCTACTCAGGTCGATCTAGGTTACGTACTGTATGTGAATGAAAAGCTATGGGTGTCTAGTTTTCATAAGTTCTTATAGATACCTATTGAATCGAGGAAGTTATGACTGATTTAGTGCATGAAGGTCAAGATTTTAGAAAACTTGATTTTCGGATAAGTCTTTAGCGACTCTGCACTTTGGATGTGTCGCGCTCTTTTTGTCCTTAGACCAAGGTTTGTTTTTCCCACTGGGTTTTCACTTGGTAAGGTTTTTAACGAGGCGACCTATGAAACATCCATACAAATGATGCGTTGTACTTCTGTTCAACTTAGACCAAGAGGTATTTTTCCCACTGGGTTTTTTCTTGGCATAGTTGTGAGGGAAACTTGGCATCTGACTCCTATGATTTGTGGTACTCATCAGGGAGAGTCGTTGTGTATACATCAGGGGAGTATACATGACATGTTATATTGGTGCGTTGCAATCTTTTCCTCATCAAGTCCTTATTTTTTTTCCCATGGGGTTTTGTTTTGGCTTGGAATAGGTTTTTACGAAGACAACATCTTCTGCACCATTGTTGTATTAGTGCTCGACACAGGGGGAGTGTTCCGGAAATTATTATTCCCGTAATGTGTCTTACATAATACTGATTGTAGATACATGGATGGAAGGTTCCAGATCCTTCTAGAGGTAGTAGGATCCTATTATATATCTTACCTTATCTAACAATCCTATGTATGGAAGGACTCTCATTGTAATGCCTATATAAAGGCCCATCTGTCAGTGTTATGAATACAATTGATTGACTCTATTTACAGTCTTTTTATTTTCTCCTGAAACAGTTATATATATATATATATATATATATATATATATATATATATATATATATATATATAGAGAGAGAGAGAGAGAGAGAGAGAGAGAGATGGATGATGATCCTCGGCCCACGAAGACAAGATGTAGGACTGTTGTCTTGCCCTCTAGCTCGTGTACTATTATTAGTTCAGAGTCATTGAACAAACGAAAATTGGAATTGAAGATCTCAATCCTTGATTCTGAGTCCTCATACAAACATCCCCTAAGTGTAATGCTTGGATTACGGGGATTGTGGTAGATCGGCCAAATAAAAAAAGTGATGAATGTAAGTGAACATAGGAGGGAGAGTGAGAGGAGAGAGGGAGAGAGAGAGAGGAAAATATGACGTGATAGACATAGAGGTTCCCACGGTTAGCTGTTCGAACCGAAACTCATATATATATATATATATATATATATATATATATATATATATAAAGAGAATCGATGCTTAAAATAGTAGTAAAAGAATTTCCCACCAAAACTATAGTTACTATTTCTAGAATTCTATATAGATTATATATTAATTGCATAATTATTTTGGTAAAGATATTTACACTACTACAAAACTGTGAAAAGAAACCCCCTAAAATTGGCCTAAGAAACCCCTTTAGAGGGAGTCTTTAGCTCAGCGGTGTCTTAGATTAAGAGACCCCTTTTTTTTGGGGGTTTGTTTGCTCAACTTAAGAAATCCCTTTTTAAAAAAAGTGATTTCTTAGTTACTTCTGAAATTATTTAAGAACAGCATTAAAGGAACCCTTTTTTCTAAAAGGGGTTTCTTTGGTTTGATTAAAGAAACCATTTTTGGGGAAAAGAGGTTTCTTATATTGTATCTTAGAGACCACTTTTTAAAAAGGGGGTCTCTTTCTTTGAGTTTTTTATATATAATTGAATTAAGCTATTTTTGTTGTAATATACATAATTAAATACATCTATTTTTTCCTGTTATATTATTTTCATTTAAATAATAAAAATGTATTATTTCTTACTTTTTTCCCAAGAAAAATAAAATAAATAATTAAATAATTTAATTATTAAAAATATTAAAAATATTAAAAATAATTAAATACAACTTTTTTTCGTGACCTGCATTATTTTTTTGCTTCTGCCATTCATTTTTTGTTGCTAGCTAGCTACATCCAAAACACAAAAGCTAATTAAATAATTTGCACCACAACAAAATATAAACCAAGCAACAACAAAACATAAAAATAATTAAATACAACAAAACATTAAAAATGCTTGCAACAACAGATTAGTAACAGGAACAACACATAAAAACATAAAAATAAACCAACAAAACATTAAATGCTGCAACAACAAAACATAAAAATCCCGTTTAAGACTACATCATCATGACTACTACGGCTTCAACCGATGACATTCAAGTCATTGGATCGGATAGGCAGGAATTCACAAGATAAATAACAACTAACTAAAACATTAGGCAAGAACCCACATAACATCCGCAATGTAAAACACCCACATAACATGTAGGAAGTTGAATACGCCAAGAATCACTAAATAAAGAAAAGATAAACCCACATAACGGTAGGAAGTTTAATACATTCTATGAAGAAAAAACAAGAAAAACTTCACCCAATTTTAGGCCGGCTACTTGCGTCCGGATGCGGCAACCATAAGGCAAAAGAAGCTTCTTTGGGCAACTTAAGAAGCAATCATGGAGGAAGAAGACGGTGTCTCGGGCTTGCCATTGTTGAGCTTTTCTCTTCCATGGAGCTAAAAGTGCAGATCGGCAAACAATTGCAAGGATTCATCGATTCGAAATTCGCTATGGATCGACTCACGGATACCAAATGACTATGGATAGGCAACAACAACAAATTGGCAAAGAAACATAAACCAAGCAAACGACAAAAATGCCGCAAACGCCGCAAAAATGCTGCAAACGCCGCACCACAATGCCGCAAACACAATGCAAATGCCGCAAACACAATGCAAATGCCGCAAACACAATGCAAACATCGTAGAGCAAGAAAGAATGTAAATGTAAATCTTTTCTTAAATACCGCAAACACAATGCAAAAGCTGCAAAAAATTTTTCTAAAATAACATGCTGAAAAAATGCTGCAAAAACTACACATATACACACACCAAAGAATAAACAGACGAGCAAAGAAGCAATACATGTCTCGCAAAACGCCGCACCAAAGTATAGACGAACAAAGAAGAACACGCCGCAAAAATGCCGCAAACAATGCACATATTGTTCACGCATCAAAGAACAACAACACGCCGCAAACACACAAAACCACAACACCTGCACAAAGCACCCAGAACACGCACACACAACAGTAGGGCATTGGCAGCCCACTGCACCACACTATCAGCAGAAGCAACACACAACACCAATTTTGCACTCCTATCCACATCAATATTTATTTATTTTTACTGTAGCTAATAACAACGACAACAACAACAACAATAACAATAATAATAATAATCAAACAAGAAGCTTGCTTTATTAATATTGCTCAAAGTTCTAAGTCATAATACTCAAATCAATACAAAGGCAAAGAGTCTACATTGGTTGAAGAGTCTAACTTAAAAGTTCCAACTCTATTAAAAAAGTTCCAAAATGAGATGATATATGTTGAGCATTATATAAATTCATTACAATACATCAACAAATTCCATTCATACCATCATCCAATTCCTCATCAGCCACTTGTTTATGCTCATTCACATATTCAATCCACATGTCTCTTAACTTGTCAATCTTTACTTGAGGAAAGGAAGTATTAGCACCACCGAAGTACTATAAAAACATCATAAACAACATATTATCAGAACATCATATGTTCAAAATATGATAATACAAAAAGATTTCATATAGTAAATTTAATGTAAACAATACCTTATCAGAATCACTTGTCGTCTTTTTTGTATTGTCTCAAGCATGAAGCGACAAACATAGTATCCACAATCCTTGGAATTTTGGGGTTGACGAGGGCACTACGTACATTTGGGAAAGAACAAAAAACTGTTGTCAACACATTAATTCATTGAATGATTATCTCATGCGAATACAACACTATGAATTGATATATGGCATTAGAACAAAACAGTAATTGTATAACACAAATTAAGTTCATATTACAACACTATGAATTGATATATGGCATTATAACAAAAAACAGTTGTCAACAAAAAACAAAGTGAATACAACACTATGAATTGATATATGGCATTAGAACAAAACTTATCATTGCTACTACTATGAAACAAATTAAGTTCATATTATAACCAAAGAAAGCATACCTGTGTCTTTATCCACTTAATTCATGGATTATTCTTATCAAATTTCTTGACATCGGTCCGATACTTTTGGTGAACTTTGTGATTCCCCTATTGTGTTACAAAAAAAAATCAAATGCAGCAATCAATAAAACTTCACCAATATTTTCAGATTTCAAATTCACACTTCCGTTTTGCTACATAACAAAGCATCTCATATTGCATAATATAAATAAATGATGGCTAAGAGAAAATAAAGATGCATACTCATTGATGATCTGTTGAACGTATTCATGGATATTCTTTTCCACTCCAGTTGGATCAAGCCAAAACACAACTCCATTCCAAGGACTAATGGATGCAAGCATCCAATGATAACTATAGAAAAAATAATTAATAATAAAAATAATATTAGCATTATTCTCATTTTAAGGTGAAATTGATGTTTTCTATGCACTTACTTCTCATAATACGGAGCAAAGAAAAGCTGATTAGCATTATATCCATCATTTTGTCCAAAAATACGTGCTAAATAGTCAGATCGCTCTTCTTTGTCCTCCATTGATTTTAAAGGGGATAAGTAATGAGAATCACAAAATCCATACATCTTAGATACACAATCTTCTTCACATTTTTCGCTCAAGTACCTTGCACAATAGTAGAAACCATTAAATTAAAAAAATAACTGATTAATGAAAAATCATGAATTTTTGTTATTTACTTCATGAAGATGGATATATGTTTAGCTTCAACTTCTTTTTGAAAGCACCAAGCATACATATCTTCGTGATCAATGCTAATTTTTTGCTCACGACCGTACACACTTGCTGGGATTGTTATCGATATGTGTTGATCTTTTGTTTCCATCCTTGCAGCTTGAACTTTGAATTTTCGCAACAAACTAGTTGTCAACTTATCAAGATCTTCCATCGTAATCACATACTTATGAGTTGTTGATGCTTGTGATGATGGTGTTTGTGGGGATGGGGTAGTGAAGGACTTCGTTGGTTGTTTGTCAGCCTTAATAGTGACGAAATAAGAACAAATTATTATATAGAATGTGAAAATCTCATAAAAGATCATTTTGGTAAGAAAATGAACAACAAATCTAGAACTTACAAACAATAGAGATTACCTGATTCATTGGAAAAATTAAGTGCCTTGGCCAAGGAGCAAAACTACTCTTGGCTTGACTAACATATTTGAATTCTTGGGTAGGAGATGGCAAAAGTGCCGTTGGCATCATCACTTCTAGAACCATTACCCTGAGGAGATCATTCGTAATCTGAACATTGTGTACTTTAGTTACTTTCTCCCCATTCCTTATCTCCACTTTTCCAGTGGCAACAATATGTACATTTTTGTCACTTTGAATCGCTAAAGAACACTCACTCCAACCCTAATCAAAAATCATATGCATGCAGTTAATCATATCATAGGAAGCAAATTATTGTAATGTACATAATAAAGATAATTAACATTTAACAAGAACTTCATACCTCAGAAAACTATATTCGAGAGCCTCAGGCCTTATCCAATCACTACTAATGGGCTCATTAATTGTCTGAAAATTATGTTCTCTATTATCTTCTTTAGTCGTGGATATCTCGGGCCAAGCAACATGGTAAGGCTCAGGCTCTTTCTCAACATGTGTATTGACTACATTCTCTTGACCAATAAAACTATTCAATCGACCACCATTCAACTCTCCGCCACTTGATCTAGGTTGTTGGAAACTACTCAATCCCGGAGATCGATAAAACCACCAAGTGGGGCATTTACTCCCACTACCACCTAATCCAGACCACTCAACCCCCGACCATTAGAAGTACTAGGTTGGGAACCACCCAGATCCTGTCCACTAAGTAGATTAATAAAACTACCAAGTTGGGCATTTCCACAACCTTGGCCACCAAAGCCATTGCAAGCCGCCATGAATCGTCTCTCATATGCTCCGGGTTGAAACCACTAGAGCATGACATAACGTAGGACATCAACAAATTTTGATTGTTTTTCATATTTTCCAACTCTTTTCCAAAGTAACCACTTTCGCCGCAACATGGTAGGAGGCGTTGGTCGATTGTAACCAAAGTATACCCTTTTTGTTACACCCGAGCCAACAAATGACACGACCACCATAATCTGGTTTTTGTATTGCTTTTGCTAAGATGTCATCCCGACTTGAGGTGATTATTTCACCTCTTTCATTTTGAGCTTCCAATGTTTTCTACAATAAAAACGAAACTTATTACGGTGAGCAAAATGTAACATTAAAACCGGAAAACCAATAACCGGAAAAACCGGATGAAAAACAAAAATAAAACCGAACCAAATATGATCGGTCCAGTTTTCGGTTTTAGTCCTTTACGGACCGGACCGGATGAAAAACCGAGTTGACTAAGTCAATTAGTAAAAACACGCCTTTTGCACCGATGCATTCTACATTAAACCCGACTTCTCCCATTTCTAATATTTCATTCGGTCAAATGAAACCCTAAAGTTCGTAAAATCATTTCTAACCTCTTACCCAAGGAGTTTTTTTGTTTTGCCCAAATAAACCGAAAACCCCGAATCGGATCGACCCTTCCGCTCAGATTTTCATCTGACGAGTCAAAAATAAAACCTGATCAAATCAATTGAAAAAAATACATCCAGTTTTCATTTATGTACAAAATCGGACCGAATAGACCGATTCCCACCCCTAGCTCTAAGCGTTTGTATTAATGGATTTATAATGTGTGGTCCTTCATTTTCCAATTTTTGGTTCATCCAAATTCTCGTTATTCAAATTTTCGCTTTACAATTTAAAGGCAACTCTCATAACAAAGCCGAGCAAAGCTACCTTTGTTTTAGGAAGTTTTGGTGAGTTTATAAGCTATTTTAAATAGCTTTATGTACTCTTGAATTATGTTTGGTAAATTTTGTGAGTCACTTTATAATTATTGTGCTCTTCCCGACACATAAAATCACATTCTAATGAATTTTTATATAATTAAAATATTACCATAACATGTCGAATATAACAAGTAATTTCAATTGAATACATAAAAGGGAAAAATATATATGTTCATTATTTAGTAATTATGACTATAATTCTTAATTATGAATGGATGGTATAGGTAGGAAAGGTTTAATATGGTGTAGGTACTTACAATAGCTTCAAAGAATTTGATGATCAATAGGATTACCAAAAACCATCCGGCCATCTTTTACGTGGAATGAGCTTTAAGCCAAACTAAATGCCGAGGCACTGTGCAACATGAACCCCTTGCTTTGAAAGTTCTTTTGCACGACATGATGCAACAATATATTAGAAGCTAATGTTGATCCAAATTCATTCAATCATAGCATCTAAAAATCAAACTATTAAAACATACAATTTCTTCTTCATAATATTGGTATCCCCGTCGGCCTCCTCGATAGCTCGAATTCTTTTTTAATGACCTTTCTCGATTCTTCTCACTTAATTCCATTACATTTGTTAACACTATTAATCAATATACACTATTATAAAACATATACACATCATGACGAATTTAGTGAAAGAATATATACCTTAAACTGTAAGTTATCATATGCACTTAAAAATTTTTTCCAATCGTCTAGTTGTATCCAAGGATATTTCCATGGTGATTTTTCCCTTAACACCTTAGTGCCTTTGCATACTTTATACATCCAGTACTTTCTCAGCCTAGTCTTAAAAGCCCTCCATCGAATGCATGCTCGTGTTAAAATCCATTTTTTATGAGTTTGTGGTACTGTGAATCCTTTCTGCATATTTCATTCTTGTTAGTAATTCATATAAACAAGCACTTGTACAAAAGTTAAGTACAAGTATGAAACTGATTTTAGTACTTACCGCAATGAAATCAAACACTTCATCCTTGGTTACCTTCGGAACATTAGTCCACCTCCTATAGGTGATGTTTACACGTTCACGAGCAATTACACCAATGTATGAAGAAAACAAGGTGCGGTTATCCCCACGTGGAATTTTATAGATTGGATCCCATTCCGTAACAACTTTACCATCATTCGGATTGCCTTTCCAACAATTGCAAGCACGGTCGACCTCTCTCTGCTTCACGTTTATCTTCTTCGACATCGATGCTCCATCTTCGGATCGGAGTTAGCATCGTCCATAGAGTGGCTACCATGGTTTTGAAGAACATGTTTTTTCGTTCTAGCCATTAACCTGCAAAAATTTGGACTTCAGATGCCATATAAATTGAAAATATAAATGCATTTCATAATATAACATCAATTTTGGAAAATATAAATGCATTTCATAATATAACATCAATTTTGTAATGATGTTTCAGTTATACATTTCATATGATAATTGACTTTTTTCAGTTAAAACTTTGTGATTTTCAGAATATAACATCAATTTTCTAATGATGTTTCAGTTATACCTTTGATATAATAAATGACTATTTTCGGTTAAAACTTTGACAACTTTTTTTTTTTGGCGGATTTGGGTTTTTTCCTAACTTCCGTTAACTCACTTCGTTAGTAAATTACATGTTTGGTCCTTGAGTTTGTATAGTAATTTCATGCACCATCCACCATCCACCACCACCTCCTGCCACCTTTACCACCATCCACCACTACCACCTAACTCCACCACACCACCCACCTCCACCACCACCAACTATTTCCACCACCACCACAACAACCACCGTCAGCCGCCATAACCACCTACCTCCACCACCAATACTAATCACGCCAAGTGCCACGACTAACTCAAAAACGTATTGAGCTAGTACCATAAAATCTTTTCCATCTTCATATGTAATAATCTTTTTACATTTTATATACAGAAAATAGAAAATCAAATTTGCAAGTCAGAATTAACTCAAATCTACTCGACTTCTTCTTCCAACTTTATAGTCATCATCTATTACTTGCCACACCTCCACCTCAATTCAGTTTCTTAGTACTAAGTATTCTTAGTGTAATTGAAAGGTTTGTCAATGATCAATTTCTATTTTTAAGCTCAATTCAGTTTAAGTTAAATTTAGTTGAAAATTTCAAATTAAATCAATGTTGTTATGTGGTTGTTTAGAGTTATAATACTTTTATAAGCTCATTATAAATGTTCCATCAGCTCATATAAGTATTTAAATCAGTTTAGATAAGAAAAAAACAAAAATCATCAAAAATACAAGAAAATAAAAATAAAAATAAAAAGCCAAAAGAATGAAGACAAGAGATTGAAATAGAGTTGAAAAGGGATGGATATGGGTTAGTGAACCTGTGGGGGTTCTATAGGATAAGTCCTTGTCCTTAGCTTTGAAAATCAAATTATCAATTTCTTAAAGGTGTTTGGTTCATGAATCTCACTGAGCCACTGTGAGTTTTTACCCGACGACGCTTTTGCGACTTTCCGTCATTCTTGTCCTTTTCGACCCATATCCCTTCATCGTGATCATTTCTTATATAGATAGAGGAATCTCCATTATCATCATACTCTATTTGACTCCTCTTGTAACAACACTCCTTATCTTCCATACTATCATCTTCATGATCCTCAATTGCATATCGAGATGATGGTGATATAACTCTTGACCTTCTCTTATCGAAGGGTCGATCACATAGAACACTTGCTTTGCACGGCTAGCTAATATGAAAGGATCTTCCTTATGACCTTGTTTGTGAAGATTGACCACTATAGCCCCCGAGTCCTCAAAGAAAACACCATTACTATTGTCAACCCATTTGCATCCAAAAAGAGGAATAGTAAAACCAATGTAATGCAACTCGCAAATCTCTTCAATGACACCATAATATCGCATTTTACAAAACACGGGCTTCTTATCTTTAGCACTAGAAAATGCATAGCTACGGCTTCCAAAGTTACCCCACTATTTTGCATAGTACTTTTTCATCTTGATTCTTCGTGTAGAATGTGTGGCCATTAATGGCAAACCCGAGTAAAAGGTGGCACTGAAATTAGGCCCATATGCTAAGCTCTTGACCCGATCCAAATGTAATGTGATGAAGCTTCAAGTTCGCTCATAACTTGTTCTTTGAACCAAGCATAAAATGTATGGCTATGCTCATTTGCTATCGACTTCTCAAGCGCCTTGTGATTGTACTTCTTCCTCAAGAAATCCATATGTCTTTCGACATACGGTGCAACTTCATCCTCATTGTGAAGAATATATGTGTGAGCCATCATCCACTTCTCCGTCGACAAGTCGGCTTGTTTATGGCCAATGGTCCCCTTCCCATCCATTCTATCCTCATGACGTGATACAGAAGTCCTATCATCTTCACATTTCCTAAATATTCACTACAAAGTGAAATAGCACACTCATATTGGACCCGCTCTGCTATACAACCTTCGGGACGATAAGCATTCTTCACATACCCCTTGTACGTTTTATTTTGCCTTTCGAAAGGCCATTGAGATCTCAAATACACCGGCCCACAATATCTTATCTCTCTCACCAAATGCAAAGTCAAATGAATCATGACATCAAAAATGATGGTGGAAAGTACATTTCCAGTTGACACAAAATAATGATAATTTCATCCTCTAAATCATCTAGATCTTTAGGATTAATGACTTTCTTTGTAGATTGCATTGAAAAAGAACAAAGTCTAATAATCACATTTCTAACATTTTTAGGTAAAATGCCACGAATAGCCACGGCAACAAATGTTGCATCGTAATATGATAATCATGAGATTTAAGACCCATAAGCTTCAAGTGTTCCATTGACACAAGGCTATCGATATTTGAAGAATAACCCTCTGGTACTTTGACTCACCCAAACATTCACAAAATTGGACTTTCTCCTTTTTGATAATGTATAAGCGGCAGTGGTAAGTATTTTCGAGGCCCATTCTTGTGAACGAGATGGAGTTCGGGTCTAATCCCCATTTCTAGTAAATCAGCCCTGGATTTAGGGCCATCTTTTGACTTCCTGTGATATTTAGAAATGTACCAATAAGACTTTCATATACATTCTTCTCGATATGCATAACATCCAAAGAATGTCTAACAAATAAGAATCTCCAATAAGGCAAATCCCATAAATGAGAGCACTTCTTGTAACCTTGTTTAGAAAGGTGATTTTTCTTTTTTTTTTCCATAATTAATCTGGATATTTTTCACCTTTTCATACACCTCCTCACTTGTAAAAACCTTTGGACGACTTTCAAACATTTGTTCCCCATTAAAGGCTTTCTTATATTTACGATAATGATGTTCACATGGCAAAAACACACGATGCCCATAAAAGCATTCTTTCCAACACGATAACCACTTTCCCTTGAAACCATCTTCACACAACGGACAAGTCATCTGTCCATAACCGTATACTCGACAGATTACCATATGCCGGAAAATCCTGTATGGTGCGTAACAACATTGCTTTTAAATTGAACATTTCTTTGCGATGAGCATCATAAACCTCTACACCTTCATACCACAAAAGCTTTAAATCATCAATAAGCGGATCCAGTACACGCAAATGTCATTTCCAGTCAAGTTTGGCCCGTAAATTAACAATGTCAACATCATGTACTTGCTTTTCATGCACAGAGAAGGAGATAAATTATAAGTGACCAAAATAATCGCCAAGTACTATAAGTGCTACTAAGGTTGCTAAATGGGTTCATGCCATCGATTGACAATGCAAGGCGTAAATTACGTTCATCTTTCTTGAACTCCGAAAAAATCCATCTATAAACCGCCATTGGGGTGAATCACCGGTGTCTAAGGTACCCATCCTTTTTCGACCATTATGATGCCATGTCAACTTCTCTGCATCCCCTGGGTTTGAATACAATCTTCTAAACCTTGGTATTATTGGGAAATACCATAAAACCTTAGCCGACACTTTTGTATTTTTCTTGTATCGAGAGGTATTGCACATAGATGACTTGTTAATGACTCATATTCATTACGATAAAGTATGCAATCATTAGGACAAGCATGGATCTTTTCATAACGCAAGCTCATTGTCGTGCACAATATCTTTTGGACTCATAAGTACTTTTCTAAGCATATTGTCATCCGGGAGCATGTCTCCCAAGAACTCAAGTAACGCAAAGAAACTCGTATCACCCAACCATGACCACCTTCAAATTATACAACTTAAGTACACCCGACAATCTTGTATATTTATTGCAACCAAGATACAAAGGCATTTCGAATCATTTAACAAGGATTGAGCAATGGAAGGATTTCCAATTAAGTTATCTTCAGCCACACGTAACATATCCTCCAACCTATCACCCTCATACGTAGCATAACCTTCATTCTCGCCCTCCTTAGAAGTACTCGACGTACTTCCCGTAACTTCTCCATGGAAAATCCAATAAGCGTAAGTTCTATCAAATGCATATCTGTTTAAGTGATTAAGTATTTCATCAACTCTTCTATGCAACAAATTATGACACTTAAAGCAAGGGCAAGGTAACTTATCACGTCCTCTACTATTCCTCATCACAAATTAATAAAGTCACTACTCCGCCTTATATTTTGGATCTCCTGGCTTTGTCGTTGTTATCCAACTCCGATCCATCTCTACGCATACCAAAGGACATAAGCATGAAAGACATAAATTTCATATATATGCTCAATCAAGATACAAACAATCTATATACTAAGTATTTATTTATTGTAAAAGTTACTATATAATTAAATTTAGTTATCCTAATGCAAATATAATCAAGCTTATAATTAATGCCAAATACAAAGAAAATTTTAAGAGACTAAGCATATGAAAAGTTCAAATTATACCCAAAATCCTTTATTTAGAAACCGATCTTCTAGTTCAAATTATAAAGCTACTACTTCAATTCAATTTAAGTTAACAACAAATTAAGTGGCAATTGTCAACAAATTATCATAGTGTTCTTTTATTTTGAATAAACATAACTTGACAAGGGTAAAGAGTTGTTTTTGGTTGAATTTTAATATATTGTAATTTGTCCCTAAATTCCAAATTAAAAATCTGAAATGTGGATGAAGCTTATGTCGATGATATAGCATCTATATCTCGAAATCACAAATGTACTTAAGGCAATGCCGTCCATTCAAGTATTTGTTTGGCGTAGGGTAAAGTACTTCAAAACTTGTATTCGATCAAATGTGACCGCCTGAGAGAACCATATTCATCTCTTGGTAAAACCTTTTATCTAAATCAACAGAGATGACATCTCAAGATTTTGTAGTGCCACACGCTTTTCTCGATCTTCCTATCATAATTAAGCGAGCACTCACACTCTCAACCACCATAACAATCTGCAATTACCATAAAGAATTTAAAGTAACCAAATATTCTTAAGAGCAAAGTGGAATTTTTAATGATTTTATGATCTCGCAATGCATTCATCATTGCAAAATCCCACAAAAATTGAAGACGAGCAATATTTATTCCCTATATTGCAATATCAACTACAGCCTTCCTACGAATGAAATTACAAGGCATCACTTTTAAATCTTTCAAATGGCTTCAAAGGAATTATACTGGAGATTGTCGGGGAAAAGAAACAGGCAAGAAGGAGCGTTTTTCTTGCAAGGATCATTTTCTGACCGGAGAAGATGTCACACTAGTTCTAATCTCCAAGCAGAAAATATTGATAAAGTGGTGGTTTTAATAACTCTTCAAACAGAGATATAAAGATATAGTATAGGCACATTCTCGTGCCATGGTTGAGATCAAAATGTAAATTTAACAATCTTGGTAAGTTAATAAAAGAAGAAACTGAAACAAGCATATGCCATTGCGGTTGCAAAGTAAAAGTTTGCATTCCCAGTCCCTTGCCAAAATTTACCAAGTCAATAAACCAGATATGTTTATGCTTATATATCTTTTTAGACAGATATGTACCCTCCAAATCCATAAATTGTGCAATACACCAAAGACACATTCACACACACACACACACAGAGAGAGAGAGAGATACAGCACCAACACACACACACGTACCGGATGAAATTAAAAGAGATGAAAATAATCAATACCGTCGGTATGGCGTAGGATTGCGGCGGATTGCGAAGGTATGCGGCGGTTTGCGGCGGATTGCGGCTTGCACGGTGGTTTTTTTCGAAGGGCGATTTGGATTGTGCGGGAGAATAGCGCGGGGTGTGGGGGAAGAAAGTAATTAGGGTGGAAGAAATTCTTCCCGCGTGTGTTTTTTCCTTTTTTTTCTTTTTTTATTTTCTGCCTTTTTTATTGTAGTTGTAATTTAGTAATTAATAATTTAACTCAAATTAGCATGCTTATTTGGTAATTTTGATTTATTAATTAAAAAATATAAGAAACCTCTCTTCCTAAAAAGTGGTTCCTTAGATCTTAATAAATTTATAGAAATAAATAAGAAATCACTGTTCTTTAGAAGAGGTTTCTTATATACATGTATAAGAGACCCCTTATTTGGGATAAAAGGTTTCTTTTAATAAAAGACCCCTTCCCCGACAAAAGTGATCTCTTATTATTGGTTCCTTTGCCATGATTTGTAGTAGTGTTATGGTAGTAAAATCATATATATATGGTATATTAAGTAAATATAAAATTATTTTGTTTCTCTATTAATTTTTAAAATCATTAAATAAAAATATTGTATGGTAATAAAATCATATTATATTATTTTATGAATATGTTATTACCATAAAATATATTAATAAACTAATTTCTCAAATACAAAATTTTATATATTCATTCAGAAATTATTTTAACACACACACACATACACACACACACACACACATATATATATATATATATATGATTTGCGAATCAACTTATACATTATGGTATATTTTGTAAGTTCAAAGTTAGTATGATTAATAGAATTTATGATAATAATATTATATTTGTGGTGTGTGTGTATATATATATATATTAATTTTAAACTTATTTTGATAAATAGATTTATGGGAATGATATTTTATATATGATACTCTCTCTCTCTCTCTCTCTCTTCCGCTCTCTCTCTCTCTATATATATATATAAGGGAAAGTGTGGCTGTCATGTACCTAAGGTTAGGTACAATGCACCCCAAAACTATGTAGTTTTGATTAAAACAGAAAATAAAATAAAATAAAACAAACAATCCCATCTTAGCCATCTTCATCCAGAACAGCCGACCTCTTCAATTCACAGATCACTCCAGTCCTTTTCATCTTCATCCACAAACTCGATCAAAATCGATCGCATATCATCATTTTTTGTAAGGGGAAGTGTTAATTTTTTCAATCACTTGAATCAATTTTGATCGATTTGGAAGAACCGTAGCATCCCCCACCAGCTTCCGAAAGCCACACAACCAGCGACCGTGCGCATCCCTCAGTAGTCAGTACACTTAACCTTATGCAAATAGTTTCTCTACGGGTTCCAGAAATTAACACTTAACCTCATCACTTGAATCGATTCCAGCCTCTCAAAATCGATTTTTTGCATCATCATCTTCATCGATTGAATCATAATCGATCGCATCATCATCTTAAAATCGTTTCCATCATTGATTGAATCATCATCATCATCATTGATCGAGTCCCTATTTTTACATCATTGGATTGAATCAAAGCTACTCAAAATGGAATCACCAGGGATTGGATTTCTAGAATCACTACTTGAATCGATTTCAATCAACACAATATCAGAAATCAATTTCAATCAACACAACATCGAAATTGAGAAGGTATGTTTAATTTTTTTCCGTAGGAATTAAAGATTATTAAACTTTCGGATTTGAAATCTGTTTTTAGTAAACTTTAGAATCAACACTTGTTTTTTTTCCTTAGGATAACATCGGTTTACAGGAGACAACCCAAACAACATGTTTAATCGAAGACATTGATGCAAATGGTTATTTGGTCAACCATGAGGATTTAGAAAATGAATACGAGAACCATAGTCAGGTTGATGTTAACTTTGATTTTAATGAAAATGAATTTGATGGTGAAACTATTGTTGGAAAAGTATTTGATAAGCTTGAGGATGTGTATACGTTTTACAACCGATATGTTTTTTTACATGGATTTGGTATACGGATTCATTGGGTGCATAAAAATAGGATAACGAATGAGCCTTATCGAAAAACCTATGTATGCAACAAACAAGGCTTTAAAAGAGTGAAAGTTGACAGTTCTGGTGTGGATACGAAGAAACGTCGAAGAGATTCAAGGACCGGGTGTGAAGCTGAGCTTCAAGTTTCAAAAATGGAAGATGGGAAATGGGTCGTTGACAAATTTAGTGATATACACAATCATGATTTCACCACCGCACCAACAAAAGTGATGAAACATTGTTCTCACGCGAATTTTCACCGTCAAATGGCTTGCAAATCTCTTATGGTAAAACTTGGGCAATCTGGATTGAGACCTCCACAGATCAAAAAAGCTGTAAATGCAATTAAATCTCCATTTGAAGCTGATGTGACTTCGAAGCAATGTGCCGATATCTTAGCTGAACAATGAAAACAATACAAAGGTAAAGAGTTTTATGGGCTTATCAAACATTTTCAGAATAAAGCATCATTAGACATTAACCAGTACTTTGTTGTTGATTTGTTTGAGGATGGGTCTCCTAGAAATATTTTTTGGGCTGATGGGAGGTCGAGAGATTCATATATGAAATTTGGAGATGTTGTTGTTTTTGATGTGACATACATGACTAATAAATTTAAGATGCCATTTGCTCCATTTGTTGGGGTTAATCACCATGGTCAATCAATACTTTTTGGAGGAACATTGCTAGAAAATGAAAAGGAAGAAATATTTGAATGGTTATTTGAGAATTTCTTGAAATGCATGTTTAGCAAGTATCCAAAAATCAAGATAAAGCTATGGGTAATGCAATAAAGAAAGTTTTTTCAAGCACTCGACATCGATACTGTGTGTGGCACATTAGGAAACATGAGTTGGAGCATCTTGGATCGTTTATAGCCCGTTATGATGATTTTGAAGAAACTTATAGGAAATGGGTCAAAAGTGACACGATTGAAGAATTTGAAAGCCAGTGGGAAGTTCTATGTCATAAGTATAATTTACAAAGTAGTGAATGGATGACGAACATGTATAACCAACGAAAATTTTGGGTTAAAGCTTTCTTGAAAGATGTGTTTCTTGCTGGCATGGCAACAAGCGGACGAAGTGAGAGTATTCATTCATTTTTTGATGGATATGTTAATTCGCACACCATTTTGAATGAATTTGTAATTCAGTATGATAGAGCAGTTGATTGCCGAAGGGCCGCCGAAGAAGATGAAGATTTCAAGACTATGAACTCGATGCCTATTCTTTCGTCTGTTCATCCAATAGAAGCAAAAGCAGGTATATTAATTTTGTTTATCTTTATACATTTGTTCATATATTAATTTAGCATATACTAATTTTTGCAGGTAAATTTTATACTAGAAAGATTTTTGAGCTTTTCAAGAAGGAATGGAATGAAGCAACCAATAACCTAACACACGAAACTTTGAGTAAGAGTACAGAACAAAGCAATTATAGGGTTGGGCAAGTGAATGTTGAGAAAATTTTTTGGAGGATCGTTAAATTTTGTTTCTTGAATGAGATTGTTGCCACTTGTTCGTGTACGAAGTTTGAAACCTACGGGATTTTATGCAAACATATCCTATATGTTATGAAGAAAAAACATGTTGAAACCCTTCCTGATCACTATATTTTACCTAGGTGGATACTTAATGCTAGGTACAAGGTTGGTAACCGAGGTATTGGACTTGAAGAAACGAGTGGTGAAAGTGGAGTTAGTGCATTAAACTTATGGTGTGTTCATGTTAATTGTACAAAAGCAATCGAAGAAGCAAAGGACTCACCTGCGGAGATTAAGAGACTAAATAGTTTATTAGTCAAATTTTTAGAATATCAAATGATCCGAAAAAAGCCAACGGAGCTTCAGAATGCATACGAAGATTCTTCTATGATTTCTCAAGTAGACATGATGCCTCAAATATCAATTCGAGATCCTATTGTTCATACAAAGACTAAATGACGTCCAAAGAGCGCAAGCAGGATCAAATCTTCTTTAGAAGTGAAGAAAATGAAGGTTTGTTCTCACTGTAAAGAATTAGGTCACTACATCACCGGGTGTCCCAAAAAAAAGGTATTTGTGATAGCTAATTTTGTTACTTGTTCATTTTCGTTTGCACTCTTATATTTAAGGCTCTTTTTTCTATTGAATCAGGTAGAGGATTCTTTGAAAGGAAAAGAGTGATATTTTGCTGGAGTAACTAGTAGCTGAATGAGATGTGTGTAGAGGCAAAGACTGATTATTTGGGTCTGAACTTGTAGATTTTTTTTTTTTGCTAAATGTACTTCATTATCTGGATGCAATTGGTACTGATTTTGTGAAAGTGATTGTCTATTTCTGTTTCTGAAGTGGGACTTGCTATGTTTCTGTTTCTGTATGTTTTCTTAGGTGTCTATTTCTGTTTCTGTTTCTGTATGTTTGTTCAAGCCTACTCCATGGCATATCTTCGGTTGTTCCTGCTTGGGCATCAATAGCTAAAAGAAAGCCAGTTTCAAGTCAAGCAAAAACTTTCATTTATCTGACATGTTTTTTTAGTGTCTGAAGACAATATTATTTGGTCACCAATGTTTGTATCATTGTATAACCGCTTTTTCTGATGCTCTCGGTGTCAAATATACTGGTGATGTAGCAGAAGTTGGCATTATTAGGAAAGGACATTTTTTGTTTGTTCAAGTTATCTTGAATACGAGAGTTCATTTTGTAATATCCATATTTTTTTCTTCTTTTCCGATATTCCTGTTTTAGTGTATTTTCATTTTTTTGTTATAGCTCGCTTGTAACCATGTCGACATTTTGAATCTATGTTATTCTTGGAGTTTCTCCATCGGGGATGATCTTGGTGATGTTTTGATATTATTCCATTTTATGTCATGTATTATGGCATGGGCGTTCGATTCTCGTGGAACTCGTTCGCTTTTGTAATTTATTTGGTTTCACGAGTTCGTATAGTTGAGTTGTTCGTGTTGGGAGTTTCGGTTTGTTAATCCGACGTCGTATCGCGGATTTTGATCGTTTGGGCCGTTTCGTAATTTTCCTAAGATTAGGGTATTCTTGTTATCTTTGTTGTTCCTGAACCTTCGGGCATTCGGAATCACGCTTCATCGTAACGTTTTGGTTTCTGACTTAAATCCACAGTGAGTGTATCCGTTGGTCATGGATACACCTTGTTATTTTTTTCTCTTTTCGATCGTCTCCTCGTCGAGCAGTGTTTCAGACAGGCCTGCTGTCACAGGCCATGTTACGGCCGTAAGCCGTATATGTTACGGCCGTAATAATCGAGAGTTACGGCCGTAAGCTTCCTTCATACGGCCGTAACAAGGCTTCGTTTCTTACCTCCTGGTCCAGTTCCCTAGTTACGGGCGTATCATGTTCGAGTTACGGCCGTAAGTAACGATACGGCCGTAATGGTGTTCTTGATACGGCCGTATGTGTCATTCGTCAATTTTGCCCAATTCTCTCCAGAGGCCAGTTACGGCCGTAAGAGAGTCAGGTTACGGCCGTAATGTTCCTATGTTACGGCCGTATGTGTTGTGAGTTACGGCCGTAACGCCTGCCAGTATATAAACTGGCAGCGGCCCAGTTTTCCTCATTTCTCACATCTCTCTTTTCTCTTCGCGACGGGAACGACGACTGAGGCTAGGCTTCGTCCGATTTTGATCCAAACTCCATTGTAAGGGCATATTCAAGTATCATATCATCCACCTATCACTAATCATCCATCGTTCATCTTCGAATCAAGGTAAAATCTCTTAGAACCCTACTTTTCGATAAATTGGGGGTTTTGGGATTTTCGTCCGATTCGTTCCATTTTGTTGATTAATCCATGATGAATATGATTAATCTTGTTGATATCATTAGTTTTCCTACGGATTCATGGTATATTTTCATAGTTTTGCGGAATCGAAAGGGTTTGGTTGTGGTCCGCCCTCGTTGTTACTTCTATACGAATATAAATGAATCGTAGGCGGGTTTCGGGTGTATTCCATTTCCGTATTCGTCTAGAGTTGGTTGTGATTATGTTCTTCGAATCGTTAGGTTCGGTTCCGTTGGTTCTTAACGTTCGTCGATGATTATCCTTTCCGTTCGTTGCGTCATCAATTACTCAAGGCAAGTATTTTTGGAAACCTTTATGCTTAACATGAAATGGTAATGTATATTGTGTGTGATTGTGCTCACCCCGGGAGGGTCCGACGGGGCCTCGGGGAAATCTATGACTTCACTCTGGATTCATGAGTTTGTTTAGTTGGCCAGCCCGGGAGGGTCCTTAGAGGCCTCGGGTAGGATTTGTGGCTTCGTGCCTATCCTAGGCGATGCATGTGCGTGATTTATTTTATGATATGGCCAGCCCGGGAGGGTCCTTAGAGGCCTCGGGTGGGATTTGTGGATTCGTCCCGGTCCTAGGCAAATGTGATTGTGACTGTTTGTTTCCGGAAAAGACATGTCTGGTTTTGGTTTTTGAAATGATATTGGTGCATGTACTATGAAATGTGTAAGCGATTGGTTTGCCTTGATTACTTGTACTAGCGTAATTGCTAACCCCTATGGGGACCCGTTTTGAGGAAATTCTTGTTTAAGTATTTCAGGTTATGATTATCCGGACGAGCGAGCACCGGGACAGTACGAGGATGTTGGCCAGGGTCGTTGACATGTGCATTTGGGTCTTTTTATTTCTTTCGTCCATTTCGATTTGGTTGTTCTCACAATTATAAACTTATAGATTGTACTCGCGAGTACTTAGGCTTTTCATTTCAAACTCCGTATTGTATTACTTTAAAATTATTACATTGTCGGTTGATGCTCATTTCGCCGGTTGCTCTGGGCGTATCTTTTTATGTCATATCATTTAAATGTGTGGCCTCGCTAACCGAGATGGTTAGTCGAGTGGAGTTTTTTTGTTTGTAGCCTGGTGGGTCCCATGTAGGGGTCCACGACGCTGTAATATACTCTGAATATCTCGGGGTGTTACACATTTGGTAACTGAATTATTCTCTTGCTGTGATTAATTGTTCAGTTTCTGATATGTGACTTATTGCTTTAATATTAAACACAATCTCTATCATTGGGGTAACGTTTTTCCTCTCCTTTCGGTCTCATGGGCTTCATTACATAGTTTTGTCCTTTTTTTTTAGTACTTTGGCTGTGTGGGAAAAAAAACTCTATGCCAAGGTTCAAAAGAGAACAGATCGTGATTCTTTCTCATGTATCCACATGGTTATTTCGGGGGTGTCGATTATGGAATCGAGAGGTCGGCTGTTCTGGATGAAGATGGCTAAGGCTGGGAATTTTTGTTTTATTTTATTTTATTTTGTGTTTTAATCAAAACTACGTAGTTTTGGGGTGTATTGTACCTAATCTTAGGTACATGACAGCCACACCTTCCCTTTTCCCATAACATATTAAGATATCGAATTGATATCTAGATAGTCAAGTTATCAAACATGTACAATTATCTAAAATAAATTACTTGTTGCCATTTAATCAAACACTTATTACGCCTACGATGCTACGTATTTGAATTAATTTTTCTCACATATTTTTATACTTTAAAATTCTTATGGCAAATATTATGATTTTTATTACATATGTCACTCTTACTCCTAAGTTGTTTATATTTTTAAATGTAAAAAAATTGCACTCTTAGTTGTTCATGGAGTATTTTTTTATGTAAATAATGTTATTTTGTGTCATGTGCATGTAATTCGTGGTATGTGTGTTCTCAAAATTGTATAACCTCAAATTTTTAAATTTATAAATTTTTAAAATTAGTTAAAACCATCTTTATTTTCTTGGGATATAACAATTTTTTTTAATGTCTATCATCTTTGCATTGCCCTCCATTTTGAATTGACAGACTTGAATTTACTATCCTTAAAATTAGAGTTAACTACATTTTTAGTTCTTGTGGTTTGCAGGATATTTCATTTTCAGTCCAAATTTTGAAAAAGTTTTAGATTTGGTCCAAAAGTGAAATGATAATTCCATATTTACCCAATCTGAAAATCAAAATACCATATTTCCCCAAAACACAAATTTTTAGTGCATAAGTACGATGCCTTTAAACAATTTGTTAAGGAAATATGAAATTATTATGTTTAAGTTGAGTATATATAGAATTGCCCCCAAAAGTGAAACATCCGTTTTCGATTTGATCCGAATTTCCTAACTCCGTTAGTTTGACTATTAAATAAGAGGGTATTTTTGTCCTTTCATATTATTTTCTTTAATTTTATTTTATCTATCAAAATTAACTACTTGTAAGTTGTATCCTCCACCCAAAACACACTTTTTTTCTCATCGCAAAACATATACGACCATTTCATTTCTCTAACTAAACCATCATCCACCAACAACCTAACACCGGCCAAAACCACCATGTAACCACACCCTTGTCGCCAAACCACCACCAACAAACCTCCATCGCTGGAATCTCGGGTCTCCTGTAGAATATGTTTCGAGCTTATAAGTAAGTTACAAACTCGAGTTTTGATTTTGTGTTCAGATCTGGATATTTCAGTGGCCTACGACGGTTATGGCGATGGTGGTGGGGTTTCGGTGGTCAAGAAGGTAGAACCAACAATGTGGACACCCTTAGCTCAATTCTTTTGACACTCATCAATATTGGAAACCCATCTTAGCAATCGATCCATTATTTTGGCTATAAAGAAACTCGATGTCATCTTTACTTTTTAAAGATTTGGTGGAAATTGATAATTTGATTTTATAATATTTTGGATATCTCATGGTTTGTAGGTATCTGCAGGCTATTTTGAATAGAAACGTTTTAGTTGTTTAATTGTTTATAAGAAAATTGTTTGAGATTTCAAGTTTGGTATGTCGGCGGCGGAACCACTAAAACAACAACGAAATCACCCAAGCTCGAAAAACCACCTATTGAATTAATATTCGGTGGTGTCGGCGGCGGAAGCAGTTGATGTTGGCAGCGGTTCCGGTGGCTCTGGCGACAGAAGAATCTGCTTTACTGGAGGTGGTGGGTGTGACCTGTTTTGTGGGTGAGTTGTGTGACTTGTTGGTTTGTTTATAAGGGAGTATACATACCTCAAAGAAGAAGTTGAAAGAGTTAAACAATAAACATGCTTGTGTGGTATGACTATAGAAATTCTTAAAATTTAATAATGAGACTTTGACATGTTTTAGTTGGTTGACATGTATGCATACGTTTTTTATTCTTGCATTTTTTTTAATTGTGGTTTGTAAAAACTCTTTAAAACTTTTAAAAAAAACTTTAGAGATTAGCAATATTTCAATTGATATGAATGACTCTAGCTTATAACATAAATGCTCACATTAATACATGGAACTCAATTTTTATATATATAACTTTAGAGATTAGCAATATTTCAATTGATATGAATGACTCTAGCTTATAACATAAATGCTCACATTAATACATGGAACTCAATTTATATATATATATTCTTTATATACATGAATTCCAAAATTTATTTTGATGTTAAATTTTATAGCACTAGTAGAAAAAACATCAAAGACTTTGGTACATCTCACTTCGGTAATGTATATTAGCGAAGTAAAAACAAACAACAACTTCGCTTTTCAATTTAGGGAAGTAAACTACACACATAGACTTCAGTAAATGGTATCAAACAAAAAGGCAAGAGGTAGTTAGAAATTTTAAGTTCCAAAGACTTCGCTAATTTTATAATTACTAAAGTAAAAAGTGTGAATTTTTTTTTTGACGTAATATTTTTACAACAATGAAGTATACTTGACCTCAATTGTTTTTCAGACTCCAAAAATTTTTCAGACTCCAAAAAACCCTCCTTCTTCGCCCGCTCATTTCCTCCATTATTTCCTCCCAAATTTTTTTCCCGCTCCAGTAAAAACCTATTGCTGCTTCGCCCGCGATTAAGCTATATTCTTGCGGAGACCGATTATTAGGGTTCTTTCATCGCCCCTTCGAGGTCTTTTCAGTTTCATCGAAATTTTTGGGGATATTTTCAATCTAGCTTTTATTATAGTTTTTACTCACACATTTTCTTTTATTCTTCTCATAATCGAATGTCTGTTGGCGAAATTGCTCATAATCGGACGACTGGTGGTGACATTGTACGAATTGGCTTAGGTAAGGTCTTTCTTTGGGTTTTTTATTCTTCACAGTATATGTGTGGTGGGGTTTCTGTATGTGTTTGTTTCTGTATGTATATGAGTATTGTGTTTCTGAGTTTCTTAGGTCTTTCTTTGGGGTTTTTCTTTGCAGATTCTGAAAAAAGGTTTTCTCTATGGATTGATTTTGGGTTTTGTGGAATATATGTGTATTGTTTGAGTGTATTGTTTGGGGGGGGTTTTCTTTGGGGGTTCAAGGTATATGTTGTTTCTGCATATATGTTAGTTAGGGGCCATGTTTGGGTGATGTTAATTGTGTTTCTGTATATTGTGTTTGAGTGATGTTAGTCTTAATCGGGGTCTGCGTGAGTGATGTTAATGTGTGATCATGTTTCTGTATATTGTCTTTGTTGATAGTGTTGGTGGTGATTCTGTTTGAGTTTGTTTAGTGTGTATGTATGCGAGTATTGTGCAAGATTTGATGCAAGTTTTAGTGTGTTTGTTAATTGGCAAGATTGTTGGCAAGATTTGATGCATGAGTTGTAGAGTGCTTGATTGATGTGATAAAATTTTATATTTGGTTGTCAATGCATGAGCTGAAGAGTATTGCATGATCAGATTGAAAAGAATGTATCATTGATTATCATAAATGTGTCCCTTGGAGCTAAGAGGATTATTTACTCATATTAATTTTGGTTCGATCTAACTGGTTTCAAAATTTGTTTATGTAGATTTTATTCTTTGCTGAAAGAAAGATCTCTGACTACTTTGCAGAAGACAAGTTCAGTGGCAAGAGCACGTAATTTTCCGAGCTGTTGTTAGAATTCAGTAGTTAGTAATGGATAGATCTTGGATTAAACCAGATAGGAGGAGTGCAGTATATGGGGAAGGTGTCGAAAAGTTCATTAGAGATTGTTTAGAGAATTCAGAAATTGATCAGAACTTCATTCCTTGTCCGTGTTGCAAGTGCAACAATATGAAAAAAGGGTCGGTGAAGATGTTGCGAGAGCATCTTTATTTCAACGGTTTTAGTCCAATTTACACCAATTGGATTTGGCATGGGGATCAGAGCCTGAATGATGGTGGGAGTGTCAACCAAGATCCATTTGATGGTGACATGAATGAAGAAGTGGGTGATATGTGTGAGGCAGCCTTTGAGAAGTACTCAGAAGATCCTGAAGAGTTTGTCAAATTTGTCGAGGAAGAAGAAAAACCCTTGTATAAAGGCCGTCTACAGTATACAAAGTTGAGTGCGCTTGTAAAACTCTACAATACAAAAGCAAGACATGGGATGACAGGTGCACTTTTTTCAGATCTACTAGCCGATTTCGGGGACATGTTACCAGAGAAACACAACCTACCATCCTCAATGTACGAAGCTAAGAAGACTTTGAGTTGTTTGGGATTGAAGCACGAGAAAATACACGCGTGCTCCAATGATTGTATCCTATTTAGGAAACAATATGCAGATCATACCCGCTGCCCAAAATGTGATGTGTCCAGGTGGAAACTAACTAAGAACAAGAAGGAGAAGATCGGCGTCCCGGCTAAGGTTCTTTGGTATTTTCCTCCCATTCCAAGATTCAAAAGAATGTTCAAATCTTTGGAGACTTCAAAGAACCTAACCTGGCATGCTGATACTCCAAACGTTGCTGGTCAATTACGACATCCATGCGATTCTCCCGCGTGGAAGTTGGTTGACCATAAGTGGAAGGATTTTGAAGAAGAGTCAAGAAATCTTCGTCTGGCGCTCGCTACTGATGGAATTAATCTTCACAGTACTATGAGCACTAGACACAGCTGTTGGCCTGTAATGTTAGTCACGTATAACTTGCCTCCACATATGTGCATGAAGAGGAAATTCATCATGTTAACAATGCTTATATCCGGTCTAAAGCAGCCGGGAAATGATATAGATGTCTACCTTGAGTTATTAGTTGAGGACTTGTAGTTGTGGGAGGGAGTTGATGGAGTGTATAATGCATATAGAGACCAACTTTTCACATTGAGAGCAGTTCTGCTATGGACAATTAACGACTTCCCTGCATACGGAAATCTTAGTGGATGTGCTACACATGGATACTTCGCGTGTCCAATATGTGGAGTAAATACACATGCAAAGCACTTGAACAAGGGGAAGAAAATGTCGTTTGCTGGCCATAGACAGTCTCTTAAAGAGTCTCATCCATATCGAAGACTGGCGAAGGAGTTTACTGGCATGGAAGAACTTGGAGAATCACCCAAACCATTATCTGGAATAAAATTGTTTGAGAAACTGTAGCACATCAAGTTTCAGTTCAGTAAGAATGTCAATGTGGGAGCTAAAAGAAAGAAAAAGAGAAGTGAGCAGATAGAGGAAGACGACGAGCAGACTGTAGAAGATGCTAAGTTTAAAAAATGCTGGAAGAAGAAGTCTATCTTTTTCAATCTTCCTTATTGGAAGCACTTGCACGTGAGGCACTGTTTGGATGTTATGCATATTGAGAAGAATGTCTTGGAGTCCTTGATGAATACTCTGATGAATGTCAAAGGCAGGACTAAATATAATGTAGAGGCAAGGCTAGACTTTGTGAAGATGGGGATCAGGCCAGAACTAGCACCCGAAGTTGGGGAGAAGAGAACATTTCTCCCTCTTAGCGCGTGCTCGTTCACGAAAAAAGAAAAGTTGCAATTCTGCACATCATTGATGGGTATAAAAGTGCCGGAGGGCTTCTCTTCAAACATGAATTGTATTGTTTGCCTCGATGAGTTGAAGCTGTCGGGCCTAAAATCACATGATTGTCATGTGCTAATGCAACATTTCCTGCCTATACTTATACGTGATGCTCTGTCAAAGCATGTGAGATATGCTGTTATGAGATTTTGCTTCTTCTTCAAAGATCTTTGTTTGAAAGTCGTCGACGTACTCATGCTAGATTAGAGATGTTAAACGGGCTAGCCCTAGCAGTTCCGGGCTATCCCTAGCGGGCTTCGGGCCAAAAAAGCCCGGATTTAAACGGGCTAGGAAATATCGGCCCTAACCGTAACCCTAACGGACTTCGGGCTAAACGGGCTAAATATATAAAAAATCTATTTTTTATTTTTTATAAGTCATAAACCCAAAAAAAAAGTAACAATTTATTTTATATATATAACAACTATACTATAATAAATATAACAAAAGAATACACTTTTATGTATATACATATATATACACACTATATTAACAAATACAGTAATAATATATATTATATATAATATTAATATAAAATATATATATATATAATATTAATATATATTATTATATATATAATATTAATATATGTTATATAAATATAGTATTACTGTAAGTTGAAATTAACAATATATATATATATATATATATATATATATATAGGGGCTTTATTTTCAGAACTCTCTTAAGTGCGAGAACTGCGAGAACTCCTCTAAACCAATGAGATTTTTTTAAATATTAAAAAATATTTTTAATTCAAAGGGTATTATAGTAAAATACAATTTTTATATTATTTTTGAATTTTTTTATTAAATATAATAGCCCCTACTGATGATAACCCTACTATATCTATAATTCCTACTATATAGTAGGGGTTGTATGCATTGACATGATGTACATTATGCATTATTAGGAGTACAAAAGGTGGTTCTCGCAGTTCTCGCACTTAACAGGGTTACGAATATATATATATATATATATATATATATATATATATATATATATATATATATATATATATATCGGGCTTCGGGCTAAACGGTCCGGGCCAAAAAAGCCGGATTTAAACGAGCTAGGAAATATCGGGCCTAATCCGGTTTTTTGGCGGGTTAAACGGGCCAGCCCGTCGGGCCCGAGCCCGTTTAACATCTCTATGCTAGATAAGCTGCAATCTGACTTGATTGAGACCCTTTGCCTGTTGGAGCAATACTTTCCACTCTCTTTCTTCGATATCATGGTTCACCTTATAGTCCACCTTGTTCGAGAAGTCCGGTTATGTGGACCAGTTCACTTTAGGTGGATGTATCTATTCGAAAGATGCATGAAGGTGTATAAAGGATATGTGGCAAGTCGAAAAGACCCCGAAGGCTGCATTGTTCAACGATATGCTGCAGAAGAGGCTGTCGAGTTTTGTTCGGAATACATGAAAGATCTCGATCTTGTTGGGATACCTATTCCAGTTAGAGGCCTCAATACCACAACTCCCGGATTCCTAGACGGACGGGCTGCAAAACTGGTGGAAGAAGTTGACTTGCACATGGCACACAAAATTGTGTTAGAAAACAGTGAAGAAGTGTCTCCCTTCATCATGTAAGCCTAATTCAATTTTCAAAAATTACACATTCATTGTTTATAATTTTCTATACATAATATATATGGTGTTGCTTTGAACTAATAATGTGATGTGTATACACTTCTACGGTGAGCATAAGGCCCATTTGAAAGTGCTGAATCCGAAGAAAGCGAAAGATGACAAGTGGATACAAGATATTCACAACAAGCAGTTCACTGGGTGGTTCAAAAGGAAGGTGGCTGAGGAAATAAATAGTTGCAATGGGGGGACGACATCAACATTAACATGGTTGGCACATGGGCCACGTGCGCGAGTCATTAAGTACAATAGCTATGTCAAAAACGGTAGTTTGTACCAAATAAAGGCCCGAGATGATGAAAGAGTTTGTCAAAACAGTGGGGTGTCTCAAGTAGCGAACACGATGCTTGTTAGCAGTGCAAAAGATAAGAACCCCTTGTTTGCAGATGTCTGCTACTATGGAGTAATCGAGGAGATATGGGAGTTAAACTATCATCAGTTTCAACTTCCTGTTTTCAAGTGCGCATGAGTTCCAAATGATAAGGGAATAATCACGACCGACGAATGTGGATTCACCTTAGTCAATCTGAACAAATGGGGTCATAGAAAAGAAGAGTTTGTACTAGCAAGTCAAGTTAGTCAGGTTTTTTACATTGATGACCCGTTAAGAAAAATGATGGTCAGTGGTTCTACCAATTCATAAGAATAATAGTAAGGGGGAGAATGAGGAAGTGACTAGCATTCCACTTTATCGTCCTTTAGATGACTTGGCAACTCATTGTATTCCTACTCATCAACGATATGTTAGGCCGGGCAGTAAGGATGGTAGTAAGGATGAGGGTGTTTGGGTGGTGAAAAAAAAAATGATGTAACAGTTTGTTATGTATTGCTTAAAGTGATGAACATCAATTTATGTTATTGTCTTTTTCTTGTACATGTTGTGATTGTTATGTGTTCCTGTTACGTTATAATTTTTTATGTGCTTTTTCAGCTTTATTATTTGTTTTTATGTGAATTATGAAAAACTTATATGATGTATTTTATGGGTTATTGCAGGAAAAAAGCAGATGTCTCCTAAGAAAATAAAGAAAAGGAGTGTTCAGCAAAGCAAGATGGTTGATGCTTATGAGAAGTAGGGGTGTCGAACGGTTCGGTTCCGGTTAACCGGACCGAAAAAATCGGTTAACCGGAACCATTTTAGCCAAAAAAGTGGAACCATAAACCGAACCGTTTTACACTTTGCTAACCTAACCGCACCGTATTAGTTCGGTTCCGGTTCGGGTAACCCGTAATAACTTTTTTTTTTTTTTTTTTTTTATAAATTATAAATTATAAAATATAAAATTAATATTTAATACATATATAATATATTATTATAATTTTTAACAAAATATAAAATATTTATTTAACAATATTAGAGTTCTAAATTTTTAATTTACAAAAATTAAAATAATAAAATATATAAGTATAAAATATAAAAATAATATTTAATAAATATATTATAAAATCGGTTTTTGGTTCGAATCGTTTGCCTGCCCGAACCGAAACCGAAAATTATGTAATGAGGAACCGAAAACCGAACCTTTAACCGATTATATGGTTCCGGTTAACCGGAACCGCCTCGGTTCCGGTTCGGTTCCGGTTCTAACCGAGAATCGGGAACCATTTAGACACCCCTAATGAGAAGTGGGCACCTGAACATGAGGAGGCTAAACATCATGTAGCTACAGATGAAGAAGTACCTGTTCACGAGCAAAAAAGAACCAAACGGGGTCCATCATCTATGTGGAAGTTGGTTAAGCTGAGGGCAAGAGGGAATAAGGTTAAGGTCCGTTACGATAGCCTTGGGCGGGCTTTGTATGAGGATAATAAGGCCTTGCAGTCATACATTGGCCATGTTGCAAGATCCATGGTTCCATGTAACATAGACAACTGGAGGTTCGTTCCAAAGGATATCAAAGATAAGATCCGGGAAGAGATACTGGTAAGACTAAATGTTGCAATGTTATATATGTGTTTTATATGATATCAGATATTTGTTGATGCTTTGTTCTAATATTAACAAATTTTTTGATAATTGGCAGAATGTGTTTGAATTAGCGCCACAAACTAAGAAGACAGTGTTGACTTCCACGAACCAGAAATGGCGTGACTGGAAGACTAAAATGACTAAGAAGTTTGTGTGGCCATTTCGCAAAAATCATGTTCTGGTGCGATCTTCTTCACCCACCGAATACCAAATCTCAGCTGAAGTTTGGAAAGAGTTTGTGGATAAGAGAATGGACCCTTCGTGGAAGGTATTACAAGACATTTTCCCATCTAAATCTCTCAAATATGTACTTATTTGGGAATCATCCAGATTACACAAGGAGCAGAAGGCTCGGACTAAACAGATCAAATATCGTCACAAGGCATCTCGAAAGGGTTATTGCGGTCTGGAAGCTGAGCTAGTAAGAAAATTATTTAATCACCATATTCAGATTTTTATAAAGCTGTTGTCGTGTGACCCTTCCCCGGACTTGCCCTTTTTGTATTCAGATATTTATAAACCTTTGGGTGACGTAATAGTTTTATTTTTCTCAAGCTAAGCTTTATGAACAAGTGTTCGATTTGTTTTATTTTCACGTCAAAGTATGTTTTGTTTTAACGATGACTCGAGAATATTACTTGCGATTATTAAGCTTGTCTTTTTGAAATGTATTTCCGCTGCAAAATTTATATTTATTCTTCTTAAAATTAGAAGAATTATTTTGCTAGAAAAATGATCACTACACCACACCTATTCTCCCCATTTAATTCAATGTTAGATAAATTTTTAATTCAAAACATTTTTTTAGATTGATTTTTTTAATTTAATGCTAACATAATTTTTTATATTCAAAACAATTTTTTTAAAATAATTTTTAATTAATGTTAACATATTTATTTCAAAAATTCAAATCAGGTTTTTTCAATTGAGTTTTAAATTTAATACCAATAGATTTTTTAAATCCGGAACAAATTTTTTAGAATCAAATAAGTTTTTTTAAATACAAAACAATTTTTTTTTATAAATAAGACCAGTCAGGCTCGCGCGACCGAACCCAGCCCCTGGCCAACCCATGGTGAGCGGGCAGTGGGCTCCGAACCGTTCAATCGAACTTCAGCCCGGACCAATCCGCGGATCGATCCAGTCTGGCCATGGCAACCTCTACACCTACATAAAATATCCATGCTTACATCTACGAAATAATTATCTACAATATTCAAAAGAATTAAATATTAATTTTTGAGCGGGATGAGAAAGTACTAATATTCTTTTTCAATATTGGTAAATTAATATATCATGGTCACTGTCATTTCCCATAAACAACTCATTTTCAAAAATTATTGACAATAGAAAAGATTTTGTTTACATTTGGAACTACCTGAAACTTATCCATTTATCCTCTCACCTAATCCTCTCATTAATTAAGGATTTCTGTTGATTATTTCAACTTCCCGCGGCAAAAGATTCTCGTAGAAGTGTTTGGTAAGGTAGGTGGGCCCATAATCCATAACCACGACTCCGTATCCTCTTGTGGTGGTGGGTGCAATAGGGGTATTCAAAAATACCCGACCCGAACTACCCAGCCCAACTACTTGATGATTCGAAATAAATATTCCGAGTATTTTTAAAAATTTTAAATTTTTTCGGGCCGAGTACCCGACCCGAAAAAAAGTTATATAATCGGGTCGGGTCATGGGCCGACTTGTTGCGTAAATTCGGGTACCCGAAAACCCGATTATTTTTTAATAGTTATTTTTTTATAAATTTAATTATTTAATTTGTAATTATATGGAACTTTATCTTTCAAATAATATGAATTATATTTGATATGAGAATTCATGTTAATTATATTTTCAGTAATGGTATTTATTCTTACTAGTTTGGAAATTTCCAAGAAGATAAAATCTTTAAATAAAAAATAATATATTCTTTTATATATATAATTTAATATTGAATTAAGCATAATTATATAATAAAAAATGATATATATGAAAAAATTTAGTCAGTTTTGAGATTTACTTATTGTATGGAAAATATTTATAATGTATTTAGTACTCAGGGAATTAATTTATATAATAAATTTTAAAATAAATTTATATTAAAAATACAAATTATTTATAAAAATTTAAAATTAGTGGTATTAAATTTTGGGCCGGGTACCCTATGACCCGACCCGAAAAAATAAGGTACCCGGTTTTTCGGGTCGGGTCACGGGCCGAATTTT
Source organism: Orobanche coerulescens (assembly GCA_033398695.1). Classification (NCBI taxonomy): domain Eukaryota; kingdom Viridiplantae; phylum Streptophyta; class Magnoliopsida; order Lamiales; family Orobanchaceae; genus Orobanche; species Orobanche coerulescens. The sequence goes on along the minus strand of CM065813.1, from coordinate 9,789,297 downwards.
TCAATACCCGCATAACCGGGTACCCGGTTATGAACACCCCTAGGTGGCAAGGCATACCACACCAGATACCATACCACACTTTTCCAATCAATCCCCTCATGCCACTTCATTACACTTCATTTTCATACCACAATTCATTTTTTGGTGGCATTGCATACCACACTCATACCACACTTTTTTTTAAAAAAAAACTAAAAATTCATTAAAATTAAAAATACATTAAAACTAAAAATTCATTAAAACTAAGAATACATTAAAACTAAAAATACATTAAAGATTCTTAAAAACATTAAAAATAAAAAAACATTAAAAATAAAAATACATTAAAGAGGGTTGAGAAAGAAAAGAGGGTTCGTACATTTGCGGGCGGTACACGGGTTGAGAATTAAACGGCAGTTCGTACGTTTGCGAGCGGTAAACGGGTTGTGATTGAACTCGAGGACGAGATGAGCCGCCCCTCATGACTTTGGCAGCTTTTTTGGTAGTTTTTTTGGGTTCCATTTTGGGTTGGTTTTGGTTGAAAATTATATATTGGTGTTGGTTTACAATTTTTGTCGTTGATATTGGTTTGTTTTTTGTGAAAAAGTGGGTATTTAAAAAATAAAAAATAAAGCCGTTGGGTTTAGCCGTTGGCATCCCCCAACAGTAACATTTGCAGCCTCTCCATTGCGGTATCACATACCACATTTCCATACCATGCCATGAATTTACGGGGCGGCGGCGATGTGCATGGTATGGTATGAGTGAAACCGCACCCCATACCGCATGCGTTGCCACCACCCTACCTCTGTAATGGAGTTTTTAGTGATTTACAATATAGATCATTAGGTACAAGACTGCAAACGAGCAGAGTCGAGTCGAACTTAAGCTTTAATGAGTAATACTTGTTATTATTTATTCGAGTTCGAATTTGGACGAGTTAAGAAATTCGATCTCGAACTCGACTCGAGCAGTATTTTGAGCGCACGCGGGCATATTTATATTATTATTATTTTTTAATTTTTATTTATTTTTTATTTTTTATATTTTTTTAAAAATAATAAAAAAGTCATTTTTAATAAACATAATACAAATTATTATTACTAACAATAAATAATTAAATATTATAAATATTTATACATATATAACAAGAGAGCTTTGACGAGTTCGAGTTCGAACTCGAGACGACCTTGGTCAACTCGAACTGGAATAGAGCTTTGACCGAGCATGCTCGCGAGCGCGAACAGCTCGGCTCGTTTTATAGAAGATCTAATTATTTGAACCTAATTAAATGTAATTATATTTTTTTACAGAAGATCTATTATTTGAACCCAAATCGAGCACCCATATTAACACTCCCTTCCAAAAAAAATATAATGAGGCATTTGTTTTTTATAACGGTATTTGATAAAATTGAAATACGTCAAAAAAATACAACTTTGAAGGAATTGCAATGAACTTTCATGAAATTTAATCGGGGATTTGGTTTTTCATTTTAATTCCTCGAGATTTCATAGGAATCATGAAATTAAATGCCCCCTATGTCTTGGATTTTTGTTATAGATTAAAGAAGACAAAAATAATGACTTATGTACTCCTAATCAATTAGTAGAATTCTTAGATGAAACTCTCTTTGATAGTTGTATAACCATAAAAAAAAAAGACAAAGATAAATAAAATAAATGGTACGATTTAGTAATACTCGCTTCGTCTCATTCGGAGCTAAATTGTATTCAAAGAGTGTCTCTTTAGAAATGTTATATTTTATTAAATACAATTAATTATTTTTTTTCTTTTTAATATTCAGCACACACTTATCGTCTATAGTTTTTACCTTTTAAACATCACATATTCACCACCAATACTTACAAAATTTACACATCTGTCACATCTAATCATTCACCGAAAATACAAAAAGTCTTTTTCGAATGTTGCAATTGGGTTGAGAATATATGAAATATGCGAAATTTTATTCAACTACGTATACGAAAAATAAATTGGTAAAAATATATAGAATGACTTATATTTTACCATTAAAAAAACTCAAAAAAAGACATTCGTCCCACATTTAGTATATAGAGTACTAATTACTCTATTCCTTTCTAATGTATTAGTAGCATTTTTGTCTTTTTGACATTCTCATCACACACCACTAAAGTTTGTAAATGCACTTATCTCTATAATTACAGAAATCCCGTGAGTTTAAAAGACTACAATATTCATATTAATTAAATTTACTTTTTATTTAAATTTGTAGTTCTTAGATTTATTTGAAATTTGTAAAAATAATTATATTTTAATATTCACAAGGTTTATAGGGTTTAACATTTAAAAGTTTGAAGACTTATTTATTCTTCTATTTTGAAAACCTCAATAGTTCAAAAACCTGTTTGGTAGTTTAATCGATAAACTTATTTATGACTTTAATAGTAAATATATTCCTTTTTAGTTGCAATTTGCACTATTTGTATATTAACTAGTAGGACCGTACTTTCGTATTAAATATAAAAATTAATATCAATATATAAAATGTCAATGAATAAATTTAATATATTTCTCTAAAATATTAAATTCTTATATTTCTATAAATAGTTAAATTTATTAATAATCAAATATATACGGACAAAAACAAATTATTGCAATAAAAAAGAAAAGAGGGTATATAAGTGATAAAACAATAAATAGAATTGTGTACTTAAAAAAATATGTGCATTTAGAGCTTTTGCAGTGTAAATATAGTTAAAACGAGGTATTATTCAACCCGTGCGATGCACGGTCTTTGATTGAATATCTACGTGTTTTGTACGTAATGTTGGGGCAGACGGTTGAATGAGCAGATGACAGAATTTAAATGTCTTTTAGAGAAGTTTATATGTTTTTTTTATTGTTATTGTCCTTTTATTTTAGTCTATGTAATTAGTTATATGAACTGAGGCTTTACTAACCCGTATGTTGCTCCGGGGTTGTTTTTGGTTTATTCAACCCGTGCGATTCACCGATTGTATCTAAGATTTCATAGCTTAAATTTAACCATCTTGTAATTTATACTATCATTTAAAAGTTCATTTTAATCACTTTGTGTATTAGAAGGTGCACGTGTTTTGTACGTAATGTTGGGCAGACGGTTGAATGAGCAGATGACAGAATTTAAATGCCTTTTATAGAGAAGTTTATATGTTTTTTTATTGTTATTGTCCTTTTATTTTAGTCTATGTAATTAGTTATATGAAATGAGCCTTTACTAACCTATATGTTGCTCCGGGGTTGTTTTTGATTTATTCAACCCGTGCGATGCACCGATTGTATCTAAGATTTCATAGCTAAAATTTAACCATCATGTAATTCATACTATCATTTAAAAGTTCATTTTAATCATCTTGTGTATTAGAAGGTGTATTTGCATTGTGATGTTTATAATAACTTTTGTATTTAAATTAGTTTATTTACATTAAAAGTTACAATTAGAATAGTCTCTTCATATATTTACAATTAAAAGTTACAATTAAATGTCCCTTCCACATTAAATTAAGGGGGATAAGTATTATACTCCCTCCGTCCACGATCTTCTTTTACAGTTTGACTCGGCACGGGTTTTAATAATGCTTATTGACTTTGAGTAGATATATGTAGTGAGTGTAATTTGGGTCCCACTTGGGTGTATGTTTATTAGTAATTTAGTGTAGATAAAGTAATGATGTTGATGTGTGAAGATAAAGGTGGAATTAAAAAAGTAATGATGTTGATGTCTAAGGATAAAAGTGAGATTAAAAAGTTTCCTTATTTAAAAAAAGTGAAGTGTAAAGAAGGGTTGTGGACGCACGAAAATGACAAATGTAAAGAAAGATCGTGGACGGAGGGAGTATAGTATAGATATTTATTCCAAGTAGACCTGGCAAACGGGCGGGCTCGGCCCAAACGGGCCAGGCGAAAAACGGGCGGGTCAAATCTGGGCCGGGTTAAAAAGGCCCAATTTTTTTGGGCCAAAAATATTAGGCCCGTGGCCCGCCTCGGGCGGGCTCGGCCCGACCCGTGGGCCTCAACTCTTTTTTTTTTTTAAAAATATTAATTCTGAATAAATGTAGAAATATTTTTCGATCCTTAATTATTATATTATTCACTATACTATCACAATCAGATAAATAAATATACAATTATTTTTATTTGATAATTACATTATTTACTACACTACCGCAATCAAAAGACAAATATACAAATATTTTATTTGATCATCATACCATTTATTATTACTATTTTTTTATGAAAATCATAAAATATATTATTATTGATATGAGATACTACAGAGTAATCACAAAGTCCCATAAAAAATAAAATTACATCAATAATTAACATATAAATGTAATATAATCTAACAAATAAGGAAAATTTTAAATATTATATTTACATATAACATAAATTAAAAAAAAAAAAACAGGGCCGGACGGGCCGGGCCTCAACGGCGGGCCAAATATGGGCCGGGCCAAAAAAACCCGATTTTTTTTTGGCAAAAAATATTAGGCCCAATGCTCGCTCAAAAACGGGCGGGCTGGCCCGACCCGCAGACCTGAGCCTATTTTGCTAGGTCTAATTTCAAGTGTCCACTTAAATATACTTTCATTCCCAGCCTATCGTCGCTGGTGTGAAGGTTCCGTCCATGAGCATCTCTACATAGTGTATTTTCTTTTTGGATGTATGATACGTGACGTGTATGTGGAGTGCAGATTGATGCATTAGGTGAAACACCCATATACACGTGTCGTGTATTCAATAGGAATTAGGATGTTCCATAGACGGAACCTCGCACTTTTTTTATTTGGTTTCTTTCCGACTCCATAAATGCACGTGGACATGAAATCAAAGATTTAAATACAGTTGAATTGAAATGAAAAGAAAACAAACAAAATCACCGCTCCCACACTTTCTTCAACTTCTCCCCCATTTCATTTCCTCTGTCGTCAAATCGTTATCCGCTCTTTCTTTTCACAGCCCTCTTTCGATCCCCACCCCATCCTTCGTCGTGTCTTTATTAGTTATATATATATATATATATGTTGTATATGCATTGTGTGCAATAGTGTAAGTGAGTATTGAGGGGAAAGAGAAGAAAAAAAAAAAATTAGTGGAGAGTTCTTTCTGTGCACGTCTCCGTTCTTTTCTCCTTCATGGTCTCTTGTATTTTTCTTCAATAACTTAAACGTCTCTGGGATTCTCTTAAGAAGAGACTCGTTCTTGAGGTACTTTTCTGACTGTATGTTTTGGTATATATCATATGTATTTTGTTGCTTGGATACAACGATTTCTTTCTAAATGTTCCGCGGTGGGTTGCTTACAATTTTTTTTTTAATTTCCATTTTTTTTTTAATTTTGCCTTCTGGGATTCTTAATTGCATTTTTTTTTATAATTATATTCCTGCTTGGATTGATCGAAAATAGGGCTTTTATAGTTTTTACTTTAGGTGAAGGTGATGAGGTGTTAAGATTCTCTAAATTCTCTCCACTGGGTTTCTGCTAACTGCTAGGTTAGTCATTATGCACCGAAGACTTGGGCATTAGGCCGGACCAACGCTCGGACGTTGATCGATCTTCTTAATTCATATAGACACAAACACACATATATGCATATGCTTAGTCTCATTGTATCTCCTAGGTCTTTAATTATCTTCGTTGGTACTAACATGATATCTATCTATTATGGGTAGATATCGGTCCCACATATCAGTCGAAGTGTTGCTCTCTGATAAACACGAATAAAGAAAAAAAAACTCATACATCGTCATGTTTCAGTGTTGGTACTCTTTTGCTGATTTATGTGGGAGTGCAGTGTGGCAACTTGCAAAGATAAACAAAAATCAAGAAAAAGGTCATGAATTGTCATGTTTTGTTTATGTTTCTTTTCGGTTTACATGTCGTGAAACATAATTCCAGTAATTGATTTGTTTTATTATGCTCGACTACCAGATGTTGGTTTTTTTGATGATCAAAGATTATAGATTCAAGTACTTATCCAACTATTCATAGGCCTAGTTTGGTATTGCTGTGACTAAAAAAAATATGTTGTAGCTGTGATCTGAATATAATCACATGTGAATTTAAACAGTTTTGTGTTTGGTAAATATTATTTTTAAAGTGCTTTTAAGATGTAAAATATTAATTTCCAGTGTTATCCTAATGCTGCCTCCAAATTCCGCTAACCAGTGACTCATAAATTCTAAAAAAAGCTGTTTTGTTTTTTCATCTACCAAATACTATCAAATTTAGAAGTTCATCAAAAACCTGATTATTTTAAAGTTAAGCAATACCAAACGGGCCATAGTAATGTGGGGAGATAAACATTTACTGTGATTTGAAATTTTACTACTCTACGAGACAAGAACAGATCTCCCGATAAGTATCTAAACTTCCATTGGCTGAGATTCAACAAGATTTCTTAGTTTTACTATCTTTTTTGTAATATATATTCTGGATGTATCAGAGTCATACGACGTGCCATATGCTTCTAAAATGCCAAAGTCTGCATCCGGATAAAATTCGGCATCAATTTGTTATCTAATGAAGTATTTGACCACTAGATCTCTTCAAATGCTTGAAGAGCATGTCTTCTGTTCTTGACTTTTATACCACCTGAAGAATTATTGTTTCGATCTTGGCGCGCAACATGTGGAATTTAGCCTTGTGCTAAATTAATGCTTTAGGAATGTATGTCAGAACTCATGCGTGTTCTCTTCTGCCACGTGTATGTATACTTACGTCCATAGCCTGGTTTCAGTTTCAACATTGGGGTCCAGCCTCAACTGTTTGTCAACTGATGTGTTAAGAATGTTATGTTTCTCATTCATGTTTCGGTTTCTATTTTTTAAATATTACATATTTTGGCAGAAAACTCCACTTAACGGTGTTGGGACAGTATGGGAAGTAGTACATGGGAGCTTTTTTCTCAGTCCAATTCCTATCATGCTTCAAGTGATGCTTCCCTTTTCTCAACTTCATTGCCTGTTCTTGCCCACAAGAAGTGTAAGAAACAGCATATTTCACCTTTAAGTACCTCTATTACTTCCCTAGAACACTCATTCATTTCTTTTCTTCATTTTGGTTCGTTAACAGTGAACGTCAATGAACTAAATCATGGAATTCACCTAGAGAGCAAAATTTGTCTCGAAAATGATGAGAATCATGCAGTCGAAAGCTTACTTCCTGATGAGGATGAACTTCTAGCTGGGATGGTGGATGATCTTGTAGATGACTCTGAAGAGTACGATCTTTTTGGCAGTGGCGGAGGTTTGGAGTTGGAAACTGATCTGCAAGAAAACGTGACAAATGGTGTATCTAATCTGAGTCTATTGGACGGCGGTGTTAGCAATGGAGGGACTCGTTTCAATTGTACTAGTGCTGTGGGTGGAGAACACCCTCTCGGAGAGCATCCTTCTAGAACTTTATTTGTTCGGAATATTAACAGTAATGTTGAGGAAGCTGAGATTAGAACTCTCTTTGAGGTACTTTCAAACAGTATCTGACGTTTAATGTTTAGGAACAGAGATTAAGAATGTCATTTAATAGATTAAACCTGTAAATTGTTTCATTAATTTCACTTTTTAAAACATGGCACAGCTAAAGTTGGAGAGAAGAATTTATCACGCTTTGGTAATCTAAATAATAAGATTTTGCCTTGTTTGTTTATTGTACGCATCTGTTGTTAATCTCGGTTTTGACTTTTATATTTGCTTAAAGTTGTTGTGCAGCCATCCAATTGTATACAAGTGGATTGATTTTTTTTTTTTTAACTACCCTTGGATTCTGTAATACTTTACAATTGCCGGTTTTTTTACTATGAAGTGTGAACACATTTATTACATAGTTTTATTATTATTTTTTCAAATCAAAGAATGATTTGAAACCTGGTTTGTCTGTTTCTTAGTGCTGAACCTTGCTTGAAATATTCAGTAGATTTACCAGAAGACAGTTGTTTGAAGTTCTTACTAATGACTTCTTCTTTTCTTTGTGCAAATTGCTGCTTCGTTATCTTCAGCAATATGGTGATATCAGAACATTGTATACGTCATGTAAACATAGGGGCTTTGTGATGATCTCTTACTATGATATTCGTGATGCACGAAATGCTATGCGCGCCTTGCAAAATAAACCACTCCGGAGGAGAAAGCTGGATATTCACTTCTCGATCCCTAAGGTATGCAATGTTTTTTTGATGAAACCAACTACGTCTCAGATTTATCTTAAATTAAAAACGGTTATCTTTGAAATTGATACACCCTCTGAGGATTTCATTTACCTAACAAATAGCCCTATTGACAGTGTTATTTGTAAAAGAGAAAGAAATGTCAAGGGGGTGTTTTTAAGTTTTGATAACTGGGTTCTTTTGTAATTAGGTAAACCTTGGGCCTAATTTTTGTAATTGACCCAATTTTGATTTTTTTTAAGCATCCCTGTACTATGTTATTTCCTTGACAGTTCCTCCATTTCCTTTTACTTATAGGAAAACCCATCTGACAAGGACATTAATCAAGGAACTTTGGTAGTATTTAATTTGGATCCATCGGTTTCTAATGATGACCTTCGACAAATATTTGGGGCTTATGGCGAGGTGAAAGAGGTACTAAGTTTTCCATTTTCATTTCCTCTTTATTTTCTGAAAACACATCTTAAAATAAGTTTCTGCGCATATTTTGTTCTTTTCCTTGAAAAGCAGATAAGGGAAACACCACACAAGAGACATCACAAATTTATTGAGTTTTATGACGTTAGAGCTGCTGAAGCTGCACTTAGGTCCCTGAATAGATGTGATATTGCTGGAAAACGTATAAAACTGGAGCATAGCCGTCCTGGTGGAGCTCGTAGAAGGTTTATATATTGGTTACATTGTTCTCTTGGTAATCTTTTAAAATAATCTAGCTGAGATAAATTTCTGTACTAACTTGGGTTTTTATTTGTCACGTTCCTCCAGTTCACTGCTGCATCCGCATAATGATCTTGAACAGGATGAAAGGAATTTGCATCACGTGGGCTCGCTTGGGAATTCTCCTCCTGGTATGGCTCACACGAGTTCCTCCATTTGGGTGGGGTGGGGTTATATAGGTCACGTGTCTGGTTTCAGTACTACATTATCGCTAATAATTTAGGCCCTTTAGGGATGATTAAAAAAATTACTCTTGTGTGTTTTGCATAAATACAAGAAATGTCCAGTTGCTCCTGAGGTATTATGAATACACCTTTGGTGTTTGTATTTGTTTTACAAATTACTATCCGTAGAGGGGGTGTAATATGAAATAGAGGCGTACGTCAGAGGGGTTTGTAATTTTGGAAATTTAATGGGTGTTATCTTTAATTAGGTTCAACATCAATAATAAGTTTATATTTTTAAATAATATCCCAAATGTTTTGTTATGGCTCGTCTTTTGGAGAAGCTCATGCCTACATTCTTGCAGGTGCTTGGCCACAGCTTGACAGCCTTATGGAGCGAAACCCTCTGAATAACTTTAGCAAATCACCCGTTTTTGGCTCTAGCAGTCCTCCAGTCGGCAGCAGCAGTGTACCCGGATTAGCTTCAGTCCTCAACCAGAAGGCGGGACCTACCGGCAAAGATACCCCGATCAGCCGTTATTTGGAACATATCTTCGCCAATGGAAATTCGAACTCACGAGGTGTCTTCGAACAGTCCCGTTCGTTTGCAAAGCAGATTCCGAGTAGTCAGTTTAGCGGGCCAGGACTCGTTTCTTCTTTTGGCTCGTCCAGTTTCAATGGACCTACTTCCAAACCATTTTCTGGCCTTTTTTGGAGGAATAATGGTTTTAATTCCATAAATCACCATTTCCTTGCATCTGCTCCATCCGGTGTTCGTCTCGAGCAGAAATTTGGTTATTTTCAAGAGTCGCCCAAAGCCTCGTCTATGGGTCCCGGTTATGAAGGTTTAAGTATTTTTGGCAGAAATCCAATGGAAAATGGTTCTCCTGTTTTTGGCACGTCGTCTGCAAGACTAAGTCCTATGTTTTTGGGTAAGATGACCTCTAACTTGGAGAGTTCATCGGCTGAAAGAAGGTCGAGGCGTTTTGAAATAAAGGGAGTCCAATTGGATAACAAACGGTTTCAGATTCATCTTGATAAGATTGAAAGTGGTGAAGATACTCGGACGACTCTGATGATTAAAAATATCCCCAACAAGTATTTTTTTTTTTTCATTTCCTTGTTTTTTTTGTATGGCTTTTGTCGGGACGAGATAAGAATATGAAAATCCACTTAAATTGTCTCTATAATTTTTATGTCTAGGTACACTTCCAAGATGTTGATGGCTGCCATTGATGAACGTCACAAGGGAACTTATGATTTCCTCTATTTACCCATTGACTTCAAGGTCTTCTTTTGCTCTTTATCCTAGATGCGTTATTTCATGCAATAGACGAGTCTGATACATTACTTGTTCTGTTTGCAGAATAAATGCAACATGGGGTACGCTTTTATTAACATGTTGTCTCCGTTAAATATTATCCCGTTTTATGAGGTTGGCTTCTTTTACCTGTACGATATTTCAGTTTGGTTGTCTTCACTTTGGTTGAGCCGATACATTAGAATTTTGTTTGAATGCAGGATTTCAATGGCAAGAGGTGGGAGAAATTTAACAGCGAAAAAGTTGCTTCTTTGGCTTTTGCTCGAATTCAGGGGAAAGCGGCCCTTGTCGCCCATTTCCAGAACTCAAGTTTGCTGAATGAAGACAGACGTTGTAGGCCAATCCTCTTCGATTCAGAACTCACAGAATTTAATAATAAGGTAAAACGAACGTAATTTTAGTCTGTGAATAGGATAGTCGCAGGAGTCATGTTCCATGATGTATGTGTTGATTTTACAATATCAATCACGTACTGTGACATGACAATAGCAATTATCTCAAACTCATCGCCGTCTCATGATATTTTCCATATAAATGGAAAAACCTATGATGTTGACGGTTTTGGAATTTCGTTCTATTTCTCCTTCATATGAAGGTTGCGACAGGAAGGGCATCCGGCGTAAAACTTTGCCACTTTGTTATTTGCATGAGTTATGGTGTTAACTAATTTTCGACAATTAAACGACACTATAATCTTCATGCCACCGACCCCAACATAGTTGGGATTAAGGTGCTGTTGATGATGATGAATAGGATAGTCGCACATGGAAGTTGAACTGCTAAAATATTGATATTGATGGTGCAGCCAATTTTTTGACCTTGAAAGCAGATTTCAGTTCCCAACTTCCACAAATTAAGCATTTTTTTTCCCCAACTTACTCAATATTTAGTTTTTATTTTCCCCAGACTCCGAATCTGTAATTCTCTCTCTCTTTGTTTATGCTACATTAAATCATTTCTCCTGTAAACGTATAAATTTTCGCAAACACACCTTTAGAAGGAAGAGTGCTGACTTCGAGTTCATGCAACATGGACCCTTAATACACAAAGCATGTGTGGATGGATCGACTGGGATATTCATGCCATTTACTTTTTTCTTTCGCTTATATTTCCTCATGAGTCCATGATGCATCATGGACCCGGGTGCATGATATCAATTCCCAAAAAGAAAACCACCATCATTGGCTCGGGCGGAACTATGTTCGATTTTTTGCTAGTATTTTTTTAGCACCTTTTGTTCACTGGGTTATTATCTTGCAGACGATCCAAGAAAATCTTCATGCCTATAGTATGAGCAGCCAACCTCGGCAGTCAAATGGTTTGGACAATATAATTCCCTCGGGGCCCACACTACAGAACGTCTCGGGTGATCGAGCGGATGAAAGGTAGTGTTGGTCTGAAGCCACCGTATTAGGAGGTGTGGCTGTGTTGCGTTGTATAATTGTAACTTAAAAGTACAAAAATTAGGTCAAGACGATCCGGAAAGGAGATAAGCTTCTTGATCGTGCATCGTCGTTTTAAAAGCTTCACATTAATGGAAATGTTTTGGGACAAGCTGCAGTTTCTGTTGATTTGAAGATTTAATGAGAGAGGAAGCAACCTTTGATTTTTGTCATAGGTTTTCGGGTAAATTTTGCGTTTTGAAGGTTGATTCGTTTGGTTTGGTTGTGGATGAAAAATTGTAAGGATAAACCTTTTGCTAAATTATCTAATGGTATATGTGTTTTGGGTAAGGATTGTTGTTAAGACAGTTCTTCGGTGACTACATTTTGGAGAGTTTCGATTTTGGGATTTTTATGTATTATTCAGCAGTGTTCTTAATAACGAACTAGAGATAACCTGTGCTATTATGACACGGTATCCTTGTAATTCTGCCGACGATGGCTCCTGATGTGCAGGCCGGCAAGTGGTTGCACTGAAAAAGAAGACCGCCGTCGGATGTATGCCAATGGCGCCGGCTGAGCCGCCGGCTATAGAGGGTTAATTAAAAAAAAAAAGTAGAAAATTGGTCGGCCGCCGGCGCGTAGGCCTGCCTACGCGCCAAAGAAAAAATAAATGATTGGCCGCCGACCACTTTGTCGGTCGAGGAAGAAACTAAGCTGGACGATCACCGGAGATCTGCCGGCGGCCGCATTAAAAAAGTAATAATCATAATAAAGAACATCGGGCACTAGAGGTTTCCGGTGAACCGTAAGAAAAGACAAGAAGAGATTATTTGTTCGTTAAATTAATTTAACATTCTTAGGGGGGTGTATTTAATTAAGATTTTAATGGAATTTGATAGATTTTAGAGTTTGATGGATTTGATAGATTTTAACGCAATTCAACATACTCTCATAAATTCTCTTTGATTTCAATGGAATTCTATCTATTAGAATTAGGGGTGAGCTCGGTTCGGTTTGGTACGGTTTCTAGCTAAAACCGATACCGAACCGCATCTTATCGGTATCTAGCATTTGAGTACCGAAATGATTCGGTTTTAAATCGGCTCGGTGTGATCGGTTTCGGTGTCGGTTCGGTAGCGGTTCGGGGGTTATTAAATTGGCCACTTAAGTTGGGCTTGCGTCAGACCCAAATTGAACTACTTGGGCTAAATCAGATAATTGTAAGTTCAAATAGAAGGATTTAGACATAATTAATCCACCTCAAAGCTTGAATAAAAATAAAATCTACTTCAATAACATGATAATAACTAAGGATTCAAAAAGTCCAATATCAGATTAAACAAAAGTCTTGAATTTCCTCCTCAACACAAGTCCATCACAAAGAAAAAACAAAGTCTGCAGAATAGTCATCTGTTTTATCGGTTCGGTTCGGTTTTTAAAGTCGGGATCCATATATGAAACCGAAACCGAACCGCATAATTCGGTTTTCAAAATTTTAAGAAACGTACCATACCAATATCTTATTGTTTCGGTTTTTCGGTTTCGGTTTTTTTGGTATTTTCGTTATTATCGATTTTTGTCGGTTTTTCTGCTCGCCCCTAATTAGAATTCTACAGACTTTTATGGATTTTTATGGACTTTTATGAATTTCAAATGACTTTATTTTTCTTAAAAGATAGTAACCACATGAATTTCATTTTTTAGCGTTCTATCTTAATAGATAGTTGTTCTATATGTAATAAATATATAAACCGAACCGGAAGCAGATTTTATTTATGAAATTTTATTTTTATATTTTATAATTATATTATATTATTTCATTTTTTTTAAATTGAAATTAAAAAAAAAATGGTTTTTGTGGTTAATCGAACCGGAACCGAAAATAATCGGTCTGATTCCGGTTAACGAAAAATTTATACGGTCCGGTTTTCGGTTCTTATTTTAGGACATTTATGGTTCTGGTTAACCGGAACCAACTTTGTGGACTGGTTAACCGGAACCAAACCGTTCGACAGCCCTATATGGTGGTAGTGGCAACGGGGTGACAGCAGAAATGGTGTTGGTGGTGGGACGGGACAGTGGCAATGGTGTTGTGGAGGTGGTAGTGGTGGAGGCGGTTGCGTCAGTGGTGGTGGTGACGAATAAAAATCCATCAAAATCTTAGGGGTGTAGGAAAGATTTTAAAAGACAAATTATGTTTATACTTTGTGCTTAAAGATGAGTACCTAAATGATTTTAAAATCCTTAAAATCCAAAATAAAATTGAATACCTCATAATCTTGTAAGATTTATAAAAGTTTTCATTTAATACCTCATGATTTTAATGGACTTTTAAGAACTCTATTAAATTCTATATTGAATACCACAAAAATCTAATTGACTTTTAAAAGTCTTAATTAAATACACCCAAACTTTTTCAAATCCATTAAATTCTATAAAAGTCTTTAAAACTCATTTGAAGTCTCAATTGAATACGACCCCCTTAGTTTTTTTTTTGGAAGTTTATGAGTATTTTTGAATTTTGATGTTATAATTAAATTCAATATATTTGGAGTTATAAGGAGGCTTGGTGATTAAATCTTGGAGTGTTCGTTAGGGGTGTTTAAAAATATCCTATATCCGATCCGAATATCCATCTGGATATCCGAAGTTCGGATATCCAGAACTTCAGATTCGGATATCGAATAGTACTTTTCAGAAAAATCGGATATTCGGATATTCGAAATATCCGAAAAATTTTAAAAATCTTATTTTTTAATATTTTAATTAATAGAAGGTATTCGGATCTTCGGATATCCGATATCCATATCCGAATTTTTTTCGGATATTCGTACATCCGATATCCGAATTCGAATATTTTTTTCGAATATAAGTATATCCGAATATAATTCATATTTATTTCTGGATATTGGATATCAAAATCTACTATTCGAAATTTCGGATATCCGAAATTCCGGATATCCAGTTTTGAACACCCCAAGTGTCTGGTGCTTGGTGAATTAACTACTGGCATTTATCGATAAAAAAAATCAATATGAAGGGATAAAGTGGCTTTTTCGGGTGCGGATGATGATTAAAAATATACGAAAATCTCTTATATGGTATACTAAAGATAACAAGTGTCATAATGGCACGGTGGCAGTGCTATAATTGAATTAAAATAATTAAATTACCATAGTACTTTGCTAGGAAAAAAAACATATTGATTCTCGAAACCTATCGGCGACCGACGGGAAAAGGAAAAAAATATTGACAGACCATCAGAAGCATGCAGGTAGGCCCCAAAAAAATAGACGGCCGCCACCGGAGGTCTATCGACAGCAGAGTCGAAAAACAGGCTGGTGGCTCTAGCATAAAAAAAATGTGGCCCGTCGCCATAGCTATGTCGGCCTCCAGAGGTGGCCCGCTGGACACCAGACCGACGGATCTGGCGTGAAAAAAAATGGTTGGAGAGCCTGGCGTAAAAAAAATAATATAGAAATAAAACTGGCCGGGCAATTCCTGTAACAACCCGTCTCGGGACAGGACTGCCACAGCGCCGTGAATCCATTTCGAGGATCCACAAGGCAGAAACCTGCAAGCACAATAATTCATCGACCGACCTATCTCGACGGTCGGCGACAGTCCCGCCGAAAAAACTGGTCGGCCGGAGATCCATCGGAGGTTCCCTCGGGAAAGATTCTTTTTTAAAGACGAGTTGTCCATTTTAATTTAATATTCTAAGGATATGAAATTTATCGTTATTGAACATTTAATACTATTATGATTAAATTCCAATACAAATGGAGTGAAGGGGCATATTGGCTTTTCATGTGTGGCCTAGGACCCAAAAATATCGTTGTTCTTTATATTATAAATTAAAGATAATGTGTGTCATTATAACATGGTGACGGTGCAATAATTGGATTGTATAAAACGAAAAAAATTGGAGACAAAAAAAAGTACAGTACCGCATGTCCGCGGGCCTTTGGCCGAAGACCGTCATAAAACAGCCCAATAGGTGGATGACAGTACACCAGAGAACAATCCGACAATCATTCAAAAAGCTGACCGGCTGCCGAAGAACAACCCGATAGGATGCAGAAAATGGCCGGTCGGCGACTCGATGGAGGTCTATCGGGGAACCGAGATAGGAAAGATTTTTTTTAAAGATTGGTTGTTCATTTAATTTAACATTCTAAATGTATTTTTAAAATTTGTTGGGAGGGATAAAACAGTCTTTTCAAGTGCATACCACGACTAAAAAATATTGTTGTTTTTATATTATAGATAATGTTACTATCATTAAAATATAAAAAAATTGGTGATCTGCTTGTGAAGGCAATTACAAAGAAGTAGAAAAAAAAATCTAGCAATATGAAGAACTACTTATCAATGGCATAAGATATACATCAATAGGAATACGAAGAACTACTTATCAATGAAATAAGAAAACCAACTCAAATATACCCAGTATATCCCGCTCAGAGCAGGGTCTAGGGAGGGTAATATGTACGCAGACCATGCCCTTACTTTTTACGGTAGGGAGGCTGTTTCCGTGATTACCCCTAGCTTAGGCACAACAAAGTATTGAGTGATAAATACATAGAAACATATGATACGAAAAAGTTCAGAACCATACCTGAGCCCATGGATTAATTCACATGAGACTTACCTAAGGGGACTTTGGCAACTGTACTCTCGATGAACGCTGCTCTAACAAAAGAGAAGTTGACTCTGCGCACAGCTCCCTGTCAAAAATACACCACACGCACAAGGCAATAGGATTAAATATACAATAAAAGTAAAAAAAATGCAATGCTCTAGGTCAAAGCTAATCGAGACAACCCAACCCTGAGGCTCTCAATTACATTACCGCTGCCTACAAAAGAATCGACAACTTTGATCTGGCGCCTCTAAGAGCACCTATCAACAGTCATGGTCTCGGAAAGGTTTAAGACCTTCAAATCTAATCTCAGCTGCTCCTGCGACGTCCTCCTCGGCCTGCCTCTCCTCTTCTCCCCTACAACTAATAAACTCTCGACCCTCCTCACCGGAGCAGATGCCTGCCTCCTGCGGACGTGGCCAAACCATCTCAATCTCCCTTCCCTAACTTTAACTGAAATGGGCACCACTTCAAGCGCGTTCCTGAAAACCGCGTTCGGGATTCTATCCAACATTGTGCGACCACACGACCAACGTAACATTCTCATTTCAGCCGCTTCCATCTTGCTCTGAAGCGACTTCTTCATCGCCCAACATTCGGATCCATACAACATTGCAGGTCGGATTGCCGCTCTATAGAATTTACCCTTCAAATTTAGAGGGACTTTCTTGTCGCCCAGGACCTCTGTCGCTGCTCTCCACCTTAGCCACCCCGCCTTGATTCGATGAGTGACATCATCTTCACACTCACCTTCCTTCTGAATGATCAAACCCAAATACTTGAACTTATCCATGTGGGGTACGATCTGATCCGCAATCATTACATCTACATCTTCCTCGTTGGCCTCACCACTAAAGTTACACCAGAGATACTCGGTCTTAGATCGGCTCACACGCAAGTCCTGGGATTCTAACTTAGACCTCCATAGCTCTAACTTCGAGTTCATTTCCCTCCTCGAATCTGCCACTAACACAATGACGTCAGCAAAAAGCATGCACCACGGGACGTCATTCTGTAACTCCCGCGAAATGACGTCAAGTATTAGAGCGAAGAGAAGAGGGCTTAGCGCCGACCCCTGGTGTAGCCCTATCTCAACCGGGAAATACTGGATGTCACCAACTGGGGTCCTAACGCAAGTCCTAGCTTGGGAGTACATGTCTTAGATCACCTTAACGAATGGCAACGACACTCTCCTCTCTTCTAGGCTCCTCCAAATAACCTCGCATGGAATGCTATCATAAGCCTTCTCTAGATCAATGAACACCGTATGGAGGTCCTTACGCCGCTCTCTAAACTTCTCCATAAGGCGTCTGACGAGATGAATGGCCTCAGTCGTGGACCTCCCCGGCATGAAGCCAAATTGGTTCTCTGAGATCTCAACTTCTCTTCTAACCCTGCATTCCACCACTCTTTCCCAAAGTTTCATAGTATGACTGAGGAATTTAATACTCCTATAGTTACTACAACTCTGAGCATCACCTTTGTTCTTGAAAAACGACACGACAATACTACGCCTCCACTCCGTTGGCATCTTAGAACCTCTGAGGAGGAAGTTGAAAAACGACACGACAATACAAGTCTATTTTGAACCTAATGTTAAACACTTAAGGTTGTTGGTACTAACATACAAAATATATTAAATTAAAGGGAGAAATGCCATGTACTTTCTTACGGGAATTTATGTCGTTTAATCAACCAATCAAGTTGCGAACCGTGTACGTCAAATAATTTCCATTAAATCTAAAATTTAATGATAATATCCCACTATGCCCTTAATAGGCTATAATTGAGCCGAGTGAAAATGATTAATAAAATCCCAAGCTCGAGTTTTACTATTATTCGAACATTAATTCGAGTTCTATTCATGTTCGACTCTTTAAACTTGAGGAGTTTATTTGGATTGTTCGATGAACTCAACTTCAAATTTATCGAACTCGAATTATAGGAATTTCTTATAGTAAAAACACAATTTTGTTCAGTTTTTTTCTTAAACTTTCACTCTTAAACTAATTATAGGAATATATTGAACAATACTTGTCATATTGAAATTAATGTATGCGAACGCTCGATAATATTCATGAATAGGCAATTGTTCGTTTGATGCGCAAACATGCTTACTTTCTGCTCGAATATTAAATAAAGAAGTGTTTTTTTCTTTTTAATAAAGAAATCTTAATCGAGCTTGAACGAGCTTTTGTTCAAAAAGGTCCGGTTCATTTGCAGCTCTGACCCTCGATAACTAAATTTAAAAAATTAAAACGTATTCACCTCTCCCAAAACTAATCGTGGCCATCGTAGTCGGTCGGTGTCAGAAGTCACGTTCGGTTTCGACGGATATGGTTCTGGTTTCTTCAATTTGTCTTTGATTGTTTGTGAATAATAGTTTTATCCTTCTAAATTGGTTGTTGGTTTAGATAGGACAAATAAATTTAATATATAGTAAAGGTGATTCAAACCCAGATTTAACCGAAGGGAAATAGATAACCAGAAACTCATCGTCCGTCGACACTTCTTACCATTAGGAGGGTCCATTCGAAACGAGAAATCATTTAGGGAAGTTGTCGCGCCTAAAAGCACCGCATCCCAATCGATCTTACCCAGAGAAGAACTGATTCAGTACAACACAAGGATTAATGATAAACCATGGGCCAACAAATGTTACACGGCTATTCTTAGAAGAAAGTTTTCATGGGTATTACATGGAGAAGAGATACAGTCTGAGATTCATTGGGGATGATGCCGTTTTAATCGAAAACACTTCTGGGAAACCGTTTGAAACGTTAATCAATGATCTCGATGAGTGGTTCAAGAATTGGTGGGAATGGTTTCATCCATGGAAGGGGGAAGATGTTAGCGGGGAGAGGCTAGTGTGGACGTTATGGTATGGAGTCCCAATTCACGCATGGAATGACAGATTTTTTGCAACTGTTTCTCTTTATTTTGGAACGTTCGTGAAGCTGGATGAACCCACATCTATTAAAACAAGATAGATAGGGCTCGTGCCCTTTTATCAGTCCTGATTTCAAAGGATATTAACAAAGTCTTTAAAGTCTGAGTCGATGATAAGGTATTTCAGATCAGAATTGTAGAAGTTGATGAATGGTCTTCAAATTCTCGGTTCAATTCAATGATGGAATCCGATGATGAAGCTGAATCAATTTGGTCAGGAGAGTTGAATGGGTATGCTTCAATTGGACCGGCGGAGGTGAACGCTGACGACCAGATGTCAGCGCTTCACGGGAATTCAACAGTCACCGGATTTTCTGAAAAGGAGAAGGAGAACAGCCTCCTTGGTCCACGCGAAGTCAACGGAGCACAATCAACGCGTGAGGATTTTCGAGGAGAGAGAGAAGGAGTTTCATCAGTGGGCCCTATCAATGTTAAGAATAACCATGCAGATGGCTCTATACCCCAGAAAGTAGGTGGCGGGTTCAGCGTGAATTTTTGTCACGAGGCGTCACATGAGCCACTTTCCAATATGGACAATTATGGATCAAAGCTTGGCCTAGTTGATTAGGAAATTAATTGTATTCGGCCCACCGATTTTCAGCCCAGTATTGATATTCCTTTTGGTTGTGGCCCAGAGCAAAAGGATTTTAGTTTATGTGGGTCAATCTCACATGATTTTCCTCCTGGATTCGGCCCACTTCCCATGTTTATCAATTTGCAGCTAGAATTCAATCTCAACCTAACCAGTCAACCCACACCTACCTATTTATCCCATATCTCACCAGCATCCTCATCTTAAAACTCAACATTTCCTAACCCAATCTCACCTACCATGGCCTTACACAAAATACCTCACTACCCATCTCCCAGATTGAATCGAGCTCCCCTTTAATCTCCCCTTGTCCATGTCTCTGATGTCGCGATCCTGCACCACGAACCGTGCCCGGCGTCGACAACAACATCGCCAAATTCACAACCACCCTCCACGAGCCCCTAACCTAATCCTATCCTTAACCCTAATTTCGACCCAATATCTTCCAGTCCCCGAACCAAGACTAGACATATCCGCAAGCCTCCTCCGAAGAAACATTCAGCGAGAGGTAAAGCTGCGTTAAACAAAGCCGAATTGATAGCTTTTTGGTCCTTCGTCAAAAAAAATGGACTCTACGGTCCCAGCTTCCCAACACGAGTCCGCAAACCGCATCAAAGCCCCTAATCCCATCGGGGGTTCGCTTAGCTCGGTGGCCGAAATTTCAAAGCAGAATGTTGAAGCTATTCAAATGTGGGAATTGGGCAAAATCATTGGACTCACCAGTGCTCAACCTGAAGAGTATGTAGTTGAGAAATTATGCTCATTGGATTCCCAGAGCAATACAAAAGGTTTGAAAGACAAGGAGACAATGACAGAGGGTTTTTAATGAAGGTCCTATCATTCAACATAAGAGGCTTGGAGAGCAGAGTTAAAAAGAAAGAAGTCCAGTAGATTATTATCAAACATAGAGTTGATTTCTGCTGCATTCAAGAAACTAAAATGGAAGTGATTAGAGAGTGGGATTGTAAAGCAATGTGGGGCAGAGGGAGCTTCAAGTGGGCGTTCAAACTGTCTGAAGGCCGATCCGGTGGGATTTTAGAATCCATAAGTGTTCCATGTAAGTATCTTTTGGTATATTACTGGTGCTCTGGTGGTTAAAGGTTTATGGGGAGTGGAGAGGTCTGAATGTTGTATTGTGAATATTTATTTATGCACCATGTCCGTTATCCGAGCGCATTGATTTGTGGAACAATATACTGGCAATCTTTAGGCAGAATCCGGTAGCACTTGTGTGTGTTGTAAGGGATTTTAATTCGGTTCGCACAACATCAGAAAGAGTTGGGAGAAATGCTCAATCCTGTAACAGCGATATTACTCATTTTGATACCTTTATCCGAGCTAGTGGTCTAGTGGATCT
The DNA here is from genome assembly GCA_033398695.1 of Orobanche coerulescens. Classification (NCBI taxonomy): domain Eukaryota; kingdom Viridiplantae; phylum Streptophyta; class Magnoliopsida; order Lamiales; family Orobanchaceae; genus Orobanche; species Orobanche coerulescens. The sequence goes on along the minus strand of CM065813.1, from coordinate 9,768,000 downwards.
TCCTATTCATGGAAGATCATATACTTGGTACAGACAGGATGGATCATGCAAAAGAAGATTAGACAGAGTTCTCCTGAATAACTTATGGTTATCCAAGTGGTCCAATTCCTATTTAAGAGGGTTACGTAGATCGGTGTCTGACCAGTGTCCTCTGCTTTTGGAGATTAAAGCTAAAGACTCGGGGCCAAAACTGTTCAGAAGCATCAATGCATGGTTTGCACACCCGGAATTCAGGGATTTCGTGAACCAAAAGTGGAATATCTACAATTGTGAAGGCTGGGGAGGTTATATTTTAAAGGAATAACTAAAGCATCTCAAGCTCGACCTCAAAAGCTGGAATAGGCAAGTCTTCGGGATCCTGGACGAGAATATTGAAAACCAGAGGAAAGAGATACAGAGACTATATGATATGGATGACTCAAATGGCCTCAATGAAACAGAAATGATCAAAAGAAAAGCTGCATCAGCAACCTTATTTAGAGATCTGAAGTTGAGGGACTCATTATTGGTCCAGAAATCAAGAAGCAGGTGGTTGAAAGAAGGTGATACAAATACGAGCTTCTTCCATAATGTTATCAACAAAAGGAGGAAACAAATCGAAATTGCCGGCATCGAGATTAATGGCAATTGGCTAGAGGAGGTCGTTGAAGTAAAAAACAGGATTTTTAACCACTTCCAACAACACTTTCATAAGGATGTGTTCGTGAGGCCGAGGTTAGCACCCGATCTTGCAGCCAAGAGGATTTCTTCAAAGGACAACATCATGCTTAGGGCTCCATTCTTTGAGGAGGAGATCAATGAAGCAGTTTGGTCTTGTGCTAGTTCCAAAATCCCGGGTCCAGGTGGATTCAATTTTCATTTCTTGAAGGAATTCTGGAATTTACTCAAAGCTGATTTTTTGAGTTTATTTCGTGAATTTCACCAGCATGGGAGGCTCGTTAGGGGCATCAACCCGACGTTCATTGTCTTGATCCCCAAGAAAGATGTGGTTGAAGGAATCAGCGATTATAGACCCATTTCCCTCATCGGAGGAATCTATAAAGTGGTGTCCAAAATGCTGGCCAACCGCCTTTCCCGTGTTCTTGATGGCATTATTTCCGAAAATCAGAGCACGTTCATGGGAAACAGGCAGATTCTTGACAGCATTGTGGTCATAAACGAAGCAATTGATGAGGCGAAAAATAAAAGAATAGAGAGAATGTTCTTCAAGTGATTTTGCTAAGGCATATGACTCGGTCAATTGGGGGTTCATTGATGTGATGATGGAGTGTCTTGGGTTTGATCACGTGTGGAGGCAATGGGTGATGGAGTGCGTGTCTACGGCATCAGCATCAGTTCTTGTGAATGGCAGCCCTTCTGGAGAATTTGCCCTTGAGAGGGGACTGAGACAGGGTGATCCCCTATCCTTTCTTATTCTTTATCGTGGCTGAAGGATTGAGCATTATGATGAACAAGGGCAACAGAGGGGGGTTTATTCTCTGCAGCAAAAAGTGGGAGGAATAAGGTGGTAGTATCTCATCTTCAATTTGCGGGCGACACCATCTTTATGGGAGCAGCTTGCGAAAGCAATGCGTGGACCATGAGACGAGTTCTTAAAAATATGGAACTTGTATCAGGCCCCAAGATAAATTATAACAAGTGCTGTATTTTTGGGGTGAATGTTAGTGCAGCAAAGCTCCAAATAATGGCAGATATTTTGGGTTGTGAGAAAGGTGCCTTCCCTTTAACGTATCTCGGAATTAAAATGGGGATGAATCACAGGAAATCGGGTGTATGGAGCGATTTAATCCAAAAAATCATAAATCGTCTTTGGAGATGGGGAGATAATAAAGTCTCTTTGGGCAGAAGAATCACCTTGGTTAACGCGGTTTTATCGTCTCTACCTACATACTATCTATCTTTTTACCATATACCTAAGAAAATCTTGTGTGAAATTGTCAAACTCCAAAGAAAGTTCTTTTGGGGGGGTGGGGAGAGCACATCAAAAATTGCTTGGGTTGAGTGGAGTGTCTTATGCAATCCGAAAAATAAAGGGGCTCTTGGGGTTAGGGATTTGGGGTGCTTTAATAAGTCTCTAATTGGTAAGTGGACGTGGAGATTTCTGAGGGAGAAAAACAATTTATGGGTGAAGGTGATAGAGTCAAAATATGGGTTGGGGTGGGGAACAGGAGAGGCGGATCCATCAATAGAGGGGCGAGGGAGTTGGTCAGGATGGTGGAGTGATGTAGTGAGGTATTCTTTGGGTGACCTGGGGAATTGGTTTAGGGAGAGATTAAAGAGAGTGGTGGGCGAAAGGAGGGAAACGTGCTTTTGGGAAGATGTGTGGGTGGGGGGAGAGCCTCTGAAATCTAAATTTCCGAGACTCTTCCAAATTAGTTTAGACAAAGAGAGCAAAATTAGTGAAACGGGTGAGTGGGAGGAGGGAGTTTGGAGGTGGAAATGGAGGTGGAGAAGGAGATTCTTTGATTGGGAAAAAGAGACTTTTAATACTTTGTTATCCTTGATCAACATGTGCTCTTTGAAAGCAGGTTATCAAGACACTTGGAGGTGGACAGGATCTTCCAATGACAGCTATAGTACCAAAGAAGCTTACACAATTCTTCTTGAGGATTGTGTCCATACCCAAGTGGACGAGGTGATGAAAGAAGGCTTCAAACTAATATGGAATAAAATCACTCCGTTGAAGATTATTGCTCACTCATGGAGGGTGCTTTGGGATCGTCTACCGACGAAATCCAATCTCTATAGAAGAAATATTTTGGATTCGGGTCAAGACTTGAATTGTGCTCTTTGCAGGGAGATAGTTGAATCCGGCAAGCATATCCTTTTCGAATGCATAGTTTCTCACGAGGTATGGATGAAATGCTTTAATTGGCTTGGAATTTATACTGCCTTACATTCTTCACCATCGCAAGGTATTATTGCTCATAGCCGTATTCTAATGGGAAAGAATGGGAGATTCTTGGCGATTGCATTATGGCAATGTGTTGTGTGGCTTATTTGGAAAAATAGAAATGCTGGGGTTTTTGAGAGTAAAGAGTTTTTAGTTGATATCGTTGTGGATGAAGTTAAAGCTAGGCTTTGCAGTTGGTTTTGTATTAAAAACTTAGTTCGTAGTTGTTTCTCTTTTAATGATTGAATGACAAATCCGAGGCTAGTGTTAGGGTGCTAATTTCAAACTTTATATTCTCTTACGGGTACCCCTTATACCCGTTTTTGTTTTAATATATTTTTCCTTTACCGACCAAAAAAATATAGTAAAGGTGATTTTCTAATTTCCTATCCGGTTATTTCGTAGAATTTTTGCCTTGATGCTGAAATTAGTTCGACTATTCCGTACACTAATCGAGTTCAGTTCAATTCAGTTTTATTCTACCTTATTATGGACCCATGGATGGCAATGTGAAGAGCCAAAACAAAAGGAACATAATGATTGACGCATTTGGTTGCGTTAACTACCGTATGTGACACAATGGGGAACTACATTGGCATTGCCTCACCACATTTGAAAATGAGAGAGAGAAAGAGAGAGAGAGAGAGAGAGAGAGAGAGAGAGGTATGTGATGGGTACAATACGTGATGTGTTAATATCATGATGAGAGAATCAAATCAAGTTAAATTAATATTCTGCCATCTCATGATTGTATCGGATAAATCCATCTTTTTTTTTAATGATCTATGTGCCTATCTCGACTTTAAAAATAAAAAATTCAAATATTTTTTTTATCATAATTAATAGGGGCATTATCTACTATCTAGTCTGGAAATTAAAATTGAATCATAATGAAATCGAAAAAATCATTTCTAAATTGCATCGAATTATTTGGGCTATTTCAATCTGAATTTTTTTTAACTTATTTAATGTGATGATGATGCGGATCGAGCTCAAACCCAATCCACTTGAACCCGATCCAAATCACTTATCTCGATATATATATATATATATATATATATATATATATATATATATATATATATATATATATATATATATATATATATATATATATATATATATATATATATATATATATATGAGAATGCTTTATCCCGCGAATCGCGAATACGCATTTAGCTTCGTACTAATTACGTATTTAAATATACGATTTCGCAGATAAAAATTGCAATGCATTAAAATATGCATTATATCATCAAAATATCGATGCATTAAAATATTGCATTATATGCATCAAATTCTTGTGAGAATAAAATTAGGCCATCCATTTATCAAGATCTATGTATGAAATTTATTCTTATTTCTTAACTTAAATTGCATTCTCACATGAACCCATATATATATATATATATATATTTGTTACCTTTGATTTGAATGTGTATAAGACTTAAATCACTATGAGATGTTGGAATGTTTTTTTTTGGATTAACTTTTAAAGATGTTTGGTATTTTTAGTCAATTTTATAGTATACGCTGAATTCCATTCAAACCCGGAATAAATTCAATGCACGTCGAAATGTTTATTCCAATTATAAATACAGTTTTAATTAAAATTAAATCAACTTCAATATTGAAAAATTTCAATTATGTGATGTGATCATGAACAATAAAAAACTATATTATGATAAGAGAAACAAATCAAGATATTTAATATTCTGCCGTTTAATGATTGTATCATATAACTCCAATTTTTTTTTATTATCTAGGTGAGCATCTCGACTTCGAAAATAAAAACCAAATACTTATTCATTATAATCATAGTACGTGGTGTACAATGTGGTTTGGATATTGAAATAAAATCAGGATAAAATTGAAAAATTAGTTTTAAACTACATCCAGTTAATAAGGCTTGTTTCAGTCTGAAAATTTTCAACGAATTATGACAATTTCAATACTTTTAATTTTTCGAAGAAGTGTTCGATTTTTGAGAAGAAATTTAAAATTTTGTAAATCGACTTGTTTTCACAATCTAACGTCGAACATTATGATCCTAAAATACTCTCATTACAACCATACAATTACCACACGTACTTTTAATAATAGTAATAATAATAATAAGTATTTATTACACTATTACAAAACTGGTTTAAAATATATTTAATACTATACGAATATTGTCATTTATACTTTTAATAGAATAATTAGTTTAATATAAAAAATATGCAAATTGAAAAAAAAAAAATCAAGTTAAACTACAAATCAATCACAGTATATTGAAGGAAGGGAGCATTGGAACAAAATGTTTGACTCCACATTGTGACTTTTAAGGAGGAATAGATGTATTCTCACTAGTCACTACTCCTTTTTATTTTATCTTTTATTGGTAAGTCTCATTTTTTTTCGGTAAGTAATATTTTTAATTTTTATTTTGTCTAATTTAAATGATACAAAGTATTAACCTAATAAATTATACAAATTTTAATTAAATGTTAAATTTTTAATTACGTTCAGCCCGAGAGTTTATCTAGTGCGCACTCGAAGATTAACGGTTGCGGGTTCCCCGTCGTCAAAAAAAAAAAAAAAGATTCGCCTCGCCACCAAACATCTATGCCCTCCTATTTTGGATTTGTGACGCAAATTAAAAAAATTATTTGTTAAAATCCACCATTATTAAAAAATGATGTGTAATTAATAGAAAATGAATAGAGTAATTTTTAAGCTGAGTTAATTAAAGACAATATTGAAATTATGAGAGGAAAATTTTTGAAATAACATGAAAACAATTTAAAGTGACATTTATTAAAAAAAAGAAGTACTATTTATGTCCCAGCGAAATATTTACAATTAAGGAATTTCTACAAGTTTCAAGGTAATGACTGAAAGTGAAATCAATTTTCTGCTGCCGCGCTAGGAAAATTTGGCTTAACGTTGGATCGGTACTAAAATTGCATATTTGTTCGTATTCGTTGATTCCAATTTGTATATTCGTCTTGTTAGTGTTGAATTTTGCGAATTCGGTAATACCAAAGTATAATTATATTAGTATAATTAAGATGTATTTTTTTATCGTGAGTTCAGAAAAACTTGATCTTATATTAGACCGGTACTAAAATTGCATATATTTCATATTTCAACCCTAACAAGAAAAACATACAAATTGAAATCAACAAATATGAATAAATATGTAATTGTAATATTGGACTAACGTTCGACCAAATTTTTCTGGTTTGACGGTAGTAAATCCCATATAAATCATGTAATAGACGACATATATTTGTATTAATTAGACGACATAGACTAATTTTGGGACTGAACAGTAAATTTTATTTCTTTGGGATGAAAATTACAAAATATTTATTTAAACTGGAAAAGAAAATCGTAGGCCAAAGAATTTTAACAAGCCAAGGAGCGTGTCACGAACGCTCCATCGATGCCTCATATCGCAGTCATTCTCTCACACGGCTCTTTCTCTCTTCAGCGAAATAGAGCGCGTGTACTTACGTCACAGTGATGGGTCCCGCATACCACCTGGCGTTCTGTAGTTGGTTTAGCTCTAGTTTTTCAGCAGTAAATCCCAGCCGTTAGTTACCGGGCAGACAATCTCACCTACGCACGGAGCCCTTCCAGTCCCAGCGTCTGGAAGGGTGGTATTATACCAGCGCCTACATGGCGTTGATGTGGCGACTACATGGCGCTGATGTGGTATATTTTAATATAAATAAATAGTAGGGGTGATACAAAAACACCCCTACTATCAAAATCTTACTACATACACAGCATCCAGTACAATCTCTACAAAGCATGGTGTAGATAGTAGGGGTGTTTTTGTATCACCCCTACTATTTTTTTATATTAAAATATACCACATCAACACCATGTAGGCGCCACATCGGCGCCACGTAGGCGCTGGTATAATACCAGCCTTCCAGACGCTGGGACTGGAAGGGTGCTGCACCTACGCACGGGTTCTGATCCTGTGCGACCCACTCGTACGCAAACCCTTGGTATTTCTGTTGTACAATCTGAGACGGGTCCAGTCAGCCTTATTTATGTTCGCAAATGCTCTCACATAAATGGTCCCGTAGTTGCGTTTGTAGACGATCAGAGCAGACTTCCCAGCACGCCCACCACACTGACACACGCACAGGGGATAAAAAAACTTGGAGAGAGAAAGCGCGTAATTTATAGAGAGAGAGAGAGAGAGAGGAGAGAGAGAGAGAGAGTTGGATTTCCACAGGACTACTACCTACACACGGAATTGGTATTGTATCTCTCCAGATAGAGACTAAAGACGTCATCTCAGATTCTCATCTGTATGGAGTCATCTTTGTTGACTCAAAGGTCTTGTTCTTCGTTGTTTGTGTGGTTAATTCAACTGTTTTTTGTTGTTTGTTTGGGTAATTCAGTTGTTAATCTGGAATGTTTCGTTTCCAATTTAGGGTTTTTGGATTGCGGAATAGCGCCATAGCGGTGGATTGTGTGAATTCGCGACTGACATGTATTGTTTTCTTGATGTTCTGTTAGTCAGTGTCAAACTTTATTCGTTGTTAACGGAGTGTGGTTGAGTTTAGTTGACTTTCGTTTTCTCGGGGTTTTCTTGAATAATTTTGTTTTATTTTTTCATCGGAGAGAAGTCGACAGTTTTTTTTTTTTTTTTTTTTTTGTGGTTATGGTTCAGATTTTTGTACTGTGTGTTTTTACTGATCCCTTTCTCGCACAGTTTTATGAAATTGATTAAACCCATAAAGGGGTCATCTTTATTAAGCAACTCAGTCAGACCTTATGGGGCAAGGACATCAGATTTTAATGGTTTAATGATGTTGAAAGAAGGAATTATTATATATGTAATGTTTCCATTGGAGAGTTAATACACATGGCATGGTTCTCTTAAATTCGATAATTCTTGCTAATAATGCACTCTGTTATGTTATGTTAGATGATAATCTTTTCCTTGTGTCTTATACACACATCTCTCGGCTATGAAGTTCTTTGTTTGTTTGTTTTTCGAAATGCTTCTTTACTGAAAAAGTTCCGATGCAATGCAGTCTTCTGTGACTGACCTGATATCCTGGAAGGGGGTTTCTTTCCCCATTGATCCTGTTGATGTGATATCGTTCTCATCATCAAACATACGGATCAAATGCCATCATTCAAAATGAAAACCAAGTCAACCACAGGCTGTTTGAAAGAAAAAAATGGCCTGCAAGTATGCCGAAAATCAAGTATGATATCCAAGAATCCTCTCTCTCATGCCAGAGTTTCTCAAGATGCGGAAGAAATCTTTGTTCAGAACATCCAGGATGGTAAGTGTGGATCGGTCACGACTTACATATTTGCAGTTTTGATCTGGCAATGCTCTTTATGCTTGTATTTTCATCAACTTCTATCACATTTACTAGTCCTTTCTTATTTATTCCCAAATAATCTTTTTGTGCTGCCTTGTTGAGCCCATAGTTATTAAAGGCGAAAGGCGCACCAAGGCGATAAGGGCTCCTATCGCCTGAGGCGCAAGGCGCAAGGCGAGGCGCGCGCCTGACAAATGTGAGGCGCAAAAAAAAATAAAAAATAAAAAATAAATTAAATTATAAAACTCATAAACACATAATAAAAAGAAAATATAACTATCAAAAAAACGTAAAGTTTAACAAAAATAAAGTGTCAAAACAATAAAAAATAACATTTACAAGTGTTCAAAAAACAAAAAATACAAAGAAAATCCAACAGTACAGAGGCGCGCCTGAGGCGCAGGTAAAAGGCGCACCGAGGCGCACCAAGGCGCGCACCTCACCCACATCGCCCCCCTTTGGTCTTGAGAGGCGATGGGGGTTTTTTCTACGCGCATGTCGCCTGAGGCGCGCCTTTAATAACTATGGTTGAGCCCAACCAAGGTGAGATTGATATCTATGACGTTGAGCTTACATATGTTGTTAACAAGATTTTAAATTTTATTCTCATCTAGTCAAGATTTTATATAATATTCTCTCTATTTTGCAAATAATATTTTTCTTCATTTTAATTATTCTTCATCTTGCTGCAACGTTCATTTTAGTAATTCCTTCTATGGTTGAGGATTGAATTTAAATGCTCTAAATATTTCCTTTTATCCTGCAGCTCCAGTTTATGATCATGACTCCGGAGGAGTTGAGGCCAACCCTGATGAGTTATCTACGGAAGAAAAACATTTCCAGAAGCAGCCATTGAGGGTAACGGAATCTGCTACCGAGAATATGGTAAGCACAACTATTATTTTAGTAGCTCATATTATGAAACCTTATAGCATCATTCATTTGCTATTATGTATAAGCAGGCATCTCTATCTTATTAGTTCGGCACCCCCAATAACCTCTCTTTTGACTTTGTTGAAACGAAAATCCCCACATGTTATTTTGAGAAGCTAAGAATATATGCAGTTTACAATTCTGTGCTTAGTGATGTTGTTTAAATATTTTTAGGAACCTACCTTACCCACCTGCACATCAAACTTGGATACAATCTTTTCTCCCATCTTGGAGTCGATGGGTTTCTGCATTAATGAAGGTATGTGCTATAATTTTATGATTTCAAGCGGATAGTACTTCCATATCTGGTCCAATTATTAAATGTCCTGTTCTCAGTTCGATGTTTTTTGGAGTTTTACGCTCCCGAAAGTTTCAGTTGGCCTTAGCACTTGTCCTGCTTTCTGCATTGTAGGGGATGACAAACTTTACGTGCCCCAGTTGGATAGCGAAGACAGTGATGATAGCAGCATAAATTCTTGTAAATATCAAGCATGTAATGTATCAGACTTCTACATCTCTGACATGATTTTCTCTGCATTACCCGTTGGAAGCAATGCCGAATGTGATAACAGAACAGATACAGTTTTCCTACCGGATTATCAACTTGAAGAGTCTAGTTTACTTTGCGATTTGACCGAGGAATATATGGTGTTTCCCTTTCTGGAGGAGGATTCTTTAGATTCTGGACGTGATCATGGTGATAGACCTTGGAAAGAAACCAACACAGATGCTGATAGTTCCAGCTTGTACATGGCAATCCATCAGTTAAGATCATACGACCAGGATTCTCACACAAATTCGTATCCTATCCAAGATTATGAGTGCCTTGATCCACAAATGTATATCAGAAATTTTGTAGACCAGCGAGACATGTCATTTTCTGTGTTACCAACTCCCGTGCCAAATAATAAGCAAAGTACCAAGCAGATAACTTTAGTGCTCGACTTAGATGGTGAGTACACTGCCCCCGGGTATTTTCTGAATGCTTATTATTTGTTGTTCTGTAGGGTTACTTCATAGACATATGAACTCTTGTGTTACTAGTGTTTGTTTACATAATATTGTTGATTTATCTTTTAAGGGTATTGAATGATTTAGTTTTCAAATAGTAGCATCGTGATTTCCTGTGTGTGCAGAAACACTTGTCCACTCTACATTGGACCACTGTGATGATGCGGACTTCACATTTCCTGTTATCTTTGACGCGAAAGAACGTACCGTGTATGTGAGACAAAGGCCTCACCTTATGAGGTTTCTGGAAAGAGTAGCCGAAATGTTTGAAATTGTCGTGTTCACTGCTAGTCAAAGCATCTATGCAAAACAACTTTTAGATATTCTGGATCCAGACGGAAAGGTTATATCGAGGCGAGCTTATCGCGAATCGTGCACCATTTCAGAGGGATGCTACATGAAAGACTTAACCATATTGGGCGTTGATCTTGCAAAAGTGGCCATAATTGATAATTCACCGCAGGTATAATGTGTTCTTTTGTTATGCTTTTGCATAATAAGTTTTCGTTTTTCTTCTTTCTTTCTTAAAGTAGCTTTTCTTAAGTGCTAATCAAGAAACGCATCTGTGCCAAGAAGCAGTATCACAATGCCCCAGGTTTTATGAACTGAATTCTTTGGTTAAAGCATTGTTCTTTTGATTATTTCAGGTTTTCAGTTTGCAAGTGAATAATGGAATCCCGGTTAAGAGTTGGTTTAATGATCCATCAGACACTGCACTTATTTCACTACTGCCATTTTTGGAGTCCTTGGTTGACGCTGATGATGTTCGACCCATCATTGCTAGGGAATTCGGTAACAAGGAATAAGAGCTCCTTGTCTATCCATCTATATTGGTTATAGCTCACTCCATGTTTTTTTAGATTCTCGTTATTTCTCTCCCTTGAGCCTAAATATAGCTATGAGATTTCATATAATTTCTCCCTTTTTTTCTCGAGTCAGAACTATCTTTATTCTAATCATTATCCATTTGAGGATCTTGTTAGTCGTTTAGGCTAATTTGTGGCAGAAGTTGGTCTCTGAAAGGTTGGTTCCTTTTGTTTGCTCTGTATAGTTTCAGATACTTAGCTCATCACAAGTGTGTGTACGAATTGATTTCTGAAATTGTTACTCTAATTTGAAATGAGCTTATATCTACATTCGTATTCGGCTAGTAATAGTTTTGATTTTTATAATAGCTTAGTGTGAACTATATCAGAAGAGTTTCAGCATATTTTTCCCTTTTTTTCAGTGAGGGCATTTTAGTAGAATGCACCCTTATCCTGAAATAGAAGTGGGTTGAAGTAAACGTCGGATACAGACATGATGTATCCTTATTCCTGTATTGATTACACACTATACAGATAAGTAAACATAGGAACTTTTCCGCAATAATATCCATATCCTATATGATTATCTATTACAATGGATAAAAACACTATCCTTTTTCTCTAAAGCAAACGGACCCTTTTGAGAGGACAAAAATATTACAATGAGCATCACGTGTCGTGAACTAAGATTCGTTTTTGCTAACGCTGTTCTTTTTTATAAAGATGCCCTTTTTCTGTCTTTCATTTCATCTTTTACCTTTATTTGACTGTGATAACTACTAGTATTAATTTGGTGCTTCAGGTTCCCTGGCTTGGTCATGTCATCTAGGTATGGAATTTTTTTTTTTTTTTTTTTTTTATTGTGGTTCTGATATCTATTTCTGTAGTTCTGATTAGATCGCCACCCATTGATCGAGGATACATTTGTATTTTTGGCATATGTATAATTATTTTTTGTTTTTTTGGGCAAAATGTTTCGTGCTTGGTACAGTTGTAGTATTAGAAAAGAGTTGGCATCAGAGATGTATGTGTACAGCGAGCATATCTGACTAACATTGTTCTATAATTTGATTTTGAAAAATGGACATATTTTGGTTTGCACTGGCTATTTTTGGTGCATTTTTTCTTCAATAATAAAAGCTGGTCTTATGATGTAGAATTTTCTTTCAGTCGTAGTGGTACGTCACGATCATGTAACGCTCATGTGGCATTTGTCCACTACAACCAACCATCTGTAATGGATGTCACACTATCAAGTGAAATGGTACCAAACGTTCGATGACGACTATTGCTAAACTTGCACTCTATATATTCGGTCTTTGATCTATTCATCTAAAGTCCTTTGGTTAACTTTGCACTTGCCTTGCTTTAGTCTTCTCAATTAATACAATGTCATCAGTAAAAAAATCATGCTCCAGGATAGCTTTGTTTGTATATCTCTAGTCAACCTCATCCATCACAACCACGAACAAAAACGGCTTAGTGCACATCCTTGGTGTAACCCACTCGTGATGGTGACTTCTCTCGGATTGTTTATATCTATCGAAACTCGTCTCGCCATTCTTCTTCTTCATGGCTCGATATGCATCTCTTTGAATGTAGGTCAATTTCTTCACGTCCTCATTCCTCCATGGTCTGTCTTTGCGTGGTGGGGCGCCTCCTCTTGACTCACCAAAAAGGGTCTTTTGCCATCGTTGTGTAATGCGACTGACCATTTTGTTCCGTGTTAATTAATCCAAAATAATTAGATCCCCATTTAAAAAAAGCAGTGGTCAGTACAAAAAAAGAATTAGGAACAAAAAAAGCCGCGGTGATGATAACCTTTTTTAATAAACCTCTATTTTTTTTTTTGGAATGAGTATAAAAAAGAGAACAAGAAAGCAGGCGAATCTATATTAGATGAAAAATAAATAAAAAAACATGTAATGAAATGATAATCATAATGTTTGATTAATTTTTTTATTTTAATATAATAAAAGGAACAATCTGTTTTTAAAATAAAATTTATTAACCAGAAATAGAAACAGAAAAAATAAAATAAAATAGATATTTTTTCCTGTTTTTATTTTTCTTTTAAAATCATTTGTTTTTAATTTTTTTATTAACCAAAAATAAAAACAGAAAAAATAAAATAAAATATTTTTTCTGTTTTTATTTTTCTTTTAAAATAGTCTGTTTCTAAAAATTTTTATTAACCGAAAAAAAAACAGAAAAATAAAATAAAATAAATTTTTTTCTATTTTTATTTTTCTTTTAAAATAGTCTGTTTCTAAAATTTTTTATTTACCGAAAAAAAATAGAATATTATTTTTATTTTTTTACTTTTAAAATAAACTGTTTTTTAAAATTTTTTATTAACAGGAAATAAAAAGAGAAAAAATAAAATGAAAAAGAATTTTTTTTGTTTATTTTTCTTTCAAAATAATGTATTTTTATTTCTGTTTTAAAATAATTTGTTAATATTTAAGTTATCTTATTTGACATTGAAAACAAAATTAAATAGTAAATAATGTTGCAAGATAAAGGGTTTAAGTGGAATTATGAATAATATGAGGGATATTTTTTCAAAATAATAAAATAAGGCCATGTTTGGACGGAAATTGATTTTACTCTTTGATCAACGCAAAAATAATATATATATATATATATATATATATATAATTATTGAACTCATAAGTACCTAAATATTATTAGAATATCTAACACGGGTGATATATGAAATTCACCAAATTATTATAGTTCAATTTTACATCCTTACGTAAGATTGAAAAAGAGCGCAATTTCCACTGTGTTAATTTTTGATCGCCTCCGCCAAACCGCTAAGAGCATTAGGGTGGTGGCGGTCGTGGGCGGTATGCCCATCGGCATGTGTATACCAGCGGTATACACCATTGTCACCTCGGAGGTATGGGCTAGAGGTATGGTTCAACGGCAAACATTGCCTCAGAGGTATGAAGGAAAGCATGCACTAGAAAAACAAATAAATAAAATGTGGGAGGTATGAAAAAAGCATGGTTGCCACTAAAAATGAATTGGGAGGTATGAAAAAAGTATGAATGAGGTGGAATGATATTATTGGTGGATTTGAGAGGTATGGATGATTTCGGAAGCATGACTGCCACCATCCTTAGGGGCGGTGGTCTTTGTGGGAAAAAAATCTTACGCGTCGGAAAAAGCTGGCACTTAAACCACGCACTATATTTTGCCCGTATCCGTTGGCACCAGAAATTCTGGTGCCGTCGGTCATTTTTTTTTCTTTTACATAAATAAAATATACACAATATAAACTAAAATAAACTTCATTAATTAAAAAAAAACACATTACATATAAAACACACACACATTACATTTAAAAAAATGCATAAAATTAAAACCTAGTACATAAACATAGAAATAAAAGTCTAATCCTCGTCGGTAGGATACTTTGTCCGGATTCGAGCTTGTTGTGCTTTCACCATCCTTGCGTTGCTCGGATCCATCTTGCTTGTATCCATTTGTAGCACCCGCATCTCCTCGGCAATCTTTTGTGATTCATATAAAGTAACTCTCGCAAGTGACTCTCGCTCGAGAACATCCATCTTTGCTTTGCGGTCTAACTCGTATTGTTGTTGCAACATTTCTTGAAACAATGCCGGGTTTGAACCGGAACTAGCAGTCGAGTTTGACGAACGTTGACTCTTTGAAACCCGGTACATGTCGTCTGGTCGTGGCAACTCGTCGGGTCCAAAATGCTCGGGCTCCTCGTTCGTAGGCCGAAGGCGATTACGTCTTGCCAAAGTCGAGTCGGGATTTTTCCACTTACGCTTGTCTTTCAAAAAGCCCCAAGCGGTCAGGTGTCTAAATTCATAACCCGTTGATTTTCTAAACAAAATGTGACAACGATTCATAAAATCTTTATCACCTTCCCCACTCATAACCGCAGTTTCATCAACAACCATATTAAACTTCTTGATATCTTTATTCATTGGAGTCCACTTTTCCGTCAACATGTTTTTGGTACGAATAGTATAGTTATGCCTCTTTGCTTCCTTGTTGTATCCGTCGAGCACTTTGTACCAAAACGTATCCCTTTGTTGATCCGCACCCGTTTTTGGATCCTCGGATACTTGGATGTAACACTCTGCCAAAAGATACTCCTCGTCTTGGCTCCAAAAAGTTCGTGGTTGTCGGGACGGGACCACATCTTCATCGACCTCTTTGTCTTTGTCTTTGTTGCTTTTCTTCGTCTTCACCTTTGACTTTGGCTTCTTCGCCATCGTCTTTGTCCTCGTTTTTTTTTGAGGTCGGTGTCGGAACAATTTCTTCATCGGATTCCGTTTTATCTTCATCTTCGTCTTCGTCTACTAGATGAAACGAAGCGTGGTCCGAATTTGGTTGGGAAGGGATGCCTTGGTTTGTTTGTTGAGTTTGTGTAAATTGATTATATTGGTTTTGTTGTTGTTGTAATTTTCATTGGCTAAACAATGGTAGATCTTCGAGATTCATAAATGAGGTTTGGAAGGTGGGAAAGTAACCAGGATTCGAAGACGGTCCCGGATTGTTATCGGGATTTGAAGACGATCCTGGTATTTGGTTCGTCGGATCGTTTAGCATGTTGTTGATCCATGGTGAGTTTGGATTCATTTTGGATGGAAATAGATAATAGAAGTAGAGATTAGTAATAGATTGGAAGTGTGTGGGAAGTATGGAATAATAAGGGGTATTTATAAGGTTTTTTGGGGAATTAAATTTGTGAATTAAATTGTATTTAATTGGGAAAAGTTAAAAAACTGCATTATAGCCGTTAGTCCAACCGTTTGATTTGGAAAAGTGCAACAAAAGTCCAAGTTTTATTTAAGAAAAAAAGAAAAAAAAATAGCCCACGGCGTGGAGTCATGGTGACGGCGCAAGCCTCGACGGCGCGACTCATGGTGTGGTGCGCCATAGCATATTCTGGGCTGGTGGTGATGGCGCCACCCACGGCACCACCACACCCCCCGCTCTAAGGCACCATTTTTGGCAATGTGACTGTGTCGACATTAACTTTGACCGTCCGCTTCATCTGACAGCCTGATAGTGATAGGGAATGATCATTATTTTTAATTTGTCAAATTATGATTTATCATTGTAGGTGTCAGGGAAATAATTTATTCACGTTATAGTTATACAAATGAAATGTTTAATTATTTTATATTGTAGATAATATGGTGTGTTGGTGTCACACATAAGATCACATTATCGGTGTCATATAAAATAATGCAATAGTTCACAACCTATATAATTATTAGACAAATTATATGAAAGATTGTAATGTATGCTTCAGATTAGTTGGTCTTGACTATTAACATGCATTAGCGTGTTTGCATACGTTGAATTGGATCGAAGTGAGATAGTGTCTTCTGTACTGACTGTAAGAAGAACATAAATCTCGGATAATTATTATTTCTTAATTCTAAGTATATAGTATTTAATTGTGTATTTATAATATTTACTGCTTTGATTTACCATGAATGAGAGTCAAATTGATTGACTCAATAAGCTTCGTATCTTTGGCAATAATATAATTCATATGACAATTATTATTATTACTAGACATCGTGTCCGACTCATGCCGGTTGATGATGTCCCGTTGAGGAGCTCGATAATGATTATTATATTAAACCCTGCAGGTGGATTTTGATATAATAATAAAGTTCGAGTGGTACTACTCTTGGATAAGAAATTAAATAATTTAAGCTATCAGTAGCTGAAATTAATTAATGGACATTCAATATCTTAAATACGGAAAATAATATATTTAAATAAGGAGCCTGATTTCATAAATTGAGATTTGAGTTGGAAGTGCAATATTAATTCTTTAGTGGATTGAATTGATATTAGAGAACTCAACCATATTAGGAAGGGCCTAATATGGAAAGTTGAGTTGCACTAAAAGTCTTAACCCTAATCCTCCTTAAGATCCCTACAGTAATCCAAAGCCAATAAATAGGACACCAAGGGGGTCGGCCGTGAGTATCATCCACACAAGGGATTTTGATTTTTCTTCTTAGTGTTTAATCATGGATATTGACTTGTGTCTTTGATTCCACAATTGAGATAACACTTTAATTCTTGCTACAAATCGGAATTACTTGAAGAAAAAAATCGAGAGTTGCGAGAGGAAATGTATTTTCGAGTCCTTTGCACCTGAGATGTGTCTTCACATCATTTGTCCAGGACATATAATTGTCTCCATTAAGATTCAAAGGAGCGAAATCGAGCTTAAGATTGGACATGGTTATCTTTAGAATTTAAGGATGATGTACCAATATATCGAGTCCGGTTGTGGCATGGGATTAAATCGGTAGAGCTCGTGCTGATAACGTGTTGTAAAATCGGATATTTTATCACTTCACAATGTATATATTATATATATTGTAATATATATTACTACAATATAAGTATAAAGGAGGATGAAAGAAGATGAAGAAATTGAGCTTTTATTAGAATGGATTATATCTCCAAAGCTCTATCAAAGAGGTCTATTTATAGCTCAAATTTACATGCTATACAATAAATTAATATTATTTATTATACAACACACTTGTCTTTACATTAGATATTTCAATCGAATAATTGATTGAATTATTGATTGTTGATCCCACATGTCATTATTGATGATATTATAACACTTCCCCTTTGAAATATCTTATATCATGATATCTCATTTGGGAGCATCACAAGCTGCTTCGTTAAAAACTTTATTAAGAAAAATCCAGTGGGATAAAAACTTAATAAGGGAAAAAGAGTCACATCTATACTTTTATTACAAAAGAGTCGGGAACATGTGTTATTTTTTATTTTGTTAAATATAGCTTATACATATATAGAGAGATGTTTTCTTAAATTTTTAGAAAAAATAAAAAAGAAAAGAAAATTTTGAATATGTCTTGTGGGAGTTTTGTTCCTTTATTTTTTTAGCTTAAATTAATTAATTCTTTATTTTTTTAGATTAAAATTCTAAATATTTATAATTTTTTGCATCAAGTTCATTCTTACTTAAAAATATATCAACTTAATACTTATTCACGATCTTTAGTTGGACATCCATATTTTTTTAACGCAAATTAGACATTCATATTAAATAAAGTAAATATAGTAAATTTGATGGATTTACAATAACGGCCTATTGCACAAAAAATTTTATATTGAAAAAATATAGATATTAGTTTTAGTAAAATGAATTGATGCGAAATAAAAATGAATTACTCACTTTAAAAAATTAAATCCAAAACTCATATTGCGTACATAAAAACAAATTATGATATTTATTTAATTATAATAATAAAAAATATTAAAACACACAATACAGACACATACACACATATATTAATATTTAATCACATATTATTTTTGTCCCCTAATTTGTTACTACTTTTTCTTTTTTGTATGTCCTCTAAATTTGTGCATATAATGAACACTAATTAACTTAACACTATACTAATGTGAGATTCTTTCTTCAATCACATTACACTTCGTAATATATTTAATATTTTTTTATTGAAATTCAGGTCGAAAATCCTTAAAAGTCAATTTAGAGAATAAAAAAAATATTCTTCTAGATTAAATATTTTGTCTGGTATATTGCACGACCAATGTCTAGTCTAGTTATTACTCCCTCCGTTCGGGAATCAAATGTCTAATTTGACATTTTTTGATCAAAATATAAAATTTTGACCATAAATTACGACCAATATAAATAATAATTATAGTCATGCAAGTACTTGACAGATTTGTCTTCATGTGTATTTTCAAAATATAACTTACATAACTATACTTATTCTTTATATTGGTCGTAATTTACGGTCAAAAATTTTAAATTTTGACCGAAAAATATCAAAGTAGGCATTTGATTCCCGGACGGAAAAATGGGTTGCATGTTACGACCCTGCACCAGATTCTGACATCAGATCGTCAGTGCTACTTTACCAGTGCTCCAAGACCAGATCTGCAACTGCCTGTCTGTCTTCCGTAGCCATCTAGAATTCGACCCGACCATCTCCTTCCTGACACTAGAGGTGCCCAGAAAACCCGGACTTGGCGGGTCGACCCGTCGACCAGGACCCGCCGGACCCGGACCCGACCGAACCGTCGGACCAGTGGTATACACGGGTGGGATCCAGGTCTTACATTTCCCGACACCTCGACCCACCGGGTCCGACCCGGATGACCCGAAGGTGAATAAAAAAATTGAAAATTTGGAAAATTTGTCCGTTGGACCCGACGGGTCGGACGTGTGACCGGCGGATCAAACGGCCAGATTTTTCAAATTTAAAAAAAAATCCAAAATTCTATCTATAAATACTTCCCCAACCCATCTCATTTTTTCACACTTTCATTCTAATCCATTAAAGGTTTTTGAAAATGCAAATACAGATTTAAGTGGTTGTTATTATCTCATGTCTCCTAAAGTTTTATTTCATTGTTGTTTTATTGTATCCAAAATGGATGCTTGTTGTTGGGATTTGGTCCAGCATCCTGCCTGCATGAGCTTAAAAAAAATGTGCGAGACACGGCTTGCGATTCGACCTGTGAGATCTACACTAGAAAGTGGTTAAATGAATTGATTTGGACTACTTATACCAACAAGGTGCATTTTCTTTTCTGGTATCCATCTCATAGAAACTCCAAAGTTAAGCGTGCTTGGCCTGAAGTAGTTATGGGATGGGTGACCCCCTGGGAAGTTTCTCAGGTGCGCGTGAGTGAGGACAAAGCGTGCTGGAAAAGACTCGTGTTGGTACAGTGAGGATAGTCTTCATCATTTTTGGGACCAACGCTTGTAGTAAATCCGAAAGATTGGGGAATGTTATTTACAATATGTGTTTAAAATGGGTAAAGTATTTTAGTCGTATTCATGATGTTTTCTGGATTAATGCTGTTTTATCTCCCGATTTGAATTTAGCTCAAGTACAACAATTAGTTGAAATTTATTATAATATTCTTAAAAATTTGGGTTTTCCTAATATTGTGGATAGTGTGAAAGTCAAACTGTGTTTGAAAATCTTCCTCATGTTGAACAAGTAAAAATTGATTTAAAAAATAATTGTGAAACTGTTTTTGCTGAATATTTAGCTAAATATGGAGATAGGATTCAAACTCAAAAAACAAGAACTAGGTCTACAAATACATTTAACATGAAATTCGAGAGAACTCCACTAACCCATTTCAACAACAACTCTACAATATAGCAAGAAATGGGGGTATAATGTTGGTCAAAGAAATGACCTTAATCGATATTATGCAACTAGTTTTGTGCCGGAGGATGACAATGCAGGTACATTTGATCGGTTGGATTGGTGGAAGATAAGGGGAAACGATTTTCCTATACTTTCCATTATGGCACAAGAAATTCTTGCAGTGCCCGCATCCACAGTCCCGTTGAGAGTGCTTTTAGTGAAGGAGGCTATATGTTGGACGAGCGGAGATCCCGAATGACGCAAAAAAATCTCGAGGCTCAAATGATGCTTAAAGACGCAACAAAAGCCGAGTTACGAGATCAAGACAAAAGGCACTACTGAAGGAGAGTCTAGTGATCAAATGAGTCAAACCGATGATCAAGACGACGACGACATCGACTTCAACTAAAGGTAAGTAAGGTAAGTCAGGTAAGTAAAAAGAACTAAGTAGGATTTTGATTTCTCACGAAGATACGTAGTTAATTTAATTTTAAGTGAAAACTTAAAATTAAATACAAGCCCTTTTTTATTTTTTCTTAATTAAAAGAACTACATAGAGTTTTGATTACTCACGAGGATACGTAGGGATGCCTATTTTATGTGAAAACTTAAAATTAAATACATGCTCATTTTTTTCAATGATTTTCTTGTTCATTATAGTTATTTTTCGTGTATAAAATGACAATAAATTAAAATTGTATAAATACTTTTAGAAAAAAAAGACATGGGTAACCCGGACTCGGACCCCTAAACCCGCCAACCCGTACATTTCATAAGTACGGTGGGGTCCGGGTCCGGACTGGCCGACCCGTCGACCCGAACCCGGACCTGGCGAGGGGCCCTGACACCCACATATCCTGTCTGTGCGAATAGAAGAGCAGAAAGAACAGATAAATTCAGTTCATTTCTTTCTTTCTTCAATCTGCTGACGAAAAGGCGAAGCAAATACAATCATCTTCTAGAAAGATGCTGATCCTTTCAGTTTCTCGCCCCTCTCTTTGTAATAACGAGAAAGCTATCTTCGCCAACACTGCTTCTAACTCTCATCAAAGCAGCAGAGTCTTTTGTCGATTTTCTCCTCAGCCTTTTCAACAGCTGCAGAAACGTCAACAGTTGCAGTCGAACCCTCTCACTTATAACCCTCTTCGGTAAGTAGAAGTACAATTAAGTCCAGTTATGGCGAATCCAGGAATAGAAGAACTTCGAAAATCCATATTGACTTTCTCTGAGCAATTTAATAATCGATCTCGTATTGCTCCTGTATGTAGGAAGTGCACTGTATTTAACAAGAAAATGCGTGGCTATGGCCCTGTTTGCTATTCTGCGCCGCTCGCACCTGGGAATCTACAGTGGATCTCCACTGTTTCTGCTGTGTACGCTGTCGTTCTTGGTTTCCTTTATATTTTTTCGTTTATTTATTTCGCAAACAAAATTTGATTACTTATCTTTAGTTAAGATCCAGATTGCCTTCTCCTTTAATTCACGATGCATCAAGAAAAAATATATATATAGATCGATTATTTTAGCCATTTGTTCTTTTATTTACTTTTCTTCCTCCCAATATGAAGTAAGGCAAATAAAATAGTTTCTTGATGTACTGCTGCACCTTAAATGACTTAAGTTTGATTCTTATTCATTTCAAAGTTAGCGCAGCTGCAGCATATTGCTGATTTCCAGTGAATCTTATTAAGTATTCTTCTTCCATTCAAAGTTAAGTTCACCCCTCGTATTGCATCTCAAATCAAATCAGGTTATTTGACGAACGCGCAATGCGCTTTACTAATTTTCTTTTGTCAGAGTCCTAATGCTAGCAAGGGGGACAGCTATCCAGAAATCCTTTCTTGTTCCTTTATTTGTACTACAAGCGCCTGCAAGCATCGTCTCCTGGATGAAGTATCTCAATCTTTTTAACTCTTACTTCATTCTTGTTATCTTTGTTCTCTTACTTTTTTTCCTTTTAAAGTTGCTGCTTGATCTTTCGCTCGGGTGGTCTAACACGACTAGTTCTTTTCAGGGGAGAGCATGGTATCTGGACTGCTTTCTTGGCCCTTCTTGTACGTCTCTTCTTCTTTATTCCAGGTAGGTTGTCTTTCTAGACCCATTCTATATGCATAATTCACTGAAACATCTCCATAAACTTTTCTCTGTCCTATGTAGAAAATTTGTTGGTCGTTGTACTCAAGTAAAGCCCCTGAGCAGAGTGAATATTTTAAGTTTCTGATGTTCTAATTTTCTTTTTGCCCACAAGTTTTGGTTTGTTAAGGTACTACGGCGCCTTTGAAGGCTTATCAAATCACTTGCATCTTGTATGAGATTTATCTGCATGCAGCTAATAGCACTCTAATCATATCACAATGTCACTCACTCAAAAAACAAAGAGGTAAAAAGAAAAGCTTTGTCATCCAAATTGTCACTATTTCCGCACTTCGGAAGCTAAATATTTATTCTTTAAAAAAATTACACTTTGCCATCTGCAAGGTTTTGTACTTTGCCACGTGAGGCACCTTGATTTTGAAGCTTTTTGCCGTGATTCTATTACATGCATAATTCACTTCTTACTTATGCAATTTTTGGTCGATTTCAGGTTGTTTCATGCAGGCAAAATGCTAATCTAACTTGTCAGCATTGTTCTCAACAATTAGAATTGGGCACAATAAATAACTCGGAAGTGACCAAAAATGCACAAAGAAGAGGGATGCCAAGCATGCGACAGAATCCCCCACACCCTGCTCCCAAAAAACTTAAAAAATTGGATCGCTCTAAATGGCAAAATACAAAATTTGTTTAGTTTATGCTGAAGTGTAACGAAAAAAAATGATTATGTTCCCTCTGTCCGTTAATGATAGTCCCACTTTGCCTTTCACACGGTCTACAACAACATCAACAACAACATCTAACCCTTAGTCCCAAAATGATTTGGGGTCGGCTAACATGAATCAAACTTTCACACGGTCTAAGAACTAAAAATTAATTTTGTTGGATAAGTAATATTTAATTTTATATTTTCAAACATACCCCTGTATAAGATAATGGTAGTTCATATTAATTGGTAACAACACATAGTTAATAGGGTGAAGTGGGAAATGAGAGATTTTAATACATTCTATAAAAGAAATGGGACTGTAACTTGGAACAAATGAAAAAGGAAAATGGGACTATTTTTACGGGACGGAGGGAGTAATAGTTTGGATGGCACAATGTTTTTTCCCACACATCACATTAATAGTTTCTGAAACCCTGCTTATGACTGTTAGCTGCATCTATGTTTTCATTTGTCACCACTGCATGGAGTATATAACTTAAACCAAAATCTTACATTTTGCAGGAGAGTTGGAGTTACCATTTCTGACGTTGATGTTGGTGATTGTGTCTCCCTATCAAATCATGAGGCGTCTAAGGTTAGTAGATCTCGTTACATATGGCTTACCATCTTTTAAATTTACTCGAACCAATTTTGACTCTGGATGTATTTTTCATGGCAGAGGAACGCAGGAAGGTGTTATTCTTTCATTGGTAATTGCAGCTTATCTTGCTTTCCAACATTTTACTAGAGCTGGCAGCTTGCGAAAAGCTTTTGACCAAGGTTCAATCTTTGCCACCTTAGCCACCACCTTTATTGTTGCTGTGCCGTGCTTGCTTCTTGTCTCACTTTGACACATCTAAACGTTTTCGCAAGCTACAGACCTCGTATGTAATTAATAATGACAATTAATTTTTAACCGACCGACCTTATTCTCTTATTGTAATAAAAACCTTTTTAACTAGCAGGCTAAATAAGAATTTGTATGCAATATATTGTATTGTCAGGTAATATGTAAAATAGATGTTTTAATGAATGTAATTGTGTATAATTCTGGTAACTGATGAGCCCTGAATATATCACACATATTTTTCACTAAACTTTTCCTAAACCAGGTAATCTTGTATGGAAATGCTTTATTAACTTTGGAGATACATCTATATTAATAGTCATCTTGTACATGTCTGATGTACTTTTTTCACCACCTCCTTGCTTCCTACTATATCTGAAAGCATAAGACCCTTAATCGTACGGTTAAGGCGTCTGACTTCTGTATCATGATGTAATATCTCTCTGCCACCAAAATTTTGCATAGACTGGAGATCTGCTAAGTAATTTCCATCTCAATCGGGAGATAGTAACCAAATATAATCTCCGTCTGTTTAGAAATGGTTAGCATAAACTGACAGTATGAGAAAATTCATAGCCATGAGCAGAAATAGGTTGAGAGATGTAATTCCTGCTGAATTAGGGGTGCCCGTCGGCTCAGAGCCGTAACCGTAACCCGTTGGCTCGGAACCGAAACCATTATCTATTGGCGGATAAGGATTGACCGGCGTGTTTGTGCTGCTACAAGAATGGTTTCATTAGTTTTCATTTAGTTAAATGGATAAGTACAAAAATTACACCTAAATTAAAAGAAGGAGAAAATATAAGAAATCAATTATATTTCAAAATTACAAATGCAGACTCTAGAGTTTGCATTTTTCTTGACAAAGATTTCCTAGTGAAGGTGCAATGTGTGAGTGTGAGTAGAAACAAATAAAGGTTTTTGTCATTTCGAAAAATAGCTTTTGTTTTTTAAATTGCATGGTTGGAGTAGTTGAATGACTTTACCTGGGCGGTGGCATTGGAATTGTAGGTGGTGGGTTCGTCCTGGGTGGTGGTGTTGGGGTCCCGGTGGATGAAGCAAATCGACAGTTTCCGTGACCTGAGTGATTAAGATCTTAATTTCGGGACGAGGGAGTGTCTTGTTTGTAATTAGGCCGAACCTTAGTGGTAGTTTCTGTAATTTTTAGCCTTATTCTTAACTTCTTTGAGCAGTAGGCTTTCTTAATATGAATGCTACATGTGATGACATTCCTCCATTAAAACAAACATAGAGATTTAGTATCTTACTTGGGTCAGTATAAGTAAGCTGCGCCGATCCTCCGAAAGCACAGCTAGTTGGTGCCGGGTTCTTGGAGTAATAATTGTTGAAGGCGTAAGACGCATGATCACGAATTGTATTCGGTTCATAGCAAGCTCCATTTTGTTGAATAGCCGAGCAATCTGCTCCTCCATAGCCACAAGCATAGTCGAGAGCCACCTGTAAAGCCGTTTCCGAAGCACTGGGAGTGGCAATGCACCATGCTGCACCACCTGATGTTGTCGGGGCCGTGGTGGTTGGTGGGGCGGTGGTAGTTGGTGAGGTGATGGGGGTTGGTGGGCTGATGGTGGTTGGTGGTTGTGGGCTTGTCGGATTTACAGTCGGAGTAGTACCGGGTGTCGTTGGATTTACAATGGGAATGTTTCCTGCAGGTGTATCTCTCTGAGTTTTTACCATGAGAGGCGAAAAGGAAATACAAATGAGAAAGAAGATGACGTTATGAAGTAAACGGGCTTCCATGGAAGGAAAATGGTATGCTCGGAGTTTTCTGCTTTTGTTCGAAATGATGATGGGACGAAACGGGTTTTGGTGATATATAAAACTATGTATAGACATATCTACCTTGAGTTTATATATATAAAGTGTGAAGCAAGTATCATGGGTTTCTTGCATTGAAGAGAGAATAGAATGTGTTGGGGGGAATATGAGAAAACTTGAGAACGAGGGATATGTTTTTTGGGAGCTACAAGCAAAGAGTAGGTGCTCAAAATAGGAATAAAAAAGGTTGCATGCAGTAAGAAAAGGTAAAAAGGGGGATCTGTTTGGGGTTTCAATTTTGTTTAGGGATAATTTTGTTTAGGGATAATTACAGAACTCCTGCCTAGAGATGTTAAACGGGCTCGGGCCCGTAGGGCCGGCCCGTTTAACCCGCCAAAAAACCGGGTTAGGGCCGATATTTCCTAGCCCGTTTAAATCCGGGCTTTTTTGGCCCAAACCGTTTAGCCCGAAACCCGTTAGGGCTAGCCCGCTTAGGCTAGTCAAGCCGATATATATATATATATATATATATATATATATATATATATATATATACACACACATAAAAGTGTATTTTTTGTTATATTTATTATAGTATAGTCGTTACTATATATATAAAATATATTGTTATTGTATTTTTTTACTTATAAAAAAATAAAAAATAGATTTTTAAATATTTAAGCCGTTTTAGAAACCCATTAGGGTTAGGGTTAGAGCCAATATTTCTTAGCCCGCTTAAATCCGAACTTTTTTAAGACGGACCGCTTAGTCCGAAGCTGGCTAGAAATTTAGCCAGCATTTCGCTTAACATCTCTACTCCTGCCCAAGGGTTGTGAATTACAAAAATCCCCTTGAGGTTTGAGTTTGTCCACATTTTATGGAGTAACCGTAATCTATCTGGTCGGCACTTGAAAGGACCACTTTATTCCTACCGTCCCCTCTTATGTTGAACTTAACAATAATATCAAATCTCAACAACAATAAGTTTAAAAAATACCATTAGAATATTAATTAAAGGACAATTAACCTTAAAAAAATTCTTTCCTAGCAGGGTTCTCCGATGGTACCTCCGGCGGGTCGCCGGCCGATCAGTTTTTTCGGCGGTGCTGCCGACATGCAGCTGACCTTTTTTTTTTCCTTTCCTGCCCGCCGGTTGGCCGCCGCCGCCCGCCAGAGGACTAGTTTATTTTTTTCTCTTTTTTTTTGGCCGGCATGTTTTCCGATGGGACCGCCGGCAAACATCCGGCGGGCCAAACGGCAGGCCACCGACCTGCTTTCCGGATCGGTAGATTTTTGGGAGCCAACATGTTTTTTTTCTACCAAAGTAGTCTTAATTTAATCATTTTAATCCAATTATGGTACCGCCACCGTGTCATTGTGGCACGAGTTATCTCT
The DNA here is from genome assembly GCA_033398695.1 of Orobanche coerulescens. Taxonomy (NCBI): domain Eukaryota; kingdom Viridiplantae; phylum Streptophyta; class Magnoliopsida; order Lamiales; family Orobanchaceae; genus Orobanche; species Orobanche coerulescens. The sequence continues at coordinate 9,740,994 of CM065813.1, read as the reverse complement.
AGTAATATATAAAGGACATTGATGTTTTTTGGTGTGTGCACCCGAAAAACTCAATATATATATCATTGTATTATATTTAATAATATCGAAAACTTAAAAATTATAGACTTCCACAAGTATCTTTAGAATAGTAAATTAGAAGAACAACTAAACTTTTATTTATTTTTTCTTTTTTGATGATTCTCTGATGGATCTTCGATGGGTCGTCGACTGCTTGCTGGCGGACCTCCAGCGACCGATCAAAAAATTTTTTTTTTGCGTCCGCCTGCAGGCCGTCAGCGGATCTCCGACTACGGACAATTTTTTGTTTTTTCTTCCGTCGATCAATATATATTTTCCGAGCAAAATAATTTGATAATTTGATAATTTTAATTTATTTATGATGCCGTCACGTGTTATGAATATGTGGGTTCTCGCTTTTTCTGAACAAATTTTTGACCATCGATAACTTTGTAATTATATCATTAAAAAATTATCATTAAATAATATTATAAAAATATTTTAAAAAAATAAATCAAACAATATAATTTTTGATCGGTATAATATTTAGAAAAAATGGTCAAAATTCAATCGTGTGAATTTTAGTTCATGTTTTCTTCAATTCTTTTCACCACTGTTAACATAGTACTAACTTTAAAAAGCTAAAGGTGGGGGAAGGGAAAAAAGATGGAGATATTGTTTGTTCTTAGGTATATATATCACATCTTATTATATTTTGTCCCAACTTCAAAAAGTTTCAACTTTCTTGCCCTTGTCATTGTTTATGTCCTTTATAGTAGCAGACAATTGTAAAGGCTCTTGATGTTCTTCTTCTTCTTTTTTTTTTTAAATTTTTTTTTTTTATTATTTCCTTCCTTTTCTTTTAATTATTTCTGCAAATTCAATAATTTTTTTTTGATACATAGGTGATCCATACTTCGTATGACAAATCATATGAAAGCATTCATTTCCGCCGTAATGCCTTCCAGCTAAACCGCGAGATAACGTCGCATTAACAATTAAATATACTCCACTTCCACGCATGCGAGTTATCCCTGCCGATTGCTCCACTTTGGGCCGATAAATAGGTATGTCGGGTCTCCATAATCCAACCACAGGTTCCCATCGAGATCAGACCTCACACACTGCCGCTTGAAGCACATGATATTGTAACTATTCGCTAGCTACCCCGGGGCAAGAACTTAACCCTTACTCAAAGACTAAGGGATCATTGGGCCTTGAGAAATTCAATTCCAAAGTGTTGTTAGACCTCCAACTAAATTGAAGGTCGGGTAGCCAACTGCGCCAAGGCAGTTGGTTTGCAAATTCAATAATTCCTTACTGATGATGGCAGTTGAATTCGAAACTATTGACCTTTCCCACTGTTGACATGCTAATTGCAACATCGAAGCCGCCTCTAGGCTCTATAGCTAGTTGGTAAAAAAGACGAAAGGCGCACTAAGGTGATAAAGGGGAGGGCGCTGAAAGAGAGGAAAAAAATTTAAAACTCACGAGCACATAATAACAACAAAACATAACTATACACAGAAAGTTATGATAGTTCACTGAACTTTAGTGTAAAAAAAAATGTTATAAGGCGCGCCTCTCCTGGGCTTCGTCTGCCTTTGGTCGTGGGAGACGATGTAGGTTTTGCTCTACGCAATTGTTGTGTGTGTGAGGCACTGTCTTTCACTTTGCCATTAATATAGAGAGATTTAAGACAATCTCCAGTAGTGTGCATTATTTCAGTACAAAAAATCTCCACTCCTGTCTCCAACACTGAACACCATATAAGAAAATATTTTAAAATTTGTTATTTACTAATTTAATCTTATTTTTATTATTTTAAAATTGATAAAAGTATGAATGTAACTTTATTTAACTTATTATTCCTTAATGAAAAATGGAATTAACATTTCATAGTAATATGTAAAATGTAACTGTGTCTGTTTTATTTGGTATTTTCATTATTTCTTTGTTAGTTACTTTATTTAATTCTTACCGTTGTTCGACATTTGTATATTTTTATTTTATCGTTGTAATTTTATGTTTCAACATTTTTAATGCAATTTGTGTATCTTTATAATTTTATTTGTAGTATTTTAAATCTGATAGTACTCTAAGTTGTTATCATCAAGTGACACATTATAATAAAAATTGTCACGTGTAATTAAATTAAATATAATATTAATATCTACTAAATGTATAAAAATACAAAAATAAACATAATACTTAAATTAATAATTTCAACCATTGAAAAAAAAACGAGTTTGAAATTGTGTTGATCTTTATTTTACCGCTGCTTTTAGCGCAGTGTTGAAGAGGAGACGTTCCAGTAAATCTACTTTATTATTAAAAGAGTCACACAAGACAGAGAGTTGCACAAGACACGTGTCATGCAAATTTTTTGGATTAATTATCTTTTCTCTAACAATACATCAACTTCTAAACACATATAAATAAGAGTTAGTGGCAACCATTATATTTTTTTGTTTTGTTTTTCTCTTTTTAACTTTCCTCTCAATATTTAAAGATAATTACTTTATCATCTCAACTCCATTTATTATTATAAATATTTGGAATTAATCTTTTTTTAACGATATTCGATTTAACATCCATTATACATACATATAATTAAAATATTGTTTGAGGAGAAAGTAAAAGACAACAACTCAATTGTATTGATAACAATGAATAGAGGGGCCTTTATATAGGCATTACAAAGAGAGTCTTTCCATACATAGGATTCCTAGTTAAGGTAAGACATCTAACAAGATCCTACTACTTATGGAAGAGTCTAGAACCTTCCATAACTCTTATCCCCCTACAACTAGTATTAGGTAAGACACCAATACGGGAAGGATTTTTCGGAACACTCCCCCTGTGTCGAACACTAATACTAACATGGTGCACAAGGTGTTGCCTCGGTAAAAAACCTTTCCAAGTCAAATAAAACCCCATGGGAAAAACAAAGACTTTGGTGAGGAAAAAGAGCGCAACGCACCAACTACAAATGTCAGAATCATGTGAAGTATACTCCCCCTGAGGTATACATGACAGCTCATTCCGTCGAGCTATCATTAGTTGAGCTCGGATAATCGACACATGCCGATGCTTCTCACATGTTTCTCAAATATAGATTTTGGCAGAGACTTAGTGAACAAGTCTGCGATATTCTCATCGGAACTCACTTGTTTCACTTCGATATTCAGCAATTTCTGCTGCTGATTATAAAAGAACTTCGGCGCAATATGCTTGGTATTGTCACCCTTTATGAAACCTACCTTCATCTGCTCAATGCATGCCGCATTGTCCTCAAAGATGCAAGTAGGGGTTGTCAGTGGGATCTAATCCACACGTTCCTCGTATATGGTCTATGATCGACGGAGCCAAATGCACTCCCTTACGGATTCGCAATGCAATTATCTCTGCATGGTTCGAGGAAGTAGCAACTGTGGTCCGCTTGGTAGATCGCCAAGATATCGCCGTATTCCCAATGGTGAACACATAACCAGCTTGGGAACGCCCTTTATGCGGTCGAGAGATAACCGACATCAAGAAATCCAACTAACGTGTCGTTAGATTCTCTCGCATAAGGGGTAAGCTTGCTCGCATTAGCACTTCCGTAGTCAAGATACCATGCTTAGCCGCAATATCGAGGAAGATTGACGGTCGGTATGCATCGTCTTAACCTCAACAATTCCTTTCTAATATCGCTCTCTCTGCGTAGGGAAAGAACAATCCAAGGTCACCGGAGCCTTTCAAGTTTCGAAAGATGTGTTTTACTCCATTCCAATGCCTTATCGTGGGAGCGGAGCTAAATCTCGCTAATGATTCACAGAGAATGCGATGTCCTGACGAGTACATTGAGCCGACATACGAACGCACCGATTGCGCTAAGGTACGGTGTTTCGCTCCAAGGACCTCTTCATCCTCCTCTTGGGACGAAACGGATCCTTGTTCATTTCAGACTTCACCAATCATGGGGGTAGCAAGAGGATGTGCCTTGTCCATACTAAATCGCCCGAGCATTTTGTGGACATAGCAGATGATGAATGAGTATGCCATCATCTCGATGTTCTAGATCTAAGCCCAAGCGATCGAGTCCTCCTGCATCCTTCATCTCGAATTCGGATTTAAGGTAGCGGCCGTTTCATTGACCTCATCTATGGTACCGATAACATTCATGTCATCTACATAGACGGCTACAATCACGAATCCTCAGATCTGCTCTTTTCACGAAAATACATGGACAGATGTCACCGTTCTCGTATCCCTTCCCAACCAAGTATTCACTTAGGCGTTGTACTACATCCTTCCGATTGTTTCAACCCATACAGAACGATGCAATTTCACACAGTAAGCCCTCCGTGGTTTAGAGCTACTTGATTTGGGCAATGAAATCCCTTCTGGGACTTTCATATAGATATCCGTATCTAGATCCCCATAAAGATACGCTGTAACCACATCCATAAGCCGCATGTTCGCTTTTTCGACACTACCAAACCGACTAAGTAGCGGAAAGTGATGATGTCCATAACGGAGAATACGTCCTCGTAGTCAATGCTGGCGCTGCGAGAAGCCTTGGGCAACTAGTCTCGCTTTGTAACGCATGACCTCATCCTTATCATTGCGTTTACGAACAAAGACCCACTGGCCCAACCGGTTTAGCGCCACGGTATTGGCTCGATACGGCCAAATACCTCACGCTTAGCCATCGAGTCTAGTTCACCGCATTGCATCTTTCCATTTCGCCAATCGGCTCGTTGTTGACACTCAAAGAACCGAGCGTTCAAAGATCGTCGTCTTCAATAATATCTTGAGCGACGGAGTAGGCAAAAGCATCATCGACTAGCGTGGACGACTTGTCCAATAAGACGTATTCACTGCATATCGATCGAGATTTCTTTATTTTCTGACATCAACAAAGTTTCCGACGCGTCCGTCGATTGTTCCATTGTTGATTCGAGGACATATCCATAGTCAGAGATAATCTCGTGTGACGGAGTCACTGTGTCGATGACGAGAGGATTTTGTGCCTCCGTTCCTCTTCTCTCGAGGTTCGGTATCCTTTCTACCCACTGGCCTCCCCCTCTTTCGAAAGCAGGATAAGAGCAAAGCAAAGCAGCCCCACCACTAAGGTTGACGCCGGGGCATCATTCCTTCGCGGCCGAACCTTGCCCTATAATCGAGACTTCTAACCTTGCAGAACATTCGCAATGGGAATGGTAGATCTTGTCACTTTCGCAAAGACGCAAAGCTTTCGGCATCGAATCCGCAACTTTCAAGATCGAGAATACGTTGCACTTCTAGCTCGGATTGAGCCGCAAGGGATCTTGATGAGGCAAGGAGGGAGCACACTGCATAATTTCTGGCGTTCAATCGAATCGTTCGATTCCTCTCTCCCCTAACGACGGAAAGTTTATCTCATCAAAGTGACAACGCAAATCTTGCAAGAAATGTATCTCCGTCAAAGGTTCCAAATAGCGGACAATTTTAGGCGATTCATAGCCAACATATATACCTAATCGCCTTTATGACCCATCTTAGTACGCGGAGGCGTAATTGGCACATATACCGCACAACCAAAAATGCGTAAGTGTGAAATATCGGGCTCATATCTAGTTACCAACCGGTATGCACTAAACGGTTGATTAGCGGTGGGTCGAAGCGAATAAGTATAGCCGCATGCAAAATTGCATAACCCTGTGCGTAAATCGGCAAGTTGGTGCGCAATACCAATGCTCGGGCGATAAGTCAGAATCGCTTAATCATAGCCTCGGCAAGGCCATTCTGCGAATGAACATGGGGGACGGGATGTTCAACTTCAATCCCAATCGACATGCAATAGTCATCAAAAGACTTTGACGTAAACTCTCCAGCATTGTCCAATCTTAATGACGAGATTGGAAAGTCGGGGTGGTTAGCCCGTAACTTGATGATTTGTGCTAGGAGTTCAGCAAATGCAGCGTTTCTCGTGGATAGCAGAGCGACGTGTGACCATCGCGTCGATGCATCAACCAGAACCATAAAATATCTGAATGGTCCGCACTCTGGCTGAATAGGTCCACATATGTCCCCTTGAATTCTTTGTAAGAAACAAATGTTTTGTGTTGAGTCTTTAGCAAAGGACGGAGAGGGTATCAACTTTGATAGTGAACAAGCTTTGCAAAACGATTTGTGGGCATTAGAAATTGCCACGGAAGCCTCGGGATTTACGAGAGATGCACCGTCAACCTTATCAGGGCGTCCGATCTTTAATCCCGGTGATACGGTATCAAGCTCACTCACATCAATGCCGATATCGAGTGGTGCTTCCAATCGTTTTCTGGACTTGAAAAACGGATGACCATGTGAGTTTTTCAAAATGCGAATCATCATGTCGCGTCCAGGGTGACCGAGTCGGTCATGCCATAGTTGGTATGCTTCGGAATCACACAGTTCGTGACTCACAAAGATAGATTCAATAACCCTTATTGTAGTCTGGTATAAGCCACTACTTAGACTCATTAGTTTCTCGAGAACGCGGCGTCTTCCGCATTCTGCCAGAGTAACACACAAAAATTCTGTCCCATTCTCACAATGTGTATCAAGGTGATAACCGTTGGCACGGATGTCCCTAAAACTTGGCAAGGTTCGGTTTGCTCTTGGGACATAGAGAGCATTTGTGACATTAATATGCGTACCATTAGGTAGCAAGAAATGAGCAGGTCCCCTCCCTTGAATTACTTGGGAGGAACCAATCATTGTTGTCACTGAGGATATGTATGGCACAATATCCTTGAATAATTGCCTATTTCGAAGAATAGTGTGGGTTGTTCCACTATCAGCAAGGCACTCAATTTCGCCACGAGACATCTACAATAAGATATGAAACTCGATTAGTCTTGTGATTAAAGACATAGCGAAAACTCATTAACTTCGAGTTTGGGGAAATTCGACCAAGTTGGTTAGGATCAAAGTTAGCACAATCGCTGGAAATAATTTCCGCGCAGCTTGACCTTTGTTCACTAAAACAGCAATAACTTCTTCGTTAAGAAGGCTATGGACGAACGGTCAATTGTTCTGGAAACTAGACTTCCGTATCTTTCTGTCCATAGGTCGTGCACTTTCTGGATCATTAAACTTAGATCTCAGTGCTCGTTTCAAGTTGCTATTTTGGTATTTCCCTACTGTTGAGTGATAGAGCAAGGTTGAAGCCTTTTTCAAAGGCATTATTGTTGATACAATACTATGGTAATATGGCCATAGGAGCGTTTAAACACTTCAAAACGCATCTTTGTGTTCGATTTATATCTCGGCTAATGATCCTTTCGGTAACTCCAACTTGGTAGACTTGCAGAGAAAGTAGGAATGCTCTGTGACAAAGGCTGTTTAAAAACCACTGATTCCGTTTTGAACTTTCAAAGCATAAACAAATACCAAGGAGGATGCGCCTAGTCTTGATCAAAAGTTTTGATGAAATCCACCAATGTATCAAATTTAACCAAGCAATTCATTTACTGAGCAATTATTTTGTGATAAACCAAACATGCTTTCGAAGGAAAAAATAAAATTCGTCTTTGCACAATCACAGCAATTAAAAGAATTTTATTCATCATGGCCAACTTTATTACATTCATGAAAATCCAAAGTAGTTCTCGAAAACTAGAAACAAGACAAAATATAACCAAAGCGGAAAACTAGTCAAAATACAATGATCTAGTCAAAGTCGGCAACATCCATATGTTGGTCTTTGTCCGCAATGGTGAGAGGAGGGATCTCAGTCTGGATCTCAATATGGTTCACCTCCGTATTCTCATTATCTTCTTCCATGTAATTCGACTCTTGAGTTAAATATTGTTTATAGTGCTTGTAGTAAGCTTGGATGTTCTTTGGCGCTTTGCAATTGCGGTAAGTATGCTTCTTCGATCCGCAAGTATAGCAATTCCGGCTTTCCTTTGGAGTGGTTCCATTCCCATGGCGGAGGCGGTCCACGTGGTTGGGTTCCACTAGGTCCCGTGGCCGAGCCACCTTGCCTCTTCCACATTGGAACGACGACCTCGTCTTTTCCTCGCTTGCTCGAGTCATGCACCCGTGGTGCTTGCAAAACCGAGTAGCGTTGCTTTTCTATTTTGTCGTGGTGCTTTCCCGCGGTAACCCGATTCACTTCCTAATCGGCTTCGTACCAACCGGGCGCGCATTGCTATTGAGAATAATCTCATGGTGCCTTTCTTTTTCGCGAGGTGGGAGATAAGGTCACTAAAATTTTTAATTCTCCTTCCTCATAGTAACGCGCAATGATGAGCAATCACACTTGCTCCCACGGAAACGTGTTAAGAGTCTTCTCGATCAAATCTTGATCGACTTCTTGACACCACAAAACCAAGATCGCAGCGAAGATCGAGGATAGCTTGATTATAGGCTTCCACATTCGCATAATCCAAAAATCGGATTTGCTCCCACTGAAGTTGCAATTCGGGGAAGCGCTGATCATGCACATTATTAAATCGTTGTTCGAGTGTATCCCATAGTTCTTTGGGGGTTTGCAAATTCATATAACACTTTTTCAACAACGGATGTATATGTCTACTGATCGCTGGGATTCGCGTAGTATGGTTTTCAAATCCGATCAATTTTAAAATTTGTAAAACCTCGAAGTAATTCCAAGGTGTCGAACCCAAGGGAATTGATGTGTCGAAAATAAAGGAAGTAACTCTACTCAAAAATTGACTGCTATTTAGGAATCCGAAAGTTTGTTTTGATTCTAATTATCTAACTTTAAAAATCGAAAAATAAAAATTAAATAAAAGATGAATTATCTAAATCAAGCAAATAAACAAATTAGCAAGATAAAATCACAAGTGAAAGCTAATTGATCCTAGGGTAGTATCATCTAATTGAGTGCACACAATCCATTCACTTGATTCCTTTTCCCCAAATTTTAATTCAATCCTAGAAATAATCACTCAGCCGATCTAGAATTCCGATCAAGGCAACCTAGAAAGATAGTTAATTTAAACCCTTTTTCCCGCTAAGGCTCAAAGAATTGAAATCACTTAAAAAGCGCCAACTTATTTATCTATGATTTACCTTTCTCCATCAGGTCTCAAGATAAAATCATATTGTGCATCAAGTATTTCCACTAATCAATTACTCCTTCCGGGCAAAATCAATTAGCTAACATGCATCGATTAAGGGCCCTTTAATCTAGCATGAGATTTAACACATCTTGATCACAAGCCTAGGATGAAAGGTAAAAAGGTAATCAAAGGAACATCATGTGAACATCAATTAAATTTACTAACCCTAGAATCAATCAAAGGAATTAGCCAGACATAATTGAAATTAAACAAGAAATTGATGGAGAATGCATATTATTAATATGAAAAGAGAGATTACAACCTTTACGGATGAACTCCGAGTCTTCAATCTCCGAAAAACAATAATAATTGCTGCCTCCAAAAAGTTCTTGTATCCCAAGAATTAATCTTGCCAAAATATGTAAAAGATTGCAAAAGATGGAAAAGAATGAAAAAGAATGATAAAAGATGAAAAAGAATGATCAAAGATCGATAGAAGATCATAAACTAGGGCTAGGAGGGGGTGTATATAGCCTATGGGAGTTAAAATCCCGATTAGACCTAATCTAGGAAACAAAATCTATCTAAAAGAGTCATAATCCGTCAAAATACGAGAGTCCATTGGCACTTATCGGATCGCCTATCGGCCGATAGGCTGGCCGATAGTTGGTTCGTCGATCTCTTCACTCGATAGGGCAGGAACTCCTTTCGGACGGGCCTATCGGCCGATAGGCTGGGCCGATAGGTTCGTCTGTCTCTTGCAAAATCCGTTTCTTCCGTCCGTGACTCGACTCTCGGTCCTTTGTCTCGTTTTGGGTCCTTTTGGCTCTAAAAACCTGCAAACACACTAAAACCAACCCAAACGCGTAATACGGCTCGACTAATCATAAATAAGCCAAATACGAGCACATTAATCACGAAACGAGATAAAAACCTAGTATAAAATCCTAGAAATAAGTGGTAAAATTACCACTTATCAAACCCCCCCAAACTTAAGCCTTGTTCATCCCGAACAACAAAAAGAAAATAAAAAGAAAGTCGTGAATCATCGTGCAACTCATAGTGTTCAACCTAATCAATACTATCCCGTAATTCTCTCTAAATAATCCGAGTGTCGTAAAAGCGAGATGCACTCAGAATAATGATTCCGCAAAGTAGTCAAGTTCAGTCCTAATCATTCGTTCATGAAGAAAATCCAGCTCAAAAATTAACAAAACGTGAGTCAAATCGACCGTCAATATGAAAGGCTAAAATAAACAAGCTAGTTCGTCCCGTTACACAGTCTAGTGGCACATTTTTCACGAGTTTCATAGCAAATAAACCTCGGTCAGTATTCCCTTATATATATGTTCAAGAATTTGATTCGAGTTGACCACTAGGGATCTATCATCCGTAGAGTACTTCGTATGACGGAGGGAACGGTAAGCGATCTACGAGAAATGTGTTAAAACACCTGTAGCTACGCCCGCTGCTTAACCGCCGTTGCTCTCTCTAAACCGCAAATGCCGTAAAGCAAGCTAGCGATCCCTGTAAGAGGATCGGTAGCGATAGGGATCTCGGGATGTTTCATCGGGGTAATCCTAGGGTGGAACTTCCATTCTCATGTATTAGGAAACCGTTTGACGTAAAAGACACTCATGGGGCACATGGATGCTTCTAGTTACTAAGTTCCCGTCTACAGCGGAGAAACAACTCGAATATATAATTTCCGCATGTCTGAATCAAGGTCGCCGTTTTGCGCGAGAGTAAACAGCAGGTCACGCGAATACCCCCGGTTACTAGGCTCCCTATCATTGGCACATGTGAAATATCTAAATCACTAGTCTAATCAGAGTCATCGTTTTACGCGAGGGCAAACAACGGGTCACGCGAATACCCCCGGTTACTAGACTTCCCTTCATAGAACAACATTATCTCAACTTTTGGGAAAAACTGACCGACTCTAAACTCAATCTAAGTGCCAACACGACTAAAGAAACAGTACGACTCACTATCCGGAAAATGTAACCAAACGTATTGACGGTGATTTTAAAACAAGTATGTATCGTCTCTTATCTGCCAAGACCTCTACAATCACGAAAAATTTTGGACCTAAATGAATACTATGCAAAACAGAAATAATCGACTACAACTCGATCAAACTCGACCGCTTTCTTCGAGAGAAAACAAAGGTCGTAACATCGGTATCACACAAATAGAAGCACGAAAAATTCACTAATAAAGAAAAACTAAGACAAGCAAGGCTATCTAAAACAAATAACGAAAAGCAAATAAAAGCAAACACGAAATCTAAAAAAAACTACTACGACCTAAAAAAAATAGAAACTAGCAAACACACCAAACAAAAATGAACATAAAAATCTAAAAAACTAAGCAACAAAAACCAAATCCACGCAACACCAATACGATAAGCACAAATAAAAACAACGGGCACCAACACAAGTAAATAATGATACAAGGCAAACAAGGTACTCACACGTAAAGAAATTAACAAAGCCGCACTTCTTCCCCCCCCCAAACTTATTTCGCATCCCAAAGGAGGAATAAGTTTGAAAAGAGAAAGGAGTGACTTTGTTAACGGGTATGTCCTATCGGGCAGGCCTATCGGCCGATAGGCTGGGCCGATAGGAACTACTGAAACTTACGTACCTCATATCGGGTGGGATATCGGTCGATAGGGTCTACCTATCGACCACTGCTTTCAACAATAAAATTTTTTTATTTTCCTCAGCCTATCGGCCGATAGGCTCGCCCGATAGGATCGTCTGTCTCAAAAAATTTTTCAACTTTTTCTGGTTCGCAAACTTGGTCCCGTTTTTGCTTGGATATGGCGATTAAAGACCTGCAAGTATCCAAAACTCGGCGTGCATGGATTAGAACTTAACAAAAACTAGCAAAGCTACTACGAAACTAGAAACTACAAAAATCACGCAAACGAAAAATCGAAAATAAACGAATAAAACGAACTAATATACATACGTTGGGTTACCTCCCAACAAGTGCTACGTTTAACGTCTTTAGCTAGACGATACCTCATTTATTCAGGGTCTTCAGCGATAACTCCCCCTTGAACGGGTTTGTTGATATCAAGATAGCATACGTCCCTCTTATTAGATCGACTCTCGTTCGCCTCCAACATTCGAACATACTATGGCAAATCCTCGGAAATTTCATCAACATCGGAATGTGAGTAAATGGAGTGTGAAATGAAATGCTCCAACAAGTCGGTCGGGGGCGGCATAATAGACTCAATTTCATAACATTCCTCGGGTGCATCATCGGGCTTCTTCATCGCGTCATAGATGGAAATTTTCAGATTTTGATCGTTAACCCGGAAAGTAAGATCACCTCTCGACGCCGATAAGTGCTCTCCGTCGCTAGAAACGGTCTCCCAAAGATCAATGGTTGATTCTCGCCCTCGGGCATGTCAAGAACTACGAAATCGGGCCGAAGACTAAGTGTTGGACTCTAACGAACACATCCTCCACAATTCCCCTCGGATAAGCGATCGACCGGTCCGCCATGAGTAGAGAAATGGTAGTCGGCTTCATCTCCCCAATCTTCAACTTCTTAAAGATGGATAGAGGCATAAGATTGATGCTTGCCCCGAGATCACACAACCCATTACGGAACGTTTGGTCGCCAATCTTGCATGTCAAAGTAAAACGTCCCGGATCCTTCTGCTTGAGCGGGAGCTTGTTTTGAATGATGGCGCTACACTCCCCTGTCATATTTATTGTTTCAAACTTCCCCAACTTCCTCTTGCTTGCCACAGCGTCTTTCAAGAATTTCACGTATCCCGGCATGTCTCTCAAAGCGTCTAGAAGTGGAATGTTGATATTCACCTTTTGAAACATGTCGATAAATCGTTGAAGCTTTTCATCATGTCTCGACTTGGCTAATCGCTGTGGAAATGGAGCTTTTACCTCAAAATCCTTCACATTCGAACTTCCAGGACCCTTTCGACCGATAGGGGGGTCGATAGGCTCCACTGCCGGCATTCTGTCTGGGTATCGGGTGGGCTCGCTGCCGATAGTTTCGCCGATGGGCTCGCCGCATTTCATCTTCTTTCTCGTTCTCGGCTCCGCTTCTAATACATCCTCGTTTCGCATTCCTTAACTCCACCCCATGATTATCGTACCTTGTCCCACTCAAGCTCGACAAGGCTGCATTGTTGCGTCTTCGGGTTGGTCTCTTGCCGGAAAATGGCCCGGCTTATGAAATCCGGCTTGGGCGTTCGCCATTTGACTCATTTGGGTCTCCACCATCGACATCTGCTTTGTCAAGGCTATCACTGAGTTTCCAATAGATGTCACACTATGCTCGAGAGCCCCGAACCTCGTCTACTTTATAAATAAAATCTTTTTGACTCGCCTCCAATCGTTCCAACATCTCTTCCATCGGTGTCTTAGCAATCGGCTCTTAAATAACCCCGTTTTTCATGTTAAATCCCGGTGGTGGCTGAAGAGCATTGTTCGGGTTGGCATAGGAGAAATTAGGGTGGTTTCGATTGTTCGGATAATAGTTTCCCCTATTTCCCCCTTGCCAGAAGTTTCCTCCTTGTACGTAATTTACATCCTCCTTAACTGCAATAGGCTCGTTTAGCTCTTCAAAAACTGAATTGACTCCCAAAGTATTCTTTTTTAGCATCTCAAGTTCTTTTTGTTGTCTTTCAAATTTCGCCTTCAAATCACCGTAGGCGTCCTCGTCACCGGATGGAACCTTTCTTCTCGTCATCTTCCTATCGGTCACCTCCTCGTAATCATTGTTTACCGCTAGCTCGATGAGATTCTTGGCCTCTTCATAATCGTTAGCAAGAAATCCCCCTTTCGAGGAATAGTCCAACTCTCTTCTAGCCTTCCTCGTCAAACCCCGATAAAACCGAATATAGATTTCCTCCTTGTCAATTCCATGCTGTGGGCATTTGCGAAGTAGCTTCTTAAATCGGATCCATGCCTCGTATAAGTATTCATCCTCATATTGCTCGAATTGCAAGATATCGTTGATTTGTTTTTGCACCTTCGAGGGAGGATAGAACTGCTAAGAACAACCGGTCATCTCTCTCCAAGTACCAATTTCCTTCCGATCTAGGCTCCTGAACCACTCTAGCGCCTCGTCTTCTAAGGAGAACCGAATAAAGGCGGAGCTTAATGACATCCGTGAGGCACTCCGCTTTGCTTGATGGTGGCACATATGTCCAAAACGACTCAAGATGAGCGTTTGGATCTTCATTAACTCCTCCTCCGTATGTTTGAGACTTCACCGTAGCTATGAGGGATGGCTTAAGCTCGAAGTTGTTGGCATCAATCTTCCCCAACCTCCTTCTTGATAATCGTCCATCGTCGAAGCGGGCATTCAAAGGGATCTTCTCGGGACGAGCGAGTTCTCGTGGTGGGTCAACAATGCCGGCCATGGTATCAACGAAAGGTATAGAAATAGTCTCGGTTCTCGCTTCTTGCTTCTTCCTCCTCAAAGACTTCTCGATTTCCGGATCTAAAGGAAATAAGTCCTTTCCTTGGGATCTTGTGATCATGCACCGCCTACAAAGAAGAGAAAACAAGATGTGAGGAAACGAGATCGAATATTAATAATAATAATAAACAACCTAAAGTAACAATCTCTTCTTTTTCGAATTATCCCTTTAAGTATTCTATCAATTCCCCGGCAACGGCGCCAAAAATTGATCGCTGGGATTCGCGTAGTATGGTTTTCAAATCCGATCAATTTTAAAATTTGTAAAACCTCGAAGTAATTCCAAGGTGTCGAACCCAAGGGAATTGATGTGTCGAAAATAAAGGAAGTAACTCTACTCAAAATCGATCGCTATTTAGGAATCCGAAAGTTTGTTTTGATTCTAATTATCTAACTTTAAAAATCGAAAAATAAAAATTAAATAAAAGATGAATTATCTAAATCAAGCAAATAAACAAATTAGCAAGATAAAATCACAAGTGAAAGCTAATTGATCCTAGGGTAGTATCATCTAATTGAGTGCACACAATCCATTCACTTGATTCCTTTTCCCCAAATTTTAATTCAATCTTAGAAATAATCACTCAGCCGATCTAGAATTCCGATCAAGGCAACCTAGAAAGATAGTTAATTTAAACCCTTTTTCCCGCTAAGGCTCAAAGAATTGAAATCACTTAAAAAGCGCCAACTTATTTATCTATGATTTACCTTTCTCCGTCAGGTCTCAAGATAAAATCATATTGTGCATCAAGTATTTCCACTAATCAATTACTCCTTCCGAACAAAATCAATTAGCTAACATGCATCGATTAAGGGCCCTTTAATCTAGCATGAGATTTAACACATCTTGATCACAAGCCTAGGATGAAAGGTAAAAAGGTAATCAAAGGAACATCATGTGAACATCAATTAAATTTACTAACCCTAGAATCAATCAAAGGAATTAGCCAGACATAATTGAAATTAAACAAGAAATTGATGGAGAATGCATATTATTAATATGAAAAGAGAGATTACAACCTTTATGGATGAACTCCGAGTCTTCAATCTCCGAAAAACAATAATAATTGCTGCCTCCAAAAAGTTCTTGTATCCCAAGAATTAATCTTGCCAAAATATGTAAAAGATTGCAAAAGATGGAAAAGAATGAAAAAGAATGATAAAAGATGAAAAAGAATGATCAAAGATCGATAGAAGATCATAAACTAGGGCTAGGAGGGGGTGTATATAGCCTATGGGAGTTAAAATCCCGATTAGACCTAATCTAGGAAACAAAATCTATCCAAAAGAGTCATAATCCGTCAAAATACGAGAGTCCGCCGGCACTTATTTGATCGCCTATCGGCCGATAGCCGGGCCGATAGTTGGTTCGTCGATCTCTTCACTCGATAGGGCAGGAACTCCTTTCGGACGGGCCTATCAGCCGATAGGCTGGGCCGATAGGTTCGTCTGTCTCTTGCAAAAATCCGTTTCTTCCGTCCGTGACTCGACTCTCGGTCCTTTGTCTCGTTTTGGGTCCTTTTGGCTCTAAAAACCTGCAAACACACTAAAACCAACCCAAACGCGTAATACGGCTCGACTAATCATAAATAAGCCAAATACGAGCACATTAATCACGAAACGAGATAAAAACCTAGTATAAAATCCTAGAAATAAGTGGTAAAATTACCACTTATCATCTACGCAAGTACATCAGTGCATTAGCCTTGGTTTCCTCGCTCGGTTCTTGAGCGGTAGGCTCGTTAGAGGGAAATATGGTGGTGGTAAATCTCTTACCGACGAACGCCAAGCGAACGTCTGAGACCCACCTATGGTACTCTTTACCAGCATGGTCAAGGATGTCGAACTCCGGATGAACATTGGAGCTTTGTGCCATCTACAAGATATAAACAAGAGGAAGTTAGTCTTGTTGGATTTTCAGTGACAATGTAAACGGTCACAATCGATACTTTTAAAAGCGTGTAACATAACCGTTACTCGATTTACTTCCCTTAATTGTTGTTTAGTAAAGTCGACAAAAGACGGCGATATCAGATCGCACCCAGATACGTGGTGTATGCAACAACCACAAGTATCGACTTTCAATAATTCCATGACTCCCAGACCGTTATACGCTTTCTTCGACACGCAGAGATACCGACTTCTCTCGCGGTCTCATCCACCGCAAAGTAGCGTGGGAGATAAAGAACCCAAAACCCGTGTCCCCAAAAGAAAAATTCCCAAAAGGAGAGAATTGAAATAGGGACAAGTCAGACAATTACCTCGATTATAAAATTAGGCACGTGCTGAATTTGTGGTGTGCTTCGATCTACCGGTTGGTACTCGATGCGACGACGTGAAACCGGAGGCGCAATTTTGGCGGCTCAAGATAAGTTGATGTTCGGGTTTTGGTCCGAGATTTAGAACCGGTCGACTTGGCTGGCTGGAGCCGCGGCGCGGCGGCGGTGGTTTGGCGGGCGGCGGCGGCGGTGATGATGTTCCGGATGGCCCAGCGATCAGGCGGCTGGTTTAGCGGCTCTAGCGCGGTTTGGCGGCGACGATGGTACGGTGGCAGCGACGGCTTGGCGATAACGATTGGCGATTACTGGCAATGGCGGCGTATATGATTACTGGCAATGGTGGCAGGTCGGGCAGCAGCGTTGGCGGCTCGGGCGGCAAGTGCGGCGCTGGTAGTTCTGGGCGGCGGTGGCTGGCGTGGCCGGGTGGCGGGCGCTGGTCAAGGGCGGTGCCATGGGCGCGAGGTCGGGCCGATTTTTTTCCGTTCGAGCTACGTGCTGATAACGTGCTTGAGGAGAAAGTAAAAGACAGCAAATCAATTGTATTGATAACAATGAATAGAGGCGCCTTTATATAGGCATTACAAAGAGAGTCTTTCCATACATATGATTCCTAGTTAAGGTAAGACATCTAACAGGATCCTACTACTTATGGAAGAGTCTAGAACCTTCCATAACTCTTATCCCCCTACAACTAGTATTAGGTAAGATACCAATACGGGAAGGATTTCCCGGAACAAATATTATTTTTTAAGTATAAGTTACTTTTCAAGAATATTATAATATATCTTGGTTTAAAATATTATTTTAATAATAATTTAATTTAAAATCTATATTTGGAAAGTTTGCAAAGAAAAGGAAACAATAGGAAAGTTACGGTGCATATAAATATATAGTACACTTTACAATTATATATACTAGTCAATCAGACCCGTGCGTTGCACATGTATTGTATAATTTTTTTTTAAATTTGATGTTTAGCATAAATGGTTAAAAGTATTGATAAAAGGATTGTTCAAACTGTTAAATATAACTTGTTAATTGATTGGATCAGGTCGGGTCGAGTCGCACCAAATTGGTGTTTACTAATAGGTTGTGGTACAATTTTCTTTTCAATAATACGTATGCCGCCTGGTAAGTTTTTATCTGGTTTAATAGCAGTACCTTTACAATCGATGGATAACAGCATCCAAAAATACTTTTAACATAATTGAAGATTGTTAAGCAACCACAAAACCAAAAAAAAAATCTTAATATCTACGAACGTAAAAAAATAAACAAAAGTTGAGCTAGTTGTGATCCTAAAACTTTTGACTAATCTTTTAATTACCTCAATCTAACCCCAAATAATTAAATATTGTACAACTCAGAAAAAAAAAATTAACCTTTTTTGAAACATATTTTGACATTGATATTCTGGTATTGCTGATAAGTATTTTTAACACGGTACTAAAAATCCAAGATATTAAAAATAATCGACTTTATATGTAAAGATGTATTAGTGATATTAATCATTAAGACTCAATATTTAATTATTGGGACTCAATCTTAATGCCATTAATCATTAAGACTCAATATTTAATTATTGGGACTCAATCTTTATATAGATATACAGATATGAACAAAAATTATATAAATCGAAAAGTTAGTGGTATAGTGGGTTTTAATGGATGCTATAAATTAGGATTTATCGAAAAAAAGTAAACTAGTCTTCCACCTGTGCAATGCACGGGCAAGATTTTTAATATTAATAATATTACCATGAGATCCCACAATTATATTAGTTCATCTATATTATTAGGGTTAATGACGCCAAATTCCACAATCTTTCATCCGACTTTCATTTTTTCCACAAACTTTTCAAAAATCCTTTAAATCCATAACATTTGGCACTTGTTCGATTTTTCCATAATTTTGATTTAGCCCCAAATTAGGTTCTACATGGATCCTACGTGGACGCCGGGAGTGTGTCGCCGCCGAAAATTTAAACTGCGTCGTTTTAAGCTTAGGGTTACTAACGCCAAAATACACAACCTTTGATGCCCCTTTCATTTTTTCCACAACCTTTGGCACTTGTTCGATTTTTCCATTAGCAACATCTAAAAAATTGAAAAATATTTTCAATTTTTAGTTTTTTTTTTGCACAATTTTAAGGACGGCTTTATAATGTAGTTCTATTTTTTTTTTGGTTTTTCCAAAAAAAATCCGTTTGTAGAATTTTTATTTTTAGATTTTGACTAGTTAGTTTTTCGATTAGTATATCATGATCTTAAAACAATATACTTACTAAAAACTAAAAGCTAATAAACCCCCCCCCCCCCCCAAAAAAAAATAATAATTAAAATATGGTGAAAAAACAGATTATATTACATAAGTACAAATAATTAAGGAAAATATTCTTGCCTATTTATTGCCATGAAACCAAATCACCTTACAAACAAACAATTGACATCTGAAACACACACACACACGGAAAAAAACACTAATTATGTTACGATGCAAACAAACAAATGAGTGTTTTAATATTATCAGAAATTCTTTAAAACTAACTAGTCAAAATTTAAAAAGAGGAACTCTACAAACTGATTTTTTTTAGGAAAAACCAAAAAAAAAAAATAGAACTACATTATAAATCCGTCCTTAAAATTGTGCAAAAAAACTAAAAATTGAAAATATTTTTCAACTTTTAAGATGCTGCTAATGGAAAAATCGAACAAGTGCCAAAGGTTGTGGAAAAAATAAAAGGAGCATCAAAGGTTGTGTATTTTGGCGTTATTAACCCTAAGCTTAAAACGATGCAGTTTGAATTTTCGGTGGCGACAACGTCCACGTAGGATCCACGTAGGACCGAATTTGGGGCTAAATCAAAATTATGGAAAAATCGAACAAGTACCAAATGTTGTGAATTTACAGGATTTTTGAAAAGGTTGTGAAAAAAATGAAAGTCAGATGAAAGGTTATGGATTTTGGCGTTATTAATGATGTACTTAAAGAAGAACAAATCAACTTATTAGTATATTATTAATATAGATTTTTCTTTGTGCTAAAAAAGATGACTGAAGAAAGGAGAAGAAAGAGATTTTTTTTCTGATAAATCTTAATTTATAGCATCCATTAAAACCCACTATAAATTCAACGGTGTTATAATATACCTTGAAAATGATATTTCAATTACCCCTTTGTTTTTATATAGTGTGAATGACTATTATGCACCTGATGTAATTATGTAATTACGATTGTGTCATCTGAAGTTTTCCTATAAATAGGACTTCAGTTATTAATGAAAAATATACCTGAGAATCATTCTCTATTCTCTTTCTAAATTCTTTCTCTATAATATTCCGATTTCACAACACGTTATCAACACGACTCTAACCAAACGAAGATATGGCGAGTAGATGCCTACAACAGATCGTATAGATGATCCTTTGTATCAGAAATCAAATTATTATCATCAATTTTAGATCTATATCCCGTAAATGGTTTTCAAAGTTCATCAAGAACTACTAACACCCACACACGCACAAAAGCACTCGTAGCATAGCCATAACACACAAAAAAAAGAAGCAAAAATGGAAGAAGGGCTTGTCCAGCTGAACAAGAAGCAGCTCCTGCGGCTGTCAGAGATCATACACGACCAAGAGTTCGATCAAATCCGTCAGATTTCGTTCGACAGCGAATCGGAGCGGAACAGGCACAATTACGAAGATGATGAACTTAGCAGGCTCTGCACAGAGTTCTAAGCGCTTCAATCGAATTTCAAAGAGAAAGGGACCTCACAGCAGGCGGCCTCGGCGATGGAAATATTGGGTTGTGGAACCTAATTCTCTGATCTAAGCACGAATCATTTCAGCTGTCGAATAGAGATCATGTCCAATCAATGGCCAACCGGTTTACAAACAGTCTTCCTCTGACCAAACAAAAAAGAGGGAGACCTTTATCAAGCCTTCAATCGCCGACCCATTCTGCAATAAGGTTTGGTTTCTTAAATCTTTCCTTTTTTTATTTGATATAATGATTGGAATTATTAAATAGAGTGATTGATTATGCCGACAAATATCAAAATTACAAAGAGGAGAGAAAGACGAAAGAAGAATAAAAAATAAGGCAGCTTTTACGTGAAGAAATTTGTGGCCTTTGAAGTGTGTCGGTAAACAAAAAGAAAAAAGAGTTGAAAAGATATTAGAAAAATGAAGAGAGAGCCGTGTAAGAAAAAAAAGGAAGTTGACCGCTGGGTTGTAAAAGGTTGAAGGTGAAAAATACTATAAAATATAAATTAATAAAATAATAAAAGAATAAAATATTCTTCTTTTATTAGACACATTTGTTTTTCTTATATATAGGATACATATGTTATCAGAATTAATTTTTCTTGATACCATCGTGATCCATTTACGAGAGCTTCGATTTGACACTAATATTGATATGGGTATTAACTCTTTTCATACATGTTATTATTAAATTATTAAAATATATGAATTAATTTCTAATCCTAGAAATCGCAAAGATGTATCAATACATATCATTATACTTGCTATTAACGGCAGTCGATATTTCGACATATACCTTGACGATGACTATATTTTGAAGAACTGATTGGACGATCCTGCTCTGGTAGAAGCAGTTAATTATTTTGCAGTTTAAATTATGTCTCTTACTTATCTCAAAGTGGTGGTTTAAAACCACATATTTACTGCGTTTATTTTATATAATTATAATACCTCTCATGTGATGAGTTCAATTATCACTAGATAGTTTTACATGTACGCAATTTATATATTATATATCACCATCGTGGTTGGTTATACCACATGAATGGTTCATAAATCCTGCTCTCGAAGAAGAAGCAGTTGATAAAAATAAATCCTACTCTAGAGAAGTAGTTGATCGATTATCTAAATCCTGCTCTGTTGTGTCAAGATTTATTCATCCAGACAGGCGATCGACTATAAAGCCGAGCGATCGAGTCAACCCCAGTCAAACTATGGCTAGCTCGCCTAATCGAAGACACCAGACCACCATCAGGTACCTAGCGATCGACTCCCAAGGCGATCGCCCTTTGGCATCTGGCGATCGACTCTCGTGTCTGGCTAAAGGATAATCGGCCTACGCCCCGAACAGAGATGATCGCCCGTCAAAGTCATCGAAGACTGGATCTCAGAACAGCACCCACGTGCAGATCCACAAAAGGCGCTGACAGACAAGACCTTTGACCACAGCCTGTCACCTACCTCACCTACCGACAGGTCCGCCGAAAGTTACAAAGTGGGACCGCCGTGGCAAAGAATCCTCAGACGCGTGCAAGCTCCCATCGGATCAGACACCGCCAACAAAGCAATGCGGACTTTAAGGGAACAAGCCCATGTGCCAAAAGACGATCGCCGGATTATTATAATACAGCAAAGGCGATCGCCCGGCATATCCAAGTCCTATAAATAGAGAACCGCCTCCTAATGGAAAAAGGTTCCGAATTCATTTCACCTACATTCTGAATTCTTTCACGGAAATACAGAAGAACACACATACCATCAACCTCCCTGCTTTCTCGCCGGAATCCATCTCAGGATTTCTCTCTCCGAATCTCTCATCCAGAAGACGATCGGCAGAGGCAGGAAGTCTCCACAAGACAGATTCCAAGAGATTCGTAAGCCCAGGAGCTCAAGCATCCAGCTAATACTCGCCGTGAGAGACTTTCGATCTCTCACTGCCGCGACTGTTCATCTCCTTTGTTACAAGAACTCACAGAGCATCAAATCTGGTTCTTCCGGCAATCTACACGCTCACTAGCTAAGATAACAAGAATCTTTACAGTCATTGTAATTGTATTCTTACATTAGTACTTGTATCCCCGAATATTGGTATTAATAATATCTCGCGAGAGCATTCAAGCCCGGGACTAACAACCCCGACAAATCTTGTGTTATTTATCTTTCTCACGGAAGTGTTCTCGCATTTGTTTGCTATCCATCCATTCCAGCAATATCTATCTCCGGATAATATTTTGGGTAGCAACAATTGGCGCTAGAAGAAGGGCATCTAACCCTCAAATTTTTATTCCTACCGTCCCGAAGAACACTCACTGTTCTCGGGGCATATACTTGAAGTGACACTCACTGCGCTTCAAAGAAAACCTTCAGAATCATGACATCCGCCGGTACATCGAAGAGAGCCGCTCTCCGAACCGCCGGACACCATATCCCGGCTCAATCCGAACCCCTCGACGATGGGGAAGCCGCAGAACGCGAGACTCTCGATCTCGCACCGAGAGATGGCCCCAACCTCTCACTCGATCGATTCGAAACCGAGGAACGGTCGAGGAGGCTATGGCCATCCTAGAGGAGCGACGGAGAGCATGCGCGTCGCCCGTGATAACTCCTCGATCGTCCGCCGCATGGGAAAACGAAATTGGCGGAGCTGCGAGCGAGCGATCGTCGAAAGCCCCAATTCGCGAGAAAAGGCTCTCGCACGACGGACGGATCCGTATTCAATCGCTTGGGGCGCGACCCATCCTCGAGACCGGCATTCTGTTTCAACCACGAAAAGACGGAATCGAATCCGTCACCAGAGTTCGCCTACCCACCTAACACCAACGCAGTCGGCCATCTCGACTCCGGCCCCGATCGCTGGGGATCAAGACAATCGCCTCAAGACTCGCTCGAGCGCCGAGCCGAAAGCAGCAAAGCACGGCGATGGCCGCTATACAACGCCACTCGACGAGATGAAAGCACTCTTGGACACCGGGGCAAGCGCCAGCAGAAGATCACCGGCCGACCGAGCCACTCGCGGTCCACATCGAGCTTGCCGTGCAACCAACGATCGCTCCTCCCAAAACACCTCTGTATGAAGGGAGATCGGACCCGAAACCCACCCGAGTAAATTCCGAATCTACATGACCGGTGTGGGGCATCGATGCAACCAAGTGCCGGATCTTCCCGTTAACATCGAGGCCGGCCCATAGGTGGTACGCCTCACTACCACCACGATCAATCACCTCCTTTAAGAAACTGGCGAATGACTTCACGTCATACTTCGCCACCAAGGTCGCCAGACCAGAAGGCCCCCACCGCATGATGAAAATCAGGCAGGGGAAAGACGAAACTGATGCAGATTACATCGACCGAGTAGACGAAATCATCCTCACCGTGAACTCCGTCGCTGACGAGCTCGCTCTCTTTTCGGTCATGGGGGGATTCTACGGTCATTCTCCCATGTTTAGACATCTCACCAAGGATATTCCCCCAACCTACGCGATCTTCCGCGCTAAGGCTGCCAACTTTCTGGTCAGGCAAAGGATACTCACCCTCCACCTAGGCAAGGAAACGCCACCTCCTTTCCAGAAGATATCGATCGCCAAAGTAAAGAAGGCGATCGCCAAGCCACCCGAAGATCTCAAGGCCTTCGAGGACATGGAAGCCCATCTCCTCCATACGTTCAACCAAACTCCGGCACATATTTTCTATGCCATCAAGGGGCACGAAAAGCTCAAAAAGCCAAAGGCGATAAGGGACCACGGTCACATGGACAACAATCAATATTGTGCCTACCATAAGAGTCCTACCACAAAGACCAACCAATGCCGCGACCTCCTCAAATGTACTGGAGATTGTTCGAGGAGGGCAAGTCGATGTACTTATTGGCTTAGCCAAGCCCCTACCAATCTCTATACACGATCGTCCGAGTCGAACACCAAACAGTTGGAAAGCTCATACGAGCCGACCCTGGATCAACCTCGCGACTGCCTCTACATGCTTCAATCAAGAGAAGGGGACCTCGGAAGTCTCCCCGATCTCCCTCCTTATTTAAGAAACTGGAGGACTCGCTCGCCATCTACAGTTCACCATCTAACATGATGGACTAAGGCACGAGATCGCCTCCCCCGCACAACGTACTGTTAGGATTGTATACTGCAAAGCATACTTTATGCTTGTATTACCCAATTTCCCCGTTACTACCTATGAGGATATTAATTACACTTAATCACATTATTTGCATATTAATTCACGTTATGGTTATGCAAAATGAAATGTCTAATTATTTTATATTGTAGATAATGTGGTGTGTTGGCGTCACACGGAAGATCACATTATCGGTGCCTTATAAAATAATATAATAGTTCACAACCTATATAATTATTAGACAAATTATATAAAGGGTTATAGTGTATGCTTGAGAATAGTTGGTCTTGACTATTAGCATATATTAGCGTATTTGTATACGTTGAACAGGATCGAGGTGAGATAGTGTCTTCTGTAGTGACTGTAAGAAGAACGTAAATCTCGGATAATTATTATTTCTTAATTCTAAGTATATAATATTTAATTATGTATTTATAATAATTATTGCTTTGTTTTACCATAGGTGAGAGTCAAAATGATCGACTCAATAAGCCTCGTATCTTGGGCAATAATATTGTTTATGCGACAATTATTATTATTACTAGAAATCGTGTCCCGACTCGTGCGGGTTGATGATGTCCCCTTGAGGAGCTCGATAATGATTATTATATTAAACCCTGCAGGTGGATTTAATTCCGATATAATAATAAGGTTCGAGTGGTACTACTCTTGGATAAGATATTAATTAATTAAAGTCACGAGCTTATAATTAATTAATGGACATTCGATATCTTAAACACGGGAAATAATATATTTAATAAGGAGCCCAATTTCGTAATTTGGGATTTTGGTAGGAAGTGCAATATCAAGTTTTTAGTGGACTAAGTTGATATTAATTGATTCATCATATATTAGGAAGAGTCCTAATAAGGTAAGATAAATTAATTGGGAGTCCTTCCATAATCCTCCTTTAGATCCCTAGTAGTAGTCCAAGAGCTTATAAATAGGACATTATGGGGCTTGGCCGATTTTATCACATACTTGCACAAGGAATTTCTATTTTTCTTCTAAGTGTTTAATTGTGGATCTTGACTTGTGTCTTTGATTCCACAATTGAGATAACACTTTAATTCTTGCTACATATCGGAATTACTTGAAGAAAAGAAAATCGAGAGTTGTGAGGCATAAGAATTCGGCCGATCCATAAGGTGTCCAAGCAAGATCCGGTAGCTCGTTGCCCACACAATGTCCGGTTCAAGGCGGATCATACTCTAGAAGATCTGAAGGTAGAAATACAAGGCGATCAAGAAGGAAGTAACCAACGCGCTTCAAAAGGTAATATCCTATGATCTTGGATCTAGATTAGGATATTTTAATTAATCAACATATTTAATTAATAAATAATAAATAATATTTAAATTGCTTATTAATCTTAGTAATTAATTAATTAGCATGCCTAAATAGATCTAATGCCCGTAGATGCGTAAAACGCCATTATCAACTTTATCAAACTTCGCTTCTGCTGCGTTTTACTTTCCAACACGTACACCGTCGAAGGTCGGCATCTATATGACGATCCAAGGTGGAAGAGTGCAGCCATGGTCCTGGTGGTCGATGGAACCGACTGCTTAGGCCATGCAAGGTCCCTTTGGGCCAAGATCGCCCGCCCTTCGTTTAAATACGAGGCCGGCGTAGTCTGAGGGCCCTCCAAAATTAATCAGTAGACACGATCGCTCGCCCTCAAAGGTTCATCATTTAATGTGGTGAACCCGGACAATGCGACGCGTCACTACACCCGTCTCAACGTACACCGTCGAGGGTCGCCATCGTCATGGCGACCCGAGGTGGAAGCAGAGCTAAACAAGCCACGGGCGTGGAGTTGAATCATCCGACGCTACCCCGCGCAAGGACTCCTCTAGACCGAGACCGCACGCCCTTCGTTTAAATACGAGGCGAGGCGCAGCCTAACAGAGGACCCTCATAATAAAGTGAGTCACAAGACACTCAATGTCTTCGCGCATCAAGACATGATCAGGGAGTCGGTCCATCGAACTCCGCGATCGTGCACGGTTCCTCAAGACGGACGACCGTCCACGAGGATTCGACAAAGTTGAAGACCACTCACTCAACGAATTATTTTCATCCCCTTACTTCCACTAAGTGAATAAAAACAAGGGGGACGAGTGCGGACTACCTATACGACGATCGTCCCTATTCAACCACATACGGAGATCGTCATATTTCAGATGTTGTGCAGTGATCGAATTTGTTGTAAAAGTTATCTTTATGAGTTTATCAATTCATTTGGAACTACCCTCGCAACGATCTCTCCTCACACATTTGTACAAAGTCAAACAAAGACTCAAAAATAACAATCATTCAAGTGATAAGTCAGAAAATCAAACATTCATTTCATTGCTTGAAGGATCAAAATACATGGTCGCCCGAAGACCAAAATGCTACAAAGAGAAAACTACAAAACTACAAGACAAAAAGCTAAAACAAGCAAGCAAGAGCGAAGAGCCTAAGGCCTCCGCCCGGCTTTAGCCTTCAGCCGTCGGCTCGACCTGTGGTCCTTCCCCAGTTTCCGGAGCGACCTCCCCGTCCTCCGGATCGTCAGGATGAACGATATTCGCCGGAGTCGGATGTAGGTCACAAGTCGTCCAGGAACAAGTCTAGAGGGGGGGGGGTGAATAGACTTGTTGAAACTCTTGAACTCTTTTTCACGAAGAGTGAGTTTCTTCAGTTGATAGTTAAACAAATGACTTGGAGTCGTTTGTTCTTGGATATGTGCGGAAGTCAGCTG
Source organism: Orobanche coerulescens (assembly GCA_033398695.1). Lineage (NCBI taxonomy): Eukaryota > Viridiplantae > Streptophyta > Magnoliopsida > Lamiales > Orobanchaceae > Orobanche > Orobanche coerulescens. Next base: position 9,713,564 of record CM065813.1, on the reverse strand, counting down.
ATGCCGAATAGAAATCAACTTAATGAAACACTTAACAATGTATGAAGCAGTTTAAAGTATGATGCAGTAAAACAGTAAATAACGCAGGCAATTATAGTGGTCTCAGAGGTGGGGTAATCCTCTACTAATCCACTTTTCTCCAAACCAGTTGGAGATGAATTCACTATAATTTTCAACCAGTGATAAATATTACAGTGATTCAATCCACACTACAACAACTTCCAACCAGTGGAAATCCGTGCCGTTGTACACACTTGACTGCCTTGCACCTCTTGATCCTCGATCCTCGGATGCCTTTACAGTCTCTTACTTCAACCAGTGAAGTACCCCGTACTCAAGATTATAGACAAGAGTGTTTGTCTTCTCCAACTTAAGAGCTTCCTTAAGTATAAACTTTTAGATCTGCTCTTCTCACGATGCTATTGATTGCTTTAGATTGCTTGATTGCTTTGATCGCTTGAATGTATGTTCGCACCGGTAGTTGCTCAGTTTCAAATCTTCGGATATATATAGATCACGATCTCTGAGCTTTTTCCTTGTAGCCGTTGCAAATATTTTGAACAAATCCGTCCGTTGGAGGGAGACTTCATTGTTTAATCTTTCTGAACGTTGCAAGGCTGGATTCCCATTATTTAATTTTTATCTTCTGACCGTTGTGAAGACTTCTGCATGTGAGCGCCGAATCTTTTGAATATAAAATGATTAAAGTCTTCAAGGTGGGGTCTGGATGATTTATTTAAATCATATCTCTTGCGGGAATCACTCCAATTTGTCTCTTCACGTTGCATGTGAGCTTTCCGTAATACTTGACTTTTCAACGCATGCTGACGTGGACTTGGAGTACTTGGCTGCCTTTGAGTAGGCTGATATGCAGCTAACATCTCTGCAGATAGGTCCTCTCGGTTGTTCACTGTTTGTGACTTATCTGGTCAGGTGACTTCCCTGAGGTACCTCGGCTGCAGTCTGGTCAAACTTCTCTGATAAATTTTGTTGACCAGAGCTACTCTGACTGGACTCGGCTGTTCCTCTCTGATGGACTAAGCTGTACTTAGTACTTTGCCGTTTTTCAGCCTAACTAATTTTTGGCCTACATAAGACACTCATTTGGTTCTTCTTTACATTTTGCCAAGTTTTATACTTAACATATTTGGCCTATGGAAGATACTCATTTGGTTCTTCCTTACATTTTGCCAAGAAATAAACATTTGATTTTATATTAATGACATCATCAAAATCTAACAAGTATTCCTAACAAATTCCCCCTATTTTGATGATGGCAAAACTTTAAGTAAGAAATCAAATGACCAAGTCTGCACTTAAGTGCGAGACATAAACTGAAATCAGTCTAATATTGAGACAACTGGAAATTGTCATTCAACAGACTGTTTATAAAATTTTCTGACTTATTATTGAAATTTTACAAGAAAGTTTTAAGTACAGAAAATAAAATTACAAGTAAAAGAAATAACTAAAAGTCATCTGCCTCTTCCTCTGCCTCTTCGAATAGGCTGCTTGGCAGGTTTGAAGGGTTTGGCTCCAATTGGTCTTATCTTGACTGGAGCAAGACCATATTTTCTCTTCACAACAAGTGCTGCGAAGTCTTGTTCTTGCTGGGATCTGAATCTGTTCTCAAGACACAATAGCTTGATTTCCCTTTGAAGTGCTAACTCATCAAGTTCACCGTCCATACGGATTGGTGCTTCCTCTGCCCTGAATGAGGGAATCATAGGATAAGCATTTTGTTCTTTAGCGTGCTTCTTCAGAACAGCCCAAAGCTTCGGATGGATTTCTTCCATGAAGTTTATGAAAATTTCTTGTGGGGAGAGTTTATCATCCTGGAGTAGTTCCCAGATGTAATAGTCTTTGACGAATCTCTTCTTAGCAGATCCCCACATCTCAAGAGCTTCAAATGGAATGAAATCCTCAACAAACCATAGCTCTTTCCCTTCCCATTCTAGAGTAGGTCCAAAACCACCTCTAGTCCTTCTTCTCTTTCCTTCAGGCTGGTCAGCCTGGTCATCTGGATCTACAGCTTCTTTTCTCTTCATACTTGAGGGTCCTTCAATTTGAAGGACATCCTGCTTCTTCTTGTTTCTTATTTCTCTCTCTTCCCCCTGAACTCTTTCTTCCCCCTTTTTGCCAAAGATCAACCGTAATAGTCAATTCTTTGTTCCATTTCGCTCATCCAATCGGACATGCCAAATGGCATTCGTTGTTGGTAGGGGAGGGGGTGAGAATCTCTCTGTAGAAGAGTGTCTATTTTGGCATTTATTGACTGAAGGTCAGGAGTGACCTGAGATGATAGCAGCTCTCCAATAGTGTCTTTGACGATTTGCCTGATCAGCTCAGTCATGGTGGGGGATATCTGAGCTGATGGAGAGTGCTCTCCTGAGCCTTCTGCAAGGGAACCACTAGACTGCAGGCTCCTGTCTGCAGCTGGTAGGTTAGAGAGGGTTTTCTACGGGGTCCCTGACCTGGAGTCTTCAGCCAGTTCCTCGTCTAGGCTGGTGTACCGGGCAGGCACCACAGTCCTATCTGCAGCTTCGAGAATACGCCTCGGCTCCTGCCTACGGCTCCTTGTCTCCTTCTCTCTCTTCCTCTTTCCCTTCTTCTTCCTTTTCTCCAGAGTTTTCTTTTTCTTCTTCCTCGTCTTTTTCTTTTTCATTTTCTTTTGCTGCTCCTGCATCTCCTCCATTATCATTATCATCATCATCATCATCATTCTTATCATCATCCTGCTCCTTCTTTTCTCCTTCATCATCCTCATCCTCCTTTTCTTCTTCATATTTTTCTTGATCTACTTCTTCTCCTTCTTCTTCATCTCCTTCACCAGCCAATTCTTCTGTCTTCTCAATTTCCTCTGGCTGTTTTTCAACTTGAATATTTTCTTCTGTTTTTCTCTCTTCTTCTTCTTCTTCAGCCACCAAATCAATAATTTCATTATCTCCATCTACTTCTTCAATCCTAATCTCCTTTTTAACTTCCTCCTCCTCCTCCTCTCCAAAAATGCCATCAAAAATGCTGAGCATGATAGAATGGATAAAGTGGTCCATGTTTGTTTTAAAATGTGACATGAACCATTTATCCTGGAGGATTAAAGCCAAGTCTGATTCTTTGCAAAATTCAATCAGAACCTCCTCAGTGGCTTGGGGATATTCCCAACCACTAGTTGCAGTGTAGGTTTGAAGATTTGTAAAAGGCATAGTTTTGAAAGATTTCCACTCTTCAAAAATATGTACAAAAGAGTGTTTTACTGCTTGTGGTTTAACAAGCTGGAGTTGTTCAATAGAAAGATTGAAGGTATTATTTTCTAACAGGTTAAAAGTATAGTCAGCTTCAGGAATATAGATTATTAGACCTGCTTCCTCTTCTTCGGATATGTAGACTAGAGGGGTGAGAACAGGTATAATCCGAGTTTCAGTGGTGTCTGGTGCAGGCAGGTCTTCTGGATGAATTGGTGATGGAACTGAGGGGCTGGCGAGGTGTTCAGATTGCTCTCCCTCGCTAAACTGCAGTTTCCTTGGCCTTTTAGGAGAGGGTTCTGGTGATGACTGCAGGGTAGATGGTCCTTCTGGGGCTGGTCCCCGTCTCTTGAATCTGATTGCAATGGGTGTATCGTCGGACTCTGCGTCGGACTCGACTGCAGTTGGGATATTAGCTGCAGGTCTGTCCGACTCTTCTGATGAGTCCGGTAGCTCCTTCAACAACTGAGCTGCTTTCCCAGTGCCTCCGACTTTCTTCTTCTCATGGTCCATATGACCAAGCCGTTTATTTGGGTGGAAGGGGTCAGTGTTTCCCTTAGCCACTCCGGTCTTCTCCAAAAACCAACTGAGATGCGTTCCAAACGCCAGCTTTGTCTTGAACTTCTTCTCATCGTCAAGCCACTCGACCTTGTTCACCTCGCGCACAAGTTGCCTGAAAATATAGTCTGCCCAATCGATTTCCTCTTCCTGAATCAACGCACCCAACACCATAAACTTCGACGATGACAGTTGGTCATAACTGCCCGCCATCCCCATGACTATCTTGTTGGTAATGTCCAACGCAACACGGTAAATCCTTTTTAATTCATTCCTCTTGGCTGTAAATTTCAATTTTTCTGGGATATTTTCGACTTTAATCGTTTTCCAGGTTTCGGCGGCGGATTGCTTGAGAGCTTCGACCGCCAAACCACGATGCTTCATCCCGAAGACAGAACGAATCGTCTCTCGATCTATGCTGACTGGTACTCCGCCGACTTTGCTGTGAATCCCGTCTTGAATCAGATAAGCATTGCGATAGAACTCAACGACGTCCTCCTTGAACAGATGTTGCGGGTTGATGTCGAGAAAAGGGTAGATTCCGTTAAGTTTCATTGCTCGAATTAGATTGAGCATGTCGTAGTCCTCCAGGTTTGCTTCGAGTAAACCTTCAAAGTCGACAACCATTGAGAATATGACCTGGTCTTTCACCGCCTTCAAATTCACTCCTTCGAAAGATGCCATTTCTGCAAATAGAGGATTTTTAGTGTATATTTTTGCTCTGTAAAATCTAGGGTTTCTGTAAGCGTAAAGAGTAAAGTGAAAGGTCTTCTTTCCTTATAAAGAAGATGAAAAGACGTTTGTATTAGTTTATTATATATTTGAACGGTGGTACGCCTTTTGATATTCTTTTTGAATTTCAAATTTGAATCGGTGGCCCAATTTAAAATTCGACGGTTGATTCTGATTGGCTACCGTGGAGGTTGATTTAATAGGCGTTTGACGCGTGTATTAAAATTGCCACTTGGCTTATAAAAATGTATATTTAAATGCCATTTCGTTAGCCAAAATTAATATTATAAATGTGGCAGATAATAATTAAAAATTTAGAGGTCAGTTTAGAAAACTTAGCTGGTCTGATTTGTTGACTGTTGACCACTCTGCAACAGGTGAGTTTGACTTCTCGCCTGGTATTCTGAACAGCTAAGTTGCTTTGACTGGCCTTCGTCTTCTCGCCTGCATCAGCTAGGCTGATTCTGGGGGTCCATCCTTCCTTTAACTTGCTTCAGTACTAGATTCCCAATCTAGTAATCCAAGGTCTCTGCCCAGCTCTAGGAATCTTTCTTCTGGCAAGGGTTTAGTGAAGATGTCAGCTATTTGGTAGTCTGTGCTGACTCTTTCAACTCTAACCCTTTTGTTAAGCACATGGTCTCTAATGAAATGGTGCTTAACATCAATGTGCTTCGTCCTTGAGTGCAAAACCGGATTGTTGGTTATTGCAATAGCACTATTGTTGTCACACCAGATTGGGACTTCGTTGGCAATGATATTATAATCCCTTAACTGTTGTCTGATCCATAGAATGCGCACAATAACTACCCGCAGCCTAGGTATTCGACTCAGAGTGGAGATAGAGTTAGAAACTCGCTTGCTAAACCAGGATATCAGTCTGGTTCCTAGGAATTGACACGTTCCACTAGTGCTCTTCCTGTTGATTTTGCATCCTGCGAAATCCGCATCTGAGTATCCTGATAGATCGAAGTTGTCATCTTTGGGATACCATAGTCCAACATTAATTGTAGACTTTAGGTACTTAATTATTCTCTTAGCTGCATCTAGGTGTGATTGCTTCAGCTTGGACTGGAATCTTGCACAAACTCCAACTGCATATGATATGTCCGGCTCGCTTGCGGTGAGGCATGTAAGAGATCCAATGAGTCCTCTCAGAGTGGGTTGAGTCCACCGATATGCCCGCCTGCCTCGCATCCAGTGAGTACTTGTGCTCATTGGAATTCTTGCGGGCTTGGCTGATTCCATTCCATATCTCTTGATAAGATCTCTGGTATACTTTGCTTGGTTGATGAAAATTCCTTTTTCCATTTGTTTAACTTGTAATCCGAGAAAGAAGTTAAGCTTTCCCATCATACTCATCTCAAATTCTCCTTGCATGAGGTTGGAGAATTTCTCGCATAGCTCTGGATTGGTTGACCCGAATATGATGTCATCCACATAAATCCGACTATTAATATGTGGCCTCCGTGCTCCACTCGAATAGGGTCTTGTCCACTTTTCCTTTGCAAAACCATTTTTCTCAAGAAATACGACAGTGTTTCATACCACGCTCTTGGTGCTTGCTTGAGTCCATACAGAGCCTTCAATGCCTTATGACTTTGTCTCCTTTGACAAAACCTGGGGGTTGCTCTACATAGACTTCTTCTTCTAGGATTCCGTTCAGAAACGCACTCTTTACATCCATCTGGTAGACTTCAAAGTCTTTGAATGCAGCATATGCGAGGAATAGTCTGATGGCCTCTAATCTTGCAACAGGTGCATAGGTTTCATCAAAATCTATTCCCTCACACTGTGCATAACCTTTTGCTACGAGCCTGGATTTATTCCTAACAACAGCTCCGTCTTCATCACTTTTGTTTTTATACATCCATTTGGTGCCAATAACTTTCTTGTGATCAGGTCTGTCTGTTAGTTCCCAAACATTGTTTCTTTCCATTTGCTCCAATTCTTCTTGCATGGCATTAATCCATGAATAATCTTCCAAGGCTTGTTCTGTAGTCTTGGGTTCAATTTGCGACATGAAACATGAGAACATCGCCATTCCTGCTGGTAGGGTTGATTGTCTCGTCTTAACTCCATCAGTCAACTTTCCAATTATTTGCTGAATTGGGTGATCCTTGAGCCATTTGGGGATATCGTCCTCTTCTGGGTTTGTTCCCCCTGTTGGATTGCCCTGGTGGTTATCTGCATCAGCTGGGTTCGTGCCAGCTGGATCGGCTACGCCTTGTCATCTGCAGTTGGTTCGATCTGCAGATGAGTCTTTGTCGGCTCATTGGTCTTCTTCCGCAAAGAATCGGATCGGATAGGTTTGGTGATCCTGTCGATCTGCATTGGGTCTTCATCACCGCGGTTGGGTCATCAGCCGGGTTCTGGCAGTGAGTCCACCATTCCGGTGTCATGTATGATGACTTCTTCAAGGGTTGCCGACTTGAGCTTGTTCTCAATTAGCTCAAGTTGTTTCTGTACTCAACGGTAGATTCATCAAAACAACATGGGGTGTTTCTCCACAACTAAGGTTCTTTTATTAAAAACTCTATATGCCTTGCTTCTTTGGGAATATCCCATAAAGAGACCGTCATCGCTTTAGCATCAAAGGCATTTAGTTGTGTTTTACCATTGTTGTGGATGAAACACTTACAACCAAAAACATGAAAGTAAGCAAGAGGAGTTCTATTATTCCAAACCTCATAGGAGTTTTGCCATGTCTCCCTACTATCATACTCCTGCTCAGGTGTGACAGCCGTGTTCACAGCCTTCACCTGTAACCTGGGTAGGTCTGCTCGCAATCATGGACCTTGCCGCTTCCTTCGTGGTTCTGCTCCTTCTTTCAAGAACACCATTCTCACAAGGCGCCCGGCCGCAGAGAGCTCATGCAGATCCCATTCTCGATCGCTGTAATCGCTATCGCCTTGTTGAGAAACTCTCCTCCTCTATCGATCGATCTTGATTATGGAGAGGGATTTCTCATTCCTGATCCTTCTCGGCCTCGAGTAACTTGGTCAGGGTTTCACTTTTCTTGTATAGAAAAATGATCCAAGTGTACCTTGAATAATCATCTACTATTACAAGGGCATGTTTTCGGCCGCTCAAAGTCCTTGGCTTGATAGGACCAAATAGATCCATGTGAAGTAGATCTAAGATCCTTGAAGTGAGCGTTGTAGGCTGAACTGGCTTGAACGATGCCTTGGTCTGCTTTCCCTTCTGACATGCATCACAGAGTGCTTCCTTCTTGAATGCTTCATTTGGAAGTCCTCTGACCAGCTTCTGAGAGCTAATCTTGTTGATGGCTTTGAAATTTAGGTGACATAGTCTTTTGTGCCACATCCATCCATTCTCAGCTACTATCTTGGATAGGAAACAGGAGTTAGGTGTTCCTGTGTTCCAATCAATCATGTAGACATCTCTTCTTCTGAATCCTTGTAGCTTTATTTCTCCAGATAAGATGTCTATCACCATACACTTTAAGATGGTGAAGACTACTAGATTCTTCTCGTCACAGAACTGGCTTATGCTCAGAAGGTTGTACTTGAGCCCTTTGACATAATGGACTTTGGATATGACAATGTTTCCTCGGTGCAGTTCTCCAAAGCCTTTTGTCTGTCCTCTAGAGCTATCTCCAAAGGTTACATCGGGACCTCTTTCTTTGATGTATTTGGTCAGCATCTTCTTGTTCCCGGTCATATGCCTCGAGCAACCAGAGTCTACAAACCATTCTTCACCTCCAAAATTTGAGCTTGAGGAGATGTGGTTGTAGTCCTTCCACCTTTTCTGCAATTAAACAAGCAGAGATTTAGGTACCCAAATTTGTGTGGGTCCTTTGGGGTTAGTTGGTTTCCTGGAGAATTGATTTCTCCTTGGATTATAGAAATTGTTATTATTATTATTATAACCCTTGTAATGTGTCTCGTGGTCGAGTCGAATCTCACGGTTGGATTGTATACGAGATATTCCTCAAAATTTTGATAGTGTGGGCCATTTCTAAATCTAGGTGAGACCATTTATTAAACCTTTGTGGTCTCACACTTGTTCATTTTGGTAATTAGGATAACCTTGAGGTTTCCATCTGCCTCCCATTATGAAATCTATTTTTGGGGAGTTGTTGGTGATAGTGGGCATGTTATGCAGTTTCTTGCTTTATGCAGGCCATTGCTAGTCGCGCTGTCTAGGTGGTATGCAGTGTAACCCGATTTGCGGCTGACGTTTGACTCATTGTTGCTGCTTTTGAATATCGGTTTATATACGTGCTCAAGAATCGAGACTATTGTTTCTCCCTTGATAAACTTGGTTTCGTAACTAGAGGAGTGTGAGAATCATATCCAAGGCCTGATTTGGTATATAGTGACCTTTTATAAGTACACAATTCTCCCAGGGTTGAAGACGCCTTCAGGGAGGTTATTTCCTGCGCCTGAGTTTTATTTATCTGAGCCAGCTTAGTAAACTCAGCTTTGGCATGAGCAAGTGCAGCTGATTTTTCTTTAAGTAAAATGGTTAGCCGATCTATCTCAGCTGTATTGACATTTGCTTGGTTTTTAAAGTCAGCTGTAGTTGTCTCAACCTTATTCAGATCTAGGCTGAGTTTTTCGAAATCATTTTTCAGCTGCCTATTCTCATCTTGCAGCTGAGTCTTCTCTCTTGTCTGACTTGGTGTGCAGATTTGAGTGTTTCAAAGTCTTTAAATAACTGATTTACCGATTCATGTAGATCCATATCTTGTGACATGGCTGAGCTATTATTTGAACCGGTGGGTTTAGAAGTTACCTCTTCATCAGCTAGGTTTGCCATCAGGCAATCATACTCCCCGTCTTCATCAGAAAAGAAACTGCTGCTTGATTCGACATGCTCCTGGTCTTCTCCGATGAGGGCCTTTCTTCTATCTTCCTTTCTGCCCACTTCCTTCTTGGTTTCGTCCTTCTTGAGCTCGGGACAATCCATTTGGATGTGTCCTATTTTGTGGCAGTTGTAGCATTCTACTTTCCAGCTTCCTGCCTTCTGGTTTCTTCTTGGATTCTCCTTGTAATTTTTCTTGTACTTGGAGTAGTTCTTTCTGAAATTGCTGAACCTTTGCATTATGAAAGCCATTTCTTCCTCAAAATCTAGTGGATTTGGAGGGTTCATATTAGATAGGCTCTTAGCAGGGGACTCGGCTGCAAATGCGATTCCCTTCTCTGCAGGCTCAGTTGAGGATGAACTTGGTAGCTCGAACTCATAAGCCTTCAGATCAGAGAACAGCTCCTGAATCTTTATTTTATTCAGGTCCTTGGATTCTCTCATGGCTACGGCCTTCATGCTCCATTCGGGGTTGAGAGATCTGAGGACCTTTAGTGCCATTTCCCTGTTGCCATAGGTTTTGCCCAGGGAGTTGATCTCATTAATAATTTCAGTGAACCTTGTGTCCACTTGATCTATGGATTCACCATTCTTCATTTTAAAGTTGTCAAATTTTTGGATAGCAATTGACAGCTTGTTTTCCTTGATCAGCTCCGTTCCTTCACACATTAGGGCTAATGTGTCCAAAATTTCTTTGGCATTCTTACAGTTCTTGATCTTGACCATGGTGGATTTGTCAAGAGTTTGATATAGCACATCTCTGGCCCGGTTATCAAGATTGGCCAGCTTTCTTTCTTCGGGAGTCAGCTCCGTCCTCTTCTTAGGAATCTTTTCTGGCCTCCCTGCTGCTATCTCCTCTGCTGTGTTGTCTTTCTCAAAGATGAATGGACCGTCTTCAATGATGCACCACATGTCGTCATGAATTGAAGATAAGTGTGCCTGCATCCTTATCTTCCACAGATCATACTCGTCAACTGAAAAGACAGGGAGTCTAGAGTGCATGTGTTCCATTATAGAGTGAGAGTTAAGATATATATCTAATATAGATCTGGTTCGTGAAATAAATGAACCAACCTCTCCGATACCACTTGTAGGTCACAAGTCGTCCAGGAACAAGTCTAGAGGGGGGGGGGGTGAATAGACTTGTTGAAACTCTTGAACTCTTTTTCACGAAGAGTAAGTTTCTTCAGCTGATAGTTAAACAAATGACTTGGAGTCGTTTGTTCTTGGATATGTGCGGAAGTCAGCTGATGACGAATAGAAATCAACTTAATGAAACACTTAACAATGTATGCAGCAGTTTAAAGTATGATGCAGTAAAACAGTAAATAACGCAGGCAATTATAGTGGTCTCAGAGGTGGGGTAATCCTCTACTAATCCACTTTTCTCCAAACCAATTGGATATGAATTCACTATAATTTTCAACCAGTGATAAATATTACAGTGATTCAATCCACACTACAACAGCTTCCAACCAGTGGAAATCCGTGCCGTTGTACACACTTGACTGCCTTGCACCTCTTGATCCTCGATCCTCGGATGCCTTTACAGTCTCTTACTTCAACCAGTGAAGTACCCCGTACTCAAGATTATAGACAAGAGTGTTTGTCTTCTCCAACTTAAGAGCTTCCTTAAGTATGAACTTTTAGATCTGCTCTTCTCACGATGCTATTGATTGCTTTAGATTGCTTGATTGCTTTGATCGCTTGAATGTATGTTCGCACCGGTAGTTGCTCAGTTTCAAATCTTCGGATATATATAGATCACGATCTCTGAGCTTTTTCCTTGTAGTCGTTGCAAATCTTTTGAACAAATCCGTCCGTTGGAGGGAGACTTCATTGTTTAATCTTTCTGAACGTTGCAAGGCTGGATTCCCATTATTTAATTTTATCTTCCGACCGTTGTGAAGACTTCTGCATGTGAGCGCCGAATCTTTTGAATATAAAATGATTAAAGTCTTCAAGGTGGGGTCTGGATGATTTATTTAAATCATATCTCTTGCGGGAATCACTTCAATTTGTCTCTTCACGTTGCATGTGATCTTTCCGTAATACTTGACTTTTCAACGCATGCTGACGTGGACTTGGAGTACTTGGCTGCCTTTGAGTAGGCTGATATGCAGCTAACATCTCTGCAGATCGGTCCTCTCGGCTGTTCACTGTTTGTGACTTATCTGGTCAGGTGACTTCCCTGAGGTACCTCGGCTGCAGTCTGGTCAAACTTCTCTGATAAATTTTTTTGACCAGAGCTACTCTGACTGGACTCGGCTGTTCCTCTCTGATGGACTAAGATGTACTTAGTACTTTGCCGTTTTTCAGCCTAACTAATTTTTGGCCCACAGAAGACACTCATTTGGTTCTTGTTTACATTTTGCCAAGTTTTATACTTAACATATTTGGCCTATGGAAGATACTCATTTGGTTCTTCCTTACATTTTGCCAAGAAATAAACATTTGATTTTATATTAATGACATCATCAAAATCTAACAAGTATTCCTAACAAATTCCCCCTATTTTGATGATGGCAAAACTTTAAGTAAGAAATCAAATGACCAAGTCTGCACTTAAGTGCGAGACATAAACTGAAATCAGTCTAATATTGAGACAACTGGAAATTGTCATTCAACAGACTGTTTATAAAATTTTCTGACTTATTATTGTAATTTTACAAGAAAGTTTTAAGTACAGAAAATAAAATTACAAGTAAAAGAAACAACTAAAAGTCATCTGCCTCTTCCTCTGCCTCTTCGAATAGGCTGCTTGGCAGGTTTGAAGGGTTTTGCTCCGATTGGTCTTATCTTGACTGGAGCAAGACCATATTTTCTCTTTACAACAAGTGCTGCGAAGTCTTGTTCTTGCTGGGATCTGAATCTGTTCTCAAGACACAATAGCTTGATTTCCCTTTGAAGTGCTAACTCATCAAGTTCACCGTCCATACGGATTGGTGCTTCCTCTGCCCTGAATGAGGGAATCATAGGATAAGCATTTTGTTCTTTAGCGTGCTTCTTGTAATGACCCAAAGCTTCGGATGGATTTCTTCCATGAAGTTTATGAAAATTTCTTGTGGGGAGAGTTTATCATCCTGGAGTAGTTCCCAGATGTAATAGTCTTTGATGAATCTCTTCTTAGCAGATCCCCACATCTCAAGAGCTTCAAATGGAATGAAATCCTCAACAAACCATAGCTCTTTCCCTTCCCATTCTAGAGTAGGTCCAAAACCACCTCTAGTCCTTCTTCTCTTTCCTTCAGGCTGGTCAGCCTGGTCATCTGGATCTACAGCTTCTTTTCTCTTCATACTTGAGGGTCCTTCAATTTGAAGGACATCCTGCTTCTTCTTGCTTCTTATTTCTCTCTCTTCCCCCTGAACTCTTTCTTCCCCCTTTTTGCCAGCATCAACCAGAATAGTCAATTGCTGTTCCATTCTGCTCATCCAATCAGACATGCCAAATGGCATTACATTTGTTAGTAGGGGAGGGGTGAGAATCTCTCTGTAGAAGAGTGTCTATTTTGGCATTTATTGACTGAAGGTCAGGAGTGACCTGAGATGATAGCAGCTCTCCAATAGTGTCTTTGACGATTTGCCTGATCAGCTCAGTCATGGTGGGGGATATCTGAGCTGATGGAGAGTGCTCTCCTGAGCCTTCTGCAAGGGAACCACTAGACTGCAGGCTCCTGTATGCAGCTGGTAGGTCAGAGAGGGTTTTCTACGGGGTCCCTGACCTGGAGTCTTCAGCCAGTTCCTCGTCTAGGCTGGTGTACCGGGCAGGTACCACAGTCCTATCTGCAGCTTCGAGAATAGGCTCTGGCTCCGGTTCTGGTTCTGGCTCCTTGTCTCCTTCTCTCTCTTCCTCTTTCCCTTCTTCTTCCTTTTCTCCAGAGTTTTCTTTTTCTTCTTCCTCATCTTTTTCTTTTTCATTTTCTTTTGCTGCTCCTGCATCTCCTCCATTATCATTATCATCATCATCATCATCATTCTTATCATCATCCTGCTCCTTCTTTTCTCCTTCATCATCCTCATCCTCCTTTTCTTCTTCATCTTTTTCTTGATCTACTTCTTCTCCTTCTTCTTCATCTCCTTCACCAGCCAATTCTTCTGTCTTCTCAATTTCCTCTGGCTGTTTTTCAACTGGAATATTTTCTTCTGTTTTTCTCTCTTCTTCTTCTTCTTCAGCCACCAAATCAATAATTTCATTATCTCCATCTACTTCTTCAATCCTAATCTCCTTTTTAACTTCCTCCTCCTCCTCCTCTCCAAAAATGCCATCAAAAATGCTGAGCATGATAGAATGGATAAAGTGGTCCATGTTTGTTTTAAAATGTGACATGAACCATTTATCCTGGAGGATTAAAGCCAAGTCTGATTCTTTGCAAAATTCAATCAGAACCTCCTCAGTGGCTTGGGGATATTCCCAACCACTAGTTGCAGTGTAGGTTTGAAGATTTGTAAAAGGCATAGTTTGAAAGATTTCCACTCTTCAAAAATATGTACAGAAGAGTGTTTTACTGCTTGTGGTTTAACAAGCTGGAGTTGTTCAATAGAAAGATTGAAGGTATTATTTTCTAACAGGTTAAAAGTATAGTCAGCTTCAGGAATAGAGATTATTAGACCTGCTTCCTCTTCTTCGGATATGTAGACTGGAGGGGTGAGAACAGGTATAATCCGAGTTTCAGTGGTGTGCAGTGCGGGCGGTGTATTCGGATGAATTGGTGATGGGCGAGGGGCGCGAGGTGTTCGATTGCTCTCCTCGCTAAGCTGCAGCTTCCTTGGCCTCTTAGGAGAGGGTTACAGTGATGATTGCGGGGTAGATGGTCCTTCTGGGCCGGTCCCCGTCTCTTGAATCGATTGCAATGGGTGTATCGTCGGACTGCGTCGGACTCATTGCGATTGGGATATTAGCTGCAGTGCATCCAGACTCTTCGATGAGTCAGCGGCTCCTTAAACAACTGAGCTGCTTTCCCAGTACCTCCGACTTTCTTCTTCTCATGGTCCATATGACCAAGCCGTTTATTTGTGTGGAAGGGGTCAGTGTTTCCCTTAGCCACTCCGGTCTTCTCCAAAAACCAACTGAGATGCGTTCCAAATGCCAGCTTTGTCTTGAACTCCATGTGATGATGACGTTCCAGCCATTCTCAAAGAAAGAAAGGAGAAAGGGATTTTTTCTTACCCAAAGATGAAATCGAACGACGATCGGCACTAAGATCTTCAGAAAAATCTTCAGCAAGTCCTTCTTTCTCCAGTAAGTGCGTGTGAAAATGAAGACTGCAACACTGCGCCCTTTTATAGGAGATGGCAGGGACTCGTTTGCAATAAGGGAAAATCTCAGGGGTCGGATCTCAAACGTCGCATTTATTGACTCCCTCGAGACCCGCGTACGCGTCTTTTCAAGGACGCGTCAGTCGAGGGGTCATTAATGACCGTTGATATGCTCCAACAGAAGCCCGACACGTGCGCGGAGACTTTTCCACGCCCATTGCCATTTCCCGCGCAGTTTAGCGGCCAACCAGGTCGTCCAAACTCAGAATTTATCAGCTCAAGACGATCGCCAGCTCAGTTAAACGCAGAGTCGCTCGTCAAAAGTTCAGCGATCGCCAAGAGAACCACCTCACCCCACGTTTCCAACGTAGGAGCGAGCTGGGGAGCAATTGTTGTGTCAAGATTTATTCATCCCGATAGGCGATCGACTATAAAGCCGAGCGATCGAGTCAACCCCAGTCAAACTATGGCTAGCTCGCCTAATCGAAGACACCAGACCACCATCAGGTACCTAGCGATCGACTCCCAAGGCGATCGCCCTTTGGCATCTGGCGATCGACTCTCGTGTCTGGCTAAAGGATAATCGGCCTACGCCCCGAACAGAGATGATCGCCCGTCAAAGTCATCGAAGACTGGATCTCAGAACAGCACCCACATGCAGATCCACAAAGGCGCTGACAGACAAGACCTTTGACCACAGCCTGTCACCTACCTCACCTACCGACAGGTCCGCCGAAAGTTACAAAGTGGGACCGCCCGTGACAGCAACTCAGGACGCGTGCAAGCTCCCCATTGGACCATACAGCTGGCTGCCAACAGCAGCCGCGGACTTTAAGGGAACAAGCCCATGTGCCAAAAGACGATCGCCCGATTATTATAATACAGCAAAGGCGATTACCCGGCATATCCAAGTCCTATAAATAGAGAACCGCCTCTTACTAGAAAAAGGTTCCGAATTCATTTTGTAATACCTGAGATTTCTGATATGTATTTGGAACTTGTGATATTATAATTGTTGCACTTTAATCTGAGTATTATTCTCCGTATCTCATAGTCCGGTGATGTTGAGCGTATGATTTCATGATTGTGATTTAAAATTTGTGATTCTGCGCATGTAGCGCACGCTATCGTCTATGTGTAGCATACGCTAACATGGATCCATAGCGCACGCTACAAAGGATCATTAGCGCACGCTATACATGGTCAATATGATTGAGACGTGTGGTAGGTGAAATCAGGCCGGGGATCTTGGTCGGATTGTGTCGGGATGAACCTGGACGGCTTTCGGGAAAAGCCAAGTCAACGCCTTAGCGCATGCTACTGGCATGTGAATAGCGCACGCTAAGTGCTGAGTACAGTGAAGTCAGTAAGACGTTAGCGCACGCTACGAGTATGGACTAGCGCGTGCTAATAACCATTTTCTATAAATAGGACAACATCCTTTTCGTATTTTCAGTCTTTTCTCTTCCAACATCCGAATCCGTATACTTAGAGTATTACTCTCTACATCCTAAACACTTCCCATCAGCATCCTAGCTCGTGTTGAAGATTGTAGATCATTGAGGATTGGTGTTCAAGCCTTCGACGTTGGATTGCTTCGATTTCCCCCTTGTTCTTCACTACTTTGAGGTAGGTGATTCTTCACCAATATTAGTAGTGTTCTAATGACGTTTGATTATGCTTATCTAGTCAGTTAGATTCGTTAATAGTCGATCATCATGTGTTAGAAGGATATTTTCGACGCGTTTCGCACTTATTCATCGTATAAACCTTTGAACCTTTTTAGTGTTGGACTCTAAACGTATTCATGTATCTTCAAAGCTGTTTATGACCGGTATGGGGAGAACATCAAGTTCTTATGTTTTGACATGATAGAATCACGTTTGGGACATGAAATGGATTGGACTTAGGATGTTTCTTGAAGATCAAAGATGAATTATGGTGTTGTGATGATTATGCGTACCACTTGTATCTTGTAGTCGTTTAATCGGTAACAAACCGTATGAGCATGATACACCGAAATGGCTTGTATTAACACTGAGGATTTCATGAGTCTTCATCACTATTAGCTCAAGTTTTACCCAGTAGTGACTGCCATGCACGATTAGCGCACGCTAAGATGTATATATTAACGTGCGCTATCGGGAACGAGTAACGTGCGCTACGTTGGATACGTAACGTCGTTATATCATCGAGCGAGGCGATCGCTCGAGAGAAGATCGATTACCACGGCTAGCGCACGCTAAACCTTATCATTTGCGTACGTTAACGGGCAGGCTTAGCGCACGTTACGTATAGTACGTAGCGCGCGCTAAGTAGTTCAGGCAGAATGCATTTTTAGAGCTTGCGGTCGTAAACTGGATTATTAGACATTCGTACGACTTGAGAGGAATTCTTTATTATTTCTTAGGTCCGAGCCTTGCATAGGGGACGATCGAGGGGCGGTGGCATACGGACGCGTGTCATTTGTTGGAGTATTCCCATTCTTGCCATTTTTGAGGCAAGTATCATATGTCGAGTTCGATTTATATTGAAACTTTGATCATGCTTGTGGTTTTGTTCATGTTGTTGAATATGAGATGTATTTCTGTAATTTCTCGTTGTATTCGTTGTTATTTGTTCGTATTGATGAACATATTGAAATGCATATATGTATGCATAATTGATTGGTTTATGGTATAAATGATCCGAGGGGATCATGAGGATCTATGCTGAGGGCGCTGGATCGAATGTCCACCATGCGTTGGTCCGGGATCATCATGGGGATCTATCTTTGAGGCTGGATCGGCTGGACGGGTTTTCCACCATGCGTTGGTCGACGGGATCATCATGGGGATCTATACCAAGGGCGCTGGATCGCTGGATTACCCTGTACTATGTTGATGGAATCGTGAGGATTCGCATCGTTGGATTTCGATGACGGAAGTCCGTTTGCTTGTTTATGATGCATTGATGATTTATGTATTATGATACTTGTACTAGCATTGTTTTGCTAACCCCTTCGGGGGTGGACATTGTTTTGATGTTCAGGTAGCCGAGGAGCGGGGAAGCAACCACGATTCAAACGGGACGATGAAATGGCTCAGTGATGTGGTTGATGTTTATTGTTATTGTGATTTGTCTTCTTGGTTCATTTAGTACTCGAGTACGTCTATTTTAATAAGGTCATTTCGATATGGTTGTATAAGTTAACTCATTTGATCGGTTGAATCAAATCTGTATTTGAACTTCAGTTGTACGATTAGATTATATTTACACTTCTTTTAAAATTAGCCTTGTAAATCCTTACCTAAAGGGTTTACGGCGCTGTAATTATTCCGAATATCTCGGGGTGTTGCAGAATATGGTATCGGAGCTAAGATTCATGGATATCTTGGCAGTCGGGTTAGTTGGGTCTGTTTACGTTATTTGATTATTGGTCGTTCGTAACATCACTGCTGAGCCAGCATCGTCGTGTGGACCATGGTTGTAAGTTTCCTAAATCTCAAATACTACCGTTTTATTTAATTCATGTGTGTGAACATTGATAGATGTACTTTAGAAAGTTTGCCCTGGATATTGAGTATTTGTGTTTACAGTATGTTGAGAGGAGGTCGTGGACGCGGGCGCGGTCGTGGACGCGGACGTGGAAACGCGAGACAAGAAGATTCGGTGTCTACCCCAGAAATAACCGCTAGCCGAACGGATTCCCATTAGGGGACAACGAGGATCGGCAAATAATAATGCGAGATCCTAACGTGCGGAGTGCTTCACAGTGGTTGCCCAGATAAACCAGTTTTCTCAAGTTGTGGATCGCATGCAGACGGCGATGGGACAGCAGCATAACGTGGATAATCGAGGAGATAGATGGCTTACGGAGGTGATCAAATTGCATCCTCCGAAATTTGACCGTTCTGCTGAGACGCTTTCTTGGGATCACCGGTCAAGGAATTAGAAAAGATTTTGCGGGGATTAAGCGTCCCAACGAGAAAGGTTACAGTCGCCCGGTATCTTCCGACAGGAGGCTTTCGGCGGTGGGAGGCCATTCGACCGGAGGAGCATAATGTTGGTGGACGGAATTCAAATTAATGATGGAAGCGCAATATTGTCCTCGCCCGATTAGAGGCCCGAGTTCGGGAGTTTTCTCACCACAAAATTCAAGCATCTGTGACGGACGTGATTAAGACTTTTAATGACCGGTGACTTATGTGCGCCACTTGGTCGGGACCGAGGCGGAGAGGATTTTCCATTTTGACATGCGAATGAAGCGGAAATTCAGAATATATGTCCGGATTTGAATGTACCACTTTACGACGATGTCGTGACAAGACGTTGGCCTATGATATGAAGGAGGCGGAGAGAGAAATCGACGGAAGCAAAGAAGCGAGAGTGGTGGCAACTTCACGGAGAATAAGAGTAGTGGGCCTCACGAGGCCGATCCTCTTTTCATTCATCCAGAGGCCTCGCATCCTTCTCGAGGAGGAAAGAAGTTCGGCGGCACCAACCATTTCGAGACACGGGAAGAAATGTTATAAGCTGTGGCAAGGCAGGCATATTCGACGTGGCTGTTTGCGCGTCTTGTGACTGTTTAGTGTGGACAGAAGGACATCGCGCAACATTTTGTGGGAATGCGACTAGATCTTTCGGCACTCGCACTCTGTCAAGTTTCGAAGGACACTAGTGTAAACAGGAGCCTTGTGAGACGGTTTCCCTTGTGAGAATATTGGGAAGAGAGAGGCATCCAGCGCTGGGTCCGTTCCTCCGCGTATTTACGAGATGAAGAAGGATGATCAAAACACAGCTGTTGCATCAGGTACAATTCAGATCCTTTTGCAACCAGTTAGTGTCTTGTTCGATTCAGGAGAAACGCATTCTTTTATATCTTTGAACTGTGTTAATCGTTTGAAAATCTCGTGCTTGTATAATTGTGAACCTTATGTTGTGGGATTACCGAGCAGAGAGAAAATTGTGGGAACCCTAGAAGCTAGGGATTTTCCAGTGTCTATAGGAGGGAGAGATTGGCTATCGAACCTTATTGTAGTTGACATCTTCGGTGACGATTTAATTCTCGGAGACGATTGGCTCAACCGTTATGGAGCTATTCGGATTACCGAAGAGAGTTATTTCTATCATTGCGATGACGGATCGAACACTTATTAGAGGATGGAGACCGAAGCTCGGGAAAATTGATCAAAGCAATGAAAGCCGTGAAATTATCAAGCGGGGATGTCATGGACTTTGGTGTTATGCCATGAGGAAAGAGGAAGGAATGGAGCTCTCATCGATTCCGATTGTGAATGAATTCTCCGACGTATTTCTGACGAACTACAGGTTACCTCCGCAGAGAGAGGTGGAATTCACTATCGAATTAGAGCACGGAGCCGCTCCTATTTCAGAGCACCATACCGCATGGCGCCAACCGAGATGTATGAACTCAAGAAAAAGCTGGAGGAATTGTCACGAAGGGTTATATTCAACCTAGCGTTTCTCCTTGGGAGCGCCGTTCTCTTTGTCCGGAAGAAAGACGGATCCCTCCGACTGTGTATTGATTACAGGGAGCTCAACAAGATGACGATCAAGAATAAGTATCCTATACCTCGGATCGATGACTTGTTTGATCAACTGCAAGGGGCAAGGGTATTCTCGAAGATTGACTTGCGATCAGGATACCATCAGTTAAGAATTAAGGAATCGGATGTACCGAAGTCTGCTTTCAGGTCCCGGTACGGGCATTATGAATTTGTAGTGATGCCATTTGGACTTACCAATGCTCCTGCGGTATTCATGCAATTGATGAATCGGGTATTCTTAGAATACTTGGATAATTTGTGGTCGTCTTCATTGATGACATCTTGATATATTCGAAGGACGCAGAGGAGCATGCTGAACATTTGCGTGTGGTTTTGAGCACCTTGAGGAGGGAACAACTGTATGCAAAGCTTTCCAAATGCGAGTTACGGCTTAGGAAGTAACTTTCTGGGGCATGTGATATCGGTGACGGAGTTCAGTGGACCGAAGAAAGTCGAAGCAATCTTGGAATGGGAAGTTCTAGTAACGTGAAAGAAGTCAGGAGTTTCCTAGGACTTCTTTGGATATTATCGCCGCTTTGTAGAGGGATTTTTCAAAATTGCTCGTCCGCTCACTCAGCTGTTGCAGAAAACTCAAAAGTTCACGTGGGATGAGAAGTGTCAGGCTGGTTTTGACGAACTTAAGAGGAGACTGACGACAGCACCTATATTAGCGCTACCAGAGGGCACTGATGGATTCATGGTATCTGACGCTTCAAATCGAGTGCAGGATGTGTGTTGATGCAAAAGGATAAGGTGATTGCCTATGCTTCTCGGCAATTGAAACCGTATAAGGTTAATTACCGAACTCATGATCTGGAGCTAGCAGCTGTGGTCTTTGCCTTGAAAATTTGGCGACACTATTTGTACGGCACTCGTTGCCAGATCATAAGAGCTTCAAGTATATTTTCAGTCAGAAAGAATTAAACATGAGGCAGAGAAGGTGGCTGGAATTGATCAAGGATTACGATTTGGAGATTCTCTATCATCAGGAAAGCAAACGTAGTAGGCGATGCTTTGAGCCGTAAACCTATTTCTCTTCGAGTGTTGGAAGCACTTACATCCCAAACCAAAGATTCGGCGGAACTGATCCGCGAAGGGATTGAAGTATGGGCACCAGGAATCCAAGGGCAACTATATGTGATGGAACTGACTTCATCACTAGTCGAGGAGATCAAATCTAAGCAGTTGAACGATTCTCTGATCCTTCGGTTATGTGACGAAGTAAATAAAGGAAAGGCCCCAGGATTCGTGATTCAAGATGATGGAGTTCTGAGATTTCAAAGTCGATTTTGCGTTCCCGACGATGATGGTTTGAGACGGACAATTCTGAAGGAAGCTCACAGCGCGCCCTATTCTATTCACCCGGGCAGCAGTAAAATGTATAAAGATCTTAAACAAAACTTCTGGTGGGGGAATATGAAGAAGGACGTAGCAGAGTACGTTTCGAAGTGTTTGACTTGTCAGCAGGTTAAGATTGAACATCAGCGACCTGCCGGAATGTTAAAGCCGCTTCCTATCCCTGAGTGGAAGTGGGAGGATATCTCGATGGATTTCATCACCAGTATGCCAAGGACTAGAACGGGAATGAACATGATTTGGGTTATAGTTGATCGACTAACCAAGTCGGCTCATTTCCTAGGAATTAAAGATACATGGGGACCCGAGAGATTGGCGCAAGTATTTATTGCAGAGATAGTCAGGTTGCATGGGACGCCGAAGACCATTATTTCGGATCGAGATGGTCGCTTTGTGTCGCACTTCTGGAAGGCAGTTCACAGGGCTTTGGGGAGTGAGCTCAACTTTAGCACGGCTTATCATCCCCAAATGGACGTTCAGTCCGAAAGGACTATACAAACAGTAGAAGACATGCTTAGAGCCTGTGCTTTGGATTGGTCAACTGATTGGGAAGTTCATTTGCCATTGATTGAATTCACCTACAATAATAGTTGGCATGCTTCTATCAAGATGGCACCATTTGAATCTTTGTACGGGAGAAGATGTCGATCACCCCTGTGCTGGGATGATTCTTCGGACTTGATCGGGACAGAACCGGAATTGATAGTTCAGACTCAAGAGAAGGTAGCTTTGATTCGGGAAAGACTGTTGACTGCCCAGAGTCGACAGAAGTCTTATGCAGACGTACGTCGTCGCCCTCTATAGTTCGACGTCGGGGACCATGTACTATTGAAGGTGTCTCCTACACGAGGTATTTTCCGTTTTGGGAGGAAAGGTAAGCTAAGTTCGAGATATATCGGGCCATTTGAGGTCCTAGAGAGAGTTGGGGATTTAGCATACAGGTTGGCTTTACCACCATCACTGAGTCACGTTTACAATGTGTTTCACGTATCCCAATTGCGGAAGTATGTACCGGACCCCAGTCACGTCATTGATTTCGACGAGATCGAGATAGCTAATGATGGCACCTTCGAAGAGAGACCAATCAAGATACTCGAGAGTCGGATCAAATAATTGAGGAATAAACCAATACACTTGGTTAAAGTACAATGGTCATGACATGGAGCTGAAGAGGCCACTTGGGAAACAGAGGACAGTATGAAGGCTAGATATCCGGAGTTGTTTTCATCTTAAGTTTCGGGACGACACTTCTTTTTAGGGAGGAAGGATGTAATACCCGAGATTTCTGATATGTATTTGGAACTTGTGATATTATAATTGTTGCACTTTAATCTGAGTATTATTCTCCGTATCTCATAGTTCGGTGATGTTGAGCGTATGATTTCATGATTGTGATTTAAAATATGTGATTCTGCGCATGTAGCGCACGCTATCGTCTATGTGTAGCGTACGCTAACATGGATCCATAACGCATGCTACAAAGGATCATTAGCGCACGCTATACGTGGTCAATATGATTGAGACGTGTGGTAGGTGAAATCAGGCCGGGGATCTTGGTCGGATTGTGTCGGGATGAACCTGGACGGCTTTCGGGAAAAGCCAAGTCAACGCCTTAGCGCGCGCTACTGGCATGTGAATAGCGCACGCTAAGTGCTGAGTACAGTGAAGTCAGTAAGACGTTAGCTCACGCTACGAGTATGGACTAGCGCGCGCTAATAACCATTTTCTATAAATAGGACAACATCCTTTTCGTATTTTCAGTCTTTTCTCTTCCAACATCCGAATCCGTATACTTAGAGTATTACTCTCTACATCCTAAACACTTCCCATCAGCATCCTAGCTCGTGTTGAAGATTGTAGATCATTGAGGATTGGTGTTCAAGCCTTCGACGTTGGATTGCTTCGATTTCCCCCGTGTTCTTCACTACTTTGAGGTAGGTGATTCTTCACCAATATTAGTAGTGTTCTAAGGACGTTTGATTATGCTTATCTAGTCAATTAGATTCGTTAATAGTCGATCATCATGTGTTAGAAGGATATTTTCGACGTTTCGGCACTTATTCATCGTATAAACCTTTGAACCTTTTTAGTGTTGGACTCCTAAACGTATTCATGTATCTTCAAAACTGTTTATGACCGGTATGGGGAGAACATCAAGTTCTTATGTTTTGACATGATAGAATCGTACGTTTGGGACATGAAATGGATTGGACTTAGGATGTTTCTTGAAGATCAAAGATGAATTATGGTGTTGTGATGATTGTACGTACCCTTGTATCTTGTAGTCGTTTAATCAGTAACAAACCGTATGAGCATGATACACACTGAGGTGGCCTGTATTAACACTGAGGATTTCATGAGTCTTCATCACTTTTAGCTCAAGTTTTACCCAGTAGTGACTGCCATGCACGATTAGCGCACGCTAAGATGTATATATTAACGTGCGCTATCGGGAACGAGTAACGTGCGCTACGTTGGATACGTAACGTACGTTATATCATCGTGCGAGGCGATCGGTCATTCGAAGAAAAGGCTGTCGATACCACTAGCGCACGCTAAACCTTATCATTTGCGTACGTTAACGGGCAGGCTTAGCGCACGTTACGTATAGTACGTAGCGCGCGCTAAGTAGTTCAGGCAGAATGCATTTTTAGAGCTTGCGGTCGTAAACTGGATTATTAGACGTTCGTACGACTTGAGAGGAATTCTTTATTATTTCTTAGGTCCGAGCCTTGCATAGGGGACGATCGAGGGGCGGTGGCATACGGACGCGTGTCATTTGTTGGAGTATTCCCATTCTTGCCATTTTTGAGGCAAGTATCATATGTCGAGTTCGATTTATATTGAAACTTTGATCATGCTTGTGGTTTTGTTCATGTTTTTGAATATGAGATGTATTTCTGTAATTTCTCGTTGTATTCGTTGTTATTTGTTCGTATTGATGAACATATTGAAATGCATATATGTATGCATAATTGATTGGTTTATGGTATAAATGATCCGAGGGGATCATGAGGATCTATGCTGAGGGCGCTGGATCGAATGTCCACCATGCGTTGGTCCGACGGGATCATCATGGGGATCTATGCTGAGGGCGCTGGATCGCTGGACGGGTTTTCCACCATGCGTTGGTCCGACGGGATCATCATGGGGATCTATACCAAGGGCGCTGGATCGCTGGATTACCCTGTACTATGTTGATGGAATCGTGAGGATTCGCATCGTTGGATTTCGATGACGGAAGTCCGTTTGCTTGTTTATGATGCATTGATGATTTATGTATTATGATACTTGTACTAGCATTGTTTTGCTAACCCCTTCGGGGGTGGACATTGTTTTGATGTTCAGGTAGCCGAGGAGCGGGGAAGCAACCACAGTTCCGACAGGACGATGAAATGGCTCAGTGATGTGGTTGATGTTTATTGTTATTGTGATTTGTCTTCTTGGTTCATTTAGTACTCGAGTACGTCTATTTTAATAAGGTCATTTCGATATGGTTGTATAAGTTAACTCATTTGATCGGTTGAATCAAATCTGTATTTGAACTTCAGTTGTACGATTAGATTATATTTACACTTCTTTTAAAATTAGCCTTGTAAATCCTTACCTAAAGGGTTTACTACATTGTAATTATTCCGAATATCTCGGGGTGTTGCAGAATATGGTATCGGAGCTAAGATTCATGGATATCTTGGCAATCGGGTTAGTTGGGTGCTTACGTTATTTGATTATTGGTCGTTCGTAACATCAACTGCCGAGCCAAAGATCGTCGTGTGGACCATGGTTGTAAGTTTCCTAAATCTCAAATACTACCGTTTTATTTAATTCATGTGTGTGAACATTGATAGATGTACTTTAGAAAGTTTGCCCTGGATATTGAGTATTTGTGTTTACAGTATGTTGAGAGGAGGTCGTGGACGCGGGCGCGGTCGTGGACGCGGACGTGGAAACGCGAGACAAGAAGATTCGGTGTCTACCCCAGAAATAACCGCTAGCCGAATCGGATTCCCATTCCGGGACAACAGGATCGGCAAATAATAATGCAGATCCTAACGTGCCGAGTGCTTCACAGTGGTTGCCCAGATAAACCAGCTTTCTCAAGTTGTGGATCGCATGCAGACGGCGATGGGACAGCGGATAACGTGGATAATCGAGGAGATAGATGGCTTACGGAGGTGATCAAATTGCATCCTCCGAAATTTGACCGCTCACGAGACGCTTTCTTGGGATCACCGGTCAAGGAATTAGAAAAGATTTTTGCGGGATTAATCGTCCCAACGACAGAAAGGTTCTGGTCGCCCAGTATCTTCTGACAGGGGAGGCTTTCGACTGGTGGGAGGCCATTCGACCGGAGGAGCATAATGTTGACTGGACGGAATTCAAATTAATGATGGAAGCGCAATATTGTCCTCGCCCAGTTAGAGAGGCCCGAGTTCGGGAGTTTTTCTCACCACAAAATTCAGAAGCATCTGTGACGGACGTGATTAAGACTTTTAATGACCAGCTGACTTATGTGCGCCACTTGGTCAGGACCGAGGCGGAGAGGATTTTCCATTTTGACATGCGAATGAAGCCGGAAATTCAGCAATATATGTCCGGATTTGAATGTACCACTTTACGACAGTATCAGGACAAGACGTTGGCCTATGATATGAAGGAGGCAGCAGTAGAGAAATCGACGGAAGCAAAGAAGCAGAGAGTGGCTGGCAACTTCACGGAGAATAAGAGTAGTGGGCCTCGCAGGGGCCAGTCCTCTTTTCATTCATCCAGGAGGCCTCCGCATCCTTCTCGAGGAGGAAAGAAGTTCCGGGCAGCACCAACCATTTCAGACACAGGGAAGAAATGTTATAACTGTGGCAAGGCAGGGCATATTCGACGTGACTGTTTCGCGCGTGCTGTGACCTGTTTCGAGTGTGGACAGGAAGGACATCGCGCAACATTTTGTGGGAATGCGACTAGATCTTTCGGCACTCGCACTCCTGTACCGTTTCCGAAGGACACTAGTGTAAACCAGACGCAGCAGAACGGTTTCCCGCAGCAGAATATTGGGAAGAGAGAGGCATCCAGCGCTGGGTCCGTTCCTCCGCGTATTTACGAGATGAAGAAGGATGATCAAAACACAGCTGTTGCATCAGGTACAATTCAGATCCTTTTGCAACCAGTTAGTGTCTTGTTCGATTCAGGAGAAACGCATTCTTTTATATCTTTGAACTGTGTTAATCGTTTGAAAATCTCGTGCTTGTATAATTGTGAACCTTATGTTGTGGGATTACCGAGCAGAGAGAAAATTGTGGGAACCCTAGAAGCTAGGGATTTTCCAGTGTCTATAGGAGGGAGAGATTGGCTATCGAACCTTATTGTAGTTGACATCTTCGGTGACGATTTAATTCTCGGAGACGATTGGCTCAACCGTTATGGAGCTATTCTGGATTACCGAAAGAGAGTTATTTCTATCATTGCTGATGACGGATCTGAACACTTATTCCGAGGATGGAGACCGGGAAGCTCGGGAAAATTGATCAAAGCAATGAAAGCCGTGAAATTACTGAAGCAGGGATGTCATGGACTTTGGTGTTATGCCATGAGGAAAGAGGAAGGAATGGAGCTCTCATCGATTCCAGTTGTGAATGAATTCTCCGACGTATTTCCTGACGAACTACCTGGGTTACCTCCGCAGAGAGAGGTGGAATTCACTATCGAATTAGAGCCTGGAGCCGCTCCTATTTCCAGAGCACCATACCGCATGGCGCCAACCGAGATGTATGAACTCAAGAAGAAACTGGAGGAATTGTCACAGAAGGGTTATATTCAACCTAGCGTTTCTCCTTGGGGAGCGCCCGTTCTCTTTGTCCGGAAGAAAGACGGATCCCTCCGACTGTGTATTGATTACAGGGAGCTCAACAAGATGACGATCAAGAATAAGTATCCTATACCTCGGATCGATGACTTGTTTGATCAACTGCAAGGGGCAAGGGTATTCTCGAAGATTGACTTGCGATCAGGATACCATAAGTTAAGAATTAAGGAATCGGATGTACCGAAGTCTGCTTTTAGGTCCCGGTACGGGCATTATGAATTTGTAGTGATGCCATTTGGACTTACCAATGCTCCTGCGGTATTCATGCAATTGATGAATCGGGTATTCTTAGAATACTTGGATAATTTGTGGTCGTCTTCATTGATGACATCTTGATATATTCGAAGGACGCAGAGGAGCATGCTGAACATTTGCGTGTGGTTTTGAGCACCTTGAGGAGGGAACAACTGTATGCAAAGCTTTCCAAATGCGAGTTCTGGCTTAGGGAAGTAACTTTCCTGGGGCATGTGATATCAGCTGACGGAGTTCAGGTGGACCCGAAGAAAGTCGAAGCAATCTTGGAATGGGAAGTTCCTAGTAACGTGAAAGAAGTCCGGAGTTTCCTAGGACTTGCTGGATATTATCGCCGCTTTGTAGAGGGATTTTTCAAAATTGCTCGTCCGCTCACTCAGCTGTTGCAGAAAACTCAAAAGTTCACGTGGGATGAGAAGTGTCAGGCTGGTTTTGACGAACTTAAGAGGAGACTGACGACAGCACCTATATTAGCGCTACCAGAGGGCACTGATGGATTCATGGTATACAGCGACGCTTCAAATCAGGGTCTGGGATGTGTGTTGATGCAAAAGGATAAGGTGATTGCCTATGCTTCTCGGCAATTGAAACCGTATAAGGTTAATTACCGAACTCATGATCTGGAGCTAGCAGCTGTGGTCTTTGCCTTGAAAATTTGGCGACACTATTTGTACGGCACTCGTTGCCAGATCATAAGAGCTTCAAGTATATTTTCAGTCAGAAAGAATTAAACATGAGGCAGAGAAGGTGGCTGGAATTGATCAAGGATTACGATTTGGAGATTCTCTATCATCCGGGGAAAGCAAACGTAGTAGCTGATGCTTTGAGCCGTAAACCTATTTCTCTTCGAGTGTTGGAAGCACTTACATCCCAAACCAGCATTCAGCGGGAACTGATCCGCGAAGGGATTGAAGTATGGGCACCAGGAATCCAAGGGCAACTATATGTGATGGAACTGACTTCATCACTAGTCGAGGAGATCAAATCTAAGCAGTTGAACGATTCTCTGATCCTTCGGTTATGTGACGAAGTAAATAAAGGAAAGGCCCCAGGATTCGTGATTCAAGATGATGGAGTTCTGAGATTTCAAAGTCGATTTTGCGTTCCCGACGATGATGGTTTGAGACGGACAATTCTGAAGGAAGCTCACAGCGCGCCCTATTCTATTCACCCGGCAAAGAAAATGTATAAAGATCTTAAACAAAACTTCCGTGGGGAATATGAAGAAGGACGTAGCAGTGCGTTTGAAGTGTTTGACTTGTCGTGAGTTAAGATTGAACATCGGCGACTGCCGAATGTTAAAGCCGCTTCCTATCCCTGAGTGGAAGTGGGAGGATATCTCGATGGATTTCATCACCAGTATGCCAAGGACTAGAACGGGAATGAACATGATTTGGGTTATAGTTGATCGACTAACCAAGTCGGCTCATTTCCTAGGAATTAAAGATACATGGGGACCCGAGAGATTGGCGCAAGTATTTATTGCAGAGATAGTCAGGTTGCATGGGACGCCGAAGACCATTATTTCGGATCGAGATGGTCGCTTTGTGTCGCACTTCTGGAAGGCAGTTCACAGGGCTTTGGGGAGTGAGCTCAACTTTAGCACGGCTTATCATCCCCAAATGGACGTTCAGTCCGAAAGGACTATACAAACAGTAGAAGACATGCTTAGAGCCTGTGCTTTGGATTGGTCAACTGATTGGGAAGTTCATTTGCCATTGATTGAATTCACCTACAATAATAGTTGGCATGCTTCTATCAAGATGGCACCATTTGAAGCTTTGTACGGGAGAAGATGTCGATCACCCCTGTGCTGGGATGATTCTTCGGACTTGATCGGGACAGAACCGGAATTGATAGTTCAGACTCAAGAGAAGGTAGCTTTGATTCGGGAAAGACTGCTGATCGCCCAGTCGGCGAAGTCTTATGCAGACGTACGTCGTCGCCCTCTATAGTTCGACGTCGGGGACCATGTACTATTGAAGGTGTCTCCTACACGAGGTATTTTCCGTTTTGGGAGGAAAGGTAAGCTAAGTTCGAGATATATCGGGCCATTTGAGGTCCTAGAGAGAGTTGGGGATTTAGCATACAGGTTGGCTTTACCACCATCACTGAGTCACGTTTACAATGTGTTTCACGTATCCCAATTGCGGAAGTATGTCTGGACCCCGATCCGTCATTGATTTCGACGAGATCGAGATAGCTAATGATGGCACCTTCAAGAGAGACCAATCAAGATACTCGAGTCGGATCAAATAATTGAGGAATAAACCAATACACTTGGTTAAAGTACAATGGTCATGACATGGAGTGAAGAGGCCACTTGGGAAACAGAGGACAAGATGAAGGCTAGATATCCGGAGTTGTTTTCATCTTAAGTTTCGGGACGACACTTCTTTTTAGGGAGGAAGGATGTAATACCCGAGATTTCTGATATGTATTTGGAACTTGTGATATTATAATTGTTGCACTTTAATCTGAGTATTATTCTCCGTATCTCATAGTTCGGTGATGTTGAGCGTATGATTTCATGATTGTGATTTAAAATATGTGATTCTGCGCATGTAGCGCACGCTATCGTCTATGTGTAGCGTACGCTAACATGGATCCATAACGCATGCTACAAAGGATCATTAGCGCACGCTATACGTGGTCAATATGATTGAGACGTGTGGTAGGTGAAATCAGGCCGGGGATCTTGGTCGGATTGTGTCGGGATGAACCTGGACGGCTTTCGGGAAAAGCCAAGTCAACGCCTTAGCGCGCGCTGCGGCATGTGAATAGCGCACGCTAAGTGCCGAGTCTGATGAAGTCGGTAAGGACGTTAGCTCACGCTACGAGTATGGACTAGCGCGCGCTAATAACCATTTTCTATAAATAGGACAACATCCTTTTCGTATTTTCGTCTTTTCTCTTCCAACATCCGAATCCGTATACTTAGAGTATTACTCTCTACATCCTAAACACTTCCCATCAGCATCCTAGCTCGTGTTGAAGATTGTAGATCATTGAGGATTGGTGTTCAAGCCTTCGACGTTGGATTGCTTCGATTTCCCCCGTGTTCTTCACTACTTTGAGGTAGGTGATTCTTCACCAATATTAGTAGTGTTCTAAGGACGTTTGATTATGCTTATCTAGTCAATTAGATTCGTTAATAGTCGATCATCATGTGTTAGAAGGATATTTTCGACGTTTCGGCACTTATTCATCGTATAAACCTTTGAACCTTTTTAGTGTTGGACTCCTAAACGTATTCATGTATCTTCAAAACTGTTTATGACCGGTATGGGGAGAACATCAAGTTCTTATGTTTTGACATGATAGAATCGTACGTTTGGGACATGAAATGGATTGGACTTAGGATGTTTCTTGAAGATCAAAGATGAATTATGGTGTTGTGATGATTGTACGTACCCTTGTATCTTGTAGTCGTTTAATCAGTAACAAACCGTATGAGCATGATACACCGAGGTGGCTGTATTAACACCGAGGATTTCATGAGTCTTCATCACTTTTAGCTCAAGTTTTACCCAAGAGTATCGCCATGCACGATTAGCGCACGCTAAGATGTATATATTAACGTGCGCTATCGGGAGCAGTAACGTGCGCTACGTTGGATACGTAACGTCGTTATATCATCGAGCAGGCGATCGGGCTCGAGAAGAAGCCCATCGATAACAGCTAGCGCACGCTAAACCTTATCATTTGCGTACGTTAGCAGGCGGGCTTAGCGCACGTTACGTATAGTACGTGGCGCGCTAAGTAGTTCAGCGAATGCATTTTTAGAGCTTGCGGTCGTAAATGGATTATTAGACGTTCGTACGACTTGAGAGGAATTCTTTATTATTTCTTAGGTCCGAGCCTTGCATAGGGGACGATCGAGGGGCGGTGGCATACGGACGCGTGTCATTTGTTGGAGTATTCCCATTCTTGCCATTTTTGAGGCAAGTATCATATGTCGAGTTCGATTTATATTGAAACTTTGATCATGCTTGTGGTTTTGTTCATGTTTTTGAATATGAGATGTATTTCTGTAATTTCTCGTTGTATTCGTTGTTATTTGTTCGTATTGATGAACATATTGAAATGCATATATGTATGCATAATTGATTGGTTTATGGTATAAATGATCCGAGGGGATCATGAGGATCTATGCTGAGGGCGCTGGATCGAATGTCCACCATGCGTTGGTCCGACGGGATCATCATGGGGATCTATGCTGAGGGCGCTGGATCGCTGGACGGGTTTTCCACCATGCGTTGGTCCGACGGGATCATCATGGGGATCTATACCAAGGGCGCTGGATCGCTGGATTACCCTGTACTATGTTGATGGAATCGTGAGGATTCGCATCGTTGGATTTCGATGACGGAAGTCCGTTTGCTTGTTTATGATGCATTGATGATTTATGCATTATGATACTTGTACTAGCATTGTTTTGCTAACCCCTTCGGGGGTGGACATTGTTTTGATGTTCAGGTAGCCGAGGAGCGGGGAAGCAACCACAGTTCCGACAGGACGATGAAATGGCTCAGTGATGTGGTTGATGTTTATTGTTATTGTGATTTGTCTTCTTGGTTCATTTAGTACTCGAGTACGTCTGTTTTAATAAGGTCATTTCGATATGGTTGTATAAGTTAACTCATTTGATCGGTTGAATCAAATCTGTATTTGAACTTCAGTTGTACGATTAGATTATATTTACACTTCTTTTAAAATTAGCCTTGTAAATCCTTACCTAAAGGGTTTACGGCGCTGTAATTATTCCGAATATCTCGGGGTGTTACACATTTCACCTACATTCCGAATTCTTTCACGGAAATACAGAAGAACACACATACCATCAAGCTCCCTGCTTTCTCGCCGGAATCCATCTCAGGATTTCTCTCTCCGAATCTCTCATCCAGAAGACGATCGGCAGAGGCAGGAAGTCTCCACAAGACAGATTCCAAGAGATTCGTAAGCCCAGGAGCTCAAGCATCCAGCTAATACTCGCCGTGAGAGACTGTCGATCTCTCACCGCCGCGACTGTTCATCTCCTTTGTTACAAGAACTCACAGAGCATCAAATCTGGTTCTTCCGGCAATCTACACGCTCACTAGCTAAGATAACAAGAATCTTTACAGTCATTGTAATTGTATTCTTACATTAGTACTTGTATCCCCGAATATTGGTATTAATAATATCTCGCGAGAGCATTCAAGCCCGGGACTAACAACCCCGGCAAATCTTGTGTTGTTTATCTTTCTCACGGAAGTGTTCTCGCATTTGTTTGCTATCCATCCATTCCAGCAATATCTATCTCCGGATAATATTTTGGGTAGCAACATGCTCTAAAGAAGCAGTTGAAATAAATAAATCCTACTCTGAAGAAGTAGTTGATCAATGATTCAAATCCTGCTCTCGAAGAAGAAGCAGTTGACGGATATAATATCCGATCTCCATGATTAAACACGAATGGAGAAAATTGAGCAAGTGATACCATAAGCTATCACCGATTAATTAAAGAAAATCCCATGCAAATTGCATGGTGGGATCATTTGACAATTGATATGAAAAACTATCAATGGAAAATAATTGCTCAATAAATCCCATGTTGATTATATTACATGGTGGGATCATTAAAATCATATTGATATGAAAACGCTTATTGAGAAACATATATCACATATTTGTGAAAATATTGTATTTGCATAAAAGCAAAAGATGGTCTTATTATTGCTGAAGAAGCACACAACAGTCGAGATGAAAATATCGAAACTAGCTGAAAGGCAGTAAACACTCGATAATATGAAACGCGAAAAAGAAAATACATATGAAACATATAAAAAGAAAAGGAGTACGTCTCGAGAGTATAAAACTCCGTAACTCTGCCACCCCCTGGCATCAGGGTTTATAATGAAAGATCTAAAGGATCTAAACTTCTTTTTTGTTTGGCGCCAATAGTCTGTGGTTGATGAGATTTGACTTCCAAATTCTTAACTGAAATATATGCCTGAAACTTTATAAGTAGATCAGCAACAGTGTCAGCACATATTATTATATCTCGTGATGGTTGAGATATAAACTTGTGATCTACTCCTTGATCTAGAAAGGCAAGCAAATCGTTGAAGAAATTATTAATATTCAACAAACCTATAGGTTTGGTATGGAAGTCCCGCTCAGCCCATGACGTGATGTTGAATATCTCATTGAGTGTGCCATAGCCAACTGGAAGAACAATAAAGGCATCACTATTATTCACCACATACATCAAACTATCATGCACGGACTGTGCTTGAAGTACCAACCCAGTTGAACCCCCTATACTACTGGTTCTAACTGTGGGAAAGTGTAAGACACTTGTTACTCTTATTCTCCCATTTTGTGCAGCCTCTAAAAGATAACCCAAAAATCTATAATTACTCCCACCATACAATATATCGATTTTGTGTTTTCCTAATTCTTTTACGAATTGATATGCCATATCTATATGCTGGATATGACCTATCAATTTGGATCCACCTAAAATACATATAGTTTTAATTGGATGAGATATATATGAGCATTCTGAGAACTCCATCTTTCTACACTAGACTTTCAAAATACTTTTATGAGAGATACATTTTCTGATTTGTGGATCCCAAATTTAAAGAGCAAACTTCTTACTAAACGACAAATGACGTTACCGATCGACAGCTGAGAAATTTAAATATTGAAACCCCACAGATTGACCTATCAATTTGATAGGTCATATCCAGCATATAGATATGACGTTACCAATACATTTTCTTCTCCATTTTTTGATACAAACCCCACAGATTTACATCGTGTGTCACATGTCCACCGAGCACATTTATAGCATTCACCTAATCTTTTTGCTCTCCGTTTCTTTGCAAAACTACTTTTACCTGTACCTGGCATGTACTTAAATGAATTTGAAAATTCACCAGATAGTCGAACTTGTGCTTCGATCAACCATCGAATATCTTCTGGGATGCCATTTCTCATTAGCACCCTTAATCTTTCGAGTTGAGCTCGATAAATTCTTTTTATGATATTCACTAGAAGAGATGGATAATATTTACGAAGATTCGAAAGCATTGAATCCATTATGATATTCAGACCCTCAGTATGGGTGATTTTTGTGAATACAATGATAATCTATTTATAGATTGGAATTACGCGTATGAGATTTGACTCCGCGTCCTGAAGCATATGAACTACGGCTCTATATTTGAATAATGAACATAATATGACATGTGGGAGCGGCGACTCCATGTTGAAAATGATGTGCAATAATGACATTGACAAATGATGTGATATGCCGGTAAAATATCTATATGGTGATATAGACACATCATGTCTTCAAATATTTGTTCTCGATTAATATCACTACTAGCTAATATTGGGAATGAATCCCTAATAAATTTGGAATATATTAAGGGGGATTATGGGACCACTTCCTCTACATGTGAACTACTAGATATTATGGATCCACTAGATAGTCACATGTTTATATGACTCGTAATCAGAAATTTACGAGATGATTTGCTCA
The DNA here is from genome assembly GCA_033398695.1 of Orobanche coerulescens. Lineage (NCBI taxonomy): Eukaryota > Viridiplantae > Streptophyta > Magnoliopsida > Lamiales > Orobanchaceae > Orobanche > Orobanche coerulescens. Next base: position 9,678,399 of record CM065813.1, on the reverse strand, counting down.
CAATTTGAGCACATATTCCAAATCAGATAAAGCTAGTAATATATCCCAAATAAACTTGAATAGATCCCAGAAAGGATCAAGATATGCGCATACAAGTGGGATATCAATTGGCATACCATTCGAAGTCCTCCAGCCAATATCGAGAACATAATATACAAACTCCTATGACTGAAGATGAATACTGAGATATTGGCATACGAGTTTGGTGCTCAAGAAATCTCTTAGCATGAGGGGAGTATTGATAGTTGGAAATATGCGAAATGCATCACATTATATCCTCACAATTATATGAACTTGAAGTTCAAAGATGGATGACAGATTATTAATCTTTGGTACCAACTACAACTGCTTTGATAAATACATAATAATTCCCCGAATATGAATCAAAGCAAATGATAAAATGAGGCATATACTTTTGAGAAGTATATAGACATAATCCCAATGGGTGATCGATAATGAGATATCTCGGCAAGTTATATTGCCATGGGGAAATAAATATTGAAAAGTGTCGACACAATATAGCGCTATGAATAAAATGAGGATATCAATGATTGGAAAGAGGATATTGATAAATGATATGAGGATATCCATGACTGTGAAATATGGATATTAGAAATAAGGATATTAAAATCCATGATTTGTGAAAATGAGGATATTGAAATCCATCAAAAATTGAAATATATGCCCTTATAATAAAATGAAATATATGGGCTTACTGAAAATGACTCGTAAGGAGATTTTGAACATATTATCAGTGCGTGCAGTCACTCAAAACGTTGTGAACGAAAATTATATGTTGTACTCTTTTCGTTGACTGAGGTTTCATCCCACTGGGTTTTCCCAGCAAGGTTTTTAACGAGGCAGCCAAATCACAACAAATATGGAATCTCCAAAAGAAATTTGGAATATATTGCAAAGAATATGAGTTTGATATTACAAACTGCACTACAGATCATACTCATCCCTGGATGATCATTGAAATGCCTGGGGCATATTTGTATAAAATACGCGTTGCACTCCTTTTCCCTTGACTGAGGTTTTGTCCCATTGGGTTTTCCTAGCAAGGTTTTTAACGAGGCAACTGGAATGGCGTATTAATATGAATAATGTACTCTTTTTCCTTCATTAGGATTTTTCCCATTGGGTTTTTCCTAATAAGGTTTTAACGAGGTATATTCATGGCATAATGAGGAACACTACAAAGATCAAGATTATTCCTCAAAGCTTGAAAATAGAAGGAGTTGTTGTACTCTTTTTCCTTTGATCAAGTTTTTGCCACTGGGTTTTCTTGACAAGGTTTTAATGAGGCAACACATGGATACTCCAACGAATGATATACATGACAGATTCACTCAGTTTTTATCCCATGAGGTTTTACTGAGACGGCACAAGAATATTCATACAAGAACTATCGAGATAAGGGGGAGCAAATTTACGAGATCACCGATTGCTGAAGTTTTATCCCACGGAGATTTCCTACCAACATTATGATGCAACATGATATGATTGCCACAAGCTCAAATACAAACAGTTTGAAAGTTTTTCTCCCATTGGGTTTTTCTTCAAACTAGTTAAGCAGATATTTATGTAAATAGTCATTCAAGGGGGAGTGTTATATTATACCTTGAAAATGACATTTCAATTACCCCTTTGTTTTTATATAGTGTGAATGACTATTATGCACCTGATGTAATTATGTAATTACGATTGTGCCATCTGAAGTTTTCCTATAAATAGGACTTCAGTTATTAATGAAAAATATACCTGAGAATCATTCTCTATTCTCTCTCTAAATTCTCTCTCTATAATATTCCGATTTCACAACAAACGGGCTAATTTGTACCTTTTTCTGTTATTTTTTTATTTGCTTATGTTGAGGTTACACACTTGTACTCAACTACTCCCTATAAATCAGTCCCTGACTCGTTGGTACCGTCCATGGAGAGACCCCATGTAGTGCATTCTCTGCCGGATGTACTACACGTGGCGTGTATGGACGGTGCAGATCGATACACCATCTAGTGCATCAATTTGCACCGTCCATGCACGCCACGTGTAATGCATCCGGCAGGAGATGCACTACATGGGGTCTCTCCATGAATGGAACCCTGACTCGTTGGAACTCTCTCATGTAGATCGTGGGATGTGTATGTCGCTCAAATATTTCTATTTTTTTAACTATAACGCATAATGAATCGTCCTCACGTGATTGATTTATTATGGACCTCTTCACCTCAAAAAAGGTTTGAAATAGCTTCACATTAATTTGAAATTATAATACTCAACTTCACTCCTCACATATTATATATATATATATATACATATATATATATATAAACAATGAGAACAATTTTTTGAATAAGAAATATGAATAAATTTAAATCACTGATCTTTGTGTAATTTACGTTTCAGACTAATTTATGCATTAAATATATATATATTTCATGCATCAGAATGCCAATGCAATAAAATTATGCATTATATGCATTAAAATGTCGATATATTAAAACAATACATTCCATACATAAATTTTTGTAAGAATAAATCTTGGTCATCGATTTAATCAAAATTTATGGACCAAATTCATTCATATTTCTTAACTTAAACTCCATTTTCAGCAGAACCAACCATATACATATAATACATTGCTCCCCCACTTATTTGTTTAATACTCTTTATTACTACAACAGTTAGGGAAAAACAACACAACACAACAAAGGTTGATCATTTCCCCTTTATTCTTCAATGATAAACTGGCCAGAGGGATATCGATTTGTGTAATACCTAAAATAGTTTTCAAGGTAATTCAGTGTTGGCGGAAGATAGATCAAACTTTGGTGTTCGGTGGCGGCCTCTACAGATGTATGGGTATATACAACATTTCGCGTCGGAATCCTCAAGGCCAGTTGAGGCCGCCGTACCCCAATCATTCGCTTCTTCTTGAAGCTGGCGAGCCTCATTTAATGTACGATAAAAATCATCATCATAAATAAAAATACCAAAGTTGATCGAGAAGCCATTTTAAGTGTATAAGATTGAGACATCGAATAATATTATTAGGTAGTGATTGTTGTGGATTTTAGTAAAAGAAATTTGGTGAGTTTAAATAGATGACAGGTGGTAATTGCTTGACTAATTTGTGGGTTCATCGCTAAAAAACCAAACATATCCAGTATATCCCGCTCAGAGCAGGGTCTGGGTGTTGTTTGTAGATGCTGTAGAAAATGACAAATGATGCAAAACCGAGGCAAGAGTTGGACTCTCTCTCCGTAAGACGAAATTGCCCCGCACAGTACACACGGTTAAACGGCAAACGTCCCCAAGATACAACGGTTTTTCGACGAACTCGATACCCTGTACTAGGAATCGAATTCCGGGCGAACTACTGGATATTTGGGACTTGTAGTATGAACTTAGGCTAGTATGAGTGTATTATTAGCTCCTCGCTCCGAGGCGTTCGAGCGAAGTGCAAAGTGCGCCTACGAAGCGCCCGTTGCGACAAGTGCGATGTGCACGTGCTCGGACTCGGACTCGGAAGGTGCTTTGCACCTTCCTCGTAGGATTCGGATTTTAGCCTTAAAAATTAATTAAAGCCAACTAGGGTGCACCATAATGGAGCACACTTGATTGCTCCTTTATGATGGAAAGACCTTTGTTAATAGCTCAACTTTTCCTTACTTCTCCAATGTGGGATGAGATTCCACACCATATTCCCAACTATTAAATGGCCTAACTTTGTACATTAATTACTCATTCATTTCTTAATGAAATTGAACAGGTAAATACATTAAATTAATCTACACAAGATGTAGATCCCAAATATACCATTTAATGTCATTAATTACCATAATTAATTATGGTATTAATTAAGCTATTTTTTCAACAATCCCCCACATGAATGATGATTAATGCAAATGCAATATGCACTAAGTCCCGACGACCTATTATTGCTTCAGGATAGGTGGTAGTTAGCCTTGAACCTTCCTTAGTGTAATGCTATCGGATTTACTCGTTGCTCGGTGAACGTGATGTCTTGAACCGGTCAACTTTTATGTAAACCAAGACAATAACATACACACAATAATAGATCTAATATCTTTTGTTCTCACGTTGTGTCCATTTTGGCCTTGGACCATTTCTTGGATTCATAAGTGTTACTAATTTTATGAAGCGGCCTTACTTCTTCACTTATATAGGTGACCTCCTATGAAGAGTATCCTGCCATACTCCACCTATAAAAGGCTATAGGAATCATTAAAAGCTTTAAAAAGCTTACCCTTTACCACAAAGCTGAGGCTTGCACTTGAGCAATACGAGAATGGATTTTCAAGTGCTTTAACTTGAACTTTCACAACTTAGTTGTCTCATTGAACCAAGTTCTTGGGATCTCCAATCATCCTGGTTGAGTTACCATTATGAAAATTCTCAATGCGTGGATTTCAATCCCATTCCCCTTGCTGCATTATATAATTGATCACGGTTAATACCTTTCGTAAACGGATCCGCTATATTGTCTTTTGACTTTACATAGTCAATGCACATTATTCCTGTAGTGATCAATTGTCTAATGGTATTGTGTCTTCGACGAATATGTCGAGACTTACCATTATATATACTGTTCTTTGCCCTCCCTATGGCTGCCATGCTATCACAATGTATCATAACGGGAGGCAAAGGTTTTTCCCAGCAGGGAATATCTTTTAAGAAGTTTCTTAACCATTCAGCTTCTTCGCCGGCTTTGTCCATTATAGATCGGGCTATGCATGTTTGCTTAGAAGATTTCCATGATATTTCTCCTCCACCAATGGTAAATACATAACCGCTTGTGGATTTAGAGTCTTTAGTATCGGATATCCAGTTGGCGTCACAATATCCTTCCAAAACAGCTGGATATCTCGAATAGTGTATACCATGATTGACAGTGTGTTTTAAGTATCTCAACACTCTTGTCAATGCGGTCCAATGATCCTTTCCGGGATTACTCGTAAACCGAATCAGTTTACTAATAGAATATGCTATGTCTAGCCTTGTACAATTTGCTAAGTACATTAGACTTCCAATTATCCTAGCATATTCTGTTTGTGATATGGGTTCTCCTCGATTTTTGGCTAAGTGTAAACTTAAGTCAACAGGTGTCTTAGCCGGAGGTAGATCGTATGCCTTGAATTTCTTAAGTAGATTCTCAACATAGTGAGATTGTGATAAGACTATTCCATCGGGTGTTCTGGAGATCTTGATTCCTAGAATCACATCGGCTAATCCCATATCCTTCATGTCGAAGTTCTTCTTTAACATTTCCTTAGTGCCTATGATGATTTTATTGTTGCTACCCATAATTAGCATATCATCAACGTATAGACACACAATGACAAAATTGTCAGATGTACCTTTGATGTACACACATTTATCGCATTCATTGATCTTGAAACCATTTGACATCATTACTTGGTCAAATTTCTCATGCCATTGTTTGGGTGCTTGCTTAAGTCCGTATAAAGACTTAACAAGTTTACAAACTTTGTTTTCTTGGCCGGGAACCACGAATCCTTCAGGTTGTTCTATATAAATTTCATCTTCTAAATCTCCATTTAGAAAGGCCGTTTTTACATCCATTTGGTGTATCTCAAGATTGTACAATGCTGCTATTGCAAGTAGCATTCTAATGGATGTAATCCGAGTAACTGGTGAGTATGTATCAAAGTAATCATACCCTTCCTTTTGTTTGTATCCTTTGGCTACCAAACGTGCCTTGTATTTGTCAATAGATTTATCACCTTTGTATTTATTCTTGAGAATCCACTTGCAACCTAAAGGTTTATTTCTCGAAGGAAGATCAACAATGTGCCATGTGTGATTGTTCAAGATTGACTCGATTTCACTATTAATAGCTTCTTGCCATAGATCGGCATCGGAACCAGACAATGCTTCCTTGATTGTCTTTGGTTCGTCTTCTAAAGAATAGACTACAAAATCCGGACCAAAGGTTTTTGCAGTTTTTATTCTTTTTTCTCGCCTTGGTTCCGGTGTTGGTCCATTACTATTTGGCGAGATTTCATCATAAGTCCTCTTTTTCGGACTTATTTCATTCTTTTCTTTCTTAGGGAATATAGTTTCAAAAAATATGACATTTCTTGATTCTATAATCATTCCCTCATTTATATCGGGTACTTCCGATTTGTGTACCAGAAATCGTACGCACTACTATTATTTGCATATCCTATGAAAATGCAATCAACCGTTTTTGGTCCTATTTTTACTTGCTTGGGTTTCGGTACTTAAACTTTTGCTAAGCACCCCCACACTTTTAAGTATTTATAGGACGACTTCCTTCCTTTCCATAATTCATATGGAGTTTTGTCTTGCTTCTTTTTGGGTAATTTATTCAGAATTTTATTGGCCGAAAGAATAGCTTCTCCCCACATGTTAAGTGATAGGCCCGAGCTTATCAACATAGCATTCATCATTTCCTTCAATGTTCTATTCTTTCGTTCGGCAACACCATTCGATTGAGGTGCATAAGGTGCAGTCATTTGGTGAATAATGCCATTTTCAAGACAATATTCTTCAAAAGGTGCAACATATTCACCACCTCGATCACTTCGAATCATTTTGATTTTGGTGTTGAGTTGATTTTCAACTTCTGTTTTGTATGTTTTGAAAGCTTCGAATGCTTCGTCTTTACTTCTCAAAAGATACACATAACAAAATCTTGTGCAATCATTTATAAAAGTTATGAAATAATTCTTTCCACCTCTTGTTTGCACAAGTTTTAAATCGCACAGATCGGTGTGAATCAATTCAAGAGGTTTTGTCGATCTTTCCACTGAATGAAAAGGAGATTTTGCCATTTTTGCTTCAATACATATTTCACACCTTTTGTGTTGATCGAAAGTCATTTTTGGCAATAAATCTAAATGTACTAAACGACGTAGTATATTTAGATTTGCATGTCCTAATCTATCATGCCATAAATTAGGAGACTCAACCAAATAAACAACTTTATCGTTTATTTCATTTCCACCACGTACATTGATAGCATTCAGTTTGAAAAGGCCGTTATCTATATAGCCTTTTCCGATAAAGTGACCATTTTTAGTTATTACAACTTTATCCACTTCAAACACTAGCCTAAATCCGGCTTTGCTCAATGCTGAGCCAGACACAAGATTCTTACGGATGTCTGGAACATGTAGCACATTCTTGAGCGTCAATTTCAATCCCGATGTCATCTTGAGTATAACTTCTCCAGTTCCGACAACATTTGAGGCAGCGGAGTTTCCCATGTACAATTTTCTTTCTTCGGTGACGGGCTCGTATGAGGAGAACATGGTTTTATCGGCACAAATTTGTTTAGTAGCGCCGGTGTCCACCCACCATCCGACTGGGATTCCAACCATATTGATTTCATCTACAACTGCACACAGATCAAGACTGGACAAATCAACGGGAACATACTTATTCTCGAAAACATTTGCTTGATCTCTCTTCTTGTCCTTCTTTGGTTTGCGGCAATTTTTCGCCATATGCCCGAATTTACCGCAGTTGTAGCATTCTCCTTTGATCTTCTTTTGATTCTTCGAGTCTTGCTTCTTCCCGTTAAATTTCTGCTTTTTGTTGTTGCTTGACTCGATGAGATTTGCTTTTGCCTTCATAGATGACTTGTTCATCTTGACATCGGTCTCCCGATTGTCTTCTTCGATCCTCAGTCACACAATTAGATCTTCAAGGCCCATTTCCTTGCGTTTGTGCTTGAGGTAGTTTTTGAAGTCCTTCCACATCGGGGGCAACTTCTCGATTATGGCAGCAACTTGAAAGGATTCAGACAAGCTCATTCCTTCTGCCAAAATATAGTGCAGGATCAACTGTATTTCCTGCACTTGCTCAAGAACAGTTTTGGTATCCACCATTTTGAAGTCTAGAAATCGACCCACGATGAACTTCTTCAAACCGGCATCTTCTGTTTTATATTTTGTTTCCAATGAGTCCAACAACTCTTTGGACGTTTTGATTGTGGAATAAACACTGTAAAGTGTGTCATCCAGCCCATTCAAAATATAGTTCCGACATAAGAAGTCGCTATGATGCCATGCATCCAATGCCGTGCGTTTCTGGGTGTCAGTTTCATCATCCCCCACAACAGGAGGAGATTCGGAAAAGAAGCGACAGAGATTGAGAGTAGTAAGGTAGAACAGCATTTTTGATTGCCAACATTTGAAATCAGTACCTGAGAACTTCTCTGGTTTTTCGGCATGGGCAGGAGCATGAACATTGTTGCTTGACGTTGCCATCTTCTACAGAAAAAAATTTCGTCTTACGATTGTTGTTTGTAGATGCTGTAGAAAATGACAAATGATGCAAAACCGAGGCAAGAGTTGGACTCTCTCTCCGTAAGACGAAATTGCCCCACACAGTATACACGGTTGAACGGCAAACGTCCCCAAGATACAATGGTTTTTCGACGAACTCGATACCCTGTACTAGGAATCGAATTCCGGGCGAACTACTGGATATTTGGGACTTGTAGTATGAACTTAGGCTAGTATGAGTGTATTATTATCTTGATTATTATGTGTGCGTAATCATCATCCGCAGGGGCTTATTTATAGCCTGTAAAGCACCCTGTCCGAATCGGTGTGTCTTTCTGACTGGATAGACACCTTGTGGTCCGGTGGGAAGGGCTGCATTGGTTCAGAATAACTGAACCATTGTGCTGGTCCAGATTACATCGAATGGTCTGAACCATTGCACTGGTTCGGCCATTAACCGTCGCTTGTGTTCCACTCCCGCCATGTCACTGCCACGGGTCATCCTAGTCACCCTCCACGTCATCCGAGCCACTATCTTAGTTGTCAAAACGAAAGGCTCCTCGCTCCGAGGCGTTCGAGCGAAGTGCAAAGTGCGCCTACGAAGCGCCCGTTGCGACAAGTGCGACGTGCACGTGCTCGGACTCGGACTCGGACTCGGACTCGGAAGGTGCTTTGCACTTTTCTCGTAGGATTCGGATTTTAGCCTTAAAAATTAATTAAAGCCAACTAGGGTGCACCATAATGGAGCACACTTGATTTCTCCTTTTTGATGGAAAGTCCTTTATTAATAGCTCAACTTTTCCTTACTTCTCCAATGTAGGATGGGATTCCACACCACATTCCCAACTATTAAATGGCCTAACTTTGTGCATTAATTACTCATTCATTTCTTAATGAAATTGAACAAGTAAATACACTAAATTAATCTACACAAAATGTAGATTCCAAATATACCATTTAATGTCATTAATTACCATAATTAATTATGGTATTAATTAAGCTATTTTTCCAACACTGGGGAGGGTGAGATGTACGCAGACCATGTCCCTACTTTTTACGGTAGGAAGGCTGTTTCCGTGAAGACCCCCAACTTAGTGCACAGCATAATATAGAATGGTATATACAAAGAAGCATATGGTACGAAAAAGCTCACGACCATACCTGAGCCCATAGTTTAATTCACATGAGACTTACCTAAGGGGACTTTGGCAACTGCACTCTCGATGAACGCTGCTCTAACTGAAGAGAGGTTGACTCTGCGCACAACTCCCTGTAAAAAAAAACACGCAGAAAGCAATAGGATCAAATATACAGTAAAAGTAAAAAGTGTAATGCTCTAGGTCAAAGCTAACCGAGACAACCCAACCCTGACGCTCTCAACTACAGCACCGCTCCCTACAAAAGAATCCACAACTCTGATATGGCGCCTCCAAGAGCACCTACTATTAATTTAATTAATTAGCGTAGCTTCTAAGTATCTATAGACCAAACTTATTGATGATATATGTTAAAACTTCTTATAAAGACCATCATAGTATCCATAGACGGATCCAGCATCCAAAAACTACTAGTGCACCACCAAAAAAATAACGAACGATCGAAATCTTTTTTTCTAAAATTTTCACTTTTTTAATAAAAATTACCAAAACGACGTCGTTTTAACTGAAAAGGCGTCAAAACGACGTCGTTTTGTATTTTTTCTGGTGGTGCACGTGCACCACCATGCCTTCATATGCGCCCGCCTATGATAGTATCTATAGACCAAACTTATTGATGATATATGTGTGGCCCACGGGTCGGCCAACTTGGATCCTGACCCTATTCGTAAATATGAAATGTACGGATTCAGATCTTCACGGGTCGGTCATGGGTCCGGATCTGGATCCGACTGCTGGGTCCCTGGTCGATCTCTGAAAGTATTTTTTTTTAAAATGTCTTTTTAAAAGTTTATTTATTATCATTATACATGAAAATACAAACTAAAGAATAAAAGAATTTTTTTTTTAAACAATGGCTTGTATTTAATTTTAATTTTTCGTTTAAAATTAAATTGCATAAGTATTCTCGCGAGTAATCAAAGCCCCACGTAGTTCTCTTACTTACTTGATTTACTTTACTTACCTTTAGTCGAAGTCGATGTTGTCGTCGTCTTGTTCGTCGGTTTGACTCCTTTGACTAGACACTCCTTCAGTGATGCCTTCTTGATAGGCATCTTGGTCCACTAATAGGTCATTCTAGGTCTGGGATGTAATACCCGGTTGTAATTCAGTCATTATCATTCAGTAATTTCATTCGGTGATTGTCACTCAGTGGATTTTCACTCATTTATAATCATTCATCAATCATGTTCATTCACCCGTGTTCACCGTTCGGAAAAACTTCGAGTTGTGTATCGTTATTGTCCATTGTTTCAACTTTTCGCATATGAGTTCGACTTTGTTAGATCACCATTAATTTTTGGTAACTCCAAAAATTCTGAATCTTTGCAATATTATAGAGCATCGAGTTAGCTTTCCAATGGTTCAAACGGTGAGTCAATCGGAGTCCGGACGAGAGAGATATGGTCGTTTTAGCTCACCCGCTCATTATTCAGTTATTGGCCGATCACTGCCGACCGAACTCGGCCGTGTCGTCCGACGGCCGTCTTTGTACTCGTCCGGAAATGCGAAGTCTCTGCCACGGGACTCGACCGTGTCGTGCAGCACGGCCGAGTCGAACTCTTCCGGATAAGCGTAACCGATCGCATGACGCCCGGCCGTGTTCAGGACACGGTCGAGTCAATGCGCGCCCGCGCGTGCGAGTCACCGTCGGACAAGTCACTATCGGAAGGCCCCTTCGCACCGCGACCGTGTCAAGCGGACACGGTCGAGTCCTGCCGGCGATTCTGCGCGCCGGCGTGCGCCGTCGGCACAGGCCGTGTCAAACGAAGCGATCGGCCTATAATTTCGTTTTTGAGCATTTCACTCATTCCTTCCATTTCTTCCACCTTCATACGAGAGAGAGAGGCTTGAGGGAGATAATTCTCTTCACCTATCACTTGAGTGTAGTTTTTAATCATTTTCATTCGGTTGTGAAGCTTGGATCATCGATCTATCGCGTGTTCTTCGAATCATAGTGCTTTAATCTTCAAAGGTAATATTCTTCAACATCTTGGATTTCGATTTTGTATTGAGATATGTTGTTTTAGCCGTTAAAATCATGTTGTATGAAGTGATGTACGCATGGTTATGAATATGTATGATTATTCATTGGATTATTGAAGGATTATTCAAGAACACTTTGAATATTAAGTTGGATTTGGGGGTTTTCGATTAATTGTCGTTGTAATCACGATTTTGGATATTCATAACGGATTATTGATCGTATTGAAGATGTTTTGTTGGTTTGAAACACTTCTTGGGGATTTGATGTTGGTATTTTTGAAGTTTGGTTATGAACAATCGAAGTTGGCCACAAAGTGTTCGATATAATGCCCCAATGAACTTGGTTTAGTCGTTTTGACGCCTTGAGTTCGTTATAATCGTGTTTGATTAGTTTATTGAGCGGATTGTTGGTAATTGTGTTATTCAAGGTTGTTCGAGCGACCGACACTTCATTTAGGACGTTTGTTCGTGGAAGGACATTCTTCATCGGTATTGTGTAAGTTAATTCTTACTCGGTTAAAAGGATATTCATTCCTTTTGTTGTTGATCATTCATAATCATAACTCATTCATCATTGTATTAATCATATTGAGACTTGTAATTGTTGAACAATCACTTCATTAATGGGAACGGCGGTTCCAATTATTCCATTGAAACTATCAATCACTTCATTATTACTCTCATCTCGGTGAGTCATTCTTGACTTTGTCAGATTATTATTTATTCATTGATATTCATTACGGTCATTCTCGTTCATATGACCTTCTGGGTTCATATTGCGTGGCCGGGTGCGGATGTGTGGAATTTTTAGTCGGGCACGTGATGGCCATGTATTGGAGTGATACATTGGACTGTGCACACGGTAACAGATTACCTCCGTGAGACTAATTAGGTACAAGGACGGGTGTGTCCGGTCATTCGTCTTGTACACTTGCACAGAACACTACGGGAGTACTATGATACTCCTCTTCAGCGTAATTCATAATTAAGGATATTTCATAACTTCAGATATAATCATGATTGTGTATTTTCAACCCTTGAGGATTGTTGTTCTTTGTAACTGACCCCGTTTGGGGATTTTGTTTTTCAGGTCTTGGCAAGGCAAAATCACGGGGAGAACACGCTGACGTCGAGGAGTCCCAGTGATACTAGCAGGGGGCCCCGATCTTTCAGTTATTCATATTATTGTCATTTATCTTCCGCTGTAGATTTTCATTTGGATACTCCGTTTCATTCAGTGTTGTGTATTTTATCTTCATATAAAATACACTAGTATTCGGTATTGTCCTGGTGTGTTGTAATTAAACTCCTCATCGGAGTAATTACTGTTGTAATGTAGTTCGGTACTACATTTATCCTGTGTAATTCATTTATTTTCATTTGCCTGGTGGGTCCCAGTCGGGGATCCACGGCACTGTAATATCCGCCTAGTTTGCGGTGTTACAGAGTTGGTATCGGAGCGTGGTTTTGAATACTACCTTCCGAGTCATGTCTCATTTGAAATCATCGTCATCAGACTAGTATCATTGGACTTTCGCGTTACGTGTGACCTGTGCAAATGCCGAGCCAATCAGACCGAAAGAACTGTAAGATTTCTAACGCCATGGTATAATTTCTAGCAATAGTCATTCATTCATCATTCATCAATTAACAATCCTCAAACATCATCATTCATCGTGATTAGGACGATCACGTTAACTCATTAATCACTTAATTCATTTCATTACTCAGTTAATGATCAGGACGATCATGTTAACTCATTAATCGCTTAATTCATTTCATTACTCAGTTAATGATCAGGACGATCATGTTAATTCATTAATTACTCAATTCGTTTCATTACTCAGTTGTCAATCTGGATGATCATATTATTAATTTTGTTAAGTTATTCAAGATAATCATTTCAAGAATTTCATCAGATAATCATGTCACTTCAGTAATCATTCATATAATCACTAAGTTAGAGCATGTATACTCATTTTCATCATCTCATGACATAATCATAAGTGATAATCATGCGGGAAATATAATCATTATGCGACCTTCCTACTTCAGTATGGGGAGAGCTGTCAGAGGATGCACAGGGAGAGGCCGCGGTGCGGGCCGAAACCCGGAAATAATCACTGTCGGGAAATCGTGCCGGGACTCGGCTCGATCGAGAAGATGTTCGGGTTGATCCACTCACTTTTATGCGAGCCATGATGACCCATGTGCGGTTGATCAATCATCATTGCGCCACTGCCGGATTAATCGAGAGAACTCTCCGTATGAGCCGCCGCTAAGGAAAGTGCTGAACAACAACCTTCATCTCATCGCAAGAAATCAACGAAGCGTAATCAACCCAAGGCGGTGGTCAACCCGCAAGAAGCCTCGTGAGTCCTATCGTTTCGAGCGACCTCCTACGGTGCATAATCGTGCGGGATCTCGATCCGAGCGCGCTCGGCCATCACTGCTTCAATTGTGGAACGCCGGGTCATTTCAGACCGAGTGTCTCAAACCGTCTATCACGTGCTATAATTGTGGGAATTTCTGCATAAGGCCCGTTTTCGAAAGGACTCCAAGTCGGCTCCGGCATCTCGAGCCCAAGCAATTAGCGATTGAATCGATCGCTCTGTCAACGTCGTTTAAGAAAATGGAAGCAAATAAAGTTGGAGCTCATATTTATCAGACGGGAGCGTCCGGTTCGGGGGCCGGCAAGTCCCGGATTCATGTGATGAAGAGGATCGACGATCCGGTGGCCCGAATGATCTCAGGTATACTCGTAATTTTATTTCAACCTGTGTGTACCTTTTGATACTGGTACACCGCATTCATTCATTTTCGAATCATGTTTGAATAGACTTATTTTGGGATAGTCCTATTGCTTGTGGACCTCATACCATCGGTCTACCTGACGATGGAAGATTTTTTTTTCTTTCGGAAATCATACCGAATTAAGCTTAACGACCGCGATTGGTTGATGGATCTAATCGTGGTGAATTTATCTTAGGACGATGTGATTTTCGGTATTAGTTGGTTTGATCGTCTTGATACTATCCTCAGTGTTTGTTAGCGTTTGGTCGCTATCTTTCCGTCGTTGGTTGTTGAATGTGTGCTTCAGGGAAGTAATCCCCGTTGTTCCAGAAGAAGTATTATTATGATGAAAGCAGAGAAATTCCGCAATCAAACTATTCAATCATTCATTGTATCATTTTCATCGATTGGCCTTTCTAAGGCAATCGAGTTATTCAAACATTCATTGTATCATTTTCATCGATTGGCCTTTCTAAGGCAATCGAGTTGTTCAATCATTATTGGTATCACTTTTTATCGATTGACCATTCTAGGGCAATCGAAATGTTCAATCATTCGTGGTATCATTGTCATCGATTGACGATGTATTTCCGCATTTGAGTTATCTGGTTGCCTTCACATAGAGTAGGGGAATTCAGGAGTGAGTTGGAGCCGGTACGTCCCCTTTTATCGAAGGCACCGTATCGGATGGCCCCGACCAGAATGCAGGAGTTGAAGATTCAACTTGAGGAGTTGTTCGAGAAAGGTTATCTCCGACCGATTGCGTCCCCGTGAGGATCACCAGTGTGATCTGCCAAGGAGAAGGATGGCTCGTCTCGTGTGTGTATTAATTACCAGGAGTTGAACAGGGTGATGATCAAGATTAGTATCCCTTACCCCGTATTGATGATCTTTTAGATCAACTTCAGGGAGCTTCAGTATTTTCCAAGATCGACTTAAGATCTGGATATCACCAGTTGCGGATTCGAGAGTCGGATATCGCAAGGACAGCGTTTCGTACACGCTATGGTCATTATGAGTTCGTAGTTATGCCATTCGGGCTAACTAATGCACCTGCGGTATTCATGGAGTTAATGAATCGGGTTTTCATCGACTTTTTGGATCAGTTTGTTGTTGTCTCCATCGATGACATTTTGATTTATTCTCGTGATCGAGAGGAACACGAGGTACGTCTTCATCAGGTTCTCGACGTGTTAAGACGCGAGCAATTTTATGGAAAGTTTTCTTAATGTGAGTTCTGGATGTCCGAAGTGACTTTTCTCGGGCATGTAATTTCATCTGCCAGAGTTCGTGTCGACCCTCAGAAGACGGAGGCTATCCGAGATTGGCAACCTCCGAAAGATGTTAAGGAAATCCGAAGTTTCCTCGGATTAGCTGGTTAATTATCCGACCCACGACCTGGAGCTAGCAGCCATGGTTTTCGCGTTGGAAATTTGGCGTCGTTACCTTTATGGCGTCACCTGTCAGATCTTCACTGATCACAATAGTTGAAGTATATATTTACTCAGAAGGAGTTAAATATGCGACAAAGACGGTGGTTGGAACTACTCAAAGATTATGATATCGAGATCCTTTACCACCCGGGCAAGGCGAACAGTGTCGCCGACGCCTTGAGTCGTAAGACCGTTCAGGAGCAGATGCTTGCTCGTTTATCGCCCGTAGGAGATCCAACAGAATTCCTTAGACCCGAGATCGAGGTCCGGCTTCGAGTTCGGGGACACTTTGTATGTTAGAGATTTCATCATCTCTAGAGGATGCAATCGGGGAGAATCGGGGTTCGACCCGGATTGTTGCGCATTCGTGAGGATGTGGCACAGGGGAAAGCCCCTGGATTTGTGGTCCACAAGGATGGACTCTTGAGCTTTAAGAATCGGTTGTGCGTACCGGCGAATGATGAGTTGAAAAACTCGATCTTGAGAGAAGCTCATGCTACCCCTTATCCGATTCATCCGGGGTCTAGCAAGATGTACAAGGACTTGAAACAAAATTTCTGGTGGAGTAATATGAAGCGAGAAGTCGCGGAATTTGTTTCGAGATGTTTACCCTATCAGCAAGTCAAGATCGAACATCAGCGACCGGCGGGTATGCTGAAACCTCTCCCTATTCCAGAGTGGAAGTGGGAAGACATTTCTATGGATTTCATCACGAGTTTGCCGACGAGTCGTCGTGACATGAATACGATATGGGTGATTGTGTACCGCTTAACTAAATCAGCTCATTTCCTTGAGATCAAGGATACGTGGGGTCCCGAGAGACTGGCTCAGTTGTTCATCAAGGAGATAGTGAGACTGCACGGTACTCCTAAGAGTATCGTTTCCGATCGTGACGGACGATTTGTATCCCATTTTTGGAAATCAGTTCATCGTGCTATGGGAACTCAGCTCAATCTCAGTACCGCCTTTCATCCTCAGTCCGACGAACAATCAGAGAGGACTATTCAGACATTAGAGGACATGTTGAGGGCATGCGTCCTCGATTGGAAGGACGATTGGGAAGCCCAACTGCCATTGATCGAGTTCACGTATTATAATAGTTGGCATGCTTCCATTAAGATGGCACCTTACGAGGCCTTGTACGGTCGTCGTTTTCGATCTCCTTTGTGTTGGGATGACTTGTCAGAATCAATCGGCACCGAGCCCGATATGCTTATAGCCGCCCGGGAGAAGGTAGCTTTGATCAAGAGTCGTATGTTGACATTTCGAGTCGGCGAAATCATATGCGAGTAATCGTAAATCGACCATTAGCGTTCGAGACGGGTGACCATGTTTTGGTCAAGGTAATCCCGAGTCGTAATATCTTCCGTTTTGGGAAGAGGGAAAAGTTGAGTCCGAGATTCTTTGGACCGTTTGAGATTCTGGATCGAATAGGCGAGTTAGCTTATCGATTGGCTTTACCTCTGGCGTTGAGCCGAATTTGTAATGTGTTTCACATCTCTCAGCTACGGAAATATGTTGCCGACCCGAGTCACATACTTCAGTTCGACGAAATCGAGATCACACATGATCATTCGTATGAGGAGCGTCCTATACGAGTCTTAGAGCGGCGAATCAAACAGTTGAGAAATAAGTCGATTCCTTTGGTCAAGATTCAGTGGTCTAGACACGGAGTCGAAGAGGCTACTTGGGAAACCGAGGATAGTATGCGGGAGAGTTATCCCGAGTTGTTTGACCGTTAGTTTCGGGGACGAAACTCTTTTAAGGGGGGGTGTATGTAATACCCGGTTGTAATTCAGTCATTATCATTCAGTAATTTCATTCGGTGATTGTCACTCAGTGGATTTTCACTCATTTATAATCATTCATCAATCATGTTCATTCACCCGTGTTCACCGTTCGGAAAAACTTCGAGTTGTGTATCGTTATTGTCCATTGTTTCAACTTTCCGCATATGAGTTCGACTTTGTTAGATCACCATTAATTTTTGGTAACTCCAAAAATTCTGAATCTTTGCAATATTATAGAGCATCGAGTTAGATTTCCAATGGTTCAAGCGGTGAGTCAATCGAGTCGGACGAGAGAGATATGGTCGTTTTAGCTCACCCGCTCATTATTCGATTATTGGCGATCATGCCCGGCCGAACTTCGGCCGTGTCGTCCGACACGGCCGTCTTTGTACTCGTCGGAAATGCCAAGTCTCGCCACGAGGACTCGGCCGTGTAAATGCAGCACGGCCGAGTCGAACTCTTCGGATAATCGAGAACCGATTGCAGAGCCGGCCGTGTTCCAGGACACGGTCGAGTCAATGCCGGCGCCCGCGCCGTGCAGTCAGCTGTCGGACAAGTCACTATCGGAAGGCCTTCGCGCCGCGACCGTGTCAAGCGGACACGGTCGAGTCCTGCCGGCGATTCTGCGCGCCGGCCGTGCCGTCGGCACGGGCCGTGTCAAGCAGGCGATCGGCCCTATAATTTCGTTTTTTGAGCATTTCAGCTCATTCCTTCCATTTCTTCCACCTTCATACGAGAGAGAGAGGCTTGAGGGAGATAATTCTCTTCACCTATCACTTGAGTGTAGTTTTTAATCATTTTCATTCGGTTGTGAAGCTTGGATCATCGATCTATCGCGTGTTCTTCGAATCATAGTGCTTTAATCTTCAAAGGTAATATTCTTCAACATCTTGGATTTCGATTTTGTATTGAGATATGTTGTTTTAGCCGTTAAAATCATGTTGTATGAAGTGATGTACGCATGGTTATGAATATGTATGATTATTCATTGGATTATTGAAGGATTATTCAAGAACACTTTGAATATTAAGTTGGATTTGGGGGTTTTCGATTAATTGTCGTTGTAATCACGATTTTGGATATTCATAACGGATTATTGATCGTATTGAAGATGTTTTGTTGGTTTGAAACACTTCTTGGGGATTTGATGTTGGTATTTTTGAAGTTTGGTTATGAACAATCGAAGTTGGCCACAAAGTGTTCGATATAATGCCCCAATGAACTTGGTTTAGTCGTTTTGACGCCTTGAGTTCGTTATAATCGTGTTTGATTAGTTTATTGAGCGGATTGTTGGTAATTGTGTTATTCAAGGTTGTTCGAGCGACCGACACTTCATTTAGGACGTTTGTTCGTGGAAGGACATTCTTCATCGGTATTGTGTAAGTTAATTCTTACTCGGTTAAAAGGATATTCATTCCTTTTGTTGTTGATCATTCATAATCATAACTCATTCATCATTGTATTAATCATATTGAGACTTGTAATTGTTGAACAATCACTTCATTAACGGAGGCAGCGGTTCCAATTATTCCATTGAAACTATCAATCACTTCATTATTACTCTCATCTCGGTGAGTCATTCTTGACTTTGTCAGATTATTATTTATTCATTGATATTCATTACGGTCATTCTCGTTCATATGACCTTCTGGGTTCATATTGCGTGGCCGGGTGCGGATGTGTGGAATTTTTAGTCGGGCACGTGATGGCCATGTATTGGAGTGATACATTGGACTGTGCACACGGTAACAGATTACCTACGTGAGACTAATTAGGTACAAGGACGGGTGTGTCCGGTCATTCGTCTTGTACACTTGCACAGAACACTACGGGCGTACTATGATACTCCTCTTCAGCGTAATTCATAATTAAGGATATTTCATAACTTCAGATATAATCATGATTGTGTATTTTCAACCCTTGAGAATTGTTGTTCTTTGTAACTGACCCCGTTTGGGGATTTTGTTTTTCAGGTCTTGGCAAGGCAAAATCACGGGGAGAACACGCTGACGTCGAGGAGTCCCAGTGATACTAGCAGGGGGCCCCGATCTTTCAGTTATTCATATTATTGTCATTTATCTTCCGCTGCAGATTTTCATTTGGATACTCCGTTTCATTCAGTGTTGTGTATTTTATCTTCATATAAAATACACTAGTATTCGGTATTGTCCTGGTGTGTTGTAATTAAACTCCTCATCGGAGTAATTACTGTTGTAATGTAGTTCGGTACTACATTTATCCTGTGTAATTCATTTATTTTCATTTGCACAGTGGGTCCCGATCGGGGATCCACGGCTGTAATATCCGCCTAGTTTGCGGTGTTACAGAGTTGGTATCGGAGCGTGGTTTTGAATACTACCTTCCGAGTCATGTCTCATTTGAAATCATCGTCATCAGACTAGTATCATTGGACTTTCGCGTTACGTGTGACCTGTGCAAATGCCGAGCCAATCGCCAAGAAAGAACTGTAAGATTTCTAACGCCATGGTATAATTTCTAGCAATAGTCATTCATTCATCATTCATCAATTAACAATCCTCAAACATCATCATTCATCGTGATTAGGACGATCACGTTAACTCATTAATCACTTAATTCATTTCATTACTCAGTTAATGATCAGGACGATCATGTTAACTCATTAATCGCTTAATTCATTTCATTACTCAGTTAATGATCAGGACGATCATGTTAATTCATTAATTACTCAATTCGTTTCATTACTCAGTTGTCGATCTGGATGATCATATTATTAATTTTGTTAAGTTATTCAAGATAATCATTTCAAGAATTTCATCAGATAATCATGTCACTTCAGTAATCATTCATATAATCACTAAGTTAGAGCATGTATACTCATTTTCATCATCTCATGACATAATCATAAGTGATAATCATGCGGGAAATATAATCATTATGCGACCTTCCTACTTCAGTATGGGGAGAGCTGTCAGAGGATGCACAGGGAGAGGCCGCGGTGCGGGCCAAAACCCGGGAAATAATCACTCGCTGTCGGGAAATCGTGCCCAGGACTCGGCTCGATCAGAAGATGTTCGGGTTGATCCACTCACTTTTATTCAGGCCATGATGACCCATGTGCAGTTGATCAATCATCATTGCGCCACTCTGGCCGGATTAATCGAGAGAACTCTCCCGTATGAGCATTTGCTAAGGAAAGTCTTTGAACAACAACCTTCATCGTCGGCAAGAAATCAACGGCGTAATCAACCCGAAGGCGGTCGATCAACTGCAAGAAGCCTCGTGTGAGTCCTATCGTTTACGGCGACCTCTACGGTGCATAATCGTGCGGGATCTCGATCCGGCGGCGATTCGGCCATCACCTGTTTCAATTGTGGAACGCCGGGTCATTTCAGCACTGAGTGTCTGAAACCGTCTATCACGTGCTATAATTGTGGGAATTTCGGGCATAAGGCCCGTTTTTCCGAAAGGACTCCAAGTCGGCTCCGGCGGCATCTCAGGCCCCGAAGCAATTAGCGATTCAGAATCAGACTGCTCTGTCAACGTCGTTTAAGAAAATGGAAGCAAATAAAGTTGGAGCTCATATTTATCAGATGGGAGCGTCCGGTTTGGGGGCCGGCAAGTCCCGGATTCATGTGATGAAGAGGATCGACGATCCGGTGGCCCGAATGATCTCAGGTATACTCGTAATTTTATTTCAACCTGTGTGTACCTTTTGATACTGGTACACCGCATTCATTCATTTTCGAATCATGTTTGAATAGACTTATTTTGGGATAGTCCTATTGCTTGTGGACCTCATACCATCGGTCTACCTGACGATGGAAGATTTTTTTTTTCTTTCGGAAATCATACCGAATTAAGCTTAACGACCGCGATTGGTTGATGGATCTAATCGTGGTGAATTTATCTTAGGACGATGTGATTTTCGGTATTAGTTGGTTTGATCGTCTTGATACTATCCTCAGTGTTTGTTAGCGTTTGGTCGCTATCTTTCCGTCGTTGGTTGTTGAATGTGTGCTTCAGGGAAGTAATCCCCGTTGTTCCAGAAGAAGTATTATTATGACGAAAGCAGAGAAATTCCGCAATCAAACTATTCAATCATTCATTGTATCATTTTCATCGATTGGCCTTTCTAAGGCAATCGAGTTATTCAAACATTCATTGTATCATTTTCATCGATTGGCCTTTCTAAGGCAATCGAGTTGTTCAATCATTATTGGTATCACTTTTTATCGATTGACCATTCTAGGGCAATCGAAATGTTCAATCATTCGTGGTATCATTGTCATCGATTGACGATGTATTTCCAGACGAGTTATCTGGTTGCCTTCACATAGAGTAGGGGAATTCAGGAGTGAGTTGGAGCCGGTACGTCCCCTTTTATCGAAGGCACCGTATCGGATGGCCCCGACCAGAATGCAGGAGTTGAAGATTCAACTTGAGGAGTTGTTCGAGAAAGGTTATCTCCGACCGATTGCGTCCCCGTGAGGATCACCAGTGTGATCTGCCAAGGAGAAGGATGGCTCGTCTCGTGTGTGTATTAATTACCAGGAGTTGAACAGGGTGATGATCAAGATTAGTATCCCTTACCCCGTATTGATGATCTTTTAGATCAACTTCAGGGAGCTTCAGTATTTTCCAAGATCGACTTAAGATCTGGATATCACCAGTTGCGGATTCGAGAGTCGGATATCGCAAGGACAGCGTTTCGTACACGCTATGGTCATTATGAGTTCGTAGTTATGCCATTCGGGCTAACTAATGCACCTGCGGTATTCATGGAGTTAATGAATCGGGTTTTCATCGACTTTTGGATCGGTTTGTTGTTGTCTCCATCGATGACATTTTGATTTATTCGTGATCGAGAGGAACACGAGGTACGTCTTCATCGAGTTCTCGACGTGTTAAGGCGAGCAATTTTATGGAAAGTTTTCTTAATGTGAGTTACGGATGTCGAAGTGACTTTTCTCGGGCATGTAATTTCATCTGCGAGTTCGTGTCGACCCTCGGAAGACGGAGGCTATCCGAGATTGGCAACCTCCGAAAGATGTTAAGGAAATCCGAAGTTTCCTCGGATTAGTAGTTAATTATCCGACCCACGACCTGGAGCTAGCGGCCATGGTTTTCGCGTTGGAAATTTGGCGTCGTTACCTTTATGGCGTCACCTGTCGGATCTTCACCGATCACAATAGTTGAAGTATATATTTACTCGAAGGAGTTAAATATGCGACAAAGGCAGTGGTTGGAACTACTCAAAGATTATGATATCGAGATCCTTTACCACCGGGCAAGGCGAGCAGTGTCGCCGACGCCTTGAGTCGTAAGACCGTTCGGGAAGCGGATGCTTGCTCGTTTATCGATTCGAAGGAGCTCCAACAGAATTCCTTAGACCCGAGATCGAGTGCAGCCGGCGAGTTCGAGAGACGACTTTGTATGTTAGAGATTTCATCATCTCTAGAGGATGCAATCGGGGAGAATCGGGGTTCGGACCCGGCATTGTTGCGCATTCGTGAGGATGTGGCACGGGAAAGCCTGGTTGTGGTCCACAAGGATGGACTCTTGAGCTTTAAGAATCGGTTGTGCGTGCGTGAATGATGAGTTGAAAAACTCGATCTTGAGAGAAGCTCATGCTACCCCTTATCCGATTCATCCGGGTCTAGCAAGATGTACAAGGACTTGAAACAAAATTTACGGTGGAGTAATATGAAGCGAAGTCGCGGAATTTGTTTCGAGATGTTTAGCCTATCGGCAAGTCAAGATCGAACATCGGCGGCCGGCGGGTATCTTGAAACCTCTCCTATTCAGTGGAAGTGGGAAGACATTTCTATGGATTTCATCACGAGTTTGCCGGCAGTCGTCGTGACATGAATACGATCGGGTGATTGTGTACCGCTTAACTAAATCAGCTCATTTCCTTGAGATCAAGGATACGTGGGGTCTGAGAAGTGGCTCGATTGTTCATCAAGGAGATAGTGAGGCGCGGTACTCTAAGAGTATCGTTTCCGATCGTGACGGACGATTTGTATCCCATTTTTGGAAATCGATTCATCGTGCTATGGGAACTCGGCTCAATCTCGATCGCCTTTCATCCTCGGTCAAGCGAACAATCGAGAGAGGACTATTCGGACATTAGAGGACATGTTGAGGGCATGCGTCCTCGATTGGAAGGACGATTAGGAAGCCCAAGCGCCATTGATCGAGTTCACGTATTATAATAGTTGGCATGCTTCCATTAAGATGGCACCTTACGAGGCCTTGTGCGGTCATCGTTTCGATCTCCTTTGTGTTGGGATGACTTGTCGAATCAATCGGCACCGAGCCCGATATGCTTATAGCCGCCGGGAGAAGGTAGCTTTGATCAAGAGTCGTATGTTGGCATTTCAGTCGGCTGAAATCATATGCGTGTAATCGTAAATGCCGACCATTAGCGTTCGAGACGGGTGACCATGTTTTGGTCAAGGTAATCCCGAGTCGTAATATCTTCCGTTTTGGGAAGAGGGAAAAGTTAGTCGAGATTCTTTGGACCGTTTGAGATTCTGGATCGAATAGGCGAGTTAGCTTATCGATTGGCTTTACCTCGGCGTTGAGCCGAATTTGTAATGTGTTTCACGTCTCTCGGCTACGGAAATATGTTGCCGACCCAGTCACATACTTGATTCGGCGAAATCGAGATCACACATGATCATTCGTATGAGGAGCGTCTATCTGAGTCTTAGAGCGGCGAATCAAACGGTTGAGAAATAAGTCGATTCCTTTGGTCAAGATTCGATGGTCTAGACACGGAGTCGAAGAGGCTACTTGGGAAACCGAGGATAGTATGCGGGAGAGTTATCCCGAGTTGTTTGGCCGTTAGTTTCGGGACGAAACTCTTTTAAGAAGTGTATGTAATACCGGTTGTAATTGATCATTATCATTGTAATTTCATTCGGTGATTGTCACTCAGTGGATTTTCACTCATTTATAATCATTCATCAATCATGTTCATTCACCCGTGTTCACCGTTCGGAAAAACTTCGAGTTGTGTATCGTTATTGTCCATTGTTTCAACTTTCCGCATATGAGTTCGACTTTGTTAGATCACCATTAATTTTTGGTAACTCCAAAAATTCTGAATCTTTGCAATATTATAGAGCATCGAGTTAGATTTCCAATGGTTCAAACAGTGAGTCAATCGGAGTCCGGACGAGAGAGATATGGTCGTTTTAGCTCACCCGCTCATTATTGATTATTGGCGATCCTTTGCCGACCGAACTCGGCCGTGTCGTCCCGACCCGTCTTTGTACTCGTCCGAAATGCGAAGTCTCTGCCACGAGGACTCGGCCGTGTAAATGCAGAGCGGCGAGTCGAACTCTTCCGGATAAGCGAGCCGGCGCCCGACGCCTTGGCCGTGTTCGAGACACGGTCGAGTCAATCTGGCGCCCGCGCCGTACCCGATCCTTTGTCGGACAAGTCACTATCGGAAGGCCCCTTGGCGCGCGGCCGTGTCAGCGGACACGGTCGAGTCCTCACTGCCGGCGATTCGCGCGCGGCCGTGCCGTCGGCACGGCCGTGTCAAACGAGCGATCGGCCCCTATAATTTCGTTTTTTGAGCATTTCAGCTCATTCCTTCCATTTCTTCCACCTTCATACGAGAGAGAGAGGCTTGAGGGAGAGAATTCTCTTCACCTATCACTTGAGTGTAGTTTTTAATCATTTTCATTCGGTTGTGAAGCTTGGATCATCGATCTATCGCGTGTTCTTCGAATCATAGTGCTTGAATCTTCAAAGGTAATATTCTTCAACATCTTGGATTTCGATTTTGTATTGAGATATGTTGTTTTAGCCGTTAAAATCATGTTGTATGAAGTGATGTACGCATGGTTATGAATATGTATGATTATTCATTGGATTATTGATAGATTATTCAAGAACACTTTGAATATTAAGTTGGATTTGGGGGTTTTCGATTAATTGTCGTTGTAATCACGATTTTGGATATTCATAACGGATTATTGATCGTATTGAAGATGTTTTGTTGGTTTGAAACACTTCTTGGGGATTTGATGTTGGTATTTTTGAAGTTTGGTTATGAACAATCGAAGTTGGCCACAAAGTGTTTGATATAATGCCCCAATGAACTTGGTTTAGTCGTTTTGACGCCTTGGGTTCGTTATAATCGTGTTTGATTCGTTTATTGAGCGGATTGTTGGTAATTGTGTTATTCAAGGTTGTTCGAGCGACCGAAACTTCATTTAGGACGTTTGTTCGTGGAAGGACATTCTTCATCGGTATTGTGTAAGTTAATTCTTACTCGGTTAAAAGGATATTCATTCCTTTTGTTGTTGATCATTCATAATCATAACTCATTCATCATTGTATTAATCATATTGAGACTTGTAATTGTTGAACAATCACTTCATTAACGGGAACGGCGGTTCCAATTATTCCATTGAAACTATCAATCACTTCATTATTACTCTCATCTCGGTGAGTCATTCTTGACTTTGTCAGATTATTATTTATTCATTGATATTCATTACGGTCATTCTCGTTCATATGACCTTCTGGGTTCATATTGCGTGGTCGGGTGCGGATGTGTGGAATTTTTAATCGGGCACGTGATGGCCATGTATTGGGAGTGATACATTGGACTGTGCACACGGTAACAGATTACCTCCGTGAGACAAATTAGGTACAAGGACGGGTGTGTCCGGTCATTCGTCTTGTACACTTGCACAGAACACTACGGGCATACTATGATACTCCTCTTCAGCGTAATTCATAATTAAGGATATTTCATAACTTCAGATATAATCATGATTGTGTATTTTCAACCCTTGAGGATTGTTGTTCTTTGTAACTGACCCCGTTTGGGGATTTTGTTTTTCAGGTCTTGGCAAGGCAAAAGCACGGGGAGAACACGCTGACGTCGAGGAGTCCCAGTGATACTAGTAGTAGGGGCCCCGATCTTTCAGTTATTCATATTATTGTCATTTATCTTCCGCTGCAGATTTTTATTTGGATACTCCGTTTCATTCAGTGTTGTGTATTTTATCTTCATATAAAATACACTAGTATTCGGTATTGTCCTGGTGTGTTGTAATTAAACTCCTCATCGGAGTAATTATTGTTGTAATGTAGTTCGGTACTATATTTATCCTGTGTAATTCATTTATTTTCATTTGCCTGGTGGGTCCCAGTCGGGGATCCACGGCACTGTAATATCCGCCTAGTTTGGGGTGTTACATGGGATAGTTTGGTTTTTTGGAAAAAAAAGTCTAGAACCGGAATTCGAAATTTATTATGTAATTCGGGTTTGGTCTCTTGACCTTTTTCTTCAGGAACCGAAGTAATTTTCTCAAGGAACCGAAATACCTGAACCGAAATTTACATTTAAATTTTCACAGAAAAAACCGAAAAGAACCAAATTTCACTCATCAAGAAAATATCATAAATACGATTAAAGTACTTTAACCATTTTGAACAAATATTATAAATAGCATTCTCCAATACTTAGTTTTCTTGCTCCCTCTTCCTTTCACGGTTTCTTGCTCGGACGACAATTCTTCAACCTAAGGGGTAGTTTTTCGGGTTGGCTTGCCGCAGGACGCTTCAACTTTGATGTTTTCGTCGGAGTTGGTGCGCCATGAAGAATGCGCTCAAACGTTGCATATGTTTGTGTTAACATAGCTTCATCGATTTCGTGATCGGTGACGGGTTACACGGGTCTGGGTCGGCGGGTTGACCCGGCGGGTCCGGGTCCTGTGGGCACCTCTAGCGGCAATTCTGCTGGAAAAACTGATCGATCCGTCGGCCTGTTGGAGGTCTCTCGGAGAACTCCGTTAGGAAATAATTTTTTTTGAAGATTATTTATCCCATTAATTTAATATTATAAGGATAATTTTGAAAGTTTATTGTTCACTTCTCGACGTGGAGGAGAGGGTGAGATGGGTGAAATTGTCTTTTCAAATACGAAAGATGACCAAAAATATTATTGTCCTTTATATTACAAATAGAGATAACCCGTGCCATAATAGCACGGTGGAGGTGTCATGATTGAATTAAAATAATTAAATTTTCAGATTGACTTGCTGAAAAAAATATGTTGGTTTTTGAAAATCTATCGGCGACGGATGGACCTGCCATTAGAAAAAAGGGAAAAAATTGACGGACAGCCGGAAAGAATACCGACAGGCCGAAAAAATAAATAGTCGCGTGGGCTTGTCATTAAATTTATTTTTTTAAGATCACTTGTCCATTATAATTTAATAATATTCTAAGTTTAGTTTTTAAAATTTATTATGGTTGAACAGTTGATAGTATTATTATTATTAAATTTAATATAATGGGGAGGGGAGGGGTACATTGGTCTTTTTAAGTGCGGAGAAATAAAGAAATTAATTGGTCGCCGGAAGTCTACCGACAGCGGCCCCACCGAAAGCAGGCCTACGGGATTGTCATTAAAAAGGAAAAAAACGACCGACCGTCGGAGGTCTGCCGACCGCGGCCCTGCTGAGAAAACTGTCTGGCGGGCCTGAAATTAAAAAAAAAACTATTTCCGGAGGTCTGCCGGCGACGGTCGGTGGCTCCGCCGACTAGTTGGCCGGAGGTATTTGTCAGGATTTTTTTGTAAGGTCAGTTGTCTTTTAATGTAATATTTTAAGGGTATTTTTTGAAATTTTATTATTATTGGACATTTGATATTATTATTACTAAATTTAACACAAAGGGGATGAGAGAGGTATATTGGTCTTCCCAGGTATGGACTATGATAAAAATACTATTATCCTTTATATTATATTAGAGATAATCTGTGCCATAATATTATTGTGGTGGTGCCATAATTTGATTAAAATAATTAAATTACAAGATTATTTTGCTAGGAAAAAAAAATATGTTGGTTCCTGCTAGAAAAAAAGGGAAAAAAAATAAATTGAAGGACCGCCGAAAAGCATGCTGAGGAGAAAGAAATGACCGATCGACGACGGGCCTGGCGTTTAGAAAAAAAATTGGGTGGCCACCAGAGGTGGCCTGCCAGAAAGCAGGTTGGCGGGACTGATGTGAAAAAATAATGGCCGACTGTCGGAGGTCTACCGGCTGCAGCCCGCCGAAAAAATTGATCGGACAGAGGTCCATCGGAGATCCCCGTTAGAAAATAATTTTTTTTGAAGATTAGTGGTCTCTTTAATTTAATTTAAAATTCTAAGGGTACTTGTTGAAATTTATTGTGCCTGCGCAACAAGCGCAACACACCCTAATATGTTCGGTAGTACACGCTATTGGGCCTGAGAGGTCGAGGTACAGGCCACTGGAAGACCCTTCGCGTACACTACGTGAGTTGAGTTGCGTACGCTAAGGCGTGCTAGCGCATGCAACCTTGAAGATTAGCGCATGCTAATTTCAAGCAGTATATAATCGCGGACAACAATCATTTTCTATGTTTTTCCTCATTTTCTTCCTCTTTGGTGACGGGCTAAACACCTTGGGCGATTTGGAGTTCGATTTGCGTGTTTCTTCATCATGTAACATCATCTTTGGTTTCATAGTAGATCAAACATCGTTTGATCTTCCTTTCATTACGAATCAAGGTAAGATTTCCTAGAATCCTATTTTAAAAATTTTTTCGGGGGAGTTCCGTAGATTCAACCCTTTAAGTCCAATTTATTCAGAGAAACCTTATTTATGATATATTTACCCGTGTAAAAGTTTTCTCCTATGAATTGATGATTGTTTTTTTGCATTGCTCGGATTTGAGGGGAATTGGACCTCTTTGTGATCGAGTTTGAATTAGTCGAGTCGTAGGCGGGTTTTTGGCCGTTTTCCCCTTGACTTTACCCGTGTACATGTTTGTTATCCTCTGCCCAGTTTGTTTAGGATTAGAGGTGGCATTCGGGCCGGGACCGGGCCGAGCTGCTAAAGCCCGCTCCATTTAAGGGTCGGGCCGTGCCGGTCCTTCTTTTTTGGCGGGCCGGGTCGGGCCGGTCTTTTTTTACAAACATAAGGCCCGGCCCACAGCCCATTGTGTTCAACTGTTCATGGACCTGGCCGGGCTGTTCACGAGCAGGGCCGGGCCGGGCCGGGCCGGGCCGAGCCGGGTTGAACAATTTTTTTCTTCATTGTAAGACGGAAATTTTATTACAAAGACCAACAAAATGAACTTGAAATTTATTATAAAGAAAGAACAACTCTCTCTCTTTCCCCCCTCTCTTTGTCTCTCTCTCTCTCTCATTTTACTCCTCTTCAAGTTAATTGCGAAGTGCTCCTATAGTGCATCGGACTATTGTCGGGTGTGAAATGTTAGTGGACATAGAATGCTGAAATGTACTCTCACTACTGCATGCCTCTTGGACATAATAAGACGTGATTTACTAAATGAAAACTGAATTTTGTACCTTTTTGAGGCTATAAATTGATAGGAAAGAAATAAAAAACTCTATTGGGCTTTCTCAGTTCACGGTCTTTAGACGGGCTAAACGGATCAGGCCCTCCCGGTTCACGGGCTAATACGGACTCGGGCCGATCCGTGCCGGGCCAGCGGTTTTAGGCGGGCTCGGGCCGGTCCGGTCCGGGCCTCTAAAACAAAGGCCCCTAAGGCCCACATAACCTAAATGTACACGGGCCGATCCGGGCCAAATAGTAAAGGAGTCGGTCCGGGCCAGTTTTTAAGCGTGCCGGGCTGTGCCGGACTGTTCTGCGACCGGCCCAGCCCAGATACCACCTCTATTTAGGATCGAAAACTCACTCTCGAATCCATTTAACTTTACTCAACAGCCGTTCTTCAATATATGTCTCAAAGGTAAATATTTTACCTTTGTTTTAACGTGTATGTGTGGGTAAATTTAAGATAAAACTTTTTTTTTTTATTGGACTAACCATTTGAAGAATGGATATATCACTATTGCCAAGGAAAATCGTGTGTGGATATCATATGGTGTCCAAGACTATTATGCTTAAATCATCCTTAAATATCCCTAAACCTTAAAAAAAAAACTGAAAATGCTAAAAGTTAAATACTAAAAATTAAAAATGAACCCTAAATTTAAAAATAACATAAAAATACTGATAAATTGATCCTAAAAAACTAAAAATAGCCCACAAAATATGAAAATCAGTTTCCAAATTCAATATTTATATTAAAATTAGTTTCCAATATTTGGTTAACCGGAACTCTTGAGCTAGCTTTGTATTTAAGGTGCACTTAATTTTTTCATCATATTACATAAATATTCTTCAAAAGAAGCAAGTATTTATGAAATAATTTAAGATTGAACAAATAATTAAAATAGATTATATAAAATCAGGAAATTTTTATGGTTTAATCTGTATATGATTTTACCAACTTATCGGATACGAGAGTAAAATAACTCAACTCCTTGGGCCAATTCAACTACTGCCAAATTAAAATTACGGAAAAGATAATACTCCATATAACGGGCGAGAAAAGGATGTTTTCTGAAAAATTCTGGTGGTGCACCTGCACCGGTAAGATGTGTGTACATCCACCTAGGTCGGGTTGATTTACCTCGGGCTGAAAAACCCATCAAGGAAGAGCAAGATGAAGTTAGGAATTTGGAATTAGACGAGTTAGTCAAGATGTTCCAGCACGAGCTGCAGAATAATCTTATGCCAAGGTCCATAACCGCTATGGCGGCTAATATGCCCCCAACGGTCAGCTGGCTTACCTACCGGTTTGCAGAGGTGGGTGCTGATTATATATGTTCTTATCAGCTATAATAAGCAATGTAAGAATGCAGAGTGACGTAGATCAATGGCATACGAATTATATTCCATGCGAATTTTCACGTGTTCATGTGTGTGTATTATTTTCTTATGAATGAATGTTCATGTGTGTTTGTGTGTGTGTTTATATATATATATTGATAAAGTCCTTTGCTCCGTGATTATGGGGATAAAATGATATGTTGTTTGATTCTAGTGGTGGTTGTTCCGAATACGTTCTAAGTTGAGCTCGGGGATGGGCTAATTTGTTCCTTTTAGCTTTCCTTTTTTCTTTTTTTTTCTTTTTTTTATATCGAGATTGCATGCTTATGCTTAACTACTCCCCGTAAATCAGTTCGTTTCCTGAAATTGTTTCATGCAGATCGCGGGATGTGTACCTGACTGAAGATGTGAAATTGTAATAATGGAATTGCAGTTAAAAAAGATCTCTAGCTTCACATATCACAAATATTATATATATATATAAGTACATATTTATACATTATTCCCTTCACTTATTATTACAGCCACTATGAAAAAACAAAACAACGCAAGAAAGGTTGATCATTTTCCCTTTATTCCTCATAGCATCACTAAACAGTTTTGTGTAAGGGAGAGTTGATTTGTGTAATACTTAAGATATTATTCAAGGTAATTCGGTGGCGGTGGAAGATAGGCTAGCCGACGGGGATCGCCTACAGAAGGCGGCATATCTACAACGGCCGCGTCGGGCGGAATCCTCCAAGCCAGATGAAGCTGACGCCGCCGCCGCAGCACCCAACGCATCGGTGTCTTGAAGCTGGCGAGCCTCAATTTTGATTTCAGTGAAATGTACGGTAAAAATCATCATCATGAATAGAAATATCAAAGGGGATCGAGAGGCCATTTTCAGATTGAGATCTCAAATTATGTTACTAGATAATAATGAGTGTTGTGAATTTTAGTCAAAGAAACTGAATGAGTTTAAATAGATGATCAAGTGATTAATTAGTTTGTTGGTTAGTAATTTAATTAATTAGCTTAGCTCCTAAGTATCTGTAAACCAAACTTATGGATAATATATGTGGTGCCGTAAAACTTTTAATATAAAGACTGCAACATCTAATACTTACTAATTGCTCAATTATTAAGTAAAAAATATAATTGAAAAATAGCAATAAAAATTATTTTGTAAATTGTATCTTACCATATGTAGAAATTATGTGGGATGAGAAAGTATTTATTACTACACCCGTTTTACTTGAACAGTTCATCTGGTAAATTATAGTTTTTTTATTTTTAGTCATTAAATAAATGTATAATTCTATTTAAATCATATAGTTTCTCACTAATTTTTTAATTTTTTAATAAGCTACTATTCTTATTCAAAAAAATATCCATATTGGAAATTGAATATTCTTTTGAGACAAATTCATATATTTTAAGAGGACTCTTCAAGTGAGATGGGAAATTAATATTTAGTTTGTAATATATTTTTTAATTCTTCTTCTTTTTTGGTTATCATTATTATTTTTTTATAATATTCTTTATGTGTATGTATCTTGTTTATATATTATATGTCTTGTCTATGTTGATAAATAAATTTCTAATCAATTAGCTTTACCAAACACCAATTGAATTATCTATCAACTATTCCATTTGTTCCTAAATATAGCTATTAATTTTATTCTGTGAAAATCAATTTTGACATTTGATTATTCTTAAAAGATATTAAAAAAATATAGACTAAGCCGAATTTAAGGTCCCCAAAATCTATCAACTACCCCAATTAAAATAGTCAAGGAGGCCCTAAGCCTAAATCTAGACTAAGCCCAATAGTCAATAGAAGAGAATTACTTCTTATTTTTTACATCTCATATCCGTATTTAGTAGATATATATGATCCAAAGAGTTCTCAACTAAAAGAAAGGGGTATATACCAGCACCAAAATTCGAAATTTTGCCGACGACAAAAAGATATCGCCTAAAGTTAGAAGTCATCGGCTAAAGCCCCAAGTCGTCCACTAAAGTCATGGGCCTAATATGCATCAACAAAAGTTTAACTGACGGCTTTACTGTACAATCATCGACTAAAATTGGATTTTAACAGACCAAATTGGCGGTGGTCGGCTAAACTTTAGCCGACGAATACCATTCATGGTTAGCTAAAGTCTACACTGTAGCCCGCAATATAAAAGTGGTCGTCTAAATTTAGCCGAGGACAAGCATGTGGTGGGTTGAAGTCCCTTATTTTATCTAAAGTTCTCTTTTATAGTAAAAAGTAAATTTCAGATTTTTGTATTGCCAAAATTTGTTCCTCACAACATATCTCCAATACCAACCTCAACCAAACACCAATATACTTTTACAAAATGTATACCATCGACACGGACTGGGCCAAAATGTACCAGCAACACGACTGTGTCGCATGTCGACTACCATCGACACGAACTGGGCCAAAATGTACAAAACAACTTGTACATCCCACCCGACCGTGTCGGATGTTTACCTGCGACACGGTCGTGTCGCCTGTTATGCTCAAATTTTTCATGCAAGAATCCAACCCTAATTGAATTAAGACTTATTTGTAACACCCCAAACTAGGCGGATATTACAGTGCCGTGAATCCCCGACTGGGACCCACCAGGCAAATGAAAATGATGAATTAAATAATATAATTGTAGTACCGAACCACATTATATTACCAAACACTCCGATGAGGAGTTTAAGTACAACACACCAGGACAATACCGAATACTAGTGTATTTTATATGAAGATAAAATACACCACCCTGAATAAATAAACATTACAAACGGAATTTGCAGCGGAAAATACAAATGACGAAATAAGCGAAATGATCGAAAATGATGAACAAAGCGGAATGGTAGGGCCCCCTACTAGTATCACTTGGGACTCGTCGCGTCAACATGCTCTTCCGTGCCTTTGCCTTGCGTGACACGAAAACAAAATCCCAACGAAATCGATTACGAACAACAATCCTCAAGGGTTGAAAATACCTGAAACATGATTTAGCGAAGTTATGAAATATCCTTAGTTATGAATTACGGCCGAAGAGGAGCATCATAATGCGCCCGTAGTGTTACGTGCAAGTGTACAAGACGGATGACCGGACACACCGTCCTTGTACCTAATTAGTCTCACGGAGGTAATCGTTACGTGTGCGATCGATGTATCACTCCCAATACATGGCCATCACGTGCCCGACTAAAATTCCACACATCCGCACTCCGTACGCAATATGAACCCGAAGGACATATGAACAAGAATGACCAAAATGAATATCAATGAATAATTATAATCCGTAAATGTATAGTATGACTCAACGTTTCGATAGTGATAATGAAGTGATTGATAGTTTTCAATGAAATGATTGTAACAGCCGTTCCTCGCTAATGAAATGATTATCAGACAATTACAAGTCTCAAAATGATTAAAACAATGATGAATGAGTAATGATTATGAATGATAAACAACTAAATGAATGAATATCCTTTTAGCAGAGTAAGAATCAACTTACCCAATACCGATGAAGAATGTCCGTCCACGAACAACGTCTAAGTGAAATACGGTCGCTCGTACTACCTTGTATAACAATAATTAGCAACATCCGTTCAATACACTCATCAATCAACAAAACACGACTAACCGAAGGTCGAAACAACGATAATCGAACTCATTGGGGCATTCTACGAATATGTAACCAACCACACGACTTGAAAATATCCGATCCGAATATCGAAACCAACACTAAAATGAGTATTTCGAACTAACAAAACACTTCAAGGATATCAATAATCCATTAGGAATCCATAATTCATGATTATAACGACATCAATCGGAAAATCCCCGATTAACCGAAGTCAACCCCAAGGGTTCTTGAAAACAATTCGAAAATAACCATTAAATCCGTAGGAATATATTTATCAGTAGATAATCCATAACTTAACATATCCCAATGATAATCCAAGCTTACGAAGAAATCGGAAGGAAAACCCGAAAATCCGAAATTCTAGATCCAAGAGATTAATACCTTTGATTCGATGTGATGAAGATGATGAAATGATGATCAATCGAAAGATGAGCTTGAAGATGATGATTGATGATTACACCTCGAAGAACCCTCTCCGAATCGCTCGAAATCGCCCAAAAATACCGAAGGAGTGAAATGAGATGAAAAATGACGAACTCGACTAAAGCTGTCGATTTATACTCGGTCAGGTTAGCGTCGCTAGCCCTTGTGCATAGCGTGCGCTAACGTGTAATTTGGGTAGTCGGTACCTTTGTCAGAACACGGTAGCGCGCGCTACGTACCTATATGTAGCGTGCGCTACGGCCATACTACTAGCGTGCGCTAAGATCCATTATTAGCGTGCGCTAACGAAATATTGATGCCCGATCGGAGTCGAGAAAAGCATGCGCCCTCGATCGGCCTCGATGGCGTGCGCTACAACCATAGTTTAGCGTGCGCTAATATATCGGTTGCGTCGCTAACGGCCAACACATAGCGTGCGCTATGAAATAATCGGTGCGATCCGGTAGCCCTTTGGACTCAACCCAATCTGTCCCTAGCGCGCGCTACTCCACACATATAGCGTGCGCTACTACAACCCGTTAGCGCGCGCTACCACTCGTAGCGTGCGCTACAAATAATCTCACTGCCCGTCGGTACCTTACGGATCGGCAACAGACAACCTTAGCGTGCGCTAAAGGCGAGTGGTAGCGTGCGCTACCTATACCCAATTAGCGTACGCTAAAAGGATTATGTAGCGTGCGCTACTCCTCACGCCTGACTATAGCGAAATGACAATGATGATAAGCGCGTACGAAACTCCAATCCGATTAGTGATGAATGACGATTGATATACGATACAATTACTCGAATGATGAATACCATGGTGAATCGAGTGACAATTGATTAATAATGAGTGAAAATTCTTGAGTATCAATTCTTGAATGATAAATCTTGAATGATAATTACTGAATTACAACCGGGTATTACATACACCCCCCCTTAAAAGAGTTTCGTCCTCGAAACTAAGGGTAAACAACTCGGGACATGAACTATCCATCACGATCTGCAAACAATAATGCCCAAATAGTTCTCGGGACCAAATCAATCGCACGCCCAAGTCCCCAAGTCTTGACGTCTCGGATCACAATGAACGATTTCCCAAAAATATCACGAAGTCTCGGTATGACACCAAAAGGAATGCATCAAACGATCTCAAAATCTCAAGATTCTCAAATACGATCATTATAAGATAGATCAACAATAAATGATCCACAACCATGACACATTAATACGGATTGAGTTATATAGTCATCTGAAAGACAAGGCTATATATCAAATGTACCCAACATCGATATCCTCCATACCATCGATCTCCTCGATCCCAACGATTCGATGAAGACCCAAACCTGAACTCACCGCTTAATATGACCCCGAAAGGTTACCAAAACGAGAGTGACTAAGATGAATGATAAATGATTATATATCCGACAAGGATCAAGAATAACTCGCCGAGGTGAACTAATAACGAAATGAGTGATAACTCAAATGAAATTATTGGAACCATTGTTCCCCGTGAGGTGAATGATTGGTTGATAAATATAAGTCTTAACGTGATTGATATATGATGAATGACCTATGCGAACAATTGAGCAGCGATGAAATGAATGATTATCCTATTAGAGCAAGAATTAACTTGCTCAACACGGTGATGAATGTCGATGTATCGCTGTTTAAGCAAACAACGGTCGAACTCGTTATGCGAGATGAAGATGCTCTCCCGGCATGAATACGACTAGAAGCGATCTCTTGGGCGTGAGTCCGATGTCCTCGGAACTCCTTCCATACCGAGGCGGGAAAGTCACGTGATAATTACGGATCTCGTATGAAGATTGCACTATGATTACGAGATGAAATGATAACAATGAGCATACATGCTCTAACAAAATGGATGCATTAATAATGCAATAAAGCGATAAATCGACATGGCCGTAATATGAGAAGATCGCTGAAAAGTCAAGTGAGGTGACAAGCCTATCGATGAAATTCTGAAATGATTACCTTGAACAAGTTCACAAGATTGAAAAATTTGATTCACAAGATCAACAATCAACCGTGAGATGGTGGATGGTTAATAAATTAATCGAACAATGAGATTGACTCGTGATGAATGAATTAATTGAACAATGAGATTAATCGAGTGATGAATGAATTGGTGAACAATGAGATTGGTGAGTGATGAATGAATTGATGAACAATGAGATTGGTGAGTGATGAATGAATTGGTGAACAATGAGATTAGTGAGTGATGAATGAATTGGTGAACAATGAGATTGATGAGTGATGAATGAATTGGTGAACAATGAGATTGACTGAGTGATGAATGAATTGACTGAACAATGAGATTGACTGAGTGATGAATGAATTGACTGAACAATGAGATTGACTGAGTGATGAATGAATTAATTGAACAATGAGATTAACTGAGTGATGAATGAATTGACTGAACAATGAGATTGAGTGAGTGATGAATGAATTGACTGAACAATTTTTAGAAAATCCTTCCACAAACCGCCGATAATAGCCGGCTAATCCGAGAAAGCTTCGGATTTGCTTAACATTCTTCGGAGGTGACCAATCTTGGATAGCCTTCGTCTTCTGAGGATCAACACGCACTCCATCGGTAAATTACAGTCCGAGAAAAGTCACTTCGGACATCGGCCTCACCTTTGGTAATCTTCCCATACAGTTGCTCTCGTCTTAACACGTCGAAAGATGAAAATGAACCTCGTGTTCCTCCCGGTCACGAGAATAATCAAAATGTCATCGATGAAGACAACAACAAAAGCCGATCCAAAAGTCGATGAAAACCTGATTCATTAACTCCATGAATACCGCAGTGCAATAATCAACCCAACCGGCATAACCGCAAACTCATAGCGACCATAGCGTGTTCGGCCGTCCTCGTGATATCCGACTCTCGAATCCATGGCGATGATATCCAGATCTTAAGTCGATCTTGGAAAATCTGAAGCTCCTAAAGTTGATCAAAAGATTGTCGATACGGGATAGAGGATACTAATCTTGATCCTCACCTGTTCAACTCGATAATAATACACACGAGCGAACCATACCTCTCCTTGACAGATAACACCGGTGCTCCCCACGGGAACACACTCGGTCGGAGATAACCTTTCTCGAACTAATCCTCAAGTTGAATCTTCAACTCCGCATTTAGTCGGGGCCATCCGATACGGTGTCTTCGATAATGGGGCGTCTGGCTCGACTCACTCTGAATTCCACTACTCTATGAGAAAGCAACCGGATAACTCGTGCGGAATACATCGTCAAGCGATGACAATGATACCACGAATGATTGAACATTTGATTGCGAGAATGGTCAATCGATAAAAAGTGATACAATGAATGATTGAATAGCTCGATTGCCTTAGGAAGGTCAATCGATGAAAACGATACAATGAATGATGAAATAGCTCGATTGCCTTAGAAAGGCGATCGATGAAAATGATACAATGAATGATTAAATAGCTCGATTGCCTTAGAAAGGCCAATCGATGAAAATGATACAATGAATGATTGAATAACTCGATTGCCTTAGAAAGGCCAATCGATGAAAATGATCTGATGAATGGTGAACAACTTGCTTGCGGAATTTCTCTGCTTCCATCATAATAGTAATCCTTCCGGGACAACGGGGATTACCTCCTGAAGTACACATTCGGCGACCAACAGCGAAAATGATAGTGACCATGCGCTTACGAACATTGAGAAGCGGCATCATGACAATCCATCTAATTAACACTCAATATTACATCGTCCTTAGATAAATTCACCACGATTAGGTCCACGACCAATTGCGGTCATTAAGCTTACCTTGGTATGATTTAGAAAATCTTCTATCGTCAGGTACAGATGGTATGAGGTCCACAAGCAATAGGACTATCCAAATTAAGTTTATTCAATCATGACTTGAAAATGAATGAATGCGGTGCACCGATATCAAAGGTACACGGGTTGAAATAAAATTACGAGTATACGAGATCGTTCGGGCCCGGATCGTCGATCCTCTTCATCACATGAATCAGGACTGCCGGCCCCGACCGGACGCTCCGTCGATAAATACGAGCTCCCACTCTATTTGCTTCCATTGTCTTAAGCAGCGTTGACAAAAGCGATCCCGATTAAACTGGTTGCTTGGGCTGAGATGCCACGGAGCCGACTTGGAGTTCTTTCGGCAAAAGCGGGCCTTATGCCCAAAATTCCCACAATTATGACATGTGATAGACGGCGTCGTACACCTAATCTTGAAATGGCCGGCGCCCCACGGTTGAAACAGATGATGGCCAGGCCATTTGCTCGGGGCGAGATCCCGCGGGATTAGGTGCCATAGGAGGGCCTTCGAAGCGGTAGGACCCGCACGAGGTTTCTTGGAGGTTGACCAACCGCCTTCGGACCGATTACGCCCGTTGATTTCTTGCTTTGAAAGATGAAGGTTGTTGTTCGCACTTTCCTTAGTAGCCATCTCATACGGGAGAGTTCTCTCGATTAATCCGGTCAGTGGCGCAATGATGATTGAGCAAGCGCACATGGGTCATCATGGCTGCATAAAAGTGAGTGGATCAACCCGAACATCTTCCGGTCGAGCCGAGTCCTGGCACGATTTCCCGGCCAGTGATTATTTCTCGGGTTTCGGTCCGCACTGCTCTCTCCCCGTGCATCCACGATAGCTCTCTCCATCTTGAAGTAGGAAGGTCGCATAATGATTATATTTCCCGCATGATTAGCACGTTATGATTATGTCATGAGATGATGAAAATGAGTATACATGCTCTAACTTAGTGATTATATGAATGATTTCTGAAGTTACATGATTATCGATGAAATTCTTGAAATGATTATCTTGAATAACTTAACAAGATTGATAATATGATCATCCAGTTGACAATCGAGTAATGAAATGAATTGAGTAATTAACGAGTTAACATGATCGTCGATTATTAAGCGAGTAATGAAATGAATTGAGTGATTGATGAGTTAATATGATCGTGCGATCATAATGAATGATGATATTTGAGGATTGTCAAATGATGAATGATGAATGAATGACTATTGCGAAATTATACCATGGCGTTAGAAGTCTTACGATTCTTTGGTGCGATTGGCTCGGCATCTGCACAGTCACACGTGGCGAAAGTCAATGATACTAGTCCGATGATGATTTCAAATGAGACATGACTTGGAGGGTAGTATTCAAAACCACGCTCCGATACCAACTCTGTAACACCCCAAACTAGGCGGATATTACGGTCCGTGAATCCCATTGGGACCCACCGAGCAAATGAAAATGATGAATTAAATAATATAATTGTAGTACGAACCACATTATATTACCAAACACTCCGATGAGGAGTTTAAGTACAACACACCGGGACAATACGAATACTAGTGTATTTTATATGAAGATAAAATACACCACCTGAATAAATAAACATTACAAGCGGAATTTGCGGCGGAAAATACAAATGACGAAATAATGAAATGATGAAAATGATGAACAAACGGAATGATAGGGCCCCCTACTAGTATCACTGACTCGCCGTCAACATGCTCTTCCGTGCCTTTGCCTTGCCGTGACACGAAAACAAAATCCCCAACGAAATCGATTACAGAACAACAATCCTCAAGGGTTGAAAATACACAAACATGATTTAAGCAAGTTATGAAATATCCTTAGTTATGAATTACGCCAAGAGGAGCATCATAGTACGCCCATAGTGTTACGTGCAAGTGTACAAGATGGATGACCGGACACACCCGTCCTTGTACCTAATTAGTCTCACGGAGGTAATCGTTACCGTGTGCACGATCGATGTATCACTCCCGATACATGGCCATCACGTGCCCGACTAAAAATTCCACACATCCGCACCCGGCCACGCAATATGAACCCGAGAAGGTCATATGAACAAGAATGACCATAATGAATATCAATGAATAATAATAATCCGACAAAGTCAAGAATGACTCACCGATACGAAAGTGATAATGAAGTGATTGATAGTTTTCAATGAAATGATTGGAACCGCCGTTCCTCGCTAATGAAATGATTATCCGACAATTACAAGTCTCAAAATGATTAATACAATGATGAATGAGTTATGATTATGAATGATCAACAACAAAAGGAATGAATATCCTTTTAGCAGAGTAAGAATCAACTTACCCAATACCGATGAAGAATGTCCGTCCACGAACAACGTCTAAGTGAAATACGGTCGCTCGAACAACCTTGAATAACAATAATTACCAACAACCGTTCAATACACGCATCAAACAACAAAACACGACTAACCCAAAGGTCGAAACAACGATAATCGAACTCATTGGGGCATTCTAACGAATATGTAACCAACCACACGACTTCGAAAATATCGATCCGAATATGTCGAAACCAACACTAAAATGAGTATTTCGAACTAACAAAACACTTCAAGGATATCAATAATCCATTAGGAATCCATAATTCATGATTATAACGACATCAATCGGAAAATCCCCAATTAACCGAAGTCAACCCCAAGGGTTCTTGAAAACAATTCGAAAATAACCATTAAATCCGTAGGAATATATTTATCAAGTAGATAATCCATAACTTAACATATCCCAATGATAATCCAAGCTTACGAAGAAATCGGAAGGAAAACCCAAAATCCAAATTCTAGATCCAAGAGATTAATACCTTTGATTCGATGTGATGAAGATGATGAAATGATGATCAATCCGAAAGATGAGCTTGAAGATGATGATTGATGATTACACCTCGAAGAACCCTCTCCGAATCGCTCGAAATCGCCCAAAAATACCGAAGGAGTGAAATGAGATGAAAAATGACGAACTCTGACTAAACTGTCCAATTTATACTCAGTCCAGGTTAGCGTGCGCTAGCCCTTGTGCATAGCGTGCGCTAACGTGTAATTTGGGTAGTCCAGTACCCACTGTCCGAACACGGTAGCGCGCGCTACGTACCTATTTGTAGCGTGCGCTACGACCATACTACTAGCGTGCGCTAAGATCCATTATTAGCGTGCGCTAACGAAATATTGATGCCCGATCGAGTCGTAAAGCGTGCGCCCTCGATCGGCCTCGATAGCGTGCGCTACAACCATAGTTTAGCGTGCGCTAATATATCGGTTGCGTACGCTAACGGCAACACATAGCGTGCGCTATGAAATAATCGGTGCGATCCGGTAGCCACCGGACTCAACCTGATCTGTCCCTAGCGCGCTACTCCACACATATAGCGTGCGCTACTACAACCCGTTAGCGCGCGCTACTTACCACTCGTAGCGTGCGCTACAAATAATCTCACTGCAGGTACCTTACGGGTGCGGCAGACAACCTTAGCGTGCGCTAAAGCCGAGTGGTAGCGTCGCTACCTATACCCAATTAGCGTCGCTAAAAGGATTATGTAGCGTGCGCTACTCCTCACGCCTACTTCAACGAAATGACAATGATGATAAACGCGGCACGAAACTCCAATCCGATTAGTGATGAATGACGATTGATATACGATACAATTACTCTGAATGATGAATACCATGACTGAATCTGAGTGACAATTGATTAATAATGAGTGAAAATTACTGAGTATCAATTACTGAATGATAAATACTGAATGATAATTACTGAATTACAACCGGGTATTACATTATTTACCTATAATATAGACCCCTAACTTCAAAATTGATGATCTTTTATCATTGTAAGACTCAAGAAGAAACAAGAAGAAGCAGAAAATGATCAAACTTCAAGATCCAAGATCCGTAGTTTGTCCAATTTTCTTCTTTTACTTTTAATTGAAGGCACATGTTCAATTTTTCTTATTGTAATTTTGTAGCCATGTTTCTTGGCTAAATACCTTTAGATTCTAATGTGTGTAAGTACTTCGATTTTGTTCATGGATTACAATTAATTTATCTCCTTTTCTTTGCTTGTCTTGGATTTGTTGTTTTAATCATGTATTAATCGTATATGAATAGAAGGTCAATATTTATGCACCCCTTGATTAACTTGAGATCCAAAACAAGATAGTCGATCATAGATGAGATAAATCCAAGACACAAATAAAAACTAGCTTCAAAAGAGTAGAAGAAGTTTGTGAGGAAACATAATCCTAGGTTATTATTGGAATTGATTTTCAATACTTAAAAGATCAAAGTTGGGATTAATCATGTTTTAATTTGTTCCAAAAGAAAAGTTTTTTGTGATTTTCTTACAAGTATTGAATGAAAGCATGTTCTAAAATCTCTCTCTCATATTTGAGTCTCTCCTACATACCCGTTATTGTTATGAATTGTGGACTTTAGCACAATTAATTGTCAAAGAAGAAAAATGTTGCCCACAACTTTTGACAAACCAAGAGGGATTGATTCAAACTTTGAAGGTGGACAAATTGAAATTGTAGTGTACCATTGTTGACAATTGATGTACACATTTGTTGAAATGGTAGTATAACTTTGCCTATAAATAGCTTGCTCCAAGATGTAATGTTACACCATTGAGAAAGAAAGAAATATACTACTACTACAAAACATATTCTACATATTATCAATCTCCATATTTTATATATTGTTATTTATTTTGTGTATCTTATAAAATATAAATTATAAAGTATTTCACAACACGTTATCAGCACGAGTTATTGCTCGGAAAAGGTTAGTATTATTCGAGTTTGAATATATATTTATACTAACTCATTTTTATCCTTGTAGAGAAAATGGCCGGAATTGAAAACAAAAAATTCTAGATCCTCGATGTCACTAGAAATAACTATCTATCATGGTGCCTTGATGTTAAATTGCACCTCCAAGGTATGGGATTGTCTACTACCTTGGAATATGTGGAACTTGCTAATGCCGATATTAAAAATAAGGCAAATGCAATGATATTCATGCGCCATCATTTATCCGAGGATCTGAAGAATGAATATATACAAATTGAAAGGCCTTCTGAGCTCTGGAAGAAGCTCAAAGACAGATTTGATCACACCAGAACTGTAATATTGCCACAGGCTCAATATGAATGGCAACTACTAAGATTGCAAGATTTTAAATCTGTTGCTGATTATAATTCAGCCTTATTCAAAATTGAGTCTCGATGGCCTTGTGCGGTACACGACTATCTCGAGACCGATAAGGCTGGAAAAACATTCACCACGATGCACTCCTCAAATATGGTGCTTCAACAACAATACAGGCAACGACAATTTCAAACATATTCTGAGCTAATTTCAGTTCTTCTCACGGCTGAGAAGACAAATGAGTTATTATTAAAAAATCATGAACTACGACCCTCTGGGTCCCGTGTCGAACCTGAAGCACATACCAGCTCTGGTAGAGCTGCCGGCCGGTTCAAGAGCCGTGAAAATAGAGCCGGGCGTGGAACCCGAAAAAGTGGTAGACGTGGTGGCTACCGTCAAAATAATTACAGAAATGACCGCGGCGGACGTAACTATAATAATCGTGATAATTATCATTATTCCCGTCAAAATAAATATTCCGACAGACCAAGGCAGTCAATTCACGGGCATCGTGATAAAGGAAAAATGTCTATGGAAAATTCTG
The DNA here is from genome assembly GCA_033398695.1 of Orobanche coerulescens. Classification (NCBI taxonomy): domain Eukaryota; kingdom Viridiplantae; phylum Streptophyta; class Magnoliopsida; order Lamiales; family Orobanchaceae; genus Orobanche; species Orobanche coerulescens. The sequence goes on along the minus strand of CM065813.1, from coordinate 9,633,600 downwards.
GTGATGATCCATGTCGTAGATGTGGTATAACTGGACATTGGGCTAAATATTGTCGTACTTCCCAACACCGTGTGGATTCATACCAGGCATCGCTAAAAAATAAAGGCAAAGATGCCCAGGCTCATACCACCGAAACATTCGAGCCATCCAAAGTTATTGAGGCCAACACATCTGGGAACATATTTGATGAAAATCGACCGGGTCGAAATCACTTGAGCTAGCGAGATTTCCTTGAAGATCTGGTTCGATGGGACATGACGATGAATGGCTTAAATAAAATATTTATGCAATTATATGTCGTATATTTACTTTATGGCTTGTAATACCCCAGTTATTTTTGTGTGTATTTCTTTATGTATAATATAAACATCAATAAAATCATCTATATTTTTATATTAAAATTCTCCCACTTCCAACGGCTATAAACGGCTAGTAATAGTGATTTTTGATTCTATAAATATGTACACATTTTATTCAACAACTCACTCATATTCTCTACCCTCTTATAGAAATTCTTAAGTATCTTCATCCGACTTTCTTCGAAAATGATTAACGGATCTCTCGTCTTTATTTTCACAATGATCAGCATGCTCATAATACTGATGTTTAGCAAAGACTTCCCTCCGGAATTATTCTGGATGGGTATTTTATTTATCATTTATATTGTTGGCCTTGTATCGGCACTAATGATACATACAAAAATGCAATTACATGCATCAGCACTCATCAGATTACGCCCCACTGCTTATCATATGCACTCCCCAATGCAATTAACTCTAGGCTTTGAGCCGAATATTTTGCACTTACGCACATTCGGATGTGCTGTTCATGTGCCAATTCCACCTCCTCAAATGACAAAAATGGGTCCTCAACGCCGGCTTGGCATATACGTTGGATTTGATTCCCCATCAATAATTCGGTATTTAGAACCAACAACGGGTGATTTATTTACCGCTCGGTTTGCCGATTGTCATTTTGATGAGACGGTGTTTCCATCAATTGGCAGGGATAAGACTGTTCTTAACAAAGATGAACAAAAACCAGTTGAGGATATCTCCTGGAATGTACAAAGCTTATCCCACCTAGATCCACGTACTACAGAATGTGAAAATGAGGTGAAGAGAATCATCCATTTACAAAATATTGCTAATAGACTTCCTGATGCATTTAACGATGCAAGTAAAGTGACAAAGTCTTATATTCCAGTTGCAAATGCTCCAGCTTGGATCGTTGTTCCTCATCAAAATACGAAAATGGATGATGATGCCCCACGACAAAAGCGTGGTAGACCTGTTGGTTCGAAGGACACTGTTCCTCGAAAAAGAAAAGGGAGAAGTAATGGGATCACAAACCAAGATCATCCTAGTGAGCATGCTGCAGATGAATCTGTAGAGCATAATACTGCAAATAATGAAGGGATCATGGCTTCTGAAAACACCGAGAATGCCATAAATCATTACAATGAGATATGGGATCGGAAAAACATGATAATCGATAATTTATTTGCTTTCTCGGTTGCACAAGAAATTATGAATGATGATTATGATAATGAACCACATTCAATAATTGAACGCCGTCAAAGGTCAGATTGGCCTAAATGGGAGGAAGCAATCTGATCAATTAGCTTCCTAGAAAAAGCGAATGGTATTTGGGCAAATTACTCGAACACCAAATAATATAAAACCAATTGGTTACAGATGGGTGTTCGTTCGAAAAAGAAATGAGAAAAATGAGATTGCGAGATATAAAGCCCGACTCGTAGCCCAAGGATTCTCCCAACGGCCTGGGATTGACTATGACGAAACGTATTCACCAGTGATGGATATAATCACTTTCCGTTTTCATATTAGTATGGCTGTCCATGAGTGTTTGAACTTGCGACTAATGGATGTAGTCACAGCATATCTATATGGTTCATTAGATTCTGATATCTATATGAAAATTCCTGATGGATATAAAATGCCAAAATCTGCTACTCCTCGTGAGCTATACTCTATCACAGAAATCACTGTATGGATTGAAGCAATCCGGCCGCATGTGGTATCACAGATTGAATGAATACCTTTCTAAGGAAGGTTATAAAAATGATCTTAAATGCCCATGTGTTTTTAATAAAAGATCCAATACTGGATTTGCTATAATTGCAGTCTATGTGGATGACATAAATTTAATCGGAACTCCTAAAGAGTTATCCGTCTTTCTTGAATATTTGAAGAAAGAATTTGAGGTTAAAGACCTTGGAATAACAAAACTCTGTCTTGGTCTTGAGCTCGAGCATAAAGATAATGGAATACTTGTCCACCAATCTGCGTATACCGAGAGATTGCTCAAACGATTTAATATGGACAAGGCTCATCCTCTGAGTACTCCTATGGTCGTATGGAATTTAGATCCTAAGAAAGATCCTTTCCGACCTAAGGAACCAAATGAGGAAATTTTGGGTCCTGAAGTGCCTTATCTCAATGCTATTGGAGCACTGATGTATTTAGCACAATGCACCAGACCCGATATTTCTTTTGCAGTAAATTTATTGCAAGATACAGTTCTGAACCAACTCGAAGGCATTGGAATGGTATCAAACATATTTTTCGTTATCTCAATGGTACCATTGACCTGGGTTTATCCTATTCAAAGGAGGCTACTAACTCTGGTTTAGTTGGTTATGCTGATGCGGGATACAAATCCGATCCACATAAGGCTCGCTCACAGACCGGTTATTTATTCTGCTATAATGGTACGGCTATATCATGGAGATCGACCAAACAAACATTAGTAGCTACATCTTCCAATCATTCTGAGATAATTGCTCTCTATGAAGCTGGCAGAGAAAGTGTTTGGCTAAGATCAGTTATAGCTCATATACAAAATGAATGTCGATTGAAGCTTGTGACAGACACTCCCACAATCATTTATGAAGACAATGCAGCATGCATAGCACAAGTCAAGGGTGGATATATAAAAGGTGATCGGACCAAGCATATTTCACCGAAGTTTTTCTACACACATGAACTACAGAAGAACGGAGAAATAAATGTTCAACAAATTCGCTCCTGTCATAATCTCGCTGATTTATTTACAAAATCATTGTCGATATCAACATTCGAGAAGATGGTATACGATATAGGCATGAGAAGAGCTAATCTTACCAAGATTGATAAATCAGTTTGACGGCATATATTCTTTATTTCAGGGGGAGCGAATCAATATGTGCGCTGTACTCTTTTTCCCTTATGACTGGTTTTTATCCCATTGGGTTTTTCCAGCTTAAGGTTTTTAACGAGGCAGCTTATGCACAAGGGTTGGATTTAAGTTGTGTACTCTTTTTTCCTTCTGACCGCTTTTATTCCCATTGGGTTTTTCGGCTTAAGGTTTTTAACGAGGCACACTTATCCAACTCACATTGCTACGTCCAAGGGGGAGTGTTATGAATTGTGGACTTTAGCACAATTAATTGTCAAAGAAGAAAAATGTTGCCCACAACTTTTGACAAACCAAGAGGGATTGATTCAAACTTTGAAGGTGGACAAATTGAAATTGTAGTGTACCATTGTTGACAATTGATGTACACATTTGTTGAAATGGTAGTATAACTTTGCCTATAAATAGCTTGCTCCAGATGTAATGTTACACCATTGAGAAAGAAAGAAATATACTACTACTACAAAACATATTCTACATATTATCAATCTCCATATTTTATATATTGTTATTTATTTTGTGTATTTTATAAAATATAAATTATAAAGTATTTCACAACAGTTATTGCTTTATTTAAGGTTTATTACTTGATTTACTTTTGCCTTTATTAGTATAGTTCAAACCCAATCTCATATCATCATAGTTTAAATAAAGTTCAAAATATCAAGACCATAATAGTCACAAACCATCGAAATGTTAATCCTCAAGAAATATGACCTTGGATAACTACGATACTATAGCTACATTGTGCACTTGCGGTTAGCAAAAAATATTTGGCGAACAAGTTTTTTACGTCGTTGTTGGGGATTAATTAGTGGATGATCATTGGGATATTATGGTAGATATTTAGGTTTTGGTTAAGTATTTACTTTATTCTTCGTGTACAGTTTTATTTTGTTATTCTTAATTTTTTATTTTGACGAGTGAGTCAATAATAGGAATAGCAGAGCAGATCCAACAACCTCAACAGCGGTTAGCAGATCCAACAACTTCAACAGCAGTCAGTCTTATTACAACTTCAAGATCAAATAGCTAACCTTACTACGAAGTTAGGTGCCTATGAAATATCCAAGACTCCATATAAGGTTTCTATTTATGGTTATTATCAAGGGTACTCCAATACCCATACTTTTTATTTTATTTATTTTATAATTATATGTCGTGTTTTATCGGTTATTATTTATTTATTATTTGAACGTCTAAGTGAAATTAATTATTATTGTGTGATATATGCTTTTTCGGTGTGCTAATTATTAATGTAATTTTTAATTATTATTGGCATGTGGAGAGTTGTGTTTGATTTTTATTTCCAATCTTCGACTCGTGAGAATTCATGTGAAGATTTTAATGTGCCAATAAGGACATGTTTATCCAACACGGTAGGAGTTGGACTATCTAATCAGTTAGAGAGATCGCCAATTTAATTTGGGGAATTAAGTAGTGGGCTTAAGTTGTCTAGAAGTGTATTGGACCTTATAAGCTCATTTGTCTTTTTTAATTAAGTGGATTGAGAGGAGGGTTTTTCCATTAGGTCATCTTCCTCATGAGAACGACTAGAACATGAGCACACACACATACACTTTCATACGCTGCACCACAGCGGGCGACAGAGAAGCAGCCCCGGCTCTAATAATTTGAGGCCCTATGCCAAATTCTGGAAACGGGCTCCGAGTAATATTATTAAAAAAATGATGAAGTACATGGCAAGAAAATTAAATTATATATTGAATATCGATAGTATTTTTCAAATAGAACATTACAATCAACTTTTAAAAAATCATTTAAAAATTGCAACTCTTTTAGCGTTCTTCAAAGCAAAATTATCGATCAACTCTTCATAATCAAGAGCTCCTCTCTGCGAATGAACCTACTTTTTAATTCTTTATTTTTTCTCACGTTTTTCACAACCTGAATCACATTTTCTAATTTTGGGCAGCATAACGATTATTTAAAAAACATGTTAAATAACAAAGGGAAAAAAAATTATACTTGGGCTTTGATTCTGGGCCTGGGCCCCAGAAGAGTTGAGGCCCTATGCAGCTGAACATACCGCATAGGCCCAGAACCGGGGCTGCAGAGAAGGAGGAGGAAAACCGATGGTGGTGAGACCGGAGACAGAGACAGAGACGGAAGACTGGAAATCAGGGTAAGTGTAATTGTGTATGAGTTTGAAAAAGGAGGTTGGAACCCAGAAGTTTTGTTTGAATTCGTGGGTGGCAGATCGGGGCGGTCCTGAGATTTCGGATACCCATGGCGAAAGACAAAAAAATACCCCTATATTACAAAAACGAAAAACAATTTAACGGGGTTTGAAACCTAGTCAAGCTAGGCGGCTCATCCCCATGCTGAGTCTTTATTAAAAAAAACATAGTACAACGAGGGGGACAAAAACCAAAATCCCGTATAATAGATCATAAAATACATTACTTAAAATGATGCCTTCGTGTATTTTTTGAAGCAAAAATATCAATTATTTTATCGGCCCCAAATCTATATACTATAGGGCTTAACATTTTGGTGACGCCCATACTGGACTTGAGGCCCATGGCCTAAGCCACACTTGCCATGGCCCAGGGCCGGCCCTGATCGGAGTAGGACTTCGACTAATGCGGGCCTGGAAAGTGCAAGCGCGTAGAGAATTTGTTAGTTAAGAAGTTCATCTCTTAGTTATATATTTACTTTTATGATTTTGGTCCGTACTTATTTACTTTTACAATTTGTCCTGTAAGTGTAAAAATTGCTCAATTTAAGCCCATTTTTTTCCGGAAAATACTAAATTAACAGAAATGATCACTTGCTAGTCACGTGACCCCTAAAATTGGGGGATTCTAGCGAGAATTATATTCTAGCTAGTAAGTGTAAAAATTGCTCAATGTAAGCCCATTTATTATTATTGTTTACGTTATATCCATAGCTTTATTTCGAAGAAATGAATATTGCTTGCATGTTTATGGTTCGATTTTTTTTCTCTCCTTTTCGTAGGAATGAATCGGGGAGAACTTGAATGTTTGGTTGACAGTGGGACCACCCACACCATTCTTAGGAATAGGCTTCTATTCACGGAATTAATTGCATGTCAAACCTCGGTAACCACGATGACTGGGTCCTCCCAACTCATCCAAGGGCGAGGCAATGCCCGATTTTTATTGCCTAACGGCACTCTTATCCGAGTTACCGATGCTCTATACGCACCTAGGGCCCCTCGAACCTTACTAAGTTTTAAATATATACGTAGCAATGGTTTCCACGTCGAAACCCACTGTGAGAATGGAATCGAGTTCCTTTATATTACATCTAATGAATGTGGACGTAAACGCATATTAGAAAAACTTAAGAGTCAAAATAGTGGACTGTACACCACAACCATTAGGGTATTCGAATCCTATGCTGTCACCATAAATGAAATTTGGGACAAAGACTCATATAGGCTTTGGCATGATAGACTAGGTCATCCTGGTCGAGATATGATGATCCGTATCCTAAAGAACTCGCACGGACATCCTTTCTTTCGAGCGAAAAAGGGGCAACAACTCAACACGAAGAACAGTATTGATGTTAATCATGCTATGTCATCTAAAGAAATAGAGACATATACCCCTTCTTAGCAATTGACTATGTCAAAAGCACATCGCTCATTCTGCAAAGCCTGCTCTTTAGCTAAAGCAGGAGCGAGACCTTCCTACACTAAAGATACTAAAGCGAACATCCCATTCTTACAAAGTATACAAGGAGATATTTGTGGACCCATCCACCCAGAATGCGGACCATTTAAGTACTTTATGGTATTGGTGGATGCTTCGACACGCTGGTCACATGTCGCACTCCTTTCCACTCGAAATGCTGCATTTGCAAAACTCCTAGCTCAGATCATTCGTCTAAGGACTCACCATACTGATCACCCTATCAAGTCTATTCGACTCGATAATGCAGGAGAATTTACATCTAAAGTATTTGATGACTACTGCATGTCAATCGGAATCGATGTAGAGCATCCCGTTCCCCATGTGCATACACAAAATGGTCTCGCAGAGGCAACCATTAAAAGAATCCAAATGGTAGCACGAGCATTGGTTTTGCGCACCAATCTGCCCATCTCTGCTTGGGGATATGCAGTCCTACATGCAGCTGTACTTATTCGTTTCAGACCCACCGTTGGCCAACCATTTTCTGCGTACCAGTTGGTAACTGGATATGAACCGGATATTTCACACATACGCATATTTGGTTGTGCAACATATGTGCCGATTGCGCCCCCACAACGCAATAAAATGGGTCCTCAGAGACGTTTAGGTATTTACGTTGAATACGAATCCCCAACAATTATCCGCTACTTAGAACCCTTGACAGGTGATCTCTTTACCGCACGTTTTGCGGATTGTCACTTCAATGAGTCAGAATTCCCGTCGTTAGGGGGAGAGGAGAAAAAGAAGTTTCTCAAGGAACAGCGAAATTGTCCCGGTACGTCCGAGTCTGTCTCATTATGATCCCGTACCTCACTATGTGATCGTGAAGTACAACGAATCCTAGATCTTGAGCGTGCATTCGATGCACGATGCGTTCTTGATATCGCCAAAGTGACAAGATCACACATTCCACCGCAAATGTGCTGCAAGGTTAGAAGTCCGAATAAGGGCACATCACCAACGTCTGAGTGATGCGATCGCACCCGGTGGAATGCGATCGAGGCCGTGGCTCCCAAAGGAAAAGGGGAGGCCACCGGTTCGACAGACACCCGCCCAAGGAAGAAAAGGGCAGGTGAGGCACAAACCAACCCATTAATCATCAATACTGGGAATCCTTCCCACGAGATCATCTCTGACTATAGCTATGTCCACGAATCATTAATGGGGGACGCCCCGAAGATCGATTCAGCATTAGAAAACAAAGAGATCTCGATCAATTATGAAAGTGCGTCTGATTTGATGGAACGATCGACCACTCATATTGATGATGTGTTTGCATACACAGTTGCTCAAGAAATCATAGAGCACGATGATGTCGAACCACGCTCTGTTGAAGAATGTCAACAAAGAGCCGATTGGCCTAAATGGAAAGAAGTTATCCAGGAAGAGCTTGACTCTCTGACAAAACGCAAGGTACTTGGCCCAGTAGTGCTAACTCCACCAAGTGTAAAGCCTGTTGGACACAAATGGTTCTTGTCAGAAAGCGTAATGAGAATCACGAAGTCCTGAGGTACAAGGCTCGCCTTGTTGCACAAGGTTTCTCACAACGCCCTGGTATAGATTACGAGGAAACGTACTCCCCCGTAATGGACGTTATTACGTTCCGCTATCTAATCAGCCTAGTTATTTCCGAAGGATTGGAAATGCAGCTAATGGACGTGGTCACTGCGTATCTCTATGTGGATCTAGATATGGAGATTTACATGAAAGTGCCCGACGGAATTTCATTGCCCAAATCAAGTAACTCCAGACCACGGAGTGCGTATTCAGTTCGTTTGAAACGCTCACTTTACGGCTTGAAACAATCCGGAAGGATGTGGTATAACCGTCTGAGTGAATACTTGATTGGAAAGGGATACAAGAACGATGAACTGTGTCCTTGCGTCTTTATAAAGAAAACAAGTTCCGGATTTGCAATCATCGCAGTGTATGTCGACGATATGAATATAATCGGCACTCTTGATGAAATAAGAGAAACCATCGGATACTTGAAAACTGAGTTTGAGATGAAAGATCTTGGGAAGACTCGTTTCTGTCTTGGTATTCAGATAGAACATAGAGTCTGTGGAATTCTCATCCATCAGTCTGCTTATGTCCAGAAGATGCTTAGACGCTTTAACATGGACAAAGCACACCCGGTTAGCACTCCCATGATCGGTCGTAGCTTGGATGCGAAGAAAGATCCATTTCGTCCAAAGGAAGATGACGAAGAGCTTTTGGGAGCTGAAATTCCCTACTTAAGTGCAATAGGCGCTCTATTGTACTTAGCTCAATGTACGCGACGGACATCGCCTTCTCGATAAACTTACTAGCTCGATTTAGTTCGGCACCGCAACGTCATTGGAATGGTATCAAGAATATATTCCGATACCTAAAAGGAACCATTGACTTGGGACTATTCTTTCCCTACAAGCGTGCAAAGGAAGCCGCTTAGTAAAGGCAAATGCTAAAGTAAATGCTAATGTCATAGAACCTACTCGACGAACGTATTGGTAGGATTTGCCGATGCAGGTATCTCTCAGACCCACAAAGGTCGTTCCCAAGCGGCTATGTATTTGCTATCGGGAACACTCCTATATCTTGGAGATCCACAAAGCAAACCCTTGTAGCTACCTCATCTAATCACGCTGAAATTATCGCTTTGCATGAGGCGGTACGTGAGTGTATTTGGTTAAGAGCTATCATTACACATATCCGAGGTAACAGTGGACTAAGTAATGTCACTGGAGCACCCACATGCATATATGAAGATAATGCAGCTTGCATCGAACAGATGAAGCTTGGGTATATCAAGGGGGATAACACAAAACACATATCTCCAAAATTCTTCTATAATCAGCAACAACAGGCTCTCCTCAATATTCAAGTAAAGCAAGTCAGATCTGAGGAGAATGTGGCCGATTTGTTCACCAAATCTCTGCCCAAGGCCGTGTTTGAAAAACATGTGAGAAGTATCGGAATGCGGAGAATTTCCGAACTCCCGAAATCGATGTAAAGGTAAAGGGAGAATGGTGAGTCATAAAGAAACTTACTCACCGACGTTGTACTCTTTTTTTTTACCAAGGTTTATTTTCTCCCACTGGGTTTTGTTACTTGGCAAAGTTTTTAATGAGGCAAACGACACATGCACAAGTTTTTCAAAGTATCCTTGATTGATGTACAAATCAGGGGGAGATGTAGACTTGAGGGGGAGTCTTACATCCACAACGTACGTTATACTCTTTTCCTTCCAAGGATCATTTTTCCCACAGGGTTTTTATCACTTGGAAAGGTTTTTAACGAGGTAACAAGATGTACGATTTTAGGGATCGATGGAATGGTCACCTTAGTAGCGCTATGATCAAATGTAACGATCATATGAGAGGATAGATTCAAAGGACGAAGTCTAAACTTGATGTGTCTAGATGCTGTACTCTTTTCCCTACGATCAAGACATTTTTCCCACTGGGTTTTTGCTTGACGAGGTTTTAACGAGGCAACATGACATGCGCTTGTAGACTAGGCACAAGGGGGAGTGTTAAAGGAATAATACCCATTGTGTGTCTAAGTCTGTTAGTTTATGGGCTTTCCTAGATAGGATTTGGCTGAGGCCTGTTTGTATGTACTTCTCCCTATTTAAAGGGAGCTCATCAATGGAATAATACAACAACATTTTGCCCTACTTTCTTGTCTTATGTTATTTTCCCTTCAACAATGTGGACTAAAAGAGCTGATAAGAATTATTTTTGGGTCCGGGTGTTCATTTAAATGATTGATAAATTAAAATTATTTTCTTACTCAACAATTGGGAGGTAAATTACTACGGATTGGCATCACTAAGTTAACCAAATGATAAATAAAACAAAATTATAACTCAAAAAAAAAAAACTTAATTGTTTTCGAAGAATTTTAAAAGTCGGGGTTCGCTTCTAAATAATTTTTTGTGAGTTTCGATCTTATTTTATTTATCTTTGGTTAACTTAGTGGCACAAAATTTTAACAATTTCTCTCCCAATTTGCCGGGTAAGAAAAATATTTTTATTTTATCAAATATTTAAATAATACATGGACACAAAAATAATCTAAATTAGCTCTTTTATGCCATGTCAACAACTCTCGTTGGAATCCCCAATTTTAAAGGTCACGTGATCACCACATGACCATTTTCGGTTAATTTAATTTTTTCCGACGAAAATTAGCCTTAAGTTGTGCAATCTTCTCAATCAAATTGAAAAAGTGAATAATCATTGGATCAAAATAAATAAAAGCAAATAATTACGAGACCAAAAATGATTATATACAATGCATATTTTCCTTTATTCTCACAAGCAAGTACTTATTTATACATTATTATTCTCCCACTTATTCGGCGTCGAATACTTATTGTTACAAGAGTGAGGGAAAAACAACACAATGCAAGAAAGGTTGATCATTTTCCCATTTTCGGTTAATTTAATATTTTCCGACGAAAATTAACCTTAAATTGTACAATCTTCTCGATCAAATTGAAAAAGTGAATAATCGTTGGATCAAAATAATAAAAGCAAATAATAACGGACCATATTATTCTCTCACTTATTTGTCGAATACCTTATTGTTACAAGAGTGAGGGAAAAACAAAACAACGCAAGAAAGGTTGGTCATTTTCCCTTTATTCCTCATACCGAGAGGTGCCCAAAACAATCGACCTGGACCGACTGACCTGTGCAGGACCCGGACCCGGCTGACCCGTGCGACCCGTCGACCCGGACCCGTGGTATACACGGGTGGGGTCCGGGTCGAGGTTTTCCCTACCCGGCGACCCGGCGGGTCCGACCCGTCGACCCGGTGGAAATGTAAAAAAAAAAAAAATTAAAAAATGGCCGTTGGACCCGGCGGGTCTAACGGCTAGTGAAGCTTTTTTTAAAAAAAAAAAAATTCTATCTATAAATACCTCCCTCCCCAACACATTTTTTTCACACCTTCAATATTATCTATCTCTCAAACTCTCATTGCTAATTGCTATACTACTTAATCTCTCTCTATTTTTCGCATTTAATCATTATGTCGAGTTCTGACAAGGGAAAGAGTATTGCTATATCTCCCAAAAAATTCAAAATGTCCAAGTTCGAGCGAATGGGTCTTTGGGGCAAATCGAAGAAACCATCTCGAATAATTATTCGGGAGCCCCAAAACCAAACTCCACCCGGTTTTGAAAATGAAAGTCAAGAAGCTGAATATGATGCTATACATGAAAATATCTATTACGGTAGTACAACAACTACCAGTGAAGAAGAAGTTGATCTCCGGGGATTTCGACGTGTCCCGAATCGTGAACAACTGCAAAACATCGACGAAGAAATGGACCATGAAATCGATGAAGCTATGTTAAATCAAACATATGCAACATTCGAGCGCACTCTTCATGGCGTACCAACTCCGACGCAAAAACCAATGTCGAAGCGTCCTGCGGCAAGCCAAGCTAAAGAAGAACTTCCTTATGTTGAGGAGTTATCGTTCGAGGAGGAAGAAAATGTGAAAGGCAGGGGAAACAAGAAAACTAAAGCAAGAAAGAAGTTTGCCCCTGTTGCAGAAAGGAAATCGGTATCCAAACTTTTTTCAAAACACTTTAACAAGGAAAAAATGTCGGATGGTTCGATGAAGGTATCTTGCAACTACTGCTCGAAAGAGTATCCGTATAAAGCCGGGGATGGATATGGAAATTTTAAAAGGCATTTTGAGAATAACCATGCCTCGGTTCACGGAGAACAAAAGTCACAAAGTCAACTCAACTTCCAACCTTCTACTGGAGCCGGGCCAGTCGGCAATCGAGGTATGTCTGAATCTCAACTTTATAAATATAATGAAAAAATTGCTAGAGAACAAATGACAAAATTATGTGCACAATAATCTTTACCTTTTAATTTTGCGGATAGTACAGGTTGGGAATACAGGATGCAAAATGCCTATAATCCTGCTATTAAAAGAATTCCACGTACCACAATGACTAGACAAGTAGTATACTTAGCCAAACAACATAAACTTGCACTACGAGCTTATTTTAGATCTATAAATCATAGAGTTTCTTTAGGTGCAGATACTTGGGCAGATTTTAAACAAAAAAATGATTATATGGGAATAACTATACACTGGATTGATGAAAATTGGAACTTAAACAAAAGATTACTTGCGTTTAAAAAATTTAATTGTGCACATAGTGCAGATAATATAGCTAAATGATTATTAAAATTTTAACTTTTATTGCTTAAAAGATAAAATTTTCACAATTGATTTTGATAATGCTAGTTCTAATCTGCAAGTGTACCGACTTTAATACAAGCTTGCAATCCTGTTTTAGCGGGTCGATTATTTCATACTAGATGTATATGTCATATTCTAAATTTATGTGTACAAGATGCATTAAAATTTGTAGATGAGGCAATAGAACCAATTAGAAAATGTGTTTTGTTTTTACATAATCGCACTAAGTTAGCTAGACAATGGGTAAAAAATTTTAAAGTCAAAACAAATGCAACCCAAATTTTTTACTCCAGACGTAAAACATAGATGGAACTCAACTTATGAGATGTTAAATTCAACTAATGAATATAAAGAATTATTGTGTGAATTTTTTGATACGTATTTTCGCGTAGAAGGATTTTATTTATTGCCAACGTATTGGGATGAAACTAAAGATTTAATAAAACTATTAAGGGTTTTTGAAAATGCAACTAAAGATTTAAGTGGTTGTTATTATCCTACGTCTCCTAAAGTTTTATTTCATTGTTGTTTTATTGTATCTGAAATGGATGCTTGTAGTAAATCCGAAAGATTATCGAATGCTATTTACAATATGTGTTTAAAATGGCTAAAATACTTTAATTGTATTCATGATGTTTTATTGATTAGTACAGTTTTATCTCCCGATTTGAATTTAGCTCAAGTAGAACAATTACTTGAAATATATTATAATATTCTTAAAAATTTGGGTTTTCCTAATATTATGGATAGTGTTGAAAGTCAAACTTTATTTGAAAATATTCCTGACGTTGAACAAGTAAAAATTGATTTGAAAAATAGTTTAGAAACTGTTTTTTCTGAATATTCTTCTAAATATGGTGATAAGATTCAAACTCAAAAAACAAGAACTAGGACTACAAATACATTTAACATGGAATTCGACAGAACTCTCACTAATCTATTTCAACAACAACTCTATAATATAGCAAGAAATAAGGGTGGTAGTAATGTCGGTCAAAGAAATGACCTTAGTAGATATTATGCAACTAGTTTTGTGCCGGAGGATGACAATGCAGGTACATTTGATCTATTGGATTGGTGGAAGAGAAGGGGAACCGAATTTCCCATACTTTCCATTATGGCACAAGAAATTATTGCAGTGCCCGCATCCACAGTCCCCGTTGAGAGTGCTTTTAGTGAAGGAGGCTATATGTTGGACGAGCGGAGATCCCGAATGACGCCAAAAAATCTCGAGGCTCAAATGATACTTAAAGACGCAACAAAAGCCGAGTTACGAGATCAAGAAAATAAATGGGATGACCTATTAGCGGACCAAGATGTCTATCAAGAAGGCTCTACTGAAGGAGAGTCTAGTCAAATGAGTCAAACAGATGATCAAGGCAGCGGCGACATCGACTTCGACTAAAGGTAAGTAAGGTAAGTCAGGTAAGTAAAGAACTACGTAGGGCTTTGATTCCTCACGAGGATACGTAGGCAATTTAATTTTAAGTGAAAACTTAAATTTAAATACAATCCCATTTTTTAACTCTTCTCAAGTAAAAGAACTACGTGGAGCTTTGATTCCTCACGAGGATACGTAGGCAATTTAATTTTAAGTAAAAACTTAAAATTAAATACAAGCTAATTTTTTCAAATGATTTCCTTTTTCACTTATAGTTATTTTTCGTGTATAAAATGATAACAAATAAAAAATTTATATACTTAAAAAAAATGAGACGGGTCGGACCCGTGACCCGGCGGGTCGATCCCGGACCCGGACCCGTGGCCGACCCGTCGACCCGCCAACCCGTACATTTCATATGTACGGGTGGGGTCCGGGTCCTGTCCTGCCGACCCGGCGACCCGGCGGGTCCTACCCGGACCCGGACCCGGACCCAGCGTTGGGCACCTCTACTCATACCATAACTAATTTATGAAGAGTTGATCGATAATTTTGCTTTGAAGAACGGTTGATCAAATAAACTGATTTATTTGTGTAATACTTGAAAAAATATTTAAGGTAATAATCCGGTGGTGGTGGTGGTGGTAGAAGACAGGCTAGCCGACGGAGACCCATCACAGTATATGTGGCCAGAGAATGTGAATCTTCTACAACGGGCGGAATCCTCCAAGCCCGATGAAGCTGCCGATGCCGCCGTTGCACCCAAAGCATCTGTGTCTTGAAGCTGGCGAGCCTCGCTTTTGTTTTCTGCAAAATATACGATAAAAATCATCATCATAAATAAAAATAGCAAAGCTGGTCGTGAAGTCATTTTCGGTGTATAAGGTTGAGATCTCAAGTTATATTACTAGCTAGTGAGTGTTGTGGGTGGATTCTAGTCAAAGAAATTGAGTCGAGTTTAAATAGATGACCAAATGTCTGCTGCCGGTAATTAATTAATTAATTAATTAATTAGTTTGTTGGTTAGTAATTTAATTAATTAGCATAGCTCCTAAGTATCTATGGACCAAACTTGTTGATAATGTGTTGCCGTAAAAAAATTTAATATAAAGACCGTTATATTTAATATAGTAGAATCTCGATAAATTAATAAAATCGAGACCTAAAAATAATAATTAATCGAGATTGATAGTTACTCGAGGTAAATTTGACATTATGTCCTTTATGTTGGGACCGACAAAAATATTATTTAATCAAGATTATTACTTTCTCGAGTATTAATTTATCGAAAAAGTTCTACTGTACTATTTAAATTTTTGAACGAAAAAGCCGTGCACTAGCTATAAGAAGCAAATGTGTAGAGATTGCAAGCCCGCCCCCGCCCTGAACCTGATGGATAATCCCGATCCCAACTATGTCAACAAAGCGGGGACAGGTCTAGGTCTCCCCGCCACGTTTCCGGTCCGATCCCCCCCCCCCCCCACACACACATATATAAATAGAAGGAGCAGTTGTACTCTTTTTTCTTCGATCAAGCTTTTCCCACTGGGTTTTCTTGACAAGGTTTTAATGAGGCAACACGTGTATACTCCAACAACGAATAATATACATGACAGATTCACTCAGTTTTTGTCCTACGAGGTTTTACTGAGACAGCACAAGAATGCTCATACAAGAATTATCAAGATAAGAGGGAGCAAATTTACGAGATTACAGATTGCTGAAATTTTATTCAGCAGAGATTTCCTACCAACATTATGATGCAACATGATATGATTGCCACAAGCTCCAATACAAACAGTTTTAAAGTTTTTCCTCCCATTGGATTTTTCTTCAAACTAGTTAAACTAGTTCAACAGATATTTATATAAATAGTCATTCAAGGGGAAGTGTTATGAGTTATTGAAATGCGCACTTCTCGAAGTGCATAATAAAATAATATATTATAATATATGAATGACTATTATGCCCCTGATATAATTATGTAATTACGATTGTGCCATCTGAAGTTTTCGTATAAATAGGATTTCAGTTATTAATAAAAGATATACTTGAGAATCATTTCTCTCTATTCTCTCTCTAAATCCTCTCTCTAATATTTCGGTTTTATAACATTTGCAACAATGTTAATACTTCCTCCGTTTTTTTATCATTGCAACGTGTTGACAATTACACTGTTCACATACTCTCTTTTGACCATCTTTTGTGATTTATACATATGAAAAAATATAGTCATGTGAGATCTTGTTGAATTCATCTCGAAATATACTTTCAAAATATCAACTTTTTATAATTTTTAAAAGTAAAGAATTGAAGATATTAATAATCAAAATTGTGCATTGGCAAACGTGAAAGTTCAGATGTTGCAGTTATGGATAGTGTTGAAAGTCAAACTTTATTTGAAAATATTCCTGACGTTGAACAAGTAAAAATTGATTTGAAAAATAGTTTAGAAACTGCTTTTTCCGATATTCTTCTAAATATGGTGATAAGATTCAAACTCAAAAACAAGAACTAGGACTACAAATACATTTAACATGGAATTCGACAGAACTCTCACTAATCTATTTCAACAACAACTCTATAATATAGCAAGAAATAAGGGTGGTAGTAATGTCGGTCAAAGAAATGACCTTAGTAGATATTATGCAACTAGTTTTGTGCCGGAGGATGACAATGCAGGTACATTTGATCTGTTGGATTGGTGGAAGAGAAGGGGAACCGAATTTCCCATACTTTCCATTATGGCACAAGAAATTATTGCAGTGCCCGCATCCACAGTCCCCGTTGAGAGTGCTTTTAGTGAAGGAGGCTATATGTTGGACGAGCGGAGATCCCGAATGACGCCAAAAAATCTCGAGGCTCAAATGATACTTAAAGACGCAACAAAAGCCGAGTTACGAGATCAAGAAAATAAATGGGATGACCTATTAGCGGACCAAGATGTCTATCAAGAAGGCACTACTGAAGGAGAGTCTAGTCAAATGAGTCAAACAGATGATCAAGACGACGACGACATCGACTTCGACTAAAGGTAAGTAAGGTAAGTCAGGTAAGTAAAGAACTACGTAGGGCTTTGATTCCTCACGAGGATACGTAGGCAATTTAATTTTAAGTGAAAACTTAAATTTAAATACAATCCCATTTTTTAACTCTTCTCAAGTAAAAGAACTACGTGGAGCTTTGATTCCTCACGAGGATACGTAGGCAATTTAATTTTAAGTAAAAACTTAAAATTAAATACAAGCTAATTTTTCAAATGATTTCCTTTTTCACTTATAGTTATTTTTCGTGTATAAAATGATAACAAATAAAAAATTTATATACTTAAAAAAATGAGACGGGTCGGACCGTGACCGTGGTCGATCCGGACCGGACGTGGCGACCGTCGACCCGCCAACCCGTACATTTCATATGTACGGGTGGGGTCCGTCTGTCTGCCGACCGGCGACCCCGTGGTCCTACCGGACCGGACCGGACCCAGCGTTGGGCACCTCTACTCATACCATAACTAATTTATGAAGAGTTGATCGATAATTTTGCTTTGAAGAACGGTTGATCAAATAAACTGATTTATTTGTGTAATACTTGAAAAATATTTAAGGTAATAATCCGGTGGTGGTGGTGGTGGTAGAAGACAAAGCTAGCCGACGGAGACCCATCACAAGATATGTGGCCGAGAGAATGTGAATCTTCTACAAGGCGGAATCCTCCAAGCCCGATGAAGTGCCGATGCCGCCGTTGCACCCAAAGCATCTGTGTCTTGAAGCCGGCGAGCCTCGCTTTTGTTTTCTCGCAAAATATACGATAAAAATCATCATCATAAATAAAAATAGCAAAGCGGGTCGTGAAGTCATTTTCGGTGTATAAGGTTGAGATCTCAAGTTATATTACTAGCTAGTGAGTGTTGTGGGTGGATTCTAGTCAAAGAAATTGAGTCGAGTTTAAATAGATGACCAAATGTCTGCTTAGGTAATTAATTAATTAATTAATTAATTAGTTTGTTGGTTAGTAATTTAATTAATTAGCATAGCTCCTAAGTATCTATGGACCAAACTTGTTGATAATGTGTTGCCGTAAAAAAATTTAATATAAAGACCGTTATATTTAATATAGTAGAATCTCGATAAATTAATAAAATCGAGACCTAAAAATAATAATTAATCGAGATTGATAGTTACTCGAGGTAAATTTGACATTATGTCCTTTATGTTGGGACCGACAAAAATATTATTTAATCAAGATTATTACTTTCTCGAGTATTAATTTATCGAAAAAGTTCTACTGTACTATTTAAATTTTTGAACGAAAAAGCCGTGCACTCTAGCTATAAGAAGCAAATGTGTAGAGATTGCAAGCCCGCCCCCGCCCTGAACCTGATGGATAATCCCGATCCCAACTATGTCAACAAAGCGGGGACAGGTCTAGGTCTCCCCGCCACGCTTCCGGTCCGATCCCCCCCCCCCACACACACACATATATAAATAGAAGGAGCAGTTGTACTCTTTTTTCTTCGATCAAGCTTTTCCCACTGGGTTTTCTTGACAAGGTTTTAATGAGGCAACACGTGTATACTCCAACAACGAATAATATACATGACAGATTCACTCAGTTTTTGTCCTACGAGGTTTTACTGAGACAGCACAAGAATGCTCATACAAGAATTATCAAGATAAGAGGGAGCAAATTTACGAGATTACAGATTGCTGAAATTTTATTCAGCAGAGATTTCCTACCAACATTATGATGCAACATGATATGATTGCCACAAGCTCCAATACAAACAGTTTTAAAGTTTTTCCTCCCATTGGATTTTTCTTCAAACTAGTTAAACTAGTTCAACAGATATTTATATAAATAGTCATTCAAGGGGAAGTGTTATGAGTTATTGAAATGCGCACTTCTCGAAGTGCATAATAAAATAATATATTATAATATATGAATGACTATTATGCCCCTGATATAATTATGTAATTACGATTGTGCCATCTGAAGTTTTCGTATAAATAGGATTTCAGTTATTAATAAAAGATATACTTGAGAATCATTTCTCTCTATTCTCTCTCTAAATCCTCTCTCTAATATTTCGGTTTTATAACATTTGCAACAATGTTAATACTTCCTCCGTTTTTTTATCATTGCAACGTGTTGACAATTACACTGTTCACATACTCTCTTTTGACCATCTTTTGTGATTTATACATATGAAAAAATATAGTCATGTGGGATCTTGTTGAATTCATCTCGAAATATACTTTCAAAATATCAACTTTTTATAATTTTTAAAAGTAAAGAATTGAAGATATTAATAATCAAAATTGTGCATTGGCAAACGTGAAAGTTCAGATGTTGCAGTTATGGATAGTGTTGAAAGTCAAACTTTATTTGAAAATATTCCTGACGTTGAACAAGTAAAAATTGATTTGAAAAATAGTTTAGAAACTGTTTTTTCTGAATATTCTTCTAAATATGGTGATAAGATTCAAACTCAAAAAACAAGAACTAGGACTACAAATACATTTAACATGGAATTCGACAGAACTCTCACTAATCTATTTCAACAACAACTCTATAATATAGCAAGAAATAAGGGTGGTAGTAATGTCGGTCAAAGAAATGACCTTAGTAGATATTATGCAACTAGTTTTGTGCCGGAGGATGACAATGCAGGTACATTTGATCTGTTGGATTGGTGGAAGAGAAGGGGAACCGAATTTCCCATACTTTCCATTATGGCACAAGAAATTATTGCGGTGCCCGCATCCATGATCCGTTGAGAGTGCTTTTAGTGAAGGAGGCTATATGTTGGACGAGCGGAGATCCCGAATGACGCCAAAAATCTCGAGGCTCAAATGATACTTAAAGACGCAACAAAAGCCGAGTTACGAGATCAAGAAAATAAATGGGATGACCTATTAGCGGACCAAGATGTCTATCAAGAAGGCACTCGAAGGAGAGTCTAGTCAAATGAGTCAAACAGATGATCAAGACGACGACGACATCGACTTCGACTAAAGGTAAGTAAGGTAAGTCAGGTAAGTAAAGAACTACGTAGGGCTTTGATTCCTCACGAGGATACGTAGGCAATTTAATTTTAAGTGAAAACTTAAATTTAAATACAATCCCATTTTTTAACTCTTCTCAAGTAAAAGAACTACGTGGAGCTTTGATTCCTCACGAGGATACGTAGGCAATTTAATTTTAAGTAAAAACTTAAAATTAAATACAAGCTAATTTTTTCAAATGATTTCCTTTTTCACTTATAGTTATTTTTCGTGTATAAAATGATAACAAATAAAAAATTTATATACTTAAAAAAAATGAGACGGGTCGGACCCGTGACCCGGCGGGTCGATCCCGGACCCGGACCCGTGGCCGACCCGTCGACCCGCCAACCCGTACATTTCATATGTACGGGTGGGGTCCGGTCTGTCCCCGCGACCGGCGACCCGGCTGGTCCTACGGACCGGACGGACTGACCAGCGTTGGGCACCTCTACTCATACCATAACTAATTTATGAAGAGTTGATCGATAATTTTGCTTTGAAGAACGGTTGATCAAATAAACTGATTTATTTGTGTAATACTTGAAAAAATATTTAAGGTAATAATCCGGTGGTGGTGGTGGTGGTAGAAGACAGGCTAGCCGACGGAGACCCATCACAGTATATGTGGCCAGAGAATGTGAATCTTCTACAACGGGCGGAATCCTCCAAGCCCGATGAAGCTGCCGATGCCGCCGTTGCACCCAAAGCATCTGTGTCTTGAAGCTGGCGAGCCTCGCTTTTGTTTTCTGCAAAATATACGATAAAAATCATCATCATAAATAAAAATAGCAAAGTCGGTCGTGAAGTCATTTTCGGTGTATAAGGTTGAGATCTCAAGTTATATTACTAGCTAGTGAGTGTTGTGGGTGGATTCTAGTCAAAGAAATTGAGTCGAGTTTAAATAGATGACCAAATGTCTGCTGCCGGTAATTAATTAATTAATTAATTAATTAGTTTGTTGGTTAGTAATTTAATTAATTAGCATAGCTCCTAAGTATCTATGGACCAAACTTGTTGATAATGTGTTGCCGTAAAAAAATTTAATATAAAGACCGTTATATTTAATATAGTAGAATCTCGATAAATTAATAAAATCGAGACCTAAAAATAATAATTAATCGAGATTGATAGTTACTCGAGGTAAATTTGACATTATGTCCTTTATGTTGGGACCGACAAAAATATTATTTAATCAAGATTATTACTTTCTCGAGTATTAATTTATCGAAAAAGTTCTACTGTACTATTTAAATTTTTGAACGAAAAAGCCGTGCACTCTAGCTATAAGAAGCAAATGTGTAGAGATTGCAAGCCCGCCCCCGCCCTGAACCTGATGGATAATCCCGATCCCAACTATGTCAACAAAGCGGGGACAGGTCTAGGTCTCCCCGCCACGCTTCCGGTCCGATCCCCCACACACACATATATAAATAGAAGGAGCAGTTGTACTCTTTTTTCTTCGATCAAGCTTTTCCCACTGGGTTTTCTTGACAAGGTTTTAATGAGGCAACACGTGTATACTCCAACAACGAATAATATACATGACAGATTCACTCAGTTTTTGTCCTACGAGGTTTTACTGAGACAGCACAAGAATGCTCATACAAGAATTATCAAGATAAGAGGAGCAAATTTACGAGATTCTGATTACAAATTTTATTCAAGCAGAGATTTCCTACCAACATTATGATGCAACATGATATGATTGCCACAAGCTCCAATACAAAGCTTTTAAAGTTTTTCCTCCCATTGGATTTTTCTTCAAACTAGTTAAACTAGTTCAACAGATATTTATATAAATAGTCATTCAAGGGGAAGTGTTATGAGTTATTGAAATGCGCACTTCTCGAAGTGCATAATAAAATAATATATTATAATATATGAATGACTATTATGCCCCTGATATAATTATGTAATTACGATTGTGCCATCTGAAGTTTTCGTATAAATAGGATTTCAGTTATTAATAAAAGATATACTTGAGAATCATTTCTCTCTATTCTCTCTCTAAATCCTCTCTCTAATATTTCGGTTTTATAACATTTGCAACAATGTTAATACTTCCTCCGTTTTTTTATCATTGCAACGTGTTGACAATTACACTGTTCACATACTCTCTTTTGACCATCTTTTGTGATTTATACATATGAAAAAATATAGTCATGTGGGATCTTGTTGAATTCATCTCGAAATATACTTTCAAAATATCAACTTTTTATAATTTTTAAAAGTAAAGAATTGAAGATATTAATAATCAAAATTGTGCATTGGCAAACGTGAAAGTTCAGATGTTGCAGTTATGGATAGTGTTGAAAGTCAAACTTTATTTGAAAATATTCCTGACGTTGAACAAGTAAAAATTGATTTGAAAAATAGTTTAGAAACTGTTTTTTCTGAATATTCTTCTAAATATGGTGATAAGATTCAAACTCAAAAAACAAGAACTAGGACTACAAATACATTTAACATGGAATTCGACAGAACTCTCACTAATCTATTTCAACAACAACTCTATAATATAGCAAGAAATAAGGGTGGTAGTAATGTCGGTCAAAGAAATGACCTTAGTAGATATTATGCAACTAGTTTTGTGCCGGAGGATGACAATGCAGGTACATTTGATCTGTTGGATTGGTGGAAGAGAAGGGGAACCGAATTTCCCATACTTTCCATTATGGCACAAGAAATTATTGCAGTGCCCGCATCCACAGTCCCCGTTGAGAGTGCTTTTAGTGAAGGAGGCTATATGTTGGACGAGCGGAGATCCCGAATGACGCCAAAAAATCTCGAGGCTCAAATGATACTTAAAGACGCAACAAAAGCCGAGTTACGAGATCAAGAAAATAAATGGGATGACCTATTAGCGGACCAAGATGTCTATCAAGAAGGCACTACTGAAGGAGAGTCTAGTCAAATGAGTCAAACAGATGATCAAGACGACGACGACATCGACTTCGACTAAAGGTAAGTAAGGTAAGTCAGGTAAGTAAAGAACTACGTAGGGCTTTGATTCCTCACGAGGATACGTAGGCAATTTAATTTTAAGTGAAAACTTAAATTTAAATACAATCCCATTTTTTAACTCTTCTCAAGTAAAAGAACTACGTGGAGCTTTGATTCCTCACGAGGATACGTAGGCAATTTAATTTTAAGTAAAAACTTAAAATTAAATACAAGCTAATTTTTTCAAATGATTTCCTTTTTCACTTATAGTTATTTTTCGTGTATAAAATGATAACAAATAAAAAATTTATATACTTAAAAAAAATGAGACGGTCGGACCGTGACCGTGGTCGATCCGGACCGGACCGTGGCCGACCGTCGACCCGCCAACCCGTACATTTCATATGTACGGGTGGGGTCCGGGTCCTGTCCTGCCGACCCGGCGACCCGGCGGGTCCTACCCGGACCCGGACCCGGACCCAGCGTTGGGCACCTCTACTCATACCATAACTAATTTATGAAGAGTTGATCGATAATTTTGCTTTGAAGAACGGTTGATCAAATAAACTGATTTATTTGTGTAATACTTGAAAAAATATTTAAGGTAATAATCCGGTGGTGGTGGTGGTGGTAGAAGACAGGCTAGCCGACGGAGACCCATCACAGTATATGTGGCCAGAGAATGTGAATCTTCTACAACGGGCGGAATCCTCCAAGCCCGATGAAGCTGCCGATGCCGCCGTTGCACCCAAAGCATCTGTGTCTTGAAGCTGGCGAGCCTCGCTTTTGTTTTCTGCAAAATATACGATAAAAATCATCATCATAAATAAAAATAGCAAAGCTGGTCGTGAAGTCATTTTCGGTGTATAAGGTTGAGATCTCAAGTTATATTACTAGCTAGTGAGTGTTGTGGGTGGATTCTAGTCAAAGAAATTGAGTCGAGTTTAAATAGATGACCAAATGTCTGCTGCCGGTAATTAATTAATTAATTAATTAATTAGTTTGTTGGTTAGTAATTTAATTAATTAGCATAGCTCCTAAGTATCTATGGACCAAACTTGTTGATAATGTGTTGCCGTAAAAAAATTTAATATAAAGACCGTTATATTTAATATAGTAGAATCTCGATAAATTAATAAAATCGAGACCTAAAAATAATAATTAATCGAGATTGATAGTTACTCGAGGTAAATTTGACATTATGTCCTTTATGTTGGGACCGACAAAAATATTATTTAATCAAGATTATTACTTTCTCGAGTATTAATTTATCGAAAAAGTTCTACTGTACTACTTAAATTTTTGAACGAAAAAGCCGTGCACTCTAGCTATAAGAAGCAAATGTGTAGAGATAGCAAACCCGCCCCGCCCGAACACGATGGATAATCCCGATCCCAACTATGTCAACAAAGCGGGGACAGTCTAGGTCTCCCGCCACGCTTGGTCCGATCCCCCACACACACACATATATAAATAGAAGGAGCAGTTGTACTCTTTTTTCTTCGATCAAGCTTTTCCCACTGGGTTTTCTTGACAAGGTTTTAATGAGGCAACACGTGTATACTCCAACAACGAATAATATACATGACAGATTCACTCAGTTTTTGTCCTACGAGGTTTTACTGAGACAGCACAAGAATGCTCATACAAGAATTATCAAGATAAGAGGGAGCAAATTTACGAGATTACAGATTGCTGAAATTTTATTCAGCAGAGATTTCCTACCAACATTATGATGCAACATGATATGATTGCCACAAGCTCCAATACAAACAGTTTTAAAGTTTTTCCTCCCATTGAATTTTTCTTCAAACTAGTTAAACTAGTTCAACAGATATTTATATAAATAGTCATTCAAGGGGAAGTGTTATGAGTTATTGAAATGCGCACTTCTCGAAGTGCATAATAAAATAATATATTATAATATATGAATGACTATTATGCCCGATATAATTATGTAATTACGATTGTCTTATCCAAGTTTTCGTATAAATAGGATTTCAGTTATTAATAAAAGATATACTTGAGAATCATTTCTCTCTATTCTCTCTCTAAATCCTCTCTCTAATATTTCGGTTTTATAACATTTGCAACAATGTTAATACTTCCTCCGTTTTTTTATCATTGCAACGTGTTGACAATTACACTGTTCACATACTCTCTTTTGACCATCTTTTGTGATTTATACATATGAAAAAATATAGTCATGTGGGATCTTGTTGAATTCATCTCGAAATATACTTTCAAAATATCAACTTTTTATAATTTTTAAAAGTAAAGAATTGAAGATATTAATAATCAAAATTGTGCATTGGCAAACGTGAAAGTTCAGATGTTGCAGTTATAATAGAACGGAGGTAGTATGTATTTTAGCGCAGGGCCGGAGAGTAAGTAGGGGCTCATTTACAATTTTAGTGCAGTAGTGGAGAAACCCGGAAGCATGTAGGAATCAAGTGCATTTTATCCTCTTCTTGAGGCTTGTGGCATGCTGACAGGTATCTAGTGACATCGTTCCAGGCTGCAGTGCAGTCAAGAACGATTAGTTCAGATTTATAAAACTACAGCAATTCAGAAAGACTTGCGATAAGAACCAAATATCTCTTACCAGGAAAATAACGAAAATCAGGATCGACACCATTGTCATTAATGTCCATATGATTCGGCGTGACATACTTCCCGATGGTGACCACAACTCCAGACCCATCGTTAAGCTCAAACACGGATTGAATCAAGCCCTTGTATAAGTTGTAGTTACTACACATCAGAATTAGCATAGTACAACATTTTGATGCAACAATAAATAAAGGCGAAAAATCTATATACGATAGGAAGTAGCAATTTTTTGTATACTGACTTTTCCATATGTCCTTTCACCGACAAGAACAGCTTTACAGTTATCATGAAGTGCTGTTGCAACCTGTAAGGAAAAAAACCGCACTGTCGTAAAATACACATTTTAACACAGCAAGAATCTTAGAAATCGGAACTCAGACCACAAATTATAATCTGAACTCACAATTTCGCTTGCACTGGCTGTATTTTTGTTCACCAAAACCTGCTCAAACGATAATGGATAACATCTCAGAAATGCATAAAGGAAGTAAATCATATCTATTATCATCAGTAAAACTCTCGCAACCACAACTAAGGACCACTATATCCCATCCACAATTACTGCCCAGAACTTCCGGACAAACTGATCAATGTTTCAAATTGTGAATGTTCTTTTTCTTTTCCTTTTTTTGCACATTTTTTTCACATCGTCCCCCAAGCCATCTCGCATTCTATCATAAGCGGACACGTGTCAAGAACAATCAGTAATGTGTCAGTTTTTTATTTGTCTGGGGGCACAGTGAGAAAAATGCATAGTTTAGGTGGTAAAGTGCAAGTGCAACTAAGAAAAGTTCACTGAGCAAAGTGCAAGAAATCCCTTAGTTCAAGGGGTTCACTGAAATTTACTCTTAAGTTAATGATGGCTTCAAGTTCAGCGTGAACAACAGAAAAGTAAACTACATGCTACTATATTCAGGAAAAGTTTCAACACTGTGTGATAGAGGGAATGTCATTATTTTGGTATCTTGATTTGGAAGCCGACTGCAATCCTATATATATTTAGACTGAAGTATTCAGGGAGTTCCTATCAGTCATTCAGAAAATTTGTATACTTACTATAAGGGGAGAACTAAACAGAGGTGAAGTATCCGCAACGATATTTTTCACGGACAGTGGATCCCTACCAACAGTGCAAGTTACCTGTCCATAAACAAGAAAACCACTTATTGATTATGAAAGTCACTGCTGCTAACAGTATGATCATTTAGAAGTAGAATAACATGTCTCAAACTTAATATTAATAAACAGAAAAGGCAGAAATGTCCATTAATATATTATAGGATTAAGAAAAACTGCTGATTCACCAGATGAAAAATGTTAAGATTTACTTACAGTTTCCCCTTTGTCGAGGAAGAGTTTAGCAATTTCAATGCCAGCCTGCAATAGTTAATTTCATTTAACTATTAAAAATAGACAAACCGAAGTGAAATATTTTGTACTGGAAAAGTAAAAGTACTTCGGTGATCATTTGGCACAAGTCACTCTAGTAAACTTGGCATGACTACTATCATATTTGTCTTTTATTTTATAATATCAAACTGAACAAGAGAGTTTCCAACATGAATAGTCTGATCGACACCAAATATCAGATAATACAGGTACGATAATAATTCTTCAGACATACCTGCACTAGCCCACCAAGATTGTCTCTAAGATCAAGGACAAAATAGGACGCGCCCATGTCTTGAAGTCTTCTCATTGCTGCAAAAAAGGAAGCATGGTATATTAGACCAATAAATTTACTCGGAAATGATGAAAACCATTATGTCCGAACTTTAGTAGGATAAACATCATCATCATCAACAGCACCTTAATCCCAACTATGTTGGGGTCGGTGGCATGAAGATTATAGTGTCGTTTAATTGTCTAAAATTAGTTAACACCATAAACAACTTGAAAAAAAAAAATTGAATACAAACACAATCCGTATAACACATTTATGCATCATGTACCTATAACCAAGTCTTTCCTGGCCAAAGCATTGAACTCTTTAAGGCATACATAGCCAACTGAACTTGAGCCATTCTTAACCCGCTCCAACCGGTAAAAAACTGGAGATTTAGCAATAGAATGTCTCTGAAGAGTTATAGACTGGACAGCTCCACAATCCCCATGCTTGACCTAACAATATTTGTTAACTGATCACAAGTAAGAAGGAGAAACATTATGCAATATTGGTGTATCAAAAATGTCTCTCGTTCAACTGACCATGATGTTGACAAATGTTTCATTTGGCCCTTGTAACATTGAAGAAGCGTCAAATGCTGACTTTCCTTTTACGTCCACCCCATTAATAGACAGTAGTTCGTCGCCCTATCAAAAGTTTGAATACAAGATGAAAAGTTTAAATATATCGGGACTAGATACCAGAAAAATCAGCCTATAATAATTGTGTATGCATCTGTAATTATGTACAAATTACAGTTCGTAAATTTTCAGGTATGAAGAAAAATGGGAATGGGAACAAAATGGCGGTTCCTATCTGTAAAGAATGAAAACAAAGCTTATCCGTAAAACATCTAAATTCTAGTAAGCATGTTAGGGATCAATCAAGGAATACATTCATTTTCAAATTAACTCAATCAGGTGATATATCCGTTGCAATCTGGCTCTGCTTATGCAAACTGTATACAACCTCCATATAGTCCACATCTGCAGCACACAAGGAGATGACAAAATTTTCTTTAAAAATGTTGTATTCAAAATATTTTAAATATTGCTCATAAGAAGCATATTACAAGCCATCTATATGACTTGGAGCTCTACAACTGTCAAATCAAAATTTAGAAATATTACCACATAATGAGGTCACCGCTGAAAATAAACCTAAGACGGAAGAAAAATCACCAAAAGGAAAAGTAAGTGTGACAACAGTTGAGATCCGTACCTGCCTGACCCCGGCCGAGTGGGCAGGACCATCCAAGATAAGTCCTAAAACCTTCAACTTCATCACACCACTACCATCCGGAATTTCCCTTAGGTTTATCCCAATTCCAGTCATATCATACCTTGCCATTTTGGAGAACTTTTGTTCATGACGGGACCAACACATGCAATGGAATAAGAAAACTGAAACTTTTTGCAAGTAAAAAAAAAAAAAGCAATATTGATATATGTCCAAAGGCTGGGTTCAAAACGAACTTTTCATAAACGGCAGAGAGGCCTTTAATCCACTACTGAACACTTTATCTGGCTGAAAATTCTAATAGGAAATGCAACATATATTTCCCAGGAATAATAATATAACAAAGAAAAAGAACAAGAAAGAAGATGTGGCAACAGCATCATCATCAACAGCACCTTAATCCCAACTATGTTGGGGTCGGTGGCATGAAGATAATTGTCTAAAATTAGTTAACACCATAACTCATGCAAATAACAAAGTGGCAAAGTTTGACGCCGGATGCCCTTCCTGTCGCAACCTTCATATGAAGGAGAAATAGAACGAAATTCCAAAACCGTCAACATCATAGGTTTTTCCATTTATATGGAAAATATCATGAGACGGCGATGAGTTTGAGATAATTGCTATTGTCATGTCACAATACGTGATTGATATTGTAAAATCAACCCATACATCATGGAACATGACTTAAGATGTGGCAACAGCATACAATCTAAATTGAAACACAGGCCATAAAAGAATTCAAGAAACAAATTATACCCTGAGAAGATCAAAGTTGAGGAAGTGATTACCTCTGTAGGAGGAAGGAACCGCGTGTAAGGGTCTCCTAAACTCCCCAACATTCCCCTAATGACCTCATGAGCCCTTGATCTTGCTTGAATCGGGGAGCTTAATACATCATCCTTCTTTTTCTGAAAGCCAAATCAAATAAAATTAATCAATCACAAAGAGCAATGTGCGTTTATTTTCTAATATGATGAACTTTTAAAGCGACCTAGTCTTTGAATTTAACGCATACAAGCCAGAGATCAGGAGACCAGCGGCGCCGACCGGTGTCAAGAAAACTATCATTCACAATTTGCCAAGCCTCCTCCACGATCTCCTCATTCGTCACCACTGGTGCCGTCAACTTGTCGTCCGCATAAACTTCGCCTCCTACACACTTTAATTCCTCTTGAGTAGTATTTAATTCCAGTGAGATCACATCCGAAGGAGATGCATAGAAAAGCCCTAAGGAGAGTGCTATGGAGAGTAGCGTTGAGCTAAGGGCTTGCGTGATGGACGAAATTTTCGGCAAATAATTTGAGTTCGGCGAAAACGTTAGGTTTTCCGGTGGAGGTCTAAGCGAAGTTAACTTCGTCCGCGGCGTCGGTTGAGACGGTGGAGAGAGCGGTGGTGAATAGTTGCAGAGAATATGGCTCGCCATCTCTTTCACTCTTCCGTTTTCAGTATCCTCATGCCGCTAATTTTACTACCCCCTCCTGCTGTATTTTAAAACGCACAATTAAGTTTCCAATTCCGACCCAGATAGAGCATTGTCGCTTCTCTTTGCTCCGACCAGAAATTGTGGGTTCGAGTGGTGATTTTGTACACCTTCTTTAACGTAGGGTAACTATACCCCTGTTAGCACCGTTAGAACTATATTAAAGTATAAGATTTATTATGTTAATTAATTATTAGTGGATTCATCTCTCTCCTTCTTGAGCACGTGTATATTTAATTATTATGTTAATTAATTATTACTAGATTCATCTTTCCTTCTTGAGCACGACTCTTCTTCTTCCTGGTGTTTCTTTTTTTTCTTCTCTCTGTCAATACCAGAGAGTGATTTTGAAAAAAAAAAAGAAAAAAAAAATACACTACCATTTGAATACAACTATTTCAGCAATAAAAAAAAAACTAAAACAATCCAACTTGAACACAATCTAACTTGAATACACCATTTGAACACAACCTTTCATCTGACTTCATGAAAAAAAAAACTTGAACAATCCAACTATTTCAGCAATGAAAAAAAAAAAAACTAAAGCCCCATATCAATCCAACTATTTCAGCAATTTCTTGATCAATTACTCCAACAATCTCTAAAGCAATCTCATCACCGTAATCTCTAGGCTGCAATAAAAAAAAGTAAAAAGACATTAGTAGAAGATGATGAAATTCAAAATCCAAAAACATATAACATACAATTTATCTTTTATGACATGAGCATAATGCGTATGCAAATTTTAATAATAATGCTCCCTGAAACTAGGAAAAGTACATATACTAAATAAATACATATACAAGAAAGTTGTTACTTTCTTATGAAAAAAAATACTTGGTATTGAAATTTGAAGTTCTTACTTGCTATTTTCAGTTCTTCATTATTGTATTTCTCCATTACCAAAATATTGGGTTGGCAACTGACCTAATAAAAATAAACCAAGAGCAGTTGGAATAACTTAGTAACAAGTCAATGATAACAAACTTGTAATGATAGCTTAATGAAAATTAAATAAGAAAAAGGCATACCTGTTGTACTAGAATGAATGCTCCGGTTAAAGGTTCCTGTAGACATATCATGCAATAAACCCATAGCACTGTTAGTCATGAAATTTGATGTGCCTTGAGATGGTAAGCTTACATGAGGATGTATGCCTCCAGAATGCATCCACTGCCAACCATTATCAGAAAAACATGCATGCTGTGTCATTTCAGATATCCCCTACACAAAATAAAACTCGAATAATTCTAAAAATAAATACATATTATACTAAAAGAGATGCGACTCTTTTTAGTTAAAATAAAGTTGATATATACCTCCGACATTGTACGACCATAGCTCAAGGGGTCTTCGGGTATGATATGGATTGACTTTTTCTTGCGCAATTTAGTTTCTAATGGTCCTTTTATCCTTTTGCTAGATTGACCTTTAGAGCGTCTTTTTGTTGGCTCTCGTAATTGTTGCTCTTCTTGCAATTTTGGATTAACATTATTCGTAGCGGCCATGATGCTCTTAGTCGCATCACCAACGGTGTCTATGAAGTTATCAATCTTTGCTTCCACTTCTAGCATTAGTGATTTAGTTAAAGAAAACACATCAAGATTTCTTGAACCTTTGACACAATCCTTTGTGAAACACATGACAACTCGCTATAATGGGTCGTTTGAACTGGATCGGGCCATTCGGGATTATCTCTCCCATTGGGTCACAGATAAAAACGTTTGTAATTGTTTGTGACCATCTTTTCAAATAATACTTGGAGGGTAAGGTATTGTACTCCAAGTGGCGTAATAGCTTCAATGCATGTGAACAAATAATTCCATCAAACTCGAACTTTCGACATGTGCAGGATATTGTTTGTTCCAAGTGGTTATAAGTAAGTGTGCGAATCTTTTTCCGACCTTCAAGATCCTTAGCTATGTAGGTACGTACGGATCCATCATCATTCTCTAACTCCAGTGACAAATCAATCGTCTGCTTAAGAACTTCTTGAAAACAATAAAATAATTTCCTGGTGTATTTTTTCGATGCTTCACGCTCAACAGACCAGCTACAAATAAAATTAGGTGTCGTTTGCTGCGTAAAATGAGCAGCTGCTCTTTCTTTTTCACGTCGATTTTCCATGGCCCTAGAGTATAATTGTACAAACTCTCGAAGAACAATCTTGCCATGATTAAAATAACCTTTCAAGAACTTATTAATGCTCTCGCTTCTCTGTGATGTGGTCATGCCAGCGCAAAAGTGATTATGACTGTATACTTGAGCCCATTTTTTTCTCAATCCATATATTCTTTGCAACCATTCATTATCTCTTAGCTCATTATCTTCAAGCAGTTGTTCCCAACGTTCTTCAAATTCTTCAATAGTTTCTGGATTATAAATACAATCTTTGAACTGTGATGAAAATGATTTGTAACCATTACTACTCAAGTTCTTTGCAGCATTTTGACATAAGTGCCACAGACACAATCCATGATGACTTTCGTAGTAGTTCAAAGAATAACATTTGATATGGTCACGATCGATCAAGAATATGCTTTTTGGCCTTTTCCCCCCCATAGCTTCAAAGAAAGTGGTAAACAACCATGTTATGGCATCGATTGTTTCACCATCCAATAAACCGCATCCAAAAAGTGTTGTTTGCCCATGATTATTGATACCGACAATTGGCGCACATAACATATCATAATTGTTCGTTCGAAACGTTGTGTCAAAACACACTGCATCACCAAATAAACCATAATCTCGTCTTGATTTGGCATCAGAAAAGAAGACACCCCGTATCTCACCATTTTCATGTGTCCGAAAAGCATAAAAGAAGTGTTTGTTTTCTGATTTCTTTTGCTTGAAGTATTCAAGGAGACAATCTGCATCACCCTTCTTGAAAAATTCTGCCCTTTTCCGTTGTATCAAATTATTACAGTCGGACCTGATGAAATTAAGATTTTGGGCTCCACCAGCTTCTTCAGACAAGTATGAGAAAATTTGACCTTGTTTTATTCCAGACGTGTGCATTTTCTTCATAATCTCAATCTGTGAAAAGTCGATTTTCCTTTGTGACCTCAAATAATGAGAATGCACAATTGGGACAAGGTCGTGAGAATGCTCTGCTCTGAACTCAATTAACTTATACTTCCCTTCCGGAACCCATTTAACCACAAATATCGCCTTACAATCAAATCTCGTGTTATCTCTTTTTTTCTGTGGCGTCTGTATCTTTTTGGAAGTACCCTCACATGAACAAACAAGTGCTTGTCGTTGGATGATATTGTTGTCAGATTTCTTCTTGTTTGTTCTCTGTATCCTTATACTAAAGCCAATCCTCCTTGCATATGCATTATAAAAATCATAAGCTTCTTTTATGGTGTTAAAAACCATTCCAATTTTAGGATCCTTGTGATCAGTGTCCTCTTCAATTTGATTATCAGAACTTCCACCCTATTCTTCGAACATTCGAGATTTCTCATAATCAATATTTGCATCCATAACGCGGTCTCTGTAATTATTCATTAACATTGTGGAATCAGAAGTTTCAAAAAAAGTAATAATTCTCTTTACTATGTGCTGAATATCTTGACATCTAACTCCATTTAAAAAAAATACACAATCAATTCGTTACATAGGATCTTACCAAATAAATTACAAGTTCTAAGCCACTTTATAAACTACATACAAGATTTAATCCTAGAATTTTTTGATGGCAAAGATGGACTACACATTTATTTTATTTTTTCTATAAAATATAGTCAATATTTAAAATTCTATATTAGCTGAAAAATATAAAATGATTCATCTGTAAAAATGATGCAATATAAGCTGAAAAAAGTTCAATATAAAACTACAAAAAGTTCAACATCTGAAAAATATAAAACGATTCATCCATATAAAACTACAAAATTGATATAAACGATGCAATATAAGCCGAAAAAAATTCAATATTCGACTTACAGATGAATAGAACTTGTTGGTGGCAAAGATGATATGTGATCTCTTTTCTCTGAACTTTCTTCAAATGGTGGTGTATTTTTTTTTTTTTTTTTTTTTGGGAAACGGTGGTATTGACAGAGAGAAGAAAAAAAAGAAACACCAGGAAGAAGAAGAGTCGTGCTCAAGAAGGAAAGATGAATCTAGTAATAATTAATTAACATAATAATTAAATATATAAAAAAAAATAAAAGCAGAACAGTCAGTGCACGTGCTCAAGAAGGAGAGAGATGAATCCACTAATAATTAATTAACATAATAAATCTTATACTTTAATATAGTTCTAACGGTGCTAACAGGGGGTATAGTTACCCTACGTTAAAGAAGGTGTACAAAATCACTCTCGTTCGAGTGTGTTTCATGGAACATTTAAAAAAATAAAATAACAAAAAATAAGTAAATTGAAAAAAAATACCCTTAATTTATTATGGACTCTTCAACTTCAATATGTACAAACACGTTAATTAATATAGTTGATCTAGGCTCTGTTCTTTTGGACTGAATGAATCTGAACTGAACTGAACTGAATGGATCTGAACTGAACTGAACTGAACTGAAATATATATTAAGGGTAAATAATAATAATAATGACAAATAATAATAATAACAGTAATCAACAACAACAACAACGATAATAGTAATATTATTAGTAATAATAACAATAATAATAATTAAGATTAGTAATAATAATAATTATTTCTAAGCTATACTTTTCTATGCGCACATTTTCTCCTCGGGTCTTTGGTTGTGCTCAGGTTTCTTTTGATGCTGCACTTCGTTCTTCCTTGGAACGCATTGTCACTGCTTCTGGGCCTGGTTTTGGTGATTGGCAGTGGAGGCTTGCCACCTTACCCTTTGCTTTTGGGGGGCTTGGTTTATATTCTGCAGGTGATGTCTTGAACTATGCATTCCTTGCTTCTCGACTTCAATCTGCTAGCTTACAGTCTAAGCTTCTCCTTAGTTCGGGTATTGTAATTGCTGGTCCATCCTTTAATGACGCTCTTCGCACTTTTAATGTGAATATGGATATTGACCTTTTGAGTAACCCTAGCGAGGTCGCTGCCCCCAAACTTATGAAGAAATTGACAGATATATATTTCGCTCGGGTTACCCAAACTGTTGAGTCTACTTTCCATCTTTCCCCCCGACAGATGGCTTTATGGAGTTCTCTAAAGGAGGATCATACTTCGGATTGGCTTAGGGTGGCTCCGATATCGGGACTGGGACAAACTATGAATGCCAGGGCTTATCGTTGTGTGCTATGCTATCGGTTGGGTGTTCCTCTTTTCACTGTTCAGGTACCGTGTTCAGCTTGTTCTAAGGTATTTTCTGGAGATATTTATGGGGAGCATGCTGTTTCGTGTGCGGGTATTGTTATTAAACATCGGCATAACCTTGTGCGCAATGTTCTTGTTGATATATGCTCTCGGTCCGGAATTTCTGCTCGCAAGGAGGTGGACATTGGGCTTTATGAAGATGGGGACAGATCCTTGCGCCCAGATGATATACTACTGTACTCTTGGGATAATGGGTGTGATGTATGTGTTGATCTTACAGGATCGTCGCCCTTGACGCAATCTGGGATGACTGATTTTATGCCAGGGCGGGCGATCGTTGATGCTGCACGACGTAAACGTGTCAAATACGATGCTAAATGTGCGGATATTGGATATGGGTTTCTCCCCTTTTCGTTTTCGTCATTTGGCGAACTTGAGAAGGATGCAGTAACCTTGCTAAAGCGCATTCGACGGTTTTCTATGACTCAAGACATTGGGACGCGAGCTGCTGCTCATATTTTTAGTCGGATTAGCTTTGCTATTGCTAGAGGAGTGGGGGCCCAGTTAGTTTCTCGGCTCCCCACTAATTTCTTGTAATTTCTTATGATTTTCTAATAATAACAATAATAATAATAATAATAATAATAATAATAATAATAATAATAATATAAAAAATAATAATAATAATAATAATAATAATAATAATAATAATAAGAAGAAGAAGAAGAAGAAGAAGAAGAAGAATAAGAAGAAGAAGAAGAAGAAGAAGAAGAATAAGAAGAAGAAGAAGAAGAATCGAATCGAATCGAATCGAACTTAATGAACTCGAATCAATCGAATCGAATCAAAATCGAAAAATAAGTACAAGAGAATAGGGCCTACTTAATTAATAAAATTAATAAAGGCAAATGTGGAATTAACTAATTATCATTAAGTTTTTTGAATATTTGTGTAATTTTAAAACAGGACTAGTATTAAGGAACGGAGGGAGCATTATTTTTGTCTCGTTTAAAGTTCGACGTAATTTTATTACTCATATTCTAAATTAATGTCACCTTGACTTTCTGCATAAAATTTAAAAGAAAAAATTTTTGTGCCAAAATTTATCTCGGATAATGATGATTTATAATTAATGAATAGTGAAAAGATGAATATTGAAATGAGTTAATTAAGGGTAATAATAGAATAGAGAGAAGAATAAAGATAATATGACATTTATTTTAAAAAAGTAAGAAAGGTCTAAATGACGTTTATTTAAAATAAGAGGGATGTTGTAGTAAACGTAAACAAGACAAGAATTAGGGAAGAAGATGTATGTATTCTCATTGATAGGGTCCCTTTAAATAGGGAGAGATTACATATTATGAAACATTCCAACAGGCCTAGTCCTACACTAATTAGTAGAAGCACATTAACTTGTAGACTAAGACACACATTGGGTATTTACTTTAACACTCCCCCTTGTGCCGAGTCTTCAACACATGTCAAGTTGCCTCGTTAAAACCTCGTCAAGCAAAAACCACATGGGAAAAATGCCTTGATCGTAGGAAAAAGAGTACAACATCCAGACTTATAGGTTATGCTAATTTCGTTAAGCCAAAACCTCTATTGATCATTTCGTCGATCAATGTGCTCAAGAACGTGATCAATTCGTCGATCAATGAGCCAAACGTCTTAGTTACTTCGTTAAAAACCTTTCCAAGTGATAAAAACCCAATGGGGAAAAAGAATCCTTGGTTAACGAAAAGAGTGTAAATTTATCGGTTTTTATCAGTTTTTGTTCGTTTTCATACGTTTTTATCTGTTTTTATACGTTTTCACCCGTTTTCTTACTCTTTCATCTGTTTTTATCATTTTCGCTCATT
The DNA here is from genome assembly GCA_033398695.1 of Orobanche coerulescens. NCBI lineage: Eukaryota > Viridiplantae > Streptophyta > Magnoliopsida > Lamiales > Orobanchaceae > Orobanche > Orobanche coerulescens. The sequence continues at coordinate 9,595,999 of CM065813.1, read as the reverse complement.
TTCTTACGTTTTTGTCCGTTTTTATCTGTTTTTATTTATTTTTCTTACGTTTTTGTCCGATTCTCTTACATTTTTTCGGTTTTCATCCATTTTCGCCTGTTTTCTTACGTTTTTGTTCGTTTTCTTACGTTTTTTCCGTTTTCATACGTTGTTGTCCGTTTTTATACGTTTTCGCCCATTTTCTTATGTTTTCATCTATTTTTATATGTTTTCGTCTGTTTTTCTTATATTTTTATACATACCAAAACGGGTAAAATAGACAACAAGTACAAAAAGGGACAAAAACGGACCAAACAGGACGAAAACGTATAAAAATGGATGAAAGCGTCAGCAAACGGGTGAAAAACGTTTAAAAACGCATGAAAACGTATAAAAGAGGACAAAAACGTAAAAAAAAAAAGGACAAAAACGAATAAAAACGGACAAAAACTCAAGAAAAACGGACAAAAATATAAGAAAAACGGACACAAAAACCGATAAAAACGAACAACAACTTAAGAAAAACAAACGAAAATGTATAAAAATGGATGAAAACGTAAGAAAACGGGCAAAAACATATAAAAACGGACAAAAACGTATGAAAACGGAAAAAACTTACAAAACGTAAGAAAAATGGACAAAAACGGTAAAAAACGGGCAAAAACGTAAGAAACACAGGCGAAAACGTATAAAAACAGATGAAAGCGTAAGAAAGCGGGCGGAAACGTATAAAAACGGAAAAAACGTAAGAAAAACGGACAAAAACATAAGAAAAATGAACAAAAACTTACAAAAACCGATAAAAACGGACAAAGACTTAAGAAAGGCGGACGTAAAAGTGTAAAAACAGATTGAAACGTAAGAAAACGGGCGAAAACGTATAAAAACGGACGAAAACGTATAAAAACGGACAAAAACGTATGTAAACGGAAAAAACGTAAGAAAAACGGGTAAAGATGTAAGAAAAACAAACAAAAACATATGAAAACGGAAAAAAATATAAGAAAAACGGACAAAAACGTAAGAGAAAATGATCGAAAACGTATAAAAAATAATACTAATAATAATGGTTAAATAAATAATTTAAAAAAAAAATCAGGACTAAATTTGTAAAACATGGCGAAACACAATGACCGTTTGTGCAAGCAACTGAAAAGAAATATAGAAAAAGAAGAAGACAAGAGTATTTTAGTCATTTGATGTTGGTCATGGACGATATTTGTCCCAAAGGTTTTTCACAGGAACGATCTTACACTTTCTAAACATTTGGGACGAAACATGTCATGTGGCCAATCATTAGGGACTATTTTTACAATGGGTGGTGCTAAATAAACACCCCCATAAACACCCTGACCCCACCGCCTATCACATCACTTTCTTTCAACAATAATAATGTCAACACCCCCATAAACACCCCCCACTTTCTTTTTTGTTTATAAGTGCTTTTTTTAAACAAACTCATTTCATGATTCAAACATAGGAAAATGTACAGAGAACTGATATGTGTAAATTAAGTATTTTTTAAATTTTAACATTAATTCTAATCTAACTACTAACCACTTTTATTTTATTATTTTTTAAATTTTAACATTAATTCTAATCTAACTACTAACCACTTGTATTTTATTATTTTTTAAATTTTAACATTAATTCTAATCTAACTACTAACCACTTGTATTTTTTTATTTTTTAAATTTTAACATTAATTATAATCTAATTACTAACCACTTGTATTTTATTATTTTTTAAATTTTAACATTAATTCTAATCTAAATACTAACCACTTGTATTTTATTATTTTTTAAATTTTAACATTAATTCTAATCTAACTACTAACCACTTGTATTTTTTTATTTTTTAAATTTTAACATTAATTATAATCTAATTACTAACCACTTATATTTTATTATTTTTTAAATTTTACATTAATTCTAATCTAAATACTAACCACTTGTATTTTATTATTTTTAAATTTTAACATTAACTCTAATCTAACTACTAACCGCTTGTATTTTATTATTTTTTTAAATTTTAACAATAATTCTAATCTAACTACTAACCACTTATATTTTATTATTTTTTAAATTTTAACATTAATTCTAATCTAAATACTAACCACTTGTATTTTATTATTTTTAAATTTTAACATTAATTCTAATATAACTACTAACCACTTGTATTTTATTATTTTTTAAATTTTAACATTAATTCTAATCTAACTACTAACCACTTGTATTTTGTTATAAAAAAGATAACTTACATTAATCAAACAAAACAATACAAATAAGGTAAATCTTTGAGAGAGATCGGGAGAGAGAGATGTCGAGTTTATACGGAAAAGACTCAGATGAAGCAATGAATTCTCTATGGGGATATCACCATTTTTTACTAATTTTTTTTGGCCATCGTAATGTTTACTAATATTTTTTATTTGAATTTTAGGTGTTCGATTCTCTTAATGAGTTGATGGAATGGGTGCAAAACACGGCATTCTCTCTTGGTTATGTCATCGTGACGAGAAGATCAAAGGCAAAGGAAAATGGTGTGGTGTCTTATGTGACACTTATTTGTGATCGTGGTGGTGAATACAAAATTAAAGCAACAAGTAAAAATTCTGGCACCAAAAAACTCAATTGTAAATTTCAATTGGTAGGCCCGTATATTAAACAATATGACGGTTGGAAGTTAAGGGTGATATGTGATCAACATAATCATCCACTTGCACAACATTTGGAGGGACATGCTTATGCTAGGCGGTTGAAAGAACACGAAAATCGGTTGGTGGCTAACTTAACAATTATTTTTTAAAATTAATTATATATTGAATTTTTCTAAATTATTGGTACTTCAATGCAGGTGAGTGTATTCCATTGGATTCGACAGATGTATTCTGTAGAAAGCTTGATTTTTCACTGTCAATATGGAAAATGAGGATATTTGTTGTGATGGTGAATTTGAAATGTTTAAAGAAACCTACAATAAACAGTCGAAAGTTGTGAAAAAAATTATGATGAGAAAGCTACTAGATATATTCCAGCCAAGTAGAACACTCATTAGAGAACCCGCAATTCAAAAAAATACGCGCGGACGTCCAAGCTTGAAGAAACAAAAACGAAAAACGAGTCGATTCTATAAATCAAGCTCCTAGAAGATGCAGCTTTTCAACCATGTCAAAATCTGTTGAGTTGAACATGGAACCGGCAAGACATAGTTCGTACGTAACCGCACTTCAGACTTGAATGAAATTCCAGACTTGAACGAAATTCCAGATTTGAACGAAGAGCCTCAGTCATGCTACATTCATCGACTAATGGATGAAATTCTATTGATATTTCATCCTTACATCACACATATTCAAGATGTCATAGGTGATGGAAACTGTGGATTTCAAGCAATATCTGTTTGTCTTGGGTATGGCGAAGATGAGTGGCTCTATATTCGGCGTCAACTGCTAGACGAGTTATTGAGTTCATACCATGCCTATGCTAGAGTTTTCACTGATGGATTCGATGAACTACATACTTCATTGAAGTACTTACAATCGCCTGCACCTCCAAAACACTGGATGCTTATGCCTGACACAGGTATCCTGATTGTCAACACGTTTGGTGTGGTCCTTATTTTTTTAACCAAGCAAGGCGCTATCACTTTCTTTCCTCTTTGGAAAGGTCCGGAAGAATTTTTGTACCATCGGATTATTACGATATCACTTGTATATGATAGTCATTATGTGATGGTACAATTAGAAGGAGATTGTCTGATGCCTATCATTTCGGCTTACTAGATCCGCCACAAAGCCATGTCACGTCTGGAACTTTATAGACAACTGAAATCTTGTAATCCCGAAGCACCTTTTATAACTATAGAGGATTGTTAATGGGTATTATTTTGGGTCTCTAGTTCTTGTGTTTATGTATTCATGAAAAAATGTTAAATGATATTATTTTTGGGCTCATATTTTTATTTTTATGTATTCATTTATATTTTTATAATAACATATAAAAAAATCTATATGGTATTAATATTTATTAATTTAAAATAAATAAGTAATCATTTACCTAAATATTTAATCATTAAATAATATAGAAATACATGTATTAATTAATTAATATTTATTGATTAAAAATAAATTAGTAATTATTACTTTATTATTTGAATAAAGGGGTAATCATTACTTTACTAGTACAACCCTAGGTTTGTCTTGGGTAGGGCCTAGATGTGTTTTTTTTAGCAAAAGGGGGTGTTTATTTAACCACCCAACAAGCATGTTCCAAGTTCTAGCGTTTAATTTAATTTAGGGAAAACTACGTTTATTGTCCTAACGTATGGACATTTTTACGCATGTGTCCTAACCTAAGCATAATTGCAAATTGACATATAACGTATTCAAAATTTTAATGTCCGTGTCCTAAAGACCGGAATCCGGCCAATTTGCCTATGTGGCACACCGGAAATTTGACGTGGCTTGATTACATTATTTTAATAAAATAAAATTGGCCACATCAGCTCCAAATCATGAGTTATCACTTAAAAAAAATTAAAAAATTAAAAAATTATAAAATCAAATTGAAAAAGTAAAATTATAAAATAAAATTGTAAAATAAAATTATAAAAATATTAAAAATTATAAAAAAATTTAAATGTGGTCAATTAAATTTTATAATTTTATAATTTTTTAAATTAAAATTATAAAATAAAATTGTAAACTAGAATTATAAAATTAAAAAATTATAACAAATTATAAATATTATAAATGTGGTCAATTTTATTTTATAATTTTTTAATATTTAAAAAGTAAAAAAAAATATAAAATTGTAAAAAGTTAAAAATTAAAAAATTGTAAAATTATAGAAAATAAAATTTTAAAATAAACTTAAAAAATTAAAAAAATTATAATTTTTTAATTTTTTAATTTTTTTTGAATTGATAACTGATGATGTGGCATTTTTTTAATTTTTTAATTTTATAATTTTTTTAAATTATAAAACATGTGTGGCATTGTCTGTTTTTTCAATACTGAAGATACTTTAATATATAATGCCACATATATTTAATAACTTGATGAGATCATTTTAATAAAATAAAATTGACCACATCAGCTCTAAATCATCAGTGATCAATTCCACACATGCGGAAATTTTTATAAAATTATAATTTTTTATAATTTTTTTAATTTTTTAATTTTATTTTAAAATTTTATTTTCTATAATTTTACAATTTCATTTTATAATTTTACAATTTTTTAGTTTTGTTAATTTTTTATAATTTTATAATTATTTTACTTTTTAAATATTAAAAAATTATAAAATAAAATTGACCACATTTATAATATTTATAATTTGTTATAATTTTTTATTTTTATAATTTTAGTTTACAATTTTATTTTATCATTTTAATTTTAAAAAATTATAAAATTATAAAATTTTAATTGACCACATTTAAAATTTTTATAATTTTTAATATTTTTTTTAATTTTGTAATTTTATTTTACAATTGTATTTTATAAGTTTACTTTTTAATTTTGTTTTATAATTTCTTAATTTTTTTAATTTATTTAAGTGATAACTGATGATTTGGAGCTGATGTGGCCAATCTTATTTTATTAAAATGATGTAATCAAGCCACGTCAAATTTCCGGTGTGTCACATAGGCAAATTGGCCGGATTCCGGTCATTAGGACACCGACATTAAAATTTTGAATACGTTATATGATAATTTGCAATTATTCTTAAGTTAGGATACAGACGTAAAAAGGTCCATACGTTAGGACAATAAAAGTAGTTTTTGCTTTAATTTATACCTTGTTTGAGTAGAAAGTAAAAAGACGGTAAATAGAGTCAATCAATTGCATTCATAACAATGATAGAGGGGCCTTTATATAGGCATTACAATGAGAGTCCCTCCATACATAGGATTCCTAGATAAGGTAAGAAATCTAATAGGATCCTACTACCTCTAGAAGGATCTGGAACCTTCCATCTATGTATCTACAACCAGTATTAGGTAAGACACATCACGGGAATAATAATTCCCGGAACACTCCCCCTGTGTCGAGCACTAATACAACAATGGTGCAGAAGATGTTGCCTTCGTAAAAACCTATTCCAAGCCAAAACAAAACCCCATGGGAAAAATAAAGGCTTGATGAGGAAAACATTGCAACGCACCAACATAACATGTCATGTACACTCCCCCTGATGTATACATAACCACTCCCCTGATGAGTACCTCAAATCATAGGAGTCGGATGCCAAGTTGCCCTCACAACTATACCAAGGAAAAACCCAGTGGGAAAAATACCTCTTGGTCTAAGTTGAACAGAAGTACAACGCATCATTGTATGGATGTTCTCATAGGTCGCCTCGTTAAAAACCTTACCCAGTGAAAACCCAATGGGAAAAACAAACCTTGGTCTAAGGACAAAAAGAGCGCGACACATCCAAAGTGCAGAGTCGCTAAAGACTTATCAAGTTTTCCAAAGTCTTGACCTCTATGCACGAAATCAGTCATAACTTCTTCGATTCAATAGGTATCAACGAGACTGTAAGAACTTATGAAAACTAGACACCCATAGCTTTTCATTCACATACAGTACGTAACCTAGATCGACCTGAGCAGATCACAAAGCTCTTTCGAAGTTGACTCAGCAAATTACCAGACATATCCTGTCCTACTTTACAACAATAGTCATATGTTACTCAATCATGATGGATGTGATCAAATGGTTGGTTTCCTTGGAAAGTAGACACAAACCTTTCCAATGGCACCAATTTCACCATTTTCCATCAAGTGAGCTACCATGTAGGTCATATGGGAGATAGACCAACACATCATGGGCAGATTCGGGTATCATTTTTCAAGTGTCCTTTTTATCGAGATAGAGCGAGCTTCAAGCTTCTTGTCAATCACAGACATTGCGGAGCGCATCCTAGGCCATCATCACAGTGACTTTACCGGATTATTACGAATGAGTACATCGAGTCAAATATGAGTACATAATACCGTACTTTTCTTAAGACTGCATCATCACTTAAGTGAGCAAAGTCTTATTATGACTTCGACTGGTCATTGGGAATCATATAGGCATTACTTTATCGTCTCTTAGGGAAACCGTCCCTTAGATTGCCTTAAACCGATTTGATGAATACGCATCATCAAGTGTCCCCAAGATCCTTTCATTCTTAACTTTGGATTTAGCGGAATCTCTTAGTCTCACAAGAGTACATCACTATAAACCCTTAGTTTTACACGCAAAAGCTTCATATCTCTTCCAAATCAAGTATATACTTAGTATGCGTCCCCGACAATCACTTGTCGTCGCACTCCGTGGTCAGGAGCCACTTGATTTGAGTCTGATCCACCACGAGATCCTTTCATCACTTAACTTAGTTCCCCACTAAGATAAGATTTAACCACAAGCTGCACGTCAGTTTTTGGGAAACTATCTAACTGAAAAGATAGTGGATGCTATAACATCCATTACGATAACACAACTAAGTTTCATGTCATCGTAGTCGATTCCAGTGCGTTCATGAGAAACCTCGCGCCATGAGGTGAGTTTAACTCCTTCTCTCACTCGCTTTAACAAAGTATACGGATAGGTCTTATCTTTGGAGTGTCGGTACCACTTCAACAAAGGGCTATCACTTTGTTTATACTGAAATCGCATATGTTTCCATTTTAGGCCAAAGCTACAACGTTGTAGATTTTCAACGAAGTATGGTTCGATTAAACTCACATTCCACGTCCTCATGTACCGGCTTTATTCATAGAGTACTCTTTATGGATTGGCATTCATTGAGGCGTCCCCCAATGATGACTATAATCCAGAATCACATGAGACGGATGAGTTCATTTGATCAGATGATCAAGTTTCATGTACCAAACTCGCATACATTCTTAGCGAGAGTATTTATCGAACCAAGTGGCATCTCAATACTCTATGAGATCCACGGCCTAGTAACACCATCTACCACAATTTGTGGTGTTACCATATCACCATTTATAGGTGACGAACGTCCATGACCGGACACAATCCTTGCAGACATGGTTGCAGCATGTATTTAATCTCGTCACTTTAGGGAACTTAGTGAGACACAGTTGGGACAAACTACGACAATTCCAAGTCGTTCTACTCGAACATGATCGTTCGCATCTCCCCCTAACGACGGGAAGACTGGCTCATCAAAGTGACTTACGAGATCGTCTGCCAAGGTACATTTTAAGCGGACTATGAGTGAAAGCGCATGTCATATTCATCATTTATAACCCGTCATAATGCGTTGTAGTGACGCACTTTTGGCACATGAACATGTGGACGATAAAGGTTTTCAGTGTTAACACAATCCAGTTAACAAAATGCATACTGTTACACTCGTAACTAAGCATTTGAATGATGATAGGTATAGGTGAATATGACATGTTGACCTATGCTACATAGCCGTAGCTACTGGTCTTGAGAATTCAACAAAACCGCCACCATGCACCACCGGGATCGAACATAAAGAAACGATTGAACCGATGATAGGCCGTTGGTTTTATCGACCCTCTAGTGCTTTCTTGAAGAGTTCACTCCCTTCACCAGCCCCAAACACCTCAAAATTTCGTGAGCATGTATAAACGGGTGTTTAGGATTCCAAAACCATCAACCTTGTGGTTAAAAATCGGTCGAAATGACATCGAACTAGTTGATAGGACGGCTGGTGGTATGTGAAAACTTCATTTAAGTGGTTCACCTCCTTCCAAGTCTCCAAATGTCACCAAAATTTGTGAGAAGGTAGCCTTGGATGTTAGGAAGTACTCGTTAAAATTTCACTTTAAGACTTGGTCTAAAAAGTGGGTGAACCGACCTTTACAATGACTGGTCCGCAAGTTGGACAACCATAACTCAGGTTTCATCAACTTATCAATCATTGTCAAAGGAACCACATAACATATAAATGTTATTACTTGAGTACGACCATTTGTGAACACCATCATAGCATCATAAGCCACCCAGGCTAATACTTATGATCATGTATGTATAAGGACTCGGTGAAAACGGAGGACTCAGCACCATGCTTATGCGAGTCGCTACATTATTCTCTTTAGCATAGGAGGGTGTCGTCTCCTAATCGTGCCAAAGAATAGGCTTAAATAAATGAACATATGGCTAAGAAGGATGATCGGGGGGGTCTTTGGCGTCACACATGCTTATGAAAGCAAGACGCGGATGACATAAATATCATCATCGGTCATGAGCCCTGCTCACGACTCTACCAATGTACTTTGGTGTCTTATCCAACTAGTTTCTTTGTTCAATGATGTCCATGACAATACCGTGGTATATAGATCATCAAACTGTCCAAACTCCGGACTATTAAAGCCTAAATGTGTCAATGTCCCAATACATCTTCTGGTTATAAAAACCGACGCAAGCCGGACCATATTGACTCATGAATATTCTTCCTTTTCACATATCCAATACAAGTGATGCATAAGATTTTATTTCTCACAAATCACAATGAGATGCTATGAGTGATACACTTTGGCATATATATCATCGAGTCATAACATGGTTCAATTGTTACAGAACATATGTGACTAGAAAACGTCACTCGACATTCAACAACTTGAGTATTATACCACTCATTGATTGTGATGACTTAGTCATCATAGTCATATTGAATTTATACACCGAAATCCAAAAATATCGTGTTCCTTGAAAATAGCTTAATACACACTCAATTTCGCTTGCAAACTTTTACAAACATGAGCATATCGAACACTCTAACAACATAGAGATTTTATTTCTGATACGATCAAAATGATCTATCATATTGAGTGCATAACATGTCAAGGTTATATGCCTAAGGGGCAAAATTACGACACAAGCATGGTGTAACACTACCATGCACACGCTCGGCCTTCTTACAAGGGTGTGTATTTTGGGCTTCCCCAGGGAAACTGTTTTTCAACATTTGAAAGATGATAGTTTAGCGTACAACGCATACCAAAAACTGCATCATCTATGGCAAATTCGACCAAAAAGAGGTTGAAAAACGTGTGTCATAAGACCACTTGCAAATTCAAGATGAGAACCAAGTTGGTTGGGACAAAAGTTAGCACAATCGCTGGAAATAAAATTCCGCGCAGCTTGACTTTTGTTCACTAAAACAGCGATAACTCCCTTGTTAGGAAGGCTATGGATGAACGGTCAGATGTTCTGGAAACTAAACTTCCGTATATTTCTATCCATATATTGTGCACCACACGGATTATTAAACTCAGATCACAGTGCATGTTTTAATTGGTTGTTTAGTTTTTCCCAAGTTTAGTGAGAAAACAAGGTTGAGACCATATCCAATGGCATAAGTGTTGATGCAAAAATATGGCAATGACAGCCATATGTGCGTTTAAACGCAGCAGGGTGTTCGATTTCTTATCTCGACTAATGATCCTTTCGGTAACTCCAACTTGGTAGACTTGCAGAGAAAGTAGGAATGTCGGTACAGCTAAGGCTGTTTAAAAACCACTGATTCCGTTTGAACTTCAAAGCATAAACAAATACCAAGGAGGATGCGCCTAGTCATGACCAAAGTGTAGACAAAATCCACCAAGTATTTTAATTCTCAATTTGCAAGTATACGTCATAATAGCCATGTTATATAGATGCAACACGGTGCATCAATATTAAGCATTTTGAACCATGAGACATAATGAATATACCATAACCAACTCGTCTTGACCATCCAATAAGATCGACTAAACATAGTCAAATGTATAAGGCACATGCCTTTACAAATACTCGAAAAGTATTCGGACCTATAGTCATACGAACTATAATCGAGGTCAACGAATTCATGTATTTACCGCAATATGTCATTGCTTTACATGTTAAGATTCATGAGAATTACTCGTACATTCTTCCATATATCATATTGCAAGGAGACGATACATGTCTACACCCACATGCAATATTTTATTTTTAATAAGCTGAAAGATGGAGTTTTCCAAGTATGAGATTGGGTCAAGACCAACGTGGTGGTCGCTCAATTCAATGTGACAATTCCGTCACAAATCGATTTTAACCACGACATATCCATCGCAATCGATGTTTGTCCCATTTGTACGTCACAATTCCGTGACTAATCATGAATGAGTCATAACTTTACCGTTACCGACAATGTTCATTTTTTTTTTCAATTGTTAGTTTAAAATCGACAAAACGGCGACATCAAATCGCACCCAAAACGTGGTGTATGCAACAACCACAAATATCGACTTTCAACAATTATCCGTGACTCCCCCAGGACCGTCACACAGTTTACTTCGACATCCGAGAGTGATACCACCTCTCATTGTCTCTGTAACACCCCCAATCCACTCAGGGATATTACACGTCGTAGACCCTCTCCTCGAGGATCTACCAGGCTGGTAACAACATTTAACATCTCGACAATGCCTTCAAGGCTAAAATGACTCAGTAGACCGATTTGGTCTTTCCACAAATACATACAACTCAAATACAACTCATGCCCACGCAGGGGACAAAATACAACCACACCCGCATAACGGAACAATATAGCAATGAAAATAAAGTACAACCGAGCCAACACACGATGTACGGTTCCTCATGTGATTAGTATCGATCATCTTTCATCATCCTTCGTGCCGACTCGTGTTATGCTCCAAAACCCGAATGCAAAAACAGACATCCACCCCGAATACTGGGGTTAGCAAAACTCTACTGTTTTGCTAGTGTAAGAACAAAGTGCAAATACGAGCCATACAATTCACATTCCACGAATAACAATAACCGAGGATCCTCAAAGATCCAAACGAAACGAAAAGTACTTCCCGAGGCAAGGGTTTGAGAAAACATTTCAAAATCGAAATATCATAAATCAATGGAAGTAATTTATAAAACGGTTTAGAATGCCATCGAGAGTTTTAATAGAAGACAATTTAGGATTATCAAATCCTACTTTTCAAAATCCAAAAGACAAAAAAGGGGTCACCGCCCCAAAGGTTTACTTTCTGAAAAATGATATTAACCAAACCGTTGGGATTTTAGCCCCAAATCCGTAAAACGACTTTTATAAAATCATTGGGATTTTAGCCCAAAATCTCATCAACTCACAGTACACGAGAACGGCAACAAGGTTCGTCTTCCAACATCAAAATCCACAAATAAAGGATTTAAAACAAACAACAAAATACTCTAGTGCCATCCTAGCCAAGTAAGCCAAACGAACACTTACCTCTTACACACTTAGTCAATGCATGCAATCAGGAAAACCGTTCAAAAGCGCTCATTTCCGGAAATGCCATTATCAAATCACATTTGAAAAATGCACCACAATTAACCGTCGATCCACGTCTCTGTGGACCCCTACCGAGACCCCGTCGGATCTAACCCGTAGTGGTTAAAAGCAAGCTCGTCAATCCACGTCTCTTGTGGACCCCTACCGAGACCCCGTCGGATCTAACCCGTAGTGAGCATACACACACACACGTTACTCATGCAATACTAATATGCTAAGAATGTAAGTTCATTAAGAATACTCACTAGAGATGGCCATTAACTCGACACCAATATCAAATTCTTCAAAACACCACAACAAGATTAAATACGGAATCCACGATTCCATAACTTAAACAATAGGAGTATCATCATAAAATCCTTCAACGTTCAAAATAACCAAATCATAATCAATTCTCAAAACACCGTTCACAAATCACACTCGCTTTGAAAGAAAGTCTTTAACGAGGCCAAACCGAAATCCTTTGAAACTTCATTTCAAATAACCAAACAAACACATCAAGACGACCACCGATCATCATATCCATAAACGAGAAAAGTATGGGCAAGGTACTTGCCTCGAATAACACAACGCGGAGAATCGGCGAAGTAGGTTGGCACGAACCGACTACGAACTCGCCGACTCCACCGAACGACAATCCACAACAACGAACTACGAACGAAAACAATAACAACGAAAATGAATTCCAAAGTACGACCCAAAGCCGCTGAATTCAAAGAACAAATGACGAAAGTTCAAGGATTTCCCCCAAAACGGCCAAGAACACGATTCGTTCCGTCAAAACCCGAAAACGGAATTCCAAGTTGAAATATGGATATACAATCCATAGAATATGTTTAACAACATCATTTAACCATAATCGATCCATCGAAAACGGATGAAAAAACGAGATCGGGGACAAATCCCCCAAAAAGTCAATTCGAAGGAAATCAAGAATTATACTTCGATTCGACGAAGAACAATGGATTAAATGATGTTAAACACAAGAATACTATTAAGATTAATCATACCCATCATGAATTAATCAACAACACGGAACGAATCGGACAAAAATGCAAAAATCCCCAAATTCACGAAATTAGGGTTCTAAGGAATATTACCTTGATTCGCTGGATCAAAGGTTGATAACGGACGATCGATTGATGTTATGAACTCAAGGACTTCATGGATTTGTTGTTAAACAACATGGCTTCGCCACCCATGAATCGCCATTTGCGGAAGGAGAAGGAAGGAAGTGAAAAACGAAATGAAATGTGACTGCTCAGCCACATTTATACTGGGCCAGCCTAGCGTGCGCTAGCCTTCCCGGACTAGCGTGCGCTATCGGCCGGTATCGGCCGAGTACCCTCGGCCAGGGCCCACACGACCCGGCATCACCGACCAAACCTGTCGACCCGACTCCCGCTAGCGTGCGCTACGGCCGGAAGCCTGCGCGCGCTAGCCGACTGCCCGAGAGCCACTGGATGAATCGCCCGGCCAGGTAACGTACGCTAGCCGGCCGACAGCGTGCGCTACGCCTGCCGACTAGCGCGCGCTACGCTCGGCGTAGCGTGCGCTACCTGCCGATCCTGACCGAGTCCAGAACCTCAGAAACCCCACTGTCCGGCCCGATAGCGTGCGTTGGTCGACCAGGCTAGCGTGCGCTACACCTGCCGGTTAGCGCGCGCAGCCTTTCGGCAGTAGCGTGCGCTACGCCGGTTCCTGCCGCATCTGTCCGGCCGGTGCCCGCAATCGTCCGGCCAGTCCCGCAACCGTCCGGCCAGTCCCGCAACCGCTAGGGCTCGACGACCCGATTTCCGAAAACGCACGGAACGAACACGACGAAAAGTTCACGGACGACATAAACGACTCGAAATGAAAACGTAATACCATAGTTAGTCATACGCGACCAAGAAACGGGTCGAGACAACAATTACAGATACGGATACCCGTAACTTTCAAGAAATTACAAAATAGCCCAAAACGCCCGGAAGTCACGATACGTGATCGAATAACCAAACCGAAGTTCACAACACGTCTAACAAAGTTAAACGGACTGACGGGAAACTCAAGCAATGATTTGAACGATATTCGCAAGAATCGAACTCAAGCGCGGAAAAGTCGCTAAAAAGCACGGAACTCAACAAAACGACACCGAAACGAACTCGGATGTCAAAAAGTGTAGAATTAATCATTCTCAGAATGACGAAACGATCATGATCGAGTCGTCAAAACGGACTCCGACCGAAAAAAGAAATTTACCGAAAATCGAAAATTGCGGATATTACAGTCTCATCCACCGCAAAGTAGCGTGGGAGATAAAGAACCCAAATACCCAATTCCTCAAAAAGAAAATTTCCCAAAAGAGAGGAATAGAAAAACGAGAACTTTAATAAAGTCTTACGGGTACTTGGTTTCATATATGCTTTGATCCTTGAACGGGAGATTCTCTCCATATGAGCAACATATCTCCGTGGGTACTCCGTTCTATATTTACTTTGATCCTTGAACGGGATAAATATGGTTTTTTCTCCATAGCGTGCACATCATCATGAGCGACGTATTTTCCTATATACACGTAAAACATAAACATGTAAGATTCATAAGTGTACAAATTAATGAACAAATGAATCATTAATTAGGAAAAGATGGAGAGTTGAGAAACGCCCGGATAGGGCTACTGGGATCGATAATTCGGCCGAAAAAAGACTCGGACGCGGCGGTGCAGCAGCTCGGTATTGGATGAGGTCGGATCTCCAAATTTCCTCGTAAAAATCTGCTTCTGTTAGGCGGCAGATTCAGTAATCAATATTACTCAGAATCCGATCTCCACCGTTGGCTATACGGATATTTGTGTTGGGAAGTTGCTGTCAAAATTTCACACCGATCCGACGGTTAACGAATCGGGAAATATGTTTTTAGTACGGCTGCGCTGTGTAGAAAATTTATGCGCGGAAATTCTCGTCTCTCGTTTTTTTTTCCCGATTTTGATAGGTTTTGTCTCGATTGCACTAGGTTTTCAAACAGTAAATATCCGTGCATAAAACCATAGGAAAATCCGGCGGTGCTTCGATCAGATCGGGTCGCAGCTTTAGGCAACAGTCGGCTGAACGAAAACGGTCTGAAAACGGTACTGCCGGGCTGGTCGGATCGGATCAGCAACCGAGTCCAAGGCTGGACTGGATACAAGTTGGGTTCGGGTGCGCCGAAAACTGGATTTGCGAACGGGTCTGCTCGTTTAAGTAAGCTGTTTCCGATTCAGGCCAGACTTGTCAAACTCCCACAAGACCACTAACACAATCAAAGAAAATAGGCCCAAGTAATTAGCAGAAATTAGGCCCAAAATAAAGGCCAAATCAATCAGACATCTACTTGTCAAACTCCGTCTTCTTTCGTCGCGGCTGAAGAAGGCGACGGACAGCCGGCGGGTCATGCTCTGGCGGGGAGGCGATCGACTAGTTGCGATTGGAACGGGCGATCTGGATTGGACTGGGGCTTGGCTGCGTCTTGGGTGGAGGAAGTCTGCTACGAATTAGGTTCGGCGGCGGTGGATCCGATCTGGGCTGGGGGCGGACTGGGCACGCGTCGAGCGGGCCTGGAGACGAGCCGCGATGGTGTGAACGGACGGATGGTTTTGGATAGTTGAAGAAGACGGCCGGTCGGAGGGGGGTTGCTGGCCGGGGAAGAAGAAGATGGCTTTTCTTGCTCCAGCGGCGGCGGCGCTCGAGGGTTAGGGTTACTGTGCAGAAAATCCAATTTTTCTTTTTTTTTTTTTTGGGATTTTGGACGAATTTTTCCTACTCAGTTGAGATACTACGTGCTGATAACGTGTTTGAGGAGAAAGTAAAAAGACGGTAAATAGAGTCAATCAATTGCATTCATAACAATAATAGAGGGGCCTTTATATAGGCATTACAATGAGAGTCCTTCCATACATAGGATTCCTAGATAAGGTAAGACATCTAATAGGATCCTACTACCTCTAGAAGGATCTGGAACCTTCAATCTATGTATCTACAATCAATATTAGGTAAGACACATCACGGGAATAATAATTCCCGGAACATACCTAAATACGAATTTATGTTTTTTGTCAATCAAAGTGCTGTCAACAGTACACGTGTGGTCATGTCGGTAGTAACATTCACCACACTTCCGAAGCTCTCTAATGCATCATCACACGAACAAATTATATATTCTAGTGATGCGGAGCTTCTCAGCGACGAGTGCGCCGCGGCTTTATGTTCTCCTCTTGCGAACAAAACGATGAAGAAGCTCTGGTAGTTACAGGCAAGGGTAATTACCCGCACATTCTCTCTTGATTTTGAATATATGTTAATAATTAGAAAAAGGAATCTCTGATAATAGCGGTGGGTTTATCGCCCTTCATCTCTTCGTAAGATTGAATTGTTGAGGATGTCAATAAATTGGGCAATTCTGGTAATTGTTCCGTTATGATTTTGCTTTTGTCGTAGTAATTGTTAGAAATTGGTCATATAAAAATTGGGAACAGGATGGAAAGCTCTCGCCCTTGTCAGAGTTGCAGGAAAAAAAAATCTTATTCCCGACAGTGATGCAGGGAACACGATCAGAACACCATGTCGTCGTTCAGGAATTCGACAATTTTCAGTCCCGGTTATGTTCACGTTGGCACTGTTGGTAATGGCAGTGTTAACACTTTCAAGAGAATCAAAATTTTCGAAGCCCAAAAGTTCATTGAGGATTTTATGTTCAAATTAGCGCTTTCGTGTTGAAAATATCAGGAGGCTGAGCTTTTTTAATTGAGAAAATTACTGATGGAGAGTATGGCCAAGGCAACTGGTTTCCATTTGGTATATGTCAGGAAAAAATTTCGTATACAGCCGAAAATACTGGTAACGGTATCATACCGTACCGAAAATTTCGATATTTACCTAAAAGTTTGGGTACATGGATCATTCTTGTCAGGGAAATCCTTCTTATGGTGACATAAGTTCTTCATTTCTCGATATTGTTTATATAAATCTTGCAAATTTTTGTTATTTATTACTGTATAGAAGTAAATTTTCTTAAGGTGAGACCACCAATATTTATGGAATATGATATGTGGAATTCATTCCTATTTTTGATTGGCCCAAGTTGAAATTGAGTTTTTTATTCTTATATAGAGTTTATTCCTATGTGGAGTATTCTTGTAGAGAGTTGTGAACTTCCCATAATTTGTGCTGGAATTTCAATATGACCTTAAAAGTGTGAACTTTTCTGGATTTCGTAGTTGGAATTGTAATCATATATGCAGTTGATAAACGTCACTTTGTTGATTGATGATTTTGAGCATGTTAAGAATCTTGATATATCTACAAATGCATTTGTAATACAAAAAAAGTTTATTCTGTAATACCGCCGCCTCCAAATTTTACATCTTTACTCGTTTGTCGTTGTGTGGGTTATTTCAACTTTCTTGACTCCTTCATATCATGGCAGGAACTTGGACCGGATGACCCATGAAGCCAAATTCTCTGTGCAGCTATGCCTCAAAAGCCTGTTAATGAAATTTGACGAACAGATTCATCCATTAACCCCAAACATTTTACTACCTGTGGAAGTCTTGATTTGAACCCTGTGAAGTACAACATGGGTGGAATAGCTGAGGAATGTTCATCTCAGACCAATAGAAAGAAGCTCGAAAGCCAAAGAGGCCACGGGAATAAAGATGTTATGCCAGAGAGTCAACTATGGACAGATGGACTTATTTGCGCTTTCGAATTCATCCGAGGGCATAAGAAATCAGTCGCACCAAAATCTTTTTCAAATAAGCAGTCATCTCATCAGGCCAATCATGTTAATGTGAAGAACCAAATGCACTCTGATGGAGGAGGGAGTGAGCCAACTTCTCAAAAATCAAACAGGAACATTCTTCAAGAATCTGCCCCCCTGGTTGGATTAGAGAGTTCGCATCCCATGGAAAGATGTGAAGGGAGTTTTTGGGCTCCAATCGGATGGGCTAGAATTTCAGAACTCGTGCAATCTGTGGAAGTTGGTGAGGATTGGTCCACTCAACATTTTATGTTTACGGATGATGATGATGACCTCACTGTTGCTGACTTAGCTGCTCCATACTGGGAAAGACCAGCAGGACCCACATGGTGGTGCCATCTTGATGCAGGTCATCCGACTGTTGAGGCATGGCTAATTGCTGGCCAGTGGCTGCATCCTGCCATTAGAACTGCTTTGAGAGATGAAAGCAGGTTGATAAGCGATCGGATGAAACACCTCTTGTACGAGGTACATTTTTCTGTCTAATGTATCTACATCTCTTGTTCAAGTGATTGTTAGAAAAAAAAAATGAAGTTTGGGCTAATTACAGGAAAAAAAAAAAGAGGTCGTCTTACAAATTACAACCCCTTCTCCTTGAGGTTTGATTTTGTCTTACATTTTGGGGGGTACCTGCATTAATTCCATAACCATTATGAATGGTCTTGTTAGACAGAATCGAACTCTAAAGTTTTTTTTTTTTTTTTTTAACTTTCAAAAAATGTCTGGGTTTTCTTGTAATGAAACCGGAGAATCAAGCACTAAATTCCAATGTGAATACCATGTGTCTTTGATAGAAGATTGATTAGGTGTACTGACTACTGACAGATTAAGCAGCCTGTTTAAATTGCAACAGTCTACTGTATCAAGCTTCCTAGTTTACTTGTGCTCTTCTTCTTCTTCTTCTTCTTCTTCTTCTTCTTCTCATTCGTCTTCCCTTTTTCTCTTTAGTTCTAATTTATGCATGAGGTAGCGGCAATTATGATTCTTTGAAAAAACTAAAATTGTGCGGAATCATGCTTCACAATTTTAGTATTTGAAACTTGGCTTGTGTCATATTTTCATATGCTTTTTATGTGTTTTACAGGTCCCAGTAAGGGTTGCTGGAGGTTTATTATTTGAGCTCTTAGGGCAGTCTGCTGGTGATCCTTATGTCGAAGAAGATGATATCCCTGTTGTTATTCGTTCATGGCAAGCTCAGAATTTCCTTTTAACCGTTCTACATGTGAAGGGATCTGCTTCCAGAATCAATGTTTTGGGCATTACAGAAGTCCAGGTTAGTTATATCCTCCTATTAGATTATTTCAGTGACTAACATGCTTTTCTCGAATATATGTGGTAGCTGATTCTGGATATGCTTTGCTGCCTTTTTCCGTCTAGGAGCTTCTGCTTGGTGGTGGTTACAATACTCCTAGGACAGTTCATGAAATTATAGCAAATTTAGCTAGCCGCCTGGCAAGATGGGATGACAGGTGAGAGTAGTAGTTCGATTTTGGGTCATCTAGCTTTTACTTGATAGTGGAGGTTGAATATTCAGAGGCAGATGCCATATATTTGTATTTTGCCACCAAACAAACAAAAATAAAAATAAATAAATACATTTGTACATATAATCGAAAAAAGTGTGGTAAGGGTTGTCTTACCTTGTGCCTTTGAAGTTTAAGCAATATTACCAACTGGTTGGTTGGATCAATTTAAACCCCCCACCATAGTTGTGAATAGCGAATAGCGCCAAATAGCGACAAGGTCCCCGATGGCTATAGCGCATAGCGATGCCAATAGCGAGGGCTATTTGAAAATAAAGCGCTAGAAGTATATAAATACATAATATATGACATATATTAAAAATAATTCAGACTTCATGCATAAATTGAAAAATAAAACAAATATAAGTTCAAAACACAACACAACAGTACTTCGAATACTACAAAAACAATAATATAAAAATCATTATTCATCTTCTTCATCAAGATCAAGATCATCTTCTTCATTTGGAAGTGCATAACCCTCGATATCATTCTCTTCTTCATTTGGCGCCTTTTTCTTCCCGGGAGTGCAGCGGAATTTAGGGTTTGTGTTTATAGTCGATTACCAGATAGAGGTGAGGGGCTAGCGTTTTATTTATTTTAAAGAAATGTCTAACAAACAAAAACGTGTTAAAAACAGAAAGGTTGCGCGAAAAAAAAAAAAAAAAAAAAAGAAAACGCAAATAAAACTCTGGGCAGCAATTAAAACAAATAGCGCCGCTATTAGGCGCTATGGAAAGTAGCGCTATAGCGCATAAAGCGCTGATAGCGGGCGCTATCCGAAAGGGTATAGCAGGTAGCGCCTAATAGCGAGGAGCTAAGCGCTATAGCGCTCGCTATAACCGCTATTCACAACTATGCCCCCCACCCCCCAACCAAAAAAAAAAAAAAAAAAAGAACAAATAGATGTTGCACGTACCAGTTATTGGTTTTTAATTTAATGTTTTCATCAATTAAAGGTTATTCCGTAAATCCATTTTTGGGGCAGCAGATGAAGTGGAATTGAAATTTGTGAACAGGTACTACTATAAGCTGCATTAAGAAGCTTTTCATTCAGTGATGTTGGGCTTCCTCTCTGCTTGTCTTTGTTTTCACCATATTTGCGCAACTTTTCCAACAGGAGAAACCATGAAGACTTGAATCTTCTGGGTGCAATACTCAACCAAGAAATAAGAAGGTTATCAAGACAGGTAGGTGTCTACCCTCAATGAGATTCAGATTCATTTCAAAGAATAATCCACTCCAGATTGAATATGAGTTTGAAATGTTGATTCGTTGATAAAATGCAGGTCATTAGAGTGAAATGGTCTCTCCATGCTAGAGAAGAGATAGTTTTTGAACTCCTCCAGCATTTGAAAGGAAATTTTACAAGAATTTTGCTGGAAGGGATAAGAAAGACTACTAGGGAAATGATTGAAGAGCAAGAAGCAGTCCGTGGTCGCTTATTTACCATCCAAGACGTCATGCAAAGCACAATTCGTGCATGGTTGCAGGTTCATATAATCTCTACTAGCTCGGACAGTCATTGCTTAAGATCTCTCTTCATACCTAGGATGATATACTATGCAATTTATGATTTTTACTTCACAACACATTGCTTTGTAAATACTCCCTCCATCCCATAAAAGGAGTCCGCTTTACTTAAGGTACAAATTTTTATTTATTGCAAGGTACAACTCCAAAATAAACTTTTTTATGACCGTTTTTTTCATTTACATGATTATTTTATTGATTGTGCAATGTTTCAAAATGTGCTTCTTGTCAAACGAAAAATGTCACGATCATAAAGTTGAAAGTCGACTTTTTTTTTTGGGAAAATAGAGTTTTTGAAATTGGATTCTTTTTATGCGACGGAGGGTGTGCTGTTTACGCCTTACAGAAGTTTACGCTCAAGAGCGGTCGAAAGGGCTATTCGTAAGGTTAATACAAGTTCAAGGGGTTATTTGTAATTTGAAGATATTTTTTTTTAATTGTAATAAACCTCGGGTATCTTTTGTAAATAACCCTTGTTAGAATAAATCTCACCATTGCCAACCCAAGACAACTTAGCCTTGTCCCGGTTATAAACCGGAAATATTCCGAATATAGGTGTCCCCATGTGCATTTTTCGTAGGCAAAAGATTCGTTGTTTAAGAAAGATTTTTCTACTGAGTTTTGGAATCCTTTAAATGACAGGATAGAAGCCTGACGGTGACTCATAATTTAGCCGTCTTTGGAGGATGCGGCCTAGTTCTTTCCATCATCACAGGTTTATTCGGAATCAATGTGGACGGAATCCCAGGTTCAAAAAACACGCCATTCGCATTCGGCCTATTTGCCGGGGTTCTCTTCTTCTTAGGCGTGGTGCTAATTGCGGTTGGGTTGATTTACCTCGGGCTGAAAAAACCCGTCAAGGAAAATCAGGTTGAGGTTAGGAAGTTGGAGTTGGATGAGTTGGTCAAGATGTTCCAGCACGAGGCAGAAACTCATGCTCAGGTCCATAACCATAACCACGTCCCGCGGCATAATTTGCCCCCGACAGCTGGCGATAGGTTTACACAGGAGGATGCTGCGGATTATGTTCTTATCAGTTAAAGATATCAAAGTGGGGATGCAGAGTGACGTAGATCAGTTAACAAGAAATTCTGAGAAATATACACTCCATTCTATCGCTTTCCATTAAACCCCGGTGGTGTTTGAAATTATTAGACTCTCCTGAGATTTGCTAGTGAACCCAGGTTTTTTTTATCTTACCAAAATGTAATTATGATAACTTGATGGAATATTCATTTAGATTTGCTAGTGAACCCAGGTTCTATATTATCAAATATAATTATGATCCGACTTGACGGAATATTCATTTTTAAGGCGAAGAAAGGCAACTTTATTTATGAGCACGGAATAAAAACGAGGGTTGGGATCTCAAACAATATCGCACTCAGAACCTAGCTGCTGCAAATATACATGGCTGTTCCTTCCGTCTATGGAAAAAATAGTAGTTTTCTTCCAAAATAATAAAAAAATTAATAATATATTGCTGCAGCTCGAGTTTCTCTTTTAAAAAATCAACTGAGATGGTATGATCATGTCCTGCAAAGAAGGACCGCTAGGGGATTCAGTGATGGGGTGTGAAATTATAGACAACAAACGAGGTCAAAAGAAGAGAGGCCGCCGAAGAAGAATTGGAGGGAGATCAAAAGAAGAGAGGCCGCCGAAAAAGAATTGGAGGGAAATTATTAAGGACATGTATCAGATGAACTTAACAAAGGAGATGACCCAGAAGAGATGACCCAACGCAGGATAAGGCTTGAATTAGTTTGATTTAGAAAAAATTACATCATTTTAAATCTCACACACTTTTCTAATCAATCATCACACAGAAAGTTATATTCATCCGGCAAGGAAAGATGTATTTTTAGCACCACAAATTGAGAAGTACATTCTCTGGCTTCCCTAGTTTCTCAGGTAGAACGAAAAGCCCCAAACTAGAAACACACACGCATACAAAAAAAAAAGGACGAAACAATATATATTACAAATTGTTGGAACTAATAAATGTCGAATCTCCTGTAGCGCAGTAGGGCTACACACAACTGAAGGTGCGCCCACGAGACGGTGAAATATAATTCAACCTCTGATTTTCTTTTCTAGATTTTCCTTTCAGACGAAAAAACCAGCATATCATATCATCACTTGAGAAGGGACCTGGTCAGATGTTCGCGGGCAGTTGCCAGTGCTTGGCTTATTGTCTGCAGAAATGGGAAATAATAAGGGAATGCATTTTAGATCAAAAACTAAAATTTAGACAACCGTCATGTGCAAAACAAATGTTCGCCGTTAAATTTTTCAAGAACTATAGATGTAGAGTGACCTGCTCAGATAGTGGTGCTCCAGAATCCATACTAATACTTGCAACTTTATTCGCAATGCTACTTGCATCGGTTTCCAAAACAATCCTATTCAAGGAAAAAACAGAGCCGTCGTAAAAGTAGCAATAAATTTTGCCAGCAAACTTGTTAGGGCATCTGCAAAAGCATTCCTGCTTAAATTTCCATTTACATATCAAGATAAACAATTTCCGTACATATATCCTTCCTGTTCGTTCGAAAATATAAACATGCCATCACAAATATTATATACATTTGCTAAGTACCTGTAAGAATGTCTATGAATACATATGCAAATTCCACAACAATTTCAATTTCCAAGTCGCATCAATCAAATACTAGTCGGTAAATGAGATTTTTATATCAAACTAGTACAGAGGATATTAAGGAAAATTAGCAAGTTCTTACCCGCCATCGATAATTTCATCGATGCATAAAAGAATGAGATCCAGATTTCCGAGCGCCTCCTTCTTATCGACATTACCCCTGGAACAAAAATACAGCAGCACAATCAAGCAAAAAAAAGTTTATAAGGTAACACAATAACAAGACCACCCCATGCTTATTACTACCTAAGTAGAATACCAACAGCATCAAAGAACCCCTGAAGAACAGTGGCTAAGATAACTTCGTTTTCATCTTCACCACCAGTAACATAAAAGTGCAGGTCTTGAATAAACTTGTAAACAATGATGTTGTTCTCAAACATAGCTATTTCGGCTGCGGATAATGTTAAGAAGAGGTTAAGTTAGTAAAAGCAAATTGAAGACAAGCTTTGACATCTAACAACAAGAATCGGGTTTCCTACATCGTAGAGAAAAAAATATATATATCATTATGATGCTCAGGACGGAGACAAGGAGGTGGCAGGTGGCGACGACCCCCTTGACCTCGTTTTTTTTCCAAAATTAAGTTAATGTCTTTACATATAATTGTTAGATTTATGACCTTCTGTTCGAGCATTTGTCTTGTGAGTCTTAGTAAAAACGGCCTTCTCGAAAGCTTCCTTTGCATTATTAGTAGGCCAATCATCTGAATAGTACTTGACGACGATGCGCTTCCCTTCTGAATCAAGAAGAAGAATGTTCTTCACAGATGGGCACAATTCCTTGAACAAAAAAAATGTCAAGAACTTATGAACATCCGAATAAACTAGTAAAAATGAGATAAATAAATTAAAAAACATGATAATAATCAAATGAAATCTTCCCAATAAAGAAATTTCTTCTCAATTATACTAAAATCGTTTCACAGAAAAAAAGAAAAAAGAAAAAGAAAACTACACACACACCTCAAATCTCATCGACTATTAATATTATCAAAAAATAACCAAATTGCTCCGATATGTATTTCAGCACAATTATTTTAAAATGTTCTTAATTAACACTTACTCTGACACTGATTTAAAATTTTACGGTACTTGAGATTTTAATGGAAACTGCAATATTAACATACTTTCTATTGGAATTTTATGTTATGTTTTTAACCATTAAACGTAAGATCCGAGTTCAAGACACATTCAATCGACGATCTGTTGAATAGAAACATGAACAAATCTGATTAAAAAAGAAAACAAAAAAAAGTAGAGCATTTTTTCTGGCTAAATTTTATGGGAGACGAAAGGAGCCTATTACAAATTTACATATAAAATAAAGATAAAAATAGGAAAGCGCTTCAGTGTGTGTGTGTGCATGTGAGAGAGAGAGAGAGAGAGAGAGAGAGAGAGAGAGACCATGGTTGACGGTGAAGATTGGGCTATGTGTCCGTCGGAGAGAATTAGGCAAATTGCCGGAGATTGCGGGTCGTTGGGTCCTCGGACTCCTATATTCTTTGTTGGGGGTCTGACCAGACCGGGTGGGGATGGGGTTACTATTACTCCGCCGCAGCACCAGCCAAACGAATTTTAATGATCCAATCTGATTATATTGATAAATTCTAAAATCTTAATAATTATTATTTAATTTAATTGTATAGTAGTGATAAATATAAATTTTATTAAAAAAACAAAATTTAAAGTGAGGTGTAAAACTTTGGATCAAACATTAATGAACTTTTTAATTTCTAATCTTTATAATGGGTCCCTCATAATCTGAAATGTCGTGATCGAATAACACGTGCCTTCTGAATCTGATTAACTTGTCACAAAAAGGGGTAGGGTGCTATTGACCAGGCAAAATCAGTTGACATGCGCTTATGGGATATATTGAATTCGGGTATGAGGGGTGTTTGGATGCCGTACGGATTTGAGAACTCTCGTTTCGTGACAAATGGAACCTTTAGAACTCAACATTGTTGTATCGCGTACTTGTATTGTGATAGTGAAGTGTTTTTTCTCAACTTGTAAATGTCAACTCCTTCTTATACACTTAACAATCGAGTGAATTAGGCTTATTAGTTAGTGTTGAGTATTGGTCCGAATCGGGTGACGAATTATTACAATAATTATAACGAATATAACTATTACACAAATCTACTCGGGATAGGGATTAGGGAATACACAACTTCTATTTAAATAAATTAAACTAAAATACTGTAAATAAAAACAGTGAGTAAAGAAAACGCAAACCAAACGGCCGAAACCGATCGGAAGTGATGTCATCATGAAAATGGCCGGCTCGATCCTCCGTCTCCGTAGCCACGTCCAGACTCAAATGACCGCGGCCAAGACTGTAAACGGAACCCACCACCGACCTAAGCAACCACCGGAGGAATCGAAGCACTCAGCAGGATTCAACCGAAAACCCCCAGAAAAACTCAGATCCCGGATTTATCTCACAAGCCTCACCCACAAAGCACTCGATTTATTTCACAGAGAAAAAGAATCGAGGTAAACAAAATTACTTGCTCTCAATTCGTTTTGTTGTGTTGTTGTTTCATCTCACACGGAAATGATATTTATAGGAGAATCGGAACAACAAACGAAGAGAGAAAATCGGACCAGATTTGGTTTCCATATCGGAGGAGCGAAGTCAACCGAGGAGAAAGGAAACAGAATTGGGAGAGAAAAGGGGGGTTGGAGGCGGAAGGCAGCAAGAGGGAAATGAGGGGTAGGGTTTTGCTGGGGGGTAGGTTTTATATTAGGGGTAATATAAAACCAACGGCCGGGATTAAAATGAGCCAAATAAATGGCCAGGATTAATCCGGTCATAATGGGCTCCTTCCAAGGTTCCGGGCTGGGTCAATCTTTGAGGTGGGCTGCAGGAGAATTATTTTGGGCCCTCACAATTTTTATTCATTTGGCCCAAATAAACCCAACAATTCTCCACCTGGGCCAAATGAGTCATCGAGGTACATAAAGTAGACAGAGGTCATCATCGCCGTAGGACACCACCTGCACACAAAACACTAAGTAAGTACAGGTAATCACAAAGAAAGGTAACAACAATCACTAAGACAGTAGGGCCATCACAAAGATAGCGAGGTAATTCACTAAGAATGCAAAGCCATCACAAAGAAGGCAAAGACTAAGAGTTAGTCTTGAGTTCCCAAGTTCAGCAGGTCGGTGCA
Organism: Orobanche coerulescens; assembly: GCA_033398695.1. Classification (NCBI taxonomy): domain Eukaryota; kingdom Viridiplantae; phylum Streptophyta; class Magnoliopsida; order Lamiales; family Orobanchaceae; genus Orobanche; species Orobanche coerulescens. The sequence continues at coordinate 9,569,044 of CM065813.1, read as the reverse complement.
GGACAGGAACTTCTCCAAAGGTAGGCATTTGGTGCCCATATCTGCAGGGTTGAATTGTGAAGGAATTTTTCCAAGCTCAAGTTCACCTTTTTCAACAATATCACGAATAAAATAAAATTTAACATCAATATGTTTAGTGCGGTCGTGAAAGACAGAATTTTTGCATAACTGAATTCCAGATTGACTATCCGAAAATACCATGACTTTTTCTTTTAGAAAACCGATTTCAGATAAAAGACCCTTTAGCCATATGGCTTCTTTAAACGCCTCAGTTGCAGCAACATATTCAGATTCAGTCGTAGATAAGGCAACAACATTCTGTAACTGAGATTTCCAACTAATGCAAGAGCCACAAAGGGTAAACACATAAGAGGTCGTGGATTTTCGATTGTCACGATCATTAGCAAAGTTAGAATCTACATATCCAACAAGTTTAACACCATCACCATATTTAGAAAACTTAATACCAACATCCACAGAGGATTTCAAATAACGGAGAAGCCACTTCAAGGCTTCCCAATGTGGCATACGAGGATTAGACATGTATCTACTCAAACAACCAACAGAATAGGCTATATCGGGCCTAGTACTAACCATGAGATACATGACTGATCCTATAGCATTAGCATAGGGAACTTTTTCCATTGATTTTTCTTCTTCACAAGTTTTAGGAGATTGATCTTTGCATAATGGAAAATGAGCAGCTAGAGGCACAGAAGCAGGTTTTGCAGCAGTCATATTTTTCAAGTATTTTCTCAATGTAAGAAGACTGATTTAGAAACAAAGAACAGTTTTCCTTATCTCTAACAATGTTCATGCCTAAAATTTTCTGGGCATCTCCAAGGTATTTCATGTCAAATTGCTCACTAAGACATGATCTAACATGATCAATCAATTTCATGCACGGGCTCACAAGTAACATGTCATCCACATAGATAAGCAAGAAGATAGGAACAGTGGAGTTTTCTTTAAAATAGAGGCAAGGATCATACGAACTACGTTTGAATTTTAAAGAAAGCATGTAAGAGTCAAATTTCTTGTTCCATTGCCTTGGAAAGCTTTCGTGCCATAAAGAGCCTTTTTAAGAAGGCAAACGTGATCGAGTTTATTAGAGTCGACAAAACCTTACATTTGCCTCATATAAATTTTCTCATTTAATTCACCATGAAGAAAGGCTGTTTTAACATCCATTTGTTTTAATTCCCAATTGAAGTGAGCAACTAAAGCAAGCATGACACGCACGGTAATGAATTTCACAACAGGAGCAAATATCTCAGTATAATCAATTCCTTCCTTTTTAGTGAAACCTTTAGCAACCAACCTAGCTTTAAATCTGATTTTCTCTACTTCATTCTTAACCTTGAATAACCACTTACAGTCCACAAGAGAACAACGATCATGTTTTGGAACAAGAGTCCAGGATTGGTTAACATGTAGGGAGTTCATTTCATCATTCATAGCATTTAACCAATCAGAAGCATTTTCAGATTTTAAAGCATCTTTGTAGCTTTTAGGTTCGTTATTATCTAATGATTCAAACACATTGCAAGCATGAGACATCATATGAAAATCATTAAAGTGATGAGGCCTCCTAACATTCTCTCTTCTAGGCCTATCTCTGGTTAATTGATAGTCGGATAGATCAGCACTTTCATCAACATTCTCAATTATTTCATCACTAGGATTTTCAGAGGGATTTTCATTTTCAGCATGCAAAGTTTCATCATTTTCAGGCTCCACCTCACTCAAAGTAGGGTAGTTAGAAACAGATTCTGAATTAGATATGTGCACGGGTGCAGGTGCAGGATGTTCAAGACAAGGAAATTCATTTTCATTAAATATAACATCCCTACTAATTAGCACCTTAAACTCTGGTTCGCCCTTAAGCCATAACCTAAATCCTTTAACTCCCTCCGGGTAGCCTAAGAACACACATCTTATCGATCTAGGTTCTAGTTTATCATGTTTATGATGAACATATGCAGCACACCCAAATACACGAAGATTCGAGAAATCAACATTACTACCAGTCCACACAAATTCTGGATAGTTTCCATTCAAAGGGACAGATGGAGATCTGTTTATAATATAGGCAGCTGTAGATAAAGCCTCACCCCAAAAACATTTTGACAATCCGGAGCTGACGAGCATAGACCTTACCCTATCAAGGAGGGTTCGGTTCATGCGCTCAGCGATTCCGTTTTGTTGGGGGGTGTAGAGTGCTGTCCTATGCCTTTGAATACCACTTTCCGCACACAAAGTATCAAACAAATTATTGCAAAATTCCAGACCGTTGTCAGTTCTCAAAATTTTAATTTTCTTACCGGTTTGATTTTCAATTAAAATTTTCCACGTTTTGAACGTGTCAAACACATCAGATTTATTCTTAAGAAGAAACACAAAGACTTTCCTGGAATAATCATCAATCACAGACAAAAAATATCGGTTTCCGACACACGGAACACTGGCAGGCCCCCACACATCAGCATGTAGACACTCAAACACATTTGAACTCTTAGGGGGGTTTGAGGAAGGTGAATGAGGAAAGTTCGCACGATGTTGCTTACCATACACACAGTTATCACAAAATGGCAAGTCAGATATTTTATCATTCACAAAACAACCATTTTTGTGCAGTATTTCAAGACCTTTACCACTGATGTGACCTAACCGTTTATGCCAGATTTCAGTTTTATCTCCATGGACAACATTTACGGAAGAGTTACTAACAGTGGAGCAAATATATAAGTTCAGTTTACGAATGGCAACAAAAAAGGTTTTGGGACCTCTCGTGACTTTCATTGCACCCTTACCCCACGTACCTTCAAAACCATCATCTTCAAGACATGCACAAGACATTAAATTATGAGCTAAGTGAGGAACGTGCCTAACATTTTCCGAAGTTATCGAATTTCCAGATTCAAATTTAAGGCACACAGTTCCTATTCCAGCAACATCTCGTTTTACATGATCAGGCATAGACACATATCGATTTTTCAAATCGCGATAGCTAGAAAAAAATTGTTTGTATGGACTCATGTGAAATGTGCATCCAGAATCAACCGGCCAGTCATTTTCACCAAGGTCAGCTAACACAGAGTTCACAGAGGCATGCATGGCATCAGAAATCATAAACACATCACCTAGATTTTCACTGATAGCTAGGTTAGCCTGTTCAGATTGCTGGTTCTTCTTAGGTTTAGTGCAGTCTTGAATGTAGTGACCATATTCACCACAATTGTAACATTTACGATTAGTAGGTCTAGGTTTAAACCGAAAATTTTCATTGCCCTTTTTCTTGTTGGCTTGGTTATTTTGACTGTTGGAAGACTTTTTATTTTGAAAACGGTTTTGTGGTCTTCCTTTGACAAAATTAACCTCGCCAAGATTTCTAAGAGCGGCACCTTTATTGTTTTTCAAATCTAATTCTTTGCTTTTCAAGCCGTTAACAACAATATCCAAGGTCACTTGATCTCTACCATCTTTAATGGTAGATTTCACATCATTGTAAGAATCAGGAATAGCATTCAAAAGAACAATCGGAGTGTAATCATCGATGTTTTTATCTCTAGTTAACTTTATATCTTGAACCAGTTTTGTAAACACGTCTAAATTAGCATCGATGTCTTTATTTAGATCAAGCTTGTAGCGGAAAATTTTTTCAAGAAGAAACAGTTTATTGGGCAGCGAAGTTTCAGTATACATTTCTTCTAATTTTTCCCATAATTCTTTAGCCGAACCATGTTTACCTAATTTCCTTATCACAGAGTCAGATAGGTTCAAGATAATCGCAGAATAAGCAAACTCATCAAGTTCAGCCCTTTTATCCGCAATCACATTAGAAGCGAAAGAGTTATCGATACCTTTGAAACATTTTTGTTGAATGAGTATGCTTTTCATTTTCTGTTGCCAAATGACAAAATCACCTTTTCCATCAAATGGGGCCACAGAGAAGGCAGAGATCGTTCCCATTTTAATTTTCAAAATGAACAAAGTTTTTGAAAATTTGTGAAAAACACAAACAAGAAGGAAACGGTTAATTTTATCAAAACTCAGAAACACAAAGTAATCAATAAAATCACACAGATAAATAAAATTAAACGAATCCGAAAAATTCAATACCGGCCCCCTACAAGATCCGAGGACACTTAAGCGGTCCAGGCAGGAGGGTTTTAATGCCCGATTATGAAAAATCCCAGATTCAAAATGAACACGAAGTAATATCGCAGTAATAAACACACAGAATATTACCAACAATGCGTCAACTAACATACGCAGCAGAAGCAATAACAACAGGGCCGAGACAGTCAACCCCAAAATAATATCACGAAGAACAGTGGGCCGTGAATAACACGAAGGACAGCAAGACCCGAACAATAACACAAAGAGCAGTGAACGAAAAATATCACAAAGAACAGTGAGCATAAAAACAGTAAAGAAGAGGGTAAAGTCGATATACCTGAGCGATCCGGGTTGACCCGATTCAGACAGATCCGAACCTTGCTCCAATACCAATGTTGAGTATTGGTCTGAATCGGGTGACAAATTATTACAATAATTATAACGAATATAACTATTACACAAATCTACTCGGGATAGGGATTAGGGATTACACAACTTCTATTTAAATAAATTAAACTAAAATACTGGAAATAAAAACAGTGAGTAAAGAAAACACAAACCAAACAGCCGAAACCGTTGGAAGTGATGTCACTGTTGAAAACAGCCCGACTCAGTCCTCCGTCTCCGTAGCCACGTCCAGGACTCAAATGACCCGCGGCCAGCACCAGAAAACGGAACCCACCACCGGACCGGAAGCAACCACCGGAGGAATCGAAGCACTCAGCAGGATTCAACCGAAAACCCCCAGAAAAACTCAGATCCCGGATTTATCTCACAAGCCTCACCCACAAAGTACTCGATTTATTTCACAGAGAAAAAGAATCGAGGTAAACAAAATTACTTGCTCTCAATTCGTTTTGTTGTGTTGTTGTTTCATCTCACACGGAAATGATATTTATAGGAGAATCGAAACAACAAACGAAGAGAGAAAATCGGACCAGATTTGGTTTCCATATCGGAAGAGCGAAGTCAACCGAGGAGAAAGGAAACAGAATCGGGAGAGAAAAGGGGGGTTGGAGGCGGAAGGCAGCAAGAGGGAAATGAGGGGTAGGGTTTTGCTGGGGGTAGGTTTTATATTATGGGTAATATAAAACCTACCCTGGATTAAAAAGGCCGAATAAATGGCGGGATTAATCCAGGTCATGGAAACTTAGGGTTAAATTTGGATCAATCTTTGAGGTGGGCTGCAGGAGAATTATTTTGGGCCCTCACAATTTTTATTCATTTGACCCAAATAAACCAACAGTTAGATATTGGGAGAAGAATCCGAGGGATTTTTGAGTGCTCAAACACTACACTGTGGTAAGTGGTCGGCCTTGTCTAGGTCTAATTGAGAAGGAAATATCAAAATTAAACATCCCTATGAAAAATATAAAGAAACTGAGTTTTCATGCTTCGAATGCAATCCTGCAATTCCCATTAATATCAGGCCACGTAAATTTAATATTTAGAGAGATTTTAATATATCGTGTTATAATATTTCTTCTAATGACTAGCCGGAACTATAAAAAGTCTTCGTATATATAATTAAACGGGTATTAATTTGTTTGCAACAATTCTTATGAAAATGGGAGAATACGATCTGATCTAATAGTAGAGTGTGTTGCTCGAGAGCTAAAAGTCACTGGTTCAACCCCACCAACATCAATAGATCGGATGTATGAGTAAATAAAAATCATGTTAAGACAATATTCACTCTCTTCAATGTATTGCGGTACTCATTGATCGACTAAAGAGTACTGTTGTACTCAAATAATTATATGAGTATTGTTGTACTCGTAGAGAACACGAATACTATAATACTCATAATATGTATAAAAAAATAGATGCAAGTATTCATATTACACGAGTAAAATAGTACTCATATTATATGAGTATCATCATAATACTCAGTTGGCCGAGTACATGGGCACTGTTGTATTCATAATAATAATACTCTTCATCCATCAATGATGCCTTCTTCGACATAAATCGACTACTGCCGCTGTTGCTACTGCTACATATATCCAACCGGAAGATATGGAGACATTGGAGAGGTTTTTTTTTGGACAAGGTTGCATAGGACAACGATTCGACTTTAATGCATGTCCATTCGCGCTCGTACTATGGCATCATGGACCTGCAAAGCAGGTTAATTAATATAACCCAAAATCAACAAGTGGATAAAATAAGGATGAAAAGAGAAGAGGAGCTAGAATACATACTTCCTCCGTTGCTTTATTATTGCAACTGTGTTGACTATTACATTGTTCATATACTCTTTTTTGACCATCTTTTGTAATTTATACACATGAAAAAATATAGTCACGTGAGATCTTGTTAGATTCATCCCGAAATATACTTTCAAAATATCAACTTTTTATAATTTTTAAAAATAAAAAATTAAAGATATTAATAATTACAGTTGTGCATTGGCAAACGTAAAAGTCCAAATGTTGCAATTATAAGAGAACGGAGGTAGTATTAGTGAAGTAAGAAAGAGTGGTGTTGAGCTCTTCGTCTGTATTGTGTTGTATGCAATAAATTTTAGCAAACAAGCACAAGTCTTGTGACAAGAACTTTCTCGAGACGGTCATGAGGTGAAGCGTCTTATATATACGGCATTTCATATGATTTCTACAATCTTTAACCTAATTATTATTCCCTCCTGTCCAAAACTTTTACACTTACTTCTTTTTTTTTGTTCCTTTAAAAACATTACATTTATCACATTTATACAATCAAATCAAACAACCAACTTTTACTTTTTAATCTTCATCAATACTTTTTACTTTGTAGAAATAGCTTGTTTTGCCCTTTGGCATTTAGTAATATTCTTTTCTGCCCCAAGTTTAGTAACAACTCTTTTGATACCCAAATTGTCGAAATTGACCTTTACTCGAATAAAATTCGAGTCATATATTATAATTTCGAATAATATAATTTCGAGTCAACTTCAAAAAAACAATATCGAGTCCAATTCGTGTCACCCGAATACAATTCGGGACATGTAAATAAAAAAAAAGTCTCCCGAATTCGTGTCACCCGAATACAATTCGTGTCACACGAATACAATTCGTGTCACACGAATTTTTATATACATCTCCCGAATGGATTCGGGAGAACTTTTTTTTTTTTTTTACATCTCCCGAATTCATTCGGGAGATCCTCTTTTTTTTTTTTTTGTTTTTTTATACATCTCCCGTTCGGGAGACCTTTTTCTGTTTTTTTTTTTTTGTTATATCTCCTGAATTCATTCGGGTTTCACCTTTTTTATCCACATTCGGGTTACACGAATTTATTACTCGAATATTCGGGTTATACGAAAAAAAATCGGGTAACCCGAATTTATTACTCGAATATTCGGGTTATACGAAAAAAAAAAAAAATCGGGTAACCCGAATTTATTACTCGAATATTCGGGTTATACAAAAAAAAAAAAAAAATCGGCTTCTTCATCTCCTTCCTCGAGTTGACCTTTAAAACAATACTCGATAGGCTTCTTCTTCACGAATCCGAAACACAAAACTCGAACCGGCTTCTTCATCTCCTTCCTCACGAATCTGAATCCCAACGAGTTTCACGAAACAAAGACTTCCTTCTTCACGAATCGAGTTTCACGAATCGAGTTTCACGAAAACAATACTCGAACGAGCTTCTTCTTCTCGAATCCGAATCGAGTTTCACGAAAACATTCTTCCCAGTCGTCTTCTTTCTTCCTTCTTCACGAGTTTCACGAATCTGTGGAATTCGAGTTTCACGAATCTTAGTTTCAAGAATCCGAATTATTTCCTCATCCTCGATGGCGAATTCGACTTCCCCGAATAGCGCCGCTGACGGAAATGCCGATTCCGCTGCCGCTTCCGCCGCCGCCACCAAAAACCAGGTAAGATTTTATTTTCGTGTCACTCGAGTATGCTCGTTGCTCGATTTTGGTTTACACATTTTATATTTGATTTACACGATTTGCATTCGAATTATAAGATTTGCATTCGATTTACACGATGAAAAAATAAATTGAAATAGAGAAATTTGAATTTGGGAATTAAGTAGCGCCGGTCAACCCAAATACTTATCGTGTGTTGATATCGTAACTATTGTTTATGTATGAATTGATATCGATTGAATTGATGTCGTGTTGAATTGATTATTTATGTAACCTTGGTAATTCGTATTCGAGTTTCAATTCGAATTTGGGAATGTTATAAATATGGATATCTTTTCGAATTTAGTTAGTTTGTTTCGTTTAGTTAGTTTATTTCGTTTAGTTAGTTTAGTTCGTTTTTTTATTTGTCTTACTCGAATATAGTTTATAAGTTACTCAAATTGGACTAATGGCCTTCCACAATTAGTACGACGCAAATTTATTTATGATTATTCGAATTGACATCAAACTACTAGAATTAGGATGACTCGGATTGTATTAGAATGTCTCGAATTGCATTAGATGATTGAAATTGAATTAGGATGTCTCAAGTTGAATTAGAATAACTCGATAGAAATAAATCGAATAAATCCCACTGTTACTCGAATTATCCACTTACTTTTTCCCGATTACATATTACTTCAATACACCTGCATGAAGCTAAAATTAAGATAAATTTGAATCGGCAGGTTGTTTGGAAGAGGCCGAATATGCGAGGTTCGAAATGCTCCATAAATGGGTATGTTAGGTTAGGGATTGTTAAGACGATTGTTGCTGAGCTGCGGAGTGTAGGTGATGACACTATTAGGGAGTTTAGAGAGTCGTGTCTTGGACACTTTGTCCGGGAGGAGTGGGGGGGGGGGGGTTGTATCTAATGCCGCTTCTCGAACGAGGTAATTAGACCGGATGCACAGGCCGATGAGTTTTGGTTTAGGCTCGGTCATCGATTTATTCGATTTTCTAGATATGAGTATGCGTTAGTCACCGGCTTGCGATTTGGAGACTCCGACTTTGATGTACACGGGGACGATGTTCCACCGGAGGGGAGCGTGTACGATCGGTATCCGTTGCTCAGTGGTGGGGGGCAGATGTTAGACCGTATCCGTGATCGATTTGCTGCTGGATATTTTAGAGAGCATCCCGGTGATGCGCTGAAGGTCGCTAAGGTGCTGTGTGTCTGCTATTTGATATTCGGTGTGGATGGTGGCAAGCGTATTGCTGACCGGTGGTTGTGGACATTGGTTGAGGACCAGACTCGGTGGGAGAGCTTTCCATGGGGCTTATATTCATATCAGATTTTGGTTACGTATTTGAGCGATGTTCCCACTGAGGTCCCCGCTGAGGTCCCCGCTGGTCTGGATCCGAGTTACCATTTTTATGGTAACATATACGCTATTATGGTACGTCCTCGCATTCATTAACTTAATTATATACTCAAACTCAGAATAAATATTGTTATTGTTTCTTATGTTGGGATTCAATTATTGTTTTCAGATATGGGCTTGCGAGGCTATACCTTCGTTAGGCTCTAAATGTAGGACCATGCTCGGAGCTTCTTTCATCCAGCGACCTCGTTGTACACGCTGGAAGTTGAAGAAGCTGGGTCATGTTGATTTTACCACATTCTTCGATGATGAGGTAATCAATTATAGGTTTTCAATACGTAAAAAACTTTTGTAGATATTTAAGGTAATAATTACTGAAAATGAATCATTGAATTGTATTTAGATTGATTGTTTTGAGGTGTTATCTCCGACACCTGAGGAGGAGCAGGAGCTGTATATGCAGTCCATTAGTGATCTTTGCCAATGAGCGGGTGCGATATACGCACAGGATGGCCCTATGCAAGAAGGGTGTGGGGAAGGGGAAGGGGAAGGGGAAGGGGAAGGGGAGGGCTCGTGATGGTGATGCTTCTGTCGGTGATCTAGCCGGAGAGCGTATTGTCCGGCAGCGGACATCTGGTCCGGTTATTTCTGACCCTATATATATTATTCATGGACGTGAGTCATCAGCAGAGCCTCGTGAGCCTGTGCATAGTGATTTGCCGCCCCATAGTTCTCCGATACGGGTTCCGCACTGCATCGCATCTTCTTGGCACGGGTACTGTGAGATCGCGCCGACATCGATTTTGATACTCTTTTCACCCATATCCGTGCATATATGGATTCATCGGTCGGCAGATGCGTCGATATGTTGATGACGCAGAGGCAAGTTATGTCGACATATTGATGAGGTAGTTGGCCAGTCTGCTCCTCTTGATACGCCGGCATGGGACTTTGGAGGTATTAATGATCTTATGCGCGATTTTCCTTCTCATGCCTCGATTCCGACAGAGCCTCGATTTGACGGAGCGCCTATTCCCCGAGCAGATCGAGAGAGCCCCGACGCCGGCGGATCATCGTTGCCGAGAGACTCGTGTGGATGGAGTGTCGTCTCCGCCGAGCGGTGGGTGTCCCTAGCCCCGTGAGCATCGGTCCCGTGAGAGCGCATCGCGAGTCTCGATCATCATGCCGATGGAGCCTCGGTCCCGAGAGCGCACCGTGAGTCTCGATCATCATGCCGATGGAGCCTCGGTCCCGAGAGCGCATCTGAGTCTCGATCATCATGCCGATGGAGCCTCGGCCCCGATAGTTACCCCTGGTTCTTCCTGCCGAGACGTTGATGACACCACCAGAGATTGCCCCTAGGTCTCGACCATCCTCTTCCATGCGGATCCGAGCCCTATCCCGCTTGAGTACTCTCTTATTTCTATTCGATCGATGCGAGTGATGTGCCTAGATGCAAGATAGGTCATACAGACCGCATTCCCCTTCTCAACCACCGTAGTTCGGAAGAGGAAGGACTTGGATGAGGACGCGTATAGCAATGTGGTTGGACAATGGCGAGAGGTGAGTTAAATTGTAAATTCAATATTATTTACTAAAATTGTTCGTACTTAAACAAAAAGTAAATTGTAGTGTCAATGTTGGTCTTTGCATTCGAGCTAGTGCCTCTGGTTTATGATGCTACGGGACGGATCCAGTTGATAGATGCGAAGTAAGTCTTTCAATTTATATGTAGGTAATCTCTTATTGAAACGTGTAGTTATTGAAAATGTTTAAATTATTCTTAATTTAAATGATATCCAAAGATCTGGATGCATATATGGGGATCCTACGGTTTGATCCGGATTTGTTGGCGTGCGATGGCTCGATGATTGGGCCGCTCATAGGGTTTTGGTTCATACGAGCTTCTTGGTAATGAAAAATATTAATAAATTTATTCCAAATTAATTGAGTGCTTAGATTCGACAAAATTATTTTATATTAGGCCACGTGTATCAATGTATGGAATAACTCCATAGGAGAGGAGGTTCATTGAGTATTGACGATGATGATCTCGATTTCTTGATCGACCACGTTCACTGCGAGACCATTTTGGGCGATCATCGCCCATGGTGGGAGTTACGCGAGGTGATAATTTATTGCATATTTTGTTATTTATTTGTATTAGTTATTCGTGTGATATTGTCTTTGACAATGTACTTTTGAACAATCCAGTGTTGACCATCCGGAATACGTCTCCGAGTCCTCGGCGGACATTGGGTTGTTCTCCGCATTATACTCGAGGAGGGTATCATCATCATGCACGATTCTCTGGCGCAGAACACGATGCATTGGAAGTTGAGATCGCGGCGGTCATCGGGTATATGTCGCTTAATTCCTACCATTCTACAAATACTGGATTTACGGCGCCGCCCGATATCACCCGGTGACTTCGTTTCGAGTTGCTACGGCGAGGAAGGATTTATGCTATCTTGAGGATGACTCGACCTCTTGTGGTGCGTATTCTATACGGACTATAGAGTCTCTCGTTAATGATCTTTCTCTCATGGAAAGACCGAGGCGGATATTTATGCATTTAGAGGACGTATGGCCCGGATATATGGAGGTTTAGCGATGATATAGATATCAGAGTGTGTGATCCCACTAGTTTATTTATACGGTGGGATGATACAGATTAGTGATAGTATTAGCGATGATGTAAATACTGATTTCGTTTTTATAATGATTATTGTGTATCAATTTTAACTTAATCAATTTGAAATTAAACTTAATCGGTGCAAATAAAACGTTATTGATGGTTACTATATGTTACTTAATCAATTTGAAATTTGAAATTGAACCTAACCGATTTGAAATTGAACCTAACCAATTTGAAATTAAACTTAATCAATTTGAAATTTGAACTTAGTCGATTGAAATTGAACATAATCTGTTCAAATTGAACCTAACCAATTTGAAATTAAACTTAATCAATTTGAAATTAAACTTAATCGGTTCAAATAAAACGTAATTGATTCAATTTTAATTTAATCAATTTGAAATTTGAACTTAGTCGATTGAAATTGAACATAATCTGTTCAAATTGAACCTAACCGATTTGAAATTGAACCTAACCAATTTGAAATTAAACTTAATCAATTTGAAATTAAACTTAATCAATTTGAAATTAAACTTAATCGGTTCAAATAAAATGTAATTGATTCAATTTTAATTTAATCAATTTGAAATTTGAACTTAGTCGATTGAAATTGAACATAATCTGTTCAAATTGAACCTAACCAATTTGAAATTAAACTTAATCAATTTGAAATTAAACTTAATCGGTTCAAATAAAACGTAATTGATTCAATTTTAATTTAATCAATTTGAAATTTGAACTTAGTCGATTGAAATTGAACATAATCTGTTCAAATTGAACCTAACCGATTTGAAATTGAACCTAACCAATTTGAAATTAAACTTAATCAATTTGAAATTAAACTTAATCAATTTGAAATTAAACTTAATCGGTTCAAATAAAACGTAATTGAGTCAATTTTAATTTAATCAATTTGAAATTTGAACTTAGTCGATTGAAATTGAACATAATCTGTTCAAATTGAACCTAACCAATTTGAAATTAAACTTAATCAATTTGAAATTAAACTTAATCGGTTCAAATAAAACGTAATTGATTCAATTTTAATTTAATCAATTTGAAATTTGAACTTAGTCGATTGAAATTGAACATAATCTGTTCAAATTGAACCTAACCGATTTGAAATTGAACCTAACCAATTTGAAATTAAACTTAATCAATTTGAAATTAAACTTAATCAATTTGAAATTAAACTTAATCGGTTCAAATAAAACGTAATTGATTCAATTTTAACTTAATCAATTTAAAATCCGAACTTAGTTGATTCAAATAAAACGTAATTTGATTCAAATAAATGTAACTAATTTTACATTGGGGGCTCATTTAGGTCGAAACGATGCTTAGTTGGACATTTTGGAGCAGTGTGGTCAACAGAATGACATATACTACACTTTTTTTTTGCACGTCCCTTTTTAGACGGAGTTGGTTCCATTGTGAAATCCTCAAATAGTTGGGGAATAACTGCAGTGCAAGTCTTTCTATTGTGCCCCGTGCCTCCGCATCTAAGGCATGTTTGAACTTTACGGGTATGAGTCGAGGACTCAATCCCTGATGTGTGTCTCCTTTCTTTTGGTCGCCCTGCCTGCCTCGGATTGTCTGGTGGTTCACAAACTTTTACCTTGATGTTAGCGGAATGAACCAATCACTTGGGTGAGGCATCTGGAATCACAGACCGTCCCCACATTTGGCGAAGCGTGGACACTTTATAGTAATCATGTATATACACAGTTTGGTCGTGATTTAGGTACCTTATAGCTGCAGCGGCATGATTGCACGAGATCATATCATGCTGGAACATCATACAACTGCATTTTTGCACTCTCAAGTCCACAACATAATTTTTCCTGTTAGAGGTCACCTTGAACACCCCATCACTAAGAAATTGAACGTTCATGTTCGATCCAGCTCCGACCGCCTTCATCAATATCTCGTATGCATGATACGTTAAAGGTCCAGGACACTCATTTGCATTTTTATGTCGATCAGATATCCATTCTTCTACCACGGTTCGACATACCTCGAGAAGTGCGGAAACGGGCAGCCTTCTAGCCCTTGTTCATGCTTTCAACGGCATTTGAATTCATAACCTCGAATCGCCGGACTGGGCACTTCACACGAGCCCATTTATTTTCACCGACAGTTTCTTTCAAGTAGGTAGCTGCAGCTGGACATGCTATTTCTAAACTTTCCATATGCCTATTATAGTCCTCAATACGATAGCTGTAAGCTGTCGCATTGAAAATTGCAACGACATGTTGACCATACTTAACCAAATGCTTCTGAACGTGGTAACAACATAACCCGTGATGCGCAAGTGGGAATACCTCTCTAATAGCATTTGCTATGGATTTGTGCCCGTCTGAAACAATCAAGAGGTCCCTTGGACAACCAAAGGCCTCTTTCAATTTGTACATGAAATACTTCCACGACTCATCGCATTCGACGTCGCCAACTCCAAAAGCAAGTGGAAATATCTGATTGTTACCATCTTTTGTAACAGCAACAAATAATACTCCTCGATACTTACCCCGAAGGTGTGTCCCATCAACAACAATAATTGGTCTAGCATAACGAAATCCAGATACCGAAGCCCCCAAAGCATAAAACATGTATTTAAATTTTCCAGTATTTGCATCAACCACATAATCAGTTATGGTACCTGGATTCGTCACCTCCAACATATGCAAGTACGATGGGATCATTCTGAAAGAATCCTGATGGTCTCCATATATCACCGAGATAGCATGGTTGCGAATACTCAATGCCAAGCCATAACGGACTGTCAAACAATAGTCATTCTTAAGTTGAGCCTGCACTAGCTTCGGAGTCATAATCTGTCCTTCCACTAATAGTTTGTCGGACATGTATTCACCGAGCATCTTAGAAGGCAACTGCTTAGGTGCCTTGCGATTTGGGTCAAAATGACACGTATGCTCGTTCAGTAAGTGCACTCTCCAAAATCCACCCCTCCCGGAGGCGCTCAACAAAAAATTACAGGTTTTATCTGTACAAACGGCAGAATAGCGCTGCTTATCAGATTTTAGAATACGATAGTCAGACTTCCTTTCCAAATGATATCGCCCAACATCGTTTTTCAACCTATCTTTGGAGAGAAATACAGACCCTCTTTGTAAAGATAGTATATTTGCAGGATGAAATTTCTCGTCCATATCATCATCAACTTCAGAAGGAGACACATATGGAGGTCTACCTGGAATTTTCCACCCAGGACCAGGGGAGGAGCTGGAGCACCTTCTTCATCTACTAATTGATCGAAATCAAAGCGCCTCCATTCTGTTGCAGTTCTGCTTCTTTTACCAATCTTTTGTTGAACATGCCCCTTTTCTCACAATATTTGCAAAATTTTTCAAACCAATGTTTTTGAACCTCGACATCTTCGAGATCGATATCATCGATATTTATGTCGTTATTATCATCATCACTACCATCATCAGCACTACCACCACCACAATTACCACCAACATCACATACATTATTTGAAGGACCGCAACCATCAAATCGAGAACCATCAAATTCTGAGGAATTTGCATGCTTGAACCCCAATCACCAAATAATCCATACGATTAGAATTGTGCAGTCTGGAAAAGAGCTGGATCCAGGTAAGTCAAATTGTGGACCAAATGAGGGAGCTTTTGGAGGAATGCTAGTTGCATTCTGAAGGCTAACAAAAATCACAAGCTCAACATTAGATTGGAACAAGTAATTTATATCAGAACCATTCTTTATCTTCATCTTTCTTCTTTTTTTCCCATCAAAATCAATTGAAAATAGAACATAAACATGTTTTGTTCTATCAGCTTCAACAATAGAGTGGACATTATCTACTAATGTTGCATAGTTCACACCCACGGGCACAGGCAATATTTGTTCTTCTCCACCGTGATAGTCCAAATCTTGCCACTTGCCATTAAAACAAATGATAACTTTTTTCCAAAAACTCATCTGTCAAATAATATAAAAAATTTAGGTTATTAACTAAAAATTTACACAATTAAATAGTATTTTAATATTTTTGATATTTCAAGTATAAACATTATTGGAAATTGAGCGATAAATATACCTTTTATTTTTTGCAGTCGAAATAATCCTTCTTCTTCGATGTGAGAGAGCTCGAGATAATTAATCAGAGAAAAAAGGAAAAAAATTATCGGTGAGATAATATCAGAAAAGAAAGGTGGAAATATTGAGAAATAGTTCAATTGATGGATGTTGTGGCGTCTTTGATGGTATTTTTATAAGTCAAAATTTTATGATAGTTTCGGGTCACACGAATTCGGGTCACACGAATTCGTGTTGAGTAATCCGAACCCCCGAGCTCCCTCATGCGATTCGGTCAATGATGTATTTCGTGACCCGAATAATTACACGAATTTTTTCGTGTGACCCGAAAAATTTTTATGAAATTTTTGGGTCACTCGAATTCGGTTACTCATGCATTCGGGTCACACGAATTCGTGTTGAGTAATCCGAACTCCGAACTCCCTCCTCCTGCGATTCGTCCAATTCAGGAAATTTCCGGAGTCCGAACTCGAATTCGCTACAGGAAGGTTGAAAATATGGATTACCGGAGTCCTAAATTTCGGGTTACACGAGTCCAATTCGTGTCACCCGAATACAATTCGGGACATGTAAATAAAAAAGTCTCTCGACCATTCTAGAGATGTAAAAATCGGGTTACACGAGTTGGACTCGTGTCACTCAATACAATCGTGTCACACGAATTTTTTTATACATCTCCCGAATGAATTCGAGAACATTTTTTTACATCTCCCGAATTCATTCGGGAGATCCTCTTTTTTTTTTGTTTTTATACATCTCCCGTTCGGGAGACATTTTTCTGCTTTTTTATATCTCCCGAATTCATTCGGAGACCCTCTTTTTTAAATTTTTGTACATCTCCCGAATTCATTCGGGAGACCCTCTTTTTTTTTTTTTTAAATTTTTTATACATCTCCCGAATGTATTCGGGAGACCTCTTTTTTTTTTTTAAATTTTTTATACATCTCCCGAATGTATTCGGGAGATGTTTAAAAAAAAATTCGTGTGACACGAATTGTATTCGGGTGACACGAATTGGACTCGTGTAACCCGATTTTTTTTTTTATTTTACATCTCCCGAATGAATTCGGGAGACTTTTTTTTTATTTATATGTCCCGAATTGTATTCGGGTGACACGAATTGGACTCGTGTAACCCGAAATTTCGGACTCCGGTAACCCATATTTTCAACCTTCATCGATATTGTTTTTTTTAAATTGACTCGAAATTATGTTACTCGAAATTACAATATATGACTCGAATTTTATTCGAGTAAAGGTCAATTTCGATAATTTGGGTATCAAAAGAGTTGTTACTAAACTTGGGACAAAAAAGAATATTGCTATATACAAAAGGGCAAAACAAGTTTTCTCCCTTTTACTTTTTAATCTCCATCATACATTTATCATCATTACTTACACCAATCATTACGTAAAATATAAAAAAAAAATAGACCCTCTGTCAAACTTTGAGCGGATAGAGGGAGTATATTGTAAAAGCCACACACAGGCCTCATACTGGATAACTTTATCCTCAATCTTATCAGTATATCTACGCGGTGTGTTTTGGTTATAACACATTAGTAGGCATAGCCACGGAACTAGTTCGAACAGCCGCCGGAAAGGCAGTTTTGGAATCATGGCCGACAACTCAGTTAAGATCATTGACCTGCCACGATCCGGGACCCGATCGTGAAATGTGTTTCGGAGGTGCGGTTTCCGGTTTGTGGTTCCAACAAACCGATTTGATGGAAACCCGACGGCAGCTTCCTCCATCATGGTTGTTGATTTGAATTTGGCGGGAAACTGCCACTTCGGCCAGTTTCAAGTAGCCGGACTAGAAAAAGAAAACGTGAGAAACCGCGGAAAAAACAGCGAACCGGAGGATCACAAAACGTGCTGAATCTACCGGTTAGCCGATCCCATTACGGTTTGTAGGCTAGGCTCAAAGATTTCTAAACCGCCGATTCCGGTTGGACAGGTCGGCTGTCCAGTTAGTAGTAACCGAAATCACAGCATTTCCAGCAAATTGTCAACTTTGCCTAATTTTGACAGTTTGACATTCTTTGCATGTTTCACTCCTTTATCACCACTATTCGCAAGCATATAACAATCTTAAATCAACAATTCAAACACAGTTTAACAGACGGTATAAGTCAAATACATTCTAAGTTCTACATCTACGCCGGCTGCTTCTGGAAATTGCTAGTACAAGTATTCTAATATACCAAACAAACATCAGTCACGTATCGGATAATGACAAACATTCGTAAATTATTCCCGAGAGGTTTTAATTCTTAGAATCAAACACTCCCTTAGTAGATTACCATATTCTGGACACAAATCCACACGGCCACACATATTTAATTTCAGGCTCAGATGTTACCTCAATTGCAACGTCATTTACTCAATGGCTTCTGCAGAAGGGCAGTCAAATAAACCTCGCCATTCTTCACCCCACTAGCATCACTCTTATTGGCCACAGCCCATTTCACCTTCTTGTACCCCAACTTACCAATCAACGGTGTAAAAACTCTCTCAAGATCCATTTTTTTACTGAAGAAATGATCCAACAAGAGATACCCCCCACCTCTCAGCACTCTATCCGCATCAAAAAACAAGAACTCCATAGATGTGACCGGTATCCACCGGTTTACGGCGTGCCCGCACCGCACCAGATCCAAAACACCATCAAACACAGGCAACCTCTGCTGCAGCGGGGCGTGGAGGGGCAACAATCCCCTGACTGCCACCGCCTCGTTGTACGGCGCGCCAAGATTCATGGTGGTCGTCAAGACGGTCACGTTCTGCAGCTTCATTTGTGCTGCGAAAGTGCCGGTCCCACCACCAATATCAAGTGCGAGCCTTAGGACGCTTTTCGCCGACTTAGCTATCTGCAGGAGCTGCGAAATTGGAAGATCCAGATCTGATCTATAGCTCAGGAATCTAGATTTTTCGACTTTCATGTCGAAACCCATATCAGACTTCGAGCCCGCGAAGCAAGAGAACGTCTTGCAGCTGTAATGGGCTAGTAAAAATGGCGTCTTTTCGGGGAGATTCGAGAAAGGGTCCGTCGGAAGTGAGGCCGCGGCTGAGGACGGGGTTCTCGAGAAGCAGCGGCGGCGCGGGAGAGGGTGGCAGCCCCTGAGGATGAGATTTTCAACCAAGGGGGCGTCGTTCGGGCAGATTGAGAATGGAGTGTAGTTCATGTACTGGTGGAGGAGAAGAGGGTTGTCTTTGCAGGATGAAGCTATTGGGGCGACGTGGGTGTAGATGAGTAGATCGGAGGGGGGAGCGACGGCGGCTGATGAAGGTGGTTTTCTGGCGGCGGAGGCCGGCTGGAGGCTGGTGAGGTGGTTGATGGTGGCGCGTATGGTGGATAGCTGGTGGATGAGGTGGTCGGGGACGGGGGGAGGGGCTGGCGTTTTGGACTGGATGGTGGAGGAGAGATGGTAGAGAGAGAAAATATTGGTTGCCACCATGGCTAGCAAGAGGAGCAAGTTCAGACCCATGGTGAAACCCATTTGTTGTATGCTTATTTTGTCCGTCTGTTTTATCGAGAATTTTCTTGATCTGCTGCTATTTTAAGCACCACAGTGTAGTAGTAGCAGTACTGGTGTCGCAGTTCGAGTGTGAAAATTTGGGTACCGTCCATGGTACGTTTCATGTATTGTATTCTCCATAGGATACACGTAGCGTGCATGAATGATACATATTGATGCACTAGATGGAACATCGATCTGCACCGTTTATACACGCCACGTGTAGTGCATCCGATATGGAATGCACTACATGGGGGTGTACTATGGACCCAACCGAAAATTTGGGAGTTGGTGTATTAATATGTATTAATTATGATTACGAGTATAATCATATATATAATCACATTTGATATATAATATATTCGTAATTATTTATAATATAATTACAACAACAATATGACTCGCTGGATTACTTTGATGGTGGTCTTCCGAACGACAATATTATAATTGATATATAACTTAATCACAGCTGATATAACATACACGATACATCATCTGTTGTACGTATAGTTTTTCAAATTTGGCGGCAATTAATTTGTCTTTTTCAAAAAAAATATACTGGTATATTTGGATTGTATAATTCTCTTTTTTTTTAACTGCTAGGGTGTACATTTTATTGATGGGTATTACTAAACACCGCCCAAAATTACTAGACACCGCCCTATAATATTACCTTTTTGTCCATTTCAAAATCTTTCATTATTTCTAAAGACCACACCACACCAAAATCTTTCAAGCTCAAGTTTTTCGAATTAAAATCTAGAAACAATTCTTCATTTATTCTACAGAACACACAATCAAATATATATCGTCAATATCATCGACAACTACGAAAATTGACGAGAATTCGCATCTGGAGGTAATTTTTCGGAGAAAATGACACAGGCGTCTGAATATTCAGCATGTTCCATGGTACAGGCGTCCTCAAATTCCGCCTAAACCATGGTACAGGCGTCTGGTGCGGACGCTCCGTCCTAGGTCTAGGCGTCTAAACCAGGCGCCTGAACCATGGTCGGGACGTCTGATTCAGACGCCTGTACCATGGCTAGGCGTCCAAGCCAGACGCCTTGGCCATGGTCCAGGCGCAATTTTGGGACGCCTGGACCCTTTTTTTTGCATGATTTTAAATTTTAATAATAATATTATTGGTATTATTATTAACATTCTGTCAATTAAAAATTTCAGGTTATATTGGAAGAATTTAAAGGTGACGGCGTTGATTATAGTGGTTATTTCGTTAATATTATTTTAAATTGACTTTTGAATTTTTTTTTTGTAGATGTATTATTTTTTGAAGTTTTTCAATGAGTTCTATCTTTTTAAGTTTGATATTATTTCGATAATATGTAATATATGGAATATGTGTTTGCAGATACACACCACTGAGTGAAGATTGGTAACTATCACCATATCGACAAGATACCGAGAATTATTTTGCCATTTGTTGAAGGTTATCTCGATGTCCCCGGAGACGATAATTGTGGATTTCGTGTTATCGCCGACTACATATTAATTTGGCGACCAAGATAAATGGCGTATTGTACGTGTATGCATTGCAAATGAAATTATGGCTAACTGTACACTCTACCGATCGATCTACTATGATGGGATTGAACCTGAGGTTCGACGTATTACATGGGATGGTGGCGCGTGTGGATCGGATCATTGGATGGTTGTTGCTGAAGATTTATTCCCTATTGCTACTATTTTCAATGCCGCTGTCATACTCAACGGCAACACGGCTTAGCCAAGAGATTGTCATTTGTCATTTAGGAGATACGTACAAACATTTTATTCGTCTAGATTTAATGCTTAATTTTCCTGTACCGCCCATAGTGACTAACTGGTTTAGATTCCATGATAGTAGTGTTGGTGGCTGGGAGAATTTGTACACGAGCAGGAGAGAAAAATGGAATAGATTAGTCGGTATGATGTAAAAATGAATTTGTTGTATGTTCCTTAATTAATAAAATTTTCGTTTTTGTTGATCTTTATAGTTGACCGAAAAATTTCCGTTTTTGTAAGAAGAAGAAGAGAAAAAAACAAACAAAAGTACAGTGCCAAATGCAAAACGAAAGTGCCAATCAATATACAAAATACAAAAAAAAAAATGAAAACGTCAAACAAAATACCGTCTTACACAAAACAAACAAAATACAAAATACAAAATCAGTTGGCCAAATGTCAATCCCTCATGTACTCCTCGAGCATCGTCGTTGCTTCTTCCGCCTGGTCTGGGGGAAGGTATCTGATACAGTGCTGCGTAATACCGGCCAATCGACTCACCCACTGTAAAAAATCTAGACAATATAATACAATGAATAATGTATGATGAAATCAAACAAAGTGCAAAGTTAAAGAACATACGTAATCGCTGCTGGAACGAGAAGGGATCACTGATCCAGGTGCTGCACCGTCGTTCAGTAGCTGAGGGTGCGAATACCGATAATAAAACTCAATGTAATCATCGGCGCATGCAGCCTGATCATGAGTAGCAGCCTGATAGTCAGCGAGAGGAAGCCTGTATGCGCCCGGAAACATCATCAAGCATCAGATGACATCCGAATGGGATAGTCAACTCGGTACAATCTGCTCGACCACGTCCGAACCGCTTTCTCCGGTCTGGTGATCGGAAAAGGGGTGGTATGCACATAACCAAGTTGCCGTAATGCCCGACCAGGCATGTATGGCTCGATAATATCCCGATATCTCAGCCATCCAATGAATGTGGTCATCGGGACATCCCTCACCGGATCAGGGCCATAAGGCAACCACTGTATATGCGTACATGTAATCAACGGGGAGTCAATATGTCTGAACATGGCGTCCGTCAAGTGGGATAACCCAGTCCCACTGATCCGACTCACTAAAGAGGGTGACATCACTGAGCGCCACTGACTCAAGCTCTGACAAGCAGCAGTCCTGGTGTGACACTTCGACAAACCTCTCATATCTCCAGTCCAGATACGCGCGGCGACATGCCCACCGAAACTCGGGATAACGCTGTCGTCGATAGGGCCACCATGCATCTCCTCAGTAACCATCCAAGATGTGTCATCCTCTGCCCTACGCCATTTACTACTGGTAGACCCAAAAGTGACAAACCTCCCCCCTCTCCCCTTCCGAACCCGGCACGAAAATGAAGAAGAATCATCACCGCCCTCCTGATCGTCGGCCTCATCGTGCGAATAATACTCGCTCGAATCCTCAGTACCAAAATCAGTATAAGGTACGTCCTCGAATCCCCTACGCTCTGCCTCCCGCTGTCTACGAACGGAAGCATCAACACCACGAGCTCTGGTGTGACGCGCTCCTGAACCCATCAACTCTGTGACTAGCGGCATAGATTTGCCCGCTACTCCTCTCATCTGCATTTAGCAAACAATACAACTAATAAGTAATAATCATACATAAGCTTAGTCCAGCGGCAAGGCGTCCGATTTGGACGCCTGAACCATGGTCGGGACGTCCGCCGTAGACGTCTACACCACAGGGTGAGCGTCCTCCATGGACGTCTGCGCCATGGACAGGCAGAATCGGCGGATGCCTGTGCCATGGCCAGGCGTCATCGTCGGACGCCTGTCAAAAAATAACGATCGCGGCCTCTGTCGTGCACTCCGGCACGGCGGCTGCGGCCAAAAAAATAGTAAAACGCAAAAAAAATAGTTACCAGAGCTTTTCCTTTTCCGGTCATGGCGGCGGACGACGGCGGTGCGGCGGCAAACAGCGGGTATGCGCGGTGCTATGGCGGCGGACGGAGGCTGTGCGGCAATGGTGTGGCGGCGGTGCAGCTGCGTCGGGTGGGGTCTTTAGAGAGAAAACTATTGTCAAATTAAGATTACAAATCTGATTAATATGAATTAAGGGCAAAAGTGTAATATTCTAGGGCGGTGTCTAGTAATTTAGGGCGGTGTTTAGTAATCCAGTTATTGATTTGGGGAATATTCAGATATGCAAGTTGTGGGTTCTGGACATATTAGCTATGTTTGTTATGACAAGTATTCAATACTTTGGTTTTTTTTTTATTTTCTTTAGCAAGGGAGTGACGAAAAACTTTAAGATTGATATCAACAGTTCACCATCATTGAATATAAGAATATGTGACAGAGAAAAATATATAAGAGGATACTCTGGAAAACCATCAGAAAAAACTACACAGATAACAACAATGAGATACTGAATGAGAGAACGATAAGAAGATAATGCACGAAAGAACCATAAAAATATGCTATACGGGAGAACCATCAGAGGACGTCAAATGGAGAACGATAAGAAAATGTTGCACGAATCATAAGAATATTCAAACACCGGAGAACATGCTATATGGAAGAATCATAAGATGAGACTATATGGACCAATCATAAGAATATGCTACGCGTGGGAACCATATGAAGACGTTGTCCGGGATAATCATAAGAAAATTTTGCATTAAAGAACCAAAGAAAGTTCAAGAAGTTATAATTTTGGACAACATGTGTGTATTCTCGAGTTTAACTTATTGTTAGATAATATACACCGTATTTTCACATTATGCGTCAATCTTTTATAATTTATTTAAAAAAATCAAGTATTCAAATTATTATTGTGATATCCCACATCGATTAGCGGAGATAGGGCGAAGTGTCTTATATGTGCATGCCCGCCTCCAAATAGCATGATGCCTTTTGGGAGCCCAGTGGCTTCGGGATGTGTAGTATAACATAATAAATATTATGAAAGCAATTATACCAAAATATTGCAAATATGTATCATTCAGAATCAAAGCATATTAGAAAATAAAATAAAGAAAACTAAAGTCTCTCCCATAATCAATTATTCTTGCAAGAGCATAATAATTTCCTTCTTTTCTCACATGAATTTCCTATTTATTGGGCGACTGGAAATTAAAAATAATTAAAATATTTATCGAGATATATTTTTAAAAAGACTTATAGTCAATTTTTATTCTCTATAACCCTCTTTTATTTAGAGATTATTCTATTGATAAATATATTGTTATCAAAAAGAATTGCTTATATATTTTAGGAGAAAAAATTACACTCTCGTCTTATGAGAAGTTTTTAAAAACAGATATGGTTCTACATTCTTTTTTGGTCCTTTTTTGTCAAAATAGTCTAAATTGTTAAGTATTTAATGATTTCTGCTAAATGGCCAAAAATGAGATAATTTAATCTTTATATTTGAAAAAATTACATAGATTATTTGGATATAATTTAAAATACAAAAAACAAATCCAAAACGTTCAAAAATATATAGTTGATTTCAAAAGTAAATAAATTAATAAATCTTTTAAAATTAAAAATAAAAAATCACTTGAAAATCACTTAAAACGATCCATTTTATTTTCTAAAATTTTCTTTGTACAAACACGAATCTACGGATGAGTATATTATTATTAAATTTATTGCTTATGTATTTAGAAATATCTCTTTAAAAATTCATAAATCAGCAATTATATAATTTAGTAAATATGAGTTTTTCATTTATTTGGTTATTTTATATAATTAAATAAGATTTAAAACTAAGATAGACTAATTGATTTATTCCATAGTTTCTTAGATTTATTTATAAATAATAATTAAAACTGTTATTTCTACACTTTCAATAATATTTTTTAATAATACTATTTCGATTTATTTAATTGATTAGGACTTCGAGTATTTTTTAATTATATATATTCAACACTTCTTTACTCTCAAGCATCTTTAAGTTTCTAATATATAGCACACAAAATTTCTCTTTATTTGCGATTTATATTTTTTATTAATGAAAACGTGAAATATTATTTGTAAATATAATCAATTCCTATTTATTCGTAATTCATATTTCTTAATTGTAAAAATTAATAAGGAGTTATTTCAAGTATAATTATAATATAATTAATGCAATGATAATTAGGTCAATGATTGATTATGTGTCTGCTAAAGCATGAGAGATGCTGACACATAAGCATACGGAGCATCAGTAGAAGACATGTGGCAGCAAAAACATGAGAAGCTGTCACTTAGGATCAGCATGTTCTGCATTAGTATATATGGGAGATTAATTGTAACTCTCTCCTTATATCAACGAGGCGTTACGAACCCGTGCGATGCACCGGCTGTCCTTTCGGTTGAATATCTACGTGTTTTGTACGTAATGTTTGTGCAGATGTTTATATACTTTGTATCAAGGTTGTGTTTATATACTTTGTATCAAGGTTGCGTTAATGTGTGTAATATAAGTTATATCACTATGTAACGCCCCGACTTTCTAGGGATAATTATTGGGAAAAATAAATAAAAGGCAAATTTGACGAAGAATAACGCCTACAAAGTCGAGTCGCTACACTGACATAAATTAAATACCTTTAATTAAGGCAATAACACGTCATAGATACGAAATAAAATTTGCGTTGGAAGAATAAATTATAAATTGTTAATTACTAACAAAAGTTTCCCCAAAAGAATTTCGAAACATTTGACATAAGAAAAATATCATTTAGTAAATTTCATTCATATGCCCTCTCGGCTTGCTCCTTTGTTCATCCGGTTCGGTTTAACTCATGGATCAATGAAGGTGGGGGTGAGCTTCCTTCAGCTCGTGGAAATCTCACTTATCACAGTAATATATAATCTCATGGAAAGTATAAAATGAATAATCTACCATATCTTTTCCTCAACATGAATACATACACACAATATTACGTATAGCATGAATCTAGCACGCATAACACGAATATTACTCCCTCCATTTTTCTTTAGATGTCGTTTGACTTTTTTACACATATTTTTAGGTGCTTTGACCGGGTAGTTAAATTTATCATTTTTTAAATTTTATTTTTTTGAATAAAATATACAATTTAAATTTTAATTCATAAAAAAAATATTTAAAGATAATAATTTTAATTATATGGTCAAAGCACCTAAAAATGTGTGTCAAAAAGTCAAACGACATCTAAAGAAAAATGGAGGGTGTATATCTTAAGATAGTCTCTTTACACGTATACATGTGAGTCTGATTCACAACATGTATCATCAATTTTTAAATATGAATTGAATATCTCATATTGAATTGAATATCACATATACAATCCAATTAAAGCAATTAAAGTGATAGTGAAAATTCCCACGAATAAATGATGTTGTCTGACTTGAATATGGAGATGCTCGACTCACAGTCCTAAGCCCGTAAATCCTCGATAAAGTCTACATGTAATAATATTTTAATCATTATAAAATATTACGATATAATGACGAAAATTAAAATATATATGTATAAAATCGGATTAATTATTAATATTAATTGAAAGGTCAACATTTTAATGTCTTGGTCAAAATGAGACTGAATTTGATGTTTTAAAGTTGAGTGGGGTCAAATTGTAAGAGTTGAGAAGTCGATCAGGTTAAAATCGAAGAATCATAAATCAAAACGGGTTTAAATTGAAGTATACAGAATTTCTGGGGTTATATTGAAAGCTGCAGGAAAATATGAGGACTAAATTGCAAAATCCTAATAAATGTTTTAAAATTGTTGTCATTAATACTCCCCAACCATTTTTAGGACCTAATCTTTCATTATATACGAGGCGTTACGAACCCGTGCGATGCACCGGCTGTGCTTTTGGTTGAATATCTACGTGTTTTGTACGTAATGTTTGTGCAGATGTTTATATACTTTGTATCAAGATTGCGTTAATGTGTGTAATATAAGTTATATCACTATGTAACGCCCCGACTTTCTAGGGATAATTATTGGGGAAAATAAATAAAAGGTAAATTTGACGAAGAATAACGCCTACAAAGTCGAGTCGCTACACTGACATAAATTAAATACCTTTAATTTGTAATATCCGCAAATTCGATTTCCGGTAATTTTTCTTTGTTGGCGAAAGTCCATTTTGGCGACTTGCTTGGGACCATTTCGTCATCCTGAGAATGATTAATTCTACACTTTTTGTCATCCGAGTTCGTTTTGGTATCGTTCTGTTGAATTCCGTGTTCTTTAGCGACTTTTCCACGTATGAGTTCGACTTTGTTAAATCACCATTAATTTTTGGAAACTACAAAAATTCTGAATCTTTGCAATATTATAAAGCATCGAGTTAGCTTTCCAATGGTTCAAACGGCGAGTCAATCGGAGTCCAGACGAGGGAGTTATGGTCGAAATAGCTAAGTCACTCTCATTTTCCAGATTCGGCCAAAACTGCAGACTCGTGCCGCGGCACACTTTGGCTGAGCCGCGGCACACGATGCAGTCAACTGTATAATTACATTTTTTTTCAGCAAAATCCGATCATTTCTCCATTTTCTTCAACCCACACGAGAGAGAGAGAGCTTGGGGAGAGAACCTTGCATCATCTACCTCTTGAGTATTGAATTTTTATCATTTTCATTTGGTGGGGAAGCTCGGATCATCGAGCTATCGCGTATTCTTCGAATCGTAGTGCTTGGATTTTCAAGAGGTAATTTCTTCAACATCTTGGATTTCGATTTTGTATTGGGTAATGATATTTTGGATGTTAAAATCATGGGGTATGAAGTGATATACGCATGATTATGGACATGTTTGAGTATTCATCGGATTATTGAAAGATTATTCAAGAACACTTTGAATTTTGTGTTGGATTTTGGGGGTTTTCGTAGATTCGTCCGATTTATCCGGTTTGAAGCTTGAGAACCTTGAGATTATGATATATCTATGTCGTATGCGTGTTTTTCTTACGATTTTACGGGTTGGGTTGTGCCGTTTTCGGACTTGTGGGAGTTTGGGCGATTTCCCAACCTTTAGTTGTTCACCCGTGTATTCTCTTGAATCGTAGACGAGTTTCGGGAGTCTCTTCGTGTAATTTGAGTATGGATAATTAATTATCATTTCCTTGCGAATCGTTTAGGTGCCGGAAGCGCGTTCTTGGACCTACCGAACTCATACTTTTCCTCCGTTCGATTTCTCGATATCTCAAAGGCAAGTATATATTTATGATTGTACGTTCTCGACTTTGAAAGTAAGATATACATTTGGCATAATTATTTATATCCACTCCGGGACGGGCCGACGGGTCCTCTGAGGGTTTCGTAGCCTCTGGTGCGATTCCATGGATAATATGAATTAACCACTCCGGGACGGGCCGACGGGTCCTCTGAGGGTTCCGTAGCCTCTGGTGCGGTTCCACGGTTGATCATGTATGTATTGATGACGGATGATATGAACGAACCACTTTGGGGCGGGCCGATAGGTCCCCTAAGGGTTCCGTAGCCTCTGGTGCGGTTCCACGGTATTCATATATCTGTTGATGCGATGCTATGAGATTTAGTTATTCCGGAATACTAGTCTTGAATTGATGAATTGACGGCTACATTTACTTTATTGTCGAGGAGTATTGTGTTTCATATTGATATACTTGCACTAGCTATTCGACGGCTAACCCCTTTATGGGGGAAATACGTTTCATGTATTTCAGGTTCCAGGAGAGCGGACAGGCGGGTACCGGGTCGGCATGAAGATGATGGGCAAGTGTGATACTGTGTCTTGTCTCCGGTTATCTCTTTTCGTTTCCTCCATTCAGTGTTGTTGTACTGGAATGGATTTTAAATACTCGAGTATTGTATTTCAGTTTCTTTGATGTTCCGGCCTGTGTTGCCGAGGTATTGATTTGTGTAGTGATGTATATGGTTTCATTGGTTATGGTTTTGAATACCATTTGTAGTGTCTTTCTTTCCATCGTATGTAGACCTTCTCGGTCAAGTTTCATAGTTCCGCGTATGTTTAGCCTTGTGGGTCCCACGACGGGGTTCACGGCGCTGTAATATACCCTGAATAACTTGGGGGTGTTACAGAATATGGTATCAGAGCTTTAGGTTTATGGATACCTAGGCTGTCGGTCTTTTGGGTCGATTGAGTCGGCATTTGCCCACAGTATCACTACTCTGCCATCATCACAGTGTGACCGGTACTTGTAAGCCCTCTCACTCTTCTTGTATTTTTCTTAATCGTTTCGTTTATAGCTTGGTATTCTTTGGATTTGGTCACTTCGAGAATGTGCGATTCGGATTATACTTACGCACGTATGTGCCCTTCAGAATGTTGGCTGAAAGTAGGAAGAATCGTGGCCGTGGTCACGGACGTGAACTCTTCCTTGAGATTTTGTTAAGTTGCTAATTGCGATAATGGTGTGTATCGGTATTATGTTGAGACTTTATTTAGGAGTCGCATGCTAGTATCACGAGAGATCTTCGACTTCACAGACTTGTAAGTATGTTGTTCGGATTATTCGATAATTCTTGGTGAATTTGAATTCCCGTTGAAATGTTGTTTGTGCGAGTGATTGCGAGTTTCGAGGACGAAACTTGTTTTTAAGGGGGGGTAGAGTGTAATACCCTGATTTTTCGGATATTTTTTTTTTTCGTTTATATGTTGGATGTCGTTGATGGATAATTGTTCTTGAGGATGATGTGAACGTATGACAATGTTATTGAATGTGTTTATGTATTCATTGTGCCGTATGATCGTTTGGTATGTCGAGATGTTGGTCGAGAATAGCGAAAAATGGCTAAGTACAGCTACGTTAGCGCACGCTACAAGGTATGCCTAGCGCGCGCTAAGATATATACTTAGCGTACGCTACGGTGCATACTTAGCGCACGCTAAGAGGTTCGGTTACGTACGCTAAGGAGGACCCCTAACGTACGTAACGACATGCTGGGTTAGTTTCGGAAGGCGGCCGACAGGTAGGCCCAGGTTGATTTTTATATTCAGTTGGCGCACGCTAACGCATGTTGGTTAGCGCACGCTAACACCAGATCGCTAATAATGGAACCTTAACTTTCGGCGGGTGGACCCGGCCATGTTCGACGCGTGTCCAGATAAGGTCAACAAGTGTTTGTCGTGTAGAACTAGCGCACGCTAAAACCGTATGGTTAGCGCACGCTAATTCCATATCGGTCAAAGGAATCCCGATAATCGCGGATGCTTTCGGCATGTGGGGGCACGATACTGTAGCAAGTCAACGCCTATTTGCGTACGTTAATGCATGGGCATTACGTACGTTAGATGAATTTCGAAGCAATGCAGTAGCTTCTGGACTTCCCGATAGCGCACGCTATCAAGGAAGGATAGCGTACGCTAGTTCTATAGCGCACGCTAAATATAAGGTCTTGCGCGCGCTAGTGATGTGTTTTATAGAGGGGATAGACGAGTGCTGAGAGGCATTTTGTCCATTCTCCTTCCTTCAGTCAATAGAGAGAGCCTTGGGAAGTACTTGAAGTTCCTAAACATTGAGAGATGATTCTCTTAAACAAGATTAAGATGGAGAGCTCGGATTTAAGTATTGTTCTTGAAGTTTTTGATGATTCTTGGAATGAAGTTCAATTATTCTTCTTCGTGGTTCGTCCATACAAGGTAATCCTTGTATCCCTTTGATAGTGGTTCGTTTTTAAAGGATTACTACTTGGGAGGGAGCATGTTGGGAATCGTGTATTTTGATATTCGTTTTTATTTCAATGTAAATGCATATATTGGACTGTACTTTTATCCGCTGCGTGAGTATTTTGAAATTGCTTTTGGTATTTTGCCAACTAAATTTTATTTTGTAAAACCGATTCCCTAAACTGAGTTTTTGGCATTTTAGCCTTGATCGTTTTGACGGTATTTGGAAAATGATTTTTTTTAGTATTTGAAAAATATTACCGTCATCGGTCTTTTTGGCATTTTTGAAATGACGTGGAAAATTGTGCTTAGCCTGGTAAATCCTGGTGAGAAGGGTTTACGGCGTGTAATATTCCCAGGAGGATCTGGGGTGTTACAATTATGGTATCATGTGATAATGTTATACGAGATTTATTGGAATTGTAATAAGAGATTTCGGATGTTGATATGATTATTGAGATCTTCTTCATATGATGATAAGGGTTTTGTTGCGATTCTTGAGGTTGTATGAATGACATGATGAAGAAAATGGTAACATGGAGATATATACCTCGGATATGTTGTTCTGAACGTGATTTTGGATATTTCATGTTCTTAAAGAACTCTTGAATTATACGAGGTGATGAAAATTTTTAAGAAGTGTTGGTGTTTTGAAAATGAATATAGAATATTCATATCTAGAGCTAAACTATGTGTTGGAAATAATATTCGTATAGGAATACGAATGTGATTATGAGTTTGATGAGACTATTATTCATCTCTGAATTTGGAAGCCCATACGTATGGAGCAAATATTCAAATCGAATGATTGGATTGTTTGATAACCTTTTTAATATGATTATCTATTGTTTTGAACCAGTCGGATGATTCGAATTGATGACGGTCATAAGTAAATTTTAACGATGGATTTACGAGAAGGGAACCTTGTCAATTCGTATTTAAGAATTGAGTTTGGAACATTTAGACCCTTATTATTGGTCCGAATTGTTTGCTGATATGATCATCATATTTCGACTCGTATTGTGGATGAGGATTTGTAAGTGTCCGAGTTGGATTGTTCGGACTGTGATTAGTCGAGATATGGTGAAACGGTTGAGTTTGTGGTTTGGTGGTGTTGATATTGGTCGTCATCGAACTCGTTGATTATTAATCCTTCGTTTTACAATAAGACATGATGTGTGATCATGGATTATGACCGTTGTGTTGCGGTTGAGGTTGAAGAATTCGTAGATTACCTTGGTCGGGATCGAGGAACTCGTAAGACGAAATCAATCGAATTGGTAACGATTCGTTGTATTGATATCGAGGCAAGTTTTATACTTGTACTAATCAATGAGATTAATGTTATCGTGTAGGTGTACGAATGTGCGTATCATTTCGAGACTCGGCCTCTTTATGATTGTATTGATATCAGGGGATTGTTTGATACGACACCCGTCGACAAATTATGCCAAATATTATTGTTGTTCGTAAATGGCCGATTTAAGGCATTGCGATACTTGTTGGTAATATTTGTCGATAGCCGGTTCGCGGTATCGACGTATCGATTGTTATTATTGATTGATGTTCCATCAAGATATTTTTGTGTGAATCGTCGTTATTGATATCAGTGTTTTTCTATTGATGTCGTTTTGGCCGATTGAAGGCATTGACGTATTCGATTATCACCTTCGTTATCGGTAACCGATTAAAGGTGCCGAGACATCCGTTGTATAATTGTTATCGATTGTCCGCTCTAAAGGTAATCGATATATTGAATTGGGATTATCAAAGATAATTCCCATCCGTTGTCAAAAATATTCTCATCCGTTGTATCGTTGTTATCGATTGGCCATTCTACGGTAATCGAAGTATTGAATTGGGACTGTCGAGGATAGTTCCCATCCGTTGAATTATTATTGTCGTGTTGGCCGACTCAAGGCAGCACACTATTATTCTTGTGAACTTGGTAGTTTTGTGATCGTTGAGGGTTGAGGATTTTCCGAATTGTTGTGTTGTGATTATTGCTCGTGTTAATCGGTCCTTAGGGATTTTGATCCCAGGATGGTTATGTTGGATATTGTTGATCGTGTCGATCTTTCATTATTCGTGCGTCATCGTTCACTTGGTGAGTCGCGTGATTCGTATTGGATATGTTATCCTTTGAGTTTCGCGGTCATGTTGTATCGTGGCATATCTGGAATCATATCTGCGTGCCGATTGGTTATGTGTAGGATTTTTATCCGGGTACACGATGGTCATGCGTGGATGTTTCCGCATTGGACCGTGCACACGAGACGTAGTTCGTGAGGCTAGTTAGGTACATTGTCACACGTATATTCTGGATTCCGTATACGGGGTGGACATGTGCACGGACACATTTCCGGATCGGGCGTACTTTGATGTTCCCTCTCGAGCCTTATTGTTTGGTCGTTCGTAGTCCATATTGTATTGGATATGTCCGACGATTTGCGATTGGTTGTTCATACGCCGATGGGTATGTCAGACAGTCATGTTTGCTTCTTTGAGATCTGTATTGTGATGATTTACAGCTTTGGACTGTTCGGCTTTCAGGCCATCGTGATATACAGCTTCGGTTGAGGGGCTTTCAAACCATTGCGATGTATTGGTATTTCTATTGGAGCCTTCAGACATTGTGATTCGTATTTACTTCAGCGTTGGCTTGGATTACCTTCGGGTAATGTATTGTTGTGTTACTTGTAACGTTTCGCCGTTGGGCGTAAGTTACGCGTTTCTTGTGTATCTCGTTGAGTTTTCCTGGCGGGATATTGCTTCTCCCTAGTTGTTTTAAGTTTCGGGACGAAACTTCTTTTAAGGAGGGTAGAATGTAATATCCGCAAATTCGATTTCCGGTAATTTTTCTTTGTTGGCGAAAGTCCATTTTGGCGACTTGCTTGGGACCATTTCGTCATCCTGAGAATGATTAATTCTACACTTTTTGTCATCCGAGTTCGTTTTGGTATCGTTCTGTTGAATTCCGTGTTCTTTAGCGACTTTTCCACGTATGAGTTCGACTTTGTTAAATCACCATTAATTTTTGGAAACTACAAAAATTCTGAATCTTTGCAATATTATAAAGCATCGAGTTAGCTTTCCAATGGTTCAAACGGCGAGTCAATCGGAGTCCGCATTTAGGGAGTTATGGTCGAAATAGCTAAGTCACTCTCATTTTCCAGATTCGCCAAAACTGCTCAGACTCGTGCCGCGGCACACTTTGGCCGAGCCGCGGCACACGATGCAGTCAATTGTATAATTACGTTTTTTTCAGCAAAATCCGATCATTTCTCCATTTTCTTCAACCCACACGAGAGAGAGAGCTTGGGGAGAGAACCTTGCATCATCTACCTCTTGAGTATTGAATTTTTATCATTTTCATTTGGTGGGGAAGCTCGGATCATCAAGCTATCGCGTATTCTTCGAATCGTAGTGCTTGGATTTTCAAGAGGTAATTTCTTCAACATCTTGGATTTCGATTTTGTATTGGGTAATGATATTTTGGATGTTAAAATCATGGGGTATGAAGTGATATACGCATGATTATGGACATGTTTGAGTATTCATCGGATTATTGAAAGATTATTCAAGAACACTTTGAATTTTGTGTTGGATTTTGGGGGTTTTCGTAGATTCGTCCGATTTATCCGGTTTGAAGCTTGAGAACTTTGAGATTATGATATATCTATGTCGTATGCGTGTTTTTCTTACGATTTTACGGGTTGGGTTGTGCCGTTTTCGGACTTGTGGGAGTTTGGGCGATTTCCCAACCTTTAGTTGTTCACCCGTGTATTCTCTTGAATCGTAGACGAGTTTCGGGAGTCTCTTCGTGTAATTTGAGTATGGATAATTAATTATCATTTCCTTGCGAATCGTTTAGGTGCCGGAAGCGCGTTCTTGGACCTACCGAACTCATACTTTTCCTCCGTTCGATTTCTCGATATCTCAAAGGCAAGTATATATTTATGATTGTACGTTCTCGACTTTGAAAGTAAGATATACATTTGGCATAATTATTTATATCCACTCCGGGACGGGCCGACGGGTCCTCTGAGGGTTTCGTAGCCTCTGGTGCGATTCCATGGATAATATGAATTAACCACTCCGGGACGGGCCGACGGGTCCTCTGAGGGTTCCGTAGCCTCTGGTGCGGTTCCACGGTTGATCATGTATGTATTGATGACGGATGATATGAACGAACCACTTTGGGGCGGGCCGATAGGTCCCCTAAGGGTTCCGTAGCCTCTGGTGCGGTTCCACGGTATTCATATATCTGTTGATGCGATGCTATGAGATTTAGTTATTCCGGAATACTAGTCTTGAATTGATGAATTGACGGCTACATTTACTTTATTGTCGAGGAGTATTGTGTTTCATATTGATATACTTGCACTAGCTATTCGACGGCTAACCCCTTTATGGGGGAAATACGTTTCATGTATTTCAGGTTCCAGGAGAGCGGACAGGCGGGTACCGGGTCGGCATGAAGATGATGGGCAAGTGTGATCATGTCTTGTCTCGGTTATCTCTTTTCGTTTCCTCCATTCGGTGTTGTTGTATCGAATGGATTTTAAATACTCGAGTATTGTATTTCGCTTTCTTTGATGTTCCTACTGTGTTGCCGAGGTATTGATTTGTGTAGTGATGTATATGGTTTCATTGGTTATGGTTTTGAATACCATTTGTAGTGTCTTTCTTTCCATCGTATGTAGACCTTCTCGGTCAAGTTTCATAGTTCCGCGTATGTTTAGCCTTGTGGGTCCCACGACGGGGTTCACGGCGCTGTAATTTACCCTGAATAACTTGGGGGTGTTACATAATTAAGGCAATAACACGTCATATATACGAAATAAAATTTGCGTCGGAAGAATAAATTATAAATTGTTAATTTCTAAGAAAAGTTTTCCCAAAAGAATTTCGAAACATTTGACATAAGAAAAACATCATTTAATAATTTTCATTCATATGCACTCTCGGCTTGCTCCTTCGTTCATCCGACTCGATTTAACCTGCGGGATCAATGAAGGTGGGGGTGAGCTTCCTTCAGCTCGTGGAAATCTCACTTATCACAGTAATATATAATCTCATGGAAAGTATAAAATGAATAATCTATCATATCTTTTCCTCAACATGAATACATACACACAATATTACGTATAGCATGAATCTATCACGCATAACACGAATATTGAGGTTGCGCAGGTGTCCCCACAACAACATGAAACATACACATATAACATGAATCGAGCACGCATGTGAATATTGAGGTTGCGCAGGTGTCCCCGCAACAACATATATCTTAAGATAGTCTCTTTACACGTATACATGTGAGCCTGATTCACAACATGTATCGTCAATTTTTAAACATGAATTGAATATCACATATTGAATTGAATATCACATATACAATCCAATTAAAGCAATTAATGTAACACCCCAAACTAGGAGGATAATACAGTGTCGTAGATCCCCAACTGGGACCCACCAGGCAATTGAAAATGAATGAATTATACAGGATAAATGTAGTACCGAACTACATTACAACAATAATTACTCCGATGAGGAGTTTAGTTACAACACACCAGGACAATACCGAATACTAGTGTATTTTATATGAAGATAAAATACACCACACTGGATGAAACGGAGTATTCAAATGAAAGTCTGCAGCGGAAAATAAAGGACAATAACATGAATAACTGAAAGATCGGGGGCCCCTACTAGTATCACTGGGACTCCTCGACATCAACCTGCTATTCCCGTGCGTTTGCCTTGCCACGACCTGAAAAACAAAATCCCAAATGGGTCGCTAAATGAACAACAATCCTCAAGAGTTGAAATTACACAATCATGAATTAACGAAGTTATGAAATATTCTTAATTATGAATTACGCCAAGAGGAGTATCATAGTACGCCCGTAATGTTACGTGCAAGTGTACAACATCCGTCCGTGTACCTAATTAGTCTCACGAGACAATATGACCTGTGCACGGTCTAATGTATCTGAACCCAATACAATAACCATCGTGTGCCCGACTAAAAATTCCACACACCCACACCCGGCCACGCAATATGAACCGGAAGGTCATATGAACGAGAATGACCATAATGAATATCAATGAATAATAATTAGACAAGGCCAAGAATGACTCACCGAGATGAGGGTAATAATGAAATGAATGATAGCTCAACGAAAAGATTGGAACCGCTGCTCTTATGATCAAGTGATTAATTGACAATAACAAGTTTTAATATGATTAATACAATGATGAATGAGTTATGATTATGAATGATCAACAACAAAAGGTATGAATATCCTTTTAACCGAGTAAGAATTAACTTACTCAACACCGGTGACAATTATCCTTCCACGAACAATGTCCTAATTGAGATATCGCTCGAACAACCTTGAACAATTCAATTACCAACAATCCGATTAATATACGTACAAACATGAATATAACGAACTCAACACGTCGATACGACTAAACCAAGTCCATTGAGGCATTAAATCAAACACGTTGCGTCCAACTCCGATTGTTTACAATCAAACCTCAATATACCAATACCAAATCCCCCAAGAAGTGTTTCAAACCAACAAAACATCTTCAATACGATTAATTATCCACAACGAATATCCAAAAACGTGATTATAACAACAATTAGTCGAAAATCTCCAAATCCAACTCGATATTCAAAGTGTTCTTGAATAATCCCTCAATAATCCAATGAATCTTTATACAAACTCATAATCATACACATATCCCTTCATATAACATGATTATAACGTCCAAAACATCATATCTCAACACAAAATCGAAATCCAAGATGTTGAAGAAATTACCTCTAGAAGATCCAACCACTTCGATCCGAAGAACACGAGTATCCGAGCTATATGATCGAATGGAAATGAAGAAACTCAAGTACACAAGTGTTTGATGAAGGAAGAATCCCTTTCCCCAAGCTCTCTCTCGGACAAAAAGGAAGAAGAAAGTGAAAATGAAGAAAATGAGGAAAAAGTGTCCCGGCCAAACTATAAATACTGCCGGAAGTTACGGCCGTAACTCGGCCCTCTTACGGCCGTAACTTTCCAAGTCAACGGCCTTACGGCCAGAATCGCCAACTCATACGGCCGTAACTCGCTTCGTCCGAAAGCTCGCCGAGACTTACGGCCAGAATCGCCTCGAGTTACGGCGTAACCCGCCTTCAAAAACACCGTCGACACTTTACGGCCGTATCGCACACCTTACGGCCGTAACTCGGATGATACGGCCGTATCCGGCCAACCTTACGGCGTAACCCGCCTTCAAAAATGGCCGGACATCCTTCCGCAACGTACGGCCGTATCCGGCCAAGTCTTACGGCCGTACTGCCTCGACTTACGGCCGTATGCCGCAACCCTTACGCCGTAAGTCACCCTTGGTCGACAACACCCGAAATATACGAACACCACTTACGGCCGTATCTCATCTTCCTTACGGCCGTAACTCACCTTCGCCAAAATGCCCGGGTAGCTCTTTGGATCACTTACGGCCAGAATCGCCATCCTTACGGCCGTATTCGCCGACTTACGGCCGTAGCCCGAACCTTACGGCCGTAACTCGATGGCCGCCAAGGTGAATCAATCCGATAATTCCGATTCCTCGCTACGATCGATGAATGATCCGACATATCATACGAATGTGGAAGTGAACAAGTCTAACACGATCCAAAGATGATACTCCCAAGATAAGGCTATCAATCACAATGAAAATGATCATACTCCGTCTCGATCTAAAAACGGAGATAAAATGACGATCGGAATCGATATACGATTACAACATGCCAACATTGAACGCAAAAGAGTGTTTCATGAATGATGAGTGATTATTAATGAGTGAAAATTAATGAGTGATAATTACAGATCGATAATTACCGAGTGGTACGGAATGAATTATAGCCGGGTATTACATACTCCCCCTTAAAAAGAGTTTCGTCCTCGAAACTAAGGGTCAAACAACTCGGGATAACTCCCCGCATACTCTCCTCGGTTTCCCAAGTGGCCTCTTCGACTCCGTGTCTAGACCACTGAAACTTAACCAAAGGAATCGCCTTATTCCTCAACTGTTTGATTTGCCGCTCCAACACTCGTATGGGGCTCTTCTCATACGAATGATCATCTGCGATCTCGATTTCGTCGAACTGAAGTATGTGCGAGACGTGAAACACATTATGAATTCGGCCCAACAACAGAGATAGGGCCAATCGATAAGTTAACTCGCTTACTCGATTCAAAATCTCACACGGTCCAATGAATCTCGAACTCAACTTCCCCCGTTTTCCGAAACGGAGAATACCTCGACTCGGGGATACCTTGACCAAAACGGGATCACCCGTCTCGAACTCTAGTGGTCGATGACGACACTGCATATGATTTACGCCGACTCGAGCGGCAATGACGTCTCTCGATCAAAGCTACCTTCTCACGGCGGCTAATAAGCATATCGGGCTCGGTCTTGATTGATTACGATGGGCCGTCCCAACACAAGGGAGATCGACAACGACGACCGTACCAGCCTCGTAAGGTGCTACCTTCATCGCAAAGATGCTAACTAAACCGTACGTGGACACAAACAACGAATTGGGCTTCCCAATCCTCTACTAATCGAGGACGCATGCCCTCAACATGTCCTCCAATGTCCGAAAAGTCCTCTCGATTGTCCGTCTGACCGAGGATGAAAAAAGCGGTAATGAGATTCAATGAGTTCCCATAGACGATGAACTCGATTTCCAAAATGGGACACGAATCGTCCGTCACGATCGAAACGATACTGTTAGGGGTACCGTGAAGTCTCATTATTTCCTTGATGAACAACTGGCCAATCTCTCGGGACCCCACATATTCTTGATTTCAAGGAAATGAGCTAATTAGTAAAGTAGTCCGCGATCGCTCAGATCGTATTCATGCCACGACGACTCGTCGGCAACTCGTGATGAATTCCATAGAAATGTCTTCCCACTTCCATTCTGGAATAGGGAGCGGTATCGATACTCACGGCCGATGTTCCATATTGACTTGCCGATAGGCTAAACATCTCGAAACAAATTCCGCGACTTCTCGCTTCATATTACTCCACCGTAAATTTCGTTTCAAGTCCTTGTACATCTTACTAGACCCCGGATGAACCGGATATGGGGTAGCATGAGCTTCTCTCAAGATCGAGTTTTTCAACTCATCATTCACCGGTACGCACAACCGATTCTCAAATCTCAAGAGTCCATCTTCGTGGACCACAAATCCAGGGGCTTTCCCCTGTACCACATCCTCGCGGATGATCAACAAAATGAATCTGAACCCTGATTCTCCCTGATTTCCTTCTCAAGAGATGATGAAATCTCTAACATACAAGCTGTTCTCGAACTCGCCAAGCCGGACTCGATCTCGGTCTAAGGAATTCCCGCCAAGTTCCTTCGAATCGCTAAACGAGCAAGCATCTGCTCTAGAACGGACTTACGACTCAAGGCGTCGGCGACAACATTCGCCTTGCCCGGGTGGCAAAGGACCTCGATATCATAATCTTTGATTAGTTCCAACCACCGCCTCTGTCACATATTTAACTCCTTGTGAGTAAATATATACTTCATCTCTTGTGATTGGTGAATAATCGACAGTGACGCCATAAAGGTAATGACGCCAAATTTCCAACGCGAAAACCACGGTTGCTAGCTACATCGTGGGTTGAATAATTAATCAACTAATCCGAGGAAACTTCGGATTTACTTAAC
The DNA here is from genome assembly GCA_033398695.1 of Orobanche coerulescens. Taxonomy (NCBI): domain Eukaryota; kingdom Viridiplantae; phylum Streptophyta; class Magnoliopsida; order Lamiales; family Orobanchaceae; genus Orobanche; species Orobanche coerulescens. The sequence goes on along the minus strand of CM065813.1, from coordinate 9,528,292 downwards.
ATCTTTCGGAGGTTGCCAATCTCGGATAGCCTCCGTCTTCTGAGGGTCGACACGAACTCTGTCAGATGAAATTACATGCCCGAGAAAGTCATTTCGGACCTCCAGAACTCACACTTGGAAAACTTTCCATAAAGTTGCTCTCGTCTCATCACGTCGAGAACCTGATGAAGATGAACCTCGTGTTCCTCTCGGCTACGAGAATAAATCCAAATGTCGTCGATGAAGACAACAACAAACTGATCCAAAAAGTCGATGAAAACCCGATTCATTAACTCCATGAATAACGCAGGTGCATTAGTTAGCCCGAACGACATGACTACGAACCCATAATGACCATAGCGTGTTCGAAACGCCGTCCTCGCGATATCCGACTCTGGAATCCGCAACTGGTGATATTCGGATCTTAAGTCGATCCTGGAAGATACTGAAGCTCCCTGAAGTTGATCTAAAAGATTATCATTATTGGTAAGGGTACTAATCTTGATCATCACCCTGTTCAACTCTTGATAATTTATACACACACGAGACAAGCCATCCTTCTCCTTGACAGATCACACTGGTGCTCCTCACGGGGACGCAAACGGTCGGCGATAACCTTTCTCGAACTACTCCTCAAGTTGAGTCTTCCACTCCTGCATTCTGGTCGGGGCCATCCGATACGGTGCCTTCGATTAAGGGGACGTACCGGCTCCAACTCACTCCTGAACTCCACTACTCTATGTGAAGACAACCAAATAACTCGTCTGGAAATACGTCGTCAATCGATGACAATGATACCACAAATGATCGAACATTTCGATTTCCCTAGAATGGTCAATCGATAAAAAGTGATACAATGAATGTTTGAATAATTCGATTGCCTTAGAAAGGCCAATCGATGAAAATGACACAATGAATGATTGAATAGCTTGATTGCCTTAGAAAGGTCAATCGATGAAAATGACGCAAATGAATGATTTAATAACTCGATTGCCTTAGAAAGGTCAATCGATGAAAATGATACAATGAATGATTGAATGACTCGATTGTCTTAGAAAGGCCAATCGATGAAAATGAAACAATGAATGATTGAATGACTCGATTGCCTTAGAAAGGTCAATCGATGAAAATGATATAATGAATGATTGAATAGATCGATTGCGGAATCTCTCTGCTTCCGCCCTAATAATAATTCTACTGGAACAACGGGGATTACTCCCCTGAAGTACACATTCGACAACCAACGACGGAAAGATAGCGACCAAACGCTAACAAACATTAAGGATAGTATCAAAACGATCAACCCAATCATTTTTAGGACCTAATCTTTCATTATATATGACTAGTCATTCAGACCCGTGCGTTGCACACGGGCTCTATTTAATTGGTCATAGTATAATGTGTGATATTTAATTTTATCATTAGATTTGTAAGTTGTGATGGTATCACAACTTTTATAAGCATCGCATGAGTTTAAGATGAATAAGTTTAATTAGTTGTTTGGTGACTTTTATATTTAGACCGAGTCATTCAGACCCGTGCGATGCACACGGGCTTAATCTAAATGTTCATAGTGTATTGTTCAACACTAATTTTCGTCATTACATGGGCTGTATATAAGTGTTCATAGCGTAATCTTTAGCACTTATTTTCGTCATTATATATCTAAGTTGTGATGGTGTCACACATTTTCTAAGCATGACACACATTTAAAATAGTTTATTGACATTAAAAGAGTATATGTGAAAAGACTTTTTTCAAGATGCTACATTTAAGAGAGTCTCTTCACATGTAACTTTTTAATATGTATAAGTTACATACTAAATGTCAAAGGGAGGTTAAACGCATACGGTTCTTCAAAATAAATGTAACCCTTATATAAGATCGTAACAAAGTGGATATTCGCTATATTTTGAGATCTAGCTTGTGACAATTAATTATCCTTTTGGTTTATCATATCAAATACGGTAGTTCCACATTACTACGCTTAATTAATCGAACTTTATTTTATGCACAAAAACCATTTAAGTTTCAATATTTTTTATTGTTGTGGAAATCGGTCCAATATTGTTAGTATATTTAATTTGTACCAGGTTGCATATATAAATATATTTGAAGACATCAATCTCAACATATAATTTTTCTACTCTTAATAACTAATATAACAATTTCATTTTGCCAAATTTGTTTGTCATTCTACAAATGAAACTAAAATTATATTAAGATAATCAATTAATCTCCATAGTGATATTACTTATTGAGTAAGATTTAAATTTAATTTATAATAGATTATATAAATGGTATATCTATATTGTTTAAACTACATAAATCGTCAAAATGATATTATTTATTATGTAAGATTTAAACTACAGTAAAATTATATAAATGATAAATTTTCAAAATAATATAATCACTTAATTGCCGATACTAATTGTGGATATGATTACCCGAATCATTAATACATATTTGTTTTATCTATAGTCTATTGCTTTGCACCATTTATGGATAAAGATGATAGTGTGAAGATATTTTTATTATATACTACCATTTTCAATATGTAACATCGACATAACTTACACAATCATATCAAGTATCAAAGTCACGCAATATTTCAAGACGTTTAATTAAGAAAGTGATATTAACACACCGCAAGACAAAAAACTAAATTAAGAGCAAAAATATTAAAATGCACCAATAAAGTGTAGTAATAATTATTGACTAAAAATTGAACTCGTCACATTATTTTCAATAAACTTACTTGCTAACGAATCAATAGTATTAGCCCATTTATCGGTATTACATGAAGCAAAATATTGCATGTTTAATTTGTAACATATATTAATATGAATGATAAGTATTCATCCCAACGATGGCCATGGCGTCGTTCTTGTTTTTGTTCTTGTTCTTGTTGTTGTTGTTGTCTTTGTCGTTGTTGTTCATTGGCCTTTTTCATGTTTTGTTCTTGATACAATTTTTGTGACTTCTCGATATCTTTCTTTAATGTTTCTTGACGCGCTACAAAAAACAATTAGATATAGTTGATCGTTAGTAACTTAAATACAGTTAATCAATATATTGCATTTTCGATCAAAGTAAAAATGTTCGTGCATGTACCACATAATTGATAAGACAACGATGTGTAGGATCTCTTAAACCATTAGAGAAAATGACGTTACTACCAAACCTCCTAAGCACCATCTTTATGTCCTACATTGTTACACACACAAAACACACGTGAAATTTACATAAAACAATATAAATCAATATGCTAATTAAGCTAGACGATATGATGCTTACTTTACCACCATAATAAGTTGTAGCCCGTATGTGTGGAGGAAGTTGTGTTTTGTTGTGTGTGATTTTTGACACATTATATAGTTGATAAAATATTTGTAACTCATGGACGGGAAGGTAAAAAGACTAACACTAATTGGTGTGTTTAATTTATGCATTAATGACACCAAACACTTCATCTCCACATTTCACTTTCAATTCGTGAGCCATTTATTATAACCACTTTACATTTATAACTGACAAATGCTTCATATACTTAACATATAAATGGCCATTATGTGAATATTCATTGTATACTTAACGAAAGTTGCTTGACATGCCTGGAAATCAATGTGGAATAACAAATATGATACAATCAATTCATCAAGCATTAATCATGACCACTTACATTTATAAGGCTTCTTAAGCTTTATATATATAAGATGATGATTATCAAATAGAAAATCTATGCCCCATCAAAAATGGACGGGCCTTAAACTAGTTATAACTTAAAAGCATGTCACATTTAATTTTTTGAAATCAAACAACTCAAGGTTTCTCCTGCAAGGAAATTGAATTAAAAACAATTCAAAAACCGAAATATAATTAAATTATCTTTTTTACATTGAGAACAATTTAGTTATTTATTGAAAACATAACTAAAAATACTAAATAATCCTAGAAAACGGTAAATATCTAAAAATAAATCATAAAAACCGAAGATGTTAAACCTTGAACAACCGTAAATGAACTCTCAAATTGAAAAAAAAAAAAGAGAAGAAAAGAAGGTAAGCTTCTTTTTTTTATATTAAAAAATAAAAAATATATTTTTTTTAAAATCCTATAAACACAAAACACTAATACTGTTACCGGAATTATTATTCCCGTGATGTGTCTTACCTAATACTGGTTGTAGATACATAGATGGAAGTTTCTAGATCCTTTTAGAGGTAGTAGGATCCTATTAGATGTCTTACCTTATCTAGGAATCCTATGTATGGAAGGACTCTCATTGTAATGCCTATATAAAGGCCCCTCTATCAATGTTATGAATGCAATTAATTGACTCGTATTTACAGTCTTTTTATTTTCTCCTGAAACACGTTATCAGCACGTAGCATCCCAACTGAGCAAGAAAAAAAAATCTCCTCCCGTTTTTCTGAAAATCCCGAAAAAAAAAATTGGATTTTCCTGCAAACCCTAAATCCCGATCGCCGCCGCCGGAGAACCAGCTGCGGACCACCACCAACCCGATCTCGCCAGCATCACCTTGCCGTCGGCACCCGATCCCACTTTTCGGATCCCCTCCGCCGCCTGCACCTGATCCCGCTGCCCGGCCCCTTGCTACTTGCAACCCGATCCCGGTGCGCGGACCTTCATCTCCTGCGACCAGATCCAGCCCAGATCGCCCTAAATTCCAACCGCGATCCGCCGTGCACAGCAGTCCAATCCAAATCTACAGTTCCCCGTCAGATCCTCAAACCTCCGATCTCCTCCTTTCACCGCGGCCCGCCTGTCCAGCCCGACCAAGTGCTGGCCCGACCAAGTGCTGACCCGACCCAGTTGCTGGCCCGACTCGACAGCTTTCAATTAATTTTTTTTAGTCCAACTAACGAAGTAAGAACTACAAGTCCAACGGTGGAGATCTGATTCGGAACAGTATTATCGACAAAACTGTATGCGAACAGAAGCATATCTTTACACAAAAAAAGGGAAAATTTCCGCGCGTAAATTTTCTACACAGCGCAGTCGTACTAAAAATATATTTTCCGATTCGTTAACCGTCGGATCGGTGTGAAATTTTGTCAGCAACTTCCCAATACAAATATCTGTATATTCAACGGTGGAGATCAGATTTCGAGTAGTATTGAATACTGAATCTGCTGCCGAACATAAGCAGATTTTTTACGAGGAAATTTGGAGATCCGACCTCATCCAATACCGAGCTGCTGCATCGCCGCGCTCGAGTCCTTTTTCGGCCGAATTATCGAGCCCAGTAGCCCTATCCGGGCGTTTCTCAACTATCTATTTTTCTAATTCATGATTCATTTATCATTAACTTGTATGCTTATGAATCTAACTATGTTTATGCTTTACGTGGCATACAGGAAAATATGTTGCTCATGATGATGTGCAAAATATGGAGAGAAGTCATATTTATTATCCCGTTCAAGGATCAAAGTAAATATAGAACGGAGTACCCACGGAAATATGTTGCTCATATAGAGAGAAGCTCCCGTTCAAGGATCAAAGCAAATATGGAACCAAGTACCCGTAAGATTTTATTAAAGTTCCCGTTTTTTCAATTCCTCTCTTTTGGGATTTTTTTTTTGGGGGGGGGGGGGGGGAATTGGGTATTTGGGTTCTTTATCTCCCATGCTTCTCTGCGGTGGATGAGACTATGAGAGGTGGTATCACTCTTGTATGTCGAAGTAAAATGTGTGACGGTCCTGGGGGAGTCACGGATAATTGTTGAAAGTCGATATTTGTGGTTGTTGCATACACCACGTTTTGGGTGCGATTTGACGTCGCCGTTTTGTCGATTTTAAACCAACAATTGAATCAAATGAACATTGTCGGTAACGGTAAAGTTATGACTCGTTCATGATTAGTCACGGATTTGTGACGTACAAATGGGACAAACATCGATTGCGACGGATATGTCGTGGTTAAAATCGATTTGTGACGGATTTGTCACGATGATTTGAGCGACCACCACGTTGGTCTTGACCAAATCCCATACTTGGAAAACTCCATCTTTCATCCTATTAAAATAAAATATTGCATGTGGGTGTAGTCTTGTACCGTCTCCTTGCAATATGATATATGAAAGAATGTACGAGAAATTCTTATGAATTTTAACATGTAAAGCAATGACATATTGCGTTAAATACATGAATTCGTTGACCTCGATTATAGTTTGTATGACTATAGGTTCGAATACTTTTCCGAGTATTTGTAAAGGCATGTGCCTTATATATTTAACTATGTTTAGTCGATCTTATTGGATGGTCAAGACGGGCTGGTTATGGTATATTCATTATGTCTCATGGTTCAAAATGCTTAATATTGATGCACCGCGTTGCATCCATATAACATGGCTATTATGACGTATACTTGCAAATTGAGAATTAAAATACTTGGTTGATTTTGTAATATCCGCAATTTCGGATTTCCGGTAATTTTCATTTTCAGCGGAGGTCCGTTTCGAAAACTCGCTTTTGACCGTTTCGTCATTCGGAGAATATTTAATTCTGCACTTTTTGTCATCCGAGTTCGTTTCGGTGCTGCTTTGTTGAGTTCCATGCTTTTTAGCGACTTTTCCGCGCTTGAGTTCGGTTCTTGCGAATCTCGTTCCAAACTGTCGTTTGGGGTTTTTCGTAAGTTCATTTAACGTTGTTATACGTGTTGTGAGCTTCGGTTTGATTATTCGTTGTCGTATGGTGATTTTCGGGCATTTGGGCCATTTTCGTAATTTCCCAAAGTTTGGGGTAATTACCTTCCGTTGCCGAATTTCGAGCCTTCGGTGTAACACCCCAAACTAGGCGGATATTACAGTGCCGTGAATCCCCGACTGGGACCCACCAGGCAATGAAAATGATGAATTAAATAATATAATTGTAGTACCGAACCACATTATATTACCAAGTACTCCGATGAGGAGTTTAATACAACACACCAGGACAATAGCGAATACTAGTATATTTTATATGAAGATAAAATACACCACCCTGAATAAATAAAATATCTCAAACGGAATTTGCAGCGGAAGATACAAATGATGTAATAATCAAATGATCAAATGATCAAACAAACGGATGATCGGGGCCCCTACTAGTATCATCGGGACTCGCCGTCAACATGCTCTTCCCGTGCCTTTGCCTTGCCGTGACTAAAACAAAATCCCCAACGGGCCGCCATACAGAACAACAATCCTCAAGAGTTGAAATTACACAATCATGAATTAACTGAAGTTATGAAATATTCTTAATCATGAATTACGCTGAAGAGGAGCATCATAGTACGCCCGTAATGTCCTGTGCAAGTGTACAAGACGAATGACCGGACACACCCATCCTTGTACCTAATTAGTCTCACGGAGGTAAGCGTTACCGTGTGCACGGTCCGATGTATCGGTGAACCCAATACATGACCATCATGTGCCCGACTAAAAATTCCACACAGCCACACCCGGCCACGCAATATGAACCCGGAAGGTCACATGAACGAGAATGACCATGATGAATACCAATGAATAATAATTAGACAAGGCCAAGATGACTCACCGATATGAAAGTAATAGTGACGTGATTGATAAACCAATGAAAAGATTTGGAACCGTCGTTCCTTGTGAATGAAATGATTATTCGACACTTACAAGTCTCAAAATGATTAATATTATGATGAATGAATTATGATTATGAGAAATCAACAACAAAAGGAATGAGTATCCTTTTAACCGAGTAAGATTTAACTTACACAATACCGATGAAGAATGTCCGTCCACGAACAACGTCCTAACCAAGATACCGATCGCTCGAACAACCTTGAATAACAATAATTACCAACAACCGATCATTACGCAAATCAAAAACGATCATAATCGACTCAAACGTCGACACAACGATATCCGAGCTCGAATGAATCGAAACCAACTCCAAGATGAGTATTTCAAACTATCAAAACACTTTCAAGGATATCAATAATCCATTAGGAATCCATAACTCATGATTACAACAACATCAATCGGAAAATCCCCAATTAACCGAAGTCAACCCCAAGGGTTCTTGAAATAATTCCGAAAATAACCATTAAATCCGTAGGAATATGTTTATACAAGTTAGATAATCCATAACTAACATATTCCAATGATAATCCAAGCTTACACGAAGAAATCGGAAGGAAAACCCCAAAAATCCGAAATTCTAGATCCAAGGGATTAATACCTTTGATTCGATGTGATGAAGATGATGAGATGATGATCAATCCGAAAGATGAGCTTGAAGATGATGGTTGATGATTACACCTCGAAGAATCCTCTCCGAATCGCTCGAAATCGCCCAAAAATACCGAAGGAGTGAAATGAGATGAACAAATGACGAAGTCTGACTAACTGTCCAATTTATACTCAGTCCAGGTTAGCGTGCGCTAGCCCTTGTGCATAGCGTGCGCTAACGAGTAATTTGGGTAGTCCAGTACCCACTGTCCGAACACGGTAGCGCGCGCTACGTACCTCTTTGTAGCGTGCGCTACGGCCATACTACTAGCGTGCGCTAATATCCATTGTTAGCGTGCGCTAGCGAAATACTTGACGCCCGATCGGAGTCCGTAAAACCATCCGCCTCCGATCTAACTCGATAGCATGCGCTACAACCATTATTTAGCGTGCGCTAATATATCTGTTGCGTACGCTAACAACAATGCATAGCGTGCGCTATGAATAAACCGATGCGGCAAAGAGCCACCGGACTCAACCCGATCCGCCTAGCGCGCTACTCCACACATATAGCGTGCGCTACTACAACCCGTTAGCGCGCGCTACTTACCACTCGTAGCGTGCGCTACCATTATTCTCACTGCACCGGTACCTTACGGATCGCGGCCACGGTAGCCTTAGCGTGCGCTAAGGCTGAGTAGTAGCGTGCGCTACCTATACTCAATTAGCGTACGCTAAAATGAGTACGTAGCGTGCGCTACTCCTCACGCAAAGTTCGCAACGAAAATGACAATGATGATAAACACGGCACGAAACTCCAATCAGATTAATGATGAATGACGATCGATACTCGATACAATTACTCTGAATGATGAATACCATGACTGAATCTGAGTGATAAATGATCAATAATGAATGAAATTACTGAGTATCAATTACTGAATGATAAATACTGAATGATAATCACTGAGTGATAATTACTGAATTACAACTGGGTATTACATACACCCCCCCTTAAAAGAGTTTCGTCCCCGAAACTAAGGGTCAAACAACTCGGGATAACTCTCCCGCATACTATCCTCGGTTTCCAAAGTAGCCTCTTCGACTCCGTGTCTAGACCACTGAATTTTAACCAAAGGAATCGTCTTATTCCTCAACTGCTTGATTCGCCGCTCTAAAACTCGTATAGGCCGCTCCTCATATGAATGATCGTCGGCGATCTCGATTTCGTCGAACTGAAGTATGTGACTCGGGTCGGCAATATACTTCCGCAACTGAGAGACATGAAACACATTATGAGTTCGGCTCAACGCCGGAGGTAAAGCCAATCGATAAGCTAACTCGCCCACTCGATCCAAAATCTCAAACGGTCCAATGAATCTCGGACTCAACTTTCCCCTCTTCCCAAAACGGAAGATACCACGACTCGGGGATACCTTGACCAACACATGGTCACCAGCCTCGAACTCTAATGGTCGGATTTACGGTTATTCGCATATGATTTCGCCGACTGAGCGGTCAACAAACGACTCTGATCAAAGCTACCTTCTCACGGCGGCTATAAGCATATCGGGCTCGGTGCCGATTGATTCGATAAGTCGTCCCAACACAACGGAGATCGACAACGACCATACAAGGCCTCGTAAGGTGCCATCTTGATCGAAGCATGCCAACTATTATTATACGTGAACTCGATCAATGGTAGTTGGGCTTCCGTCGTCTTTCCAATCGAGGACGCATGCCCTCAACATGTCCTCTAATGTCCGAATGGTCCTCTCTCGATTGTCCGCTGACCGAGGATGAAAAGCGATCGAGATTAAGCCGAGTTCCCATAGCACGATGAATCGATTTCCAAAATGCGACACAAACCGTCCGTCACGATCGGAAACGATACTTTTAGGAGTACTGCAGTGCTCGACTATCTCTTTGATGAACAGTTGAGCAAGTCTCTGGGACCCCACGTCTCCTTGATCTCAAGGAAATGAGCCGATTTAGTTAAGCGGTCCACGATCACCCGCATCGTATTCATGCCACGACGACTGTCGGCAAACTCGTGATGAAATCCATAGAAATGTCTTCCCACTTCCATTCGGGAATAGGAAGAGGTTTCAAGATACCCACGGCCGCCGATGTTCAATCTTAACTTGTTGTGAGTTAAGCATCTCGAAACAAATTCTCGCGACTTCTCGCTTCATATTACTCCACCGGTAATTTTGTTTCAAGTCCTTGTACATCTTGCTAGACCGGATGAACGGAATAAGGGGTAGCATGAGCTTCTTTCAAAATCGAGTTTTTCAACTCGTCATTTGCCAGTACACACAACCGATTCTTAAACCTCAAAAGTCCATCCTCGTGGACCACAAATCCAGGCTTTCCTCGAGCCACATCCTCACGGATGCGCAACAATGATGGGTCCGAACTGATTCTCTCGAATTTCTTCCTCGAGTGACGATGAAATCTCTAACATACAAAGTTGCCCCCGAACTCGCCGGGCTGCACTCGATCTCGGTCTAAGGAATTCTCGCCAAGCTCCTTCGAATCAAGTTAAACGGCAAGCATCTCGCTCCCGAACGGACTTACGACTCAAGGCGTCGGCGACAACGTCGCCTTGCCCGGTGGTAGAGGATCTCGATATCATAATCCTTGATTAATTCCAACCACTGCCTCTCGACGCATATTTAACTCCTTCGAGTAAATATATACTTTAAGCTCTTATGATCGGTGAATATCCGACAGTGACGCCATAAAGGTAATGACGCCAAATCTTCAAAGCGAACACCACTACCGCTAGCTCCGTGTCGTGGGTCGGATAATTAACCTCGTAAGGTCTCAATTGCCGTGAAGCATAGGCAATAACTTTCCTGCTCGCATGAGCACACATCCGAGACCCCGTCCGACGCATCACTATAGACCACAAATCCTTCCGTCCCTGCGGCAAGGAAAGTACAGTCTTGACATTAACCGACTCTTGAGTTCCTCAAAACTCCGTTGACACGCGTCGGACCACGTGTATTTCTTATCCTTCCGCAATAAGTTCGAAGGGTTGAGCGATTTTAGAAAATCCTTCCACAAATCGCCGATAATAACCCGCTAATCCGAGGAAGCTTCGGATTTCCTTAACATTCTTCGGAGGTAGCCAATCTCGAATAGCCTCCGTCTTCTGAGGGTCGACACGAACTCCGTCTGATGAAATTACATGCCCGAGAAAAGTCACTTCGGACATCCAGAACTCACATTTGGAAAACTTCCCATAAAGTTGTTCTCGTCTCAACACGTCTAGCACTTGATGAAGGTGGAACTCGTGTTCCTCCCGGTCACGAGAATAAATCAAAATGTCGTCGATGAAGACAACAACAAACTGATCCAAAAAGTCGATGAAAACCCGATTCATTAACTCCATGAATACCGCAGGTGCATTAGTCAATCCAAACGGCATAACCACAAACTCATAGTGACCATAGCGTGTTCGAAACGCCGTCCTCGCGATATCCGACTCTCGAATCCGCAACTGATGATATCCAGATCTTAAGTCGATCTTGGAAAATACTGAAGCTCCCTGAAGTTGATCTAAGAGATCGTCAATACGGGGTAAGGGGTACTTATTCTTGATCGTCACCCTGTTCAACTCCCGATAATCAATACATAAGCGGAATGAACCATCCTTCTTCTTGACAAATAACACTGGCGCTCCCCACGGGGACGCACTCGGTCGAATATAACCTTTCTCGAACAACTCCTCAAGTTGGTTCTTTAATTCTGCATCTCGGTCGGGGCCATCCAGACGGCGCCTTCGATATCGGGACGTGCTGTGCTCCAACTCAATCGTGAATTCCACATCCTCTCGTGGAGGCAAACCAGTAACTCGATGGAAAAACATCGGCATATTCCTCACCACCGAATATCCGTTAACATTAATGATGACTTCACAGTTATGGCCATATAGCACCAATAACCGACACATCCCCGATTGAGTAACCTTACCGCTTTCATTGAATTAATGACCTTACTGCAATGTAGGATTACCTCCCTGAAACACACATTCAACTCCATCGTCTGAAATGATAGTGACCATACGCTTACGGACACTAATGATGGCATCATGACGATCCATCCAATCAATGCCCAAGATGACGTCGTCCCTCGACAAATCTACCACGATTAGGTCCGCTGGCCATACACGACCATGAAACTGAATCGGACAATTCTGAATCTCACGATTACCGATAATTCGTCTACCATCAGGTAGGCCAATGACATAAGGCTCACAACTAGTAGCACTACCCAGACGTAGTCTACTCAAACATGACTCGGAAATGAATGAATGCGATGCACCAAGATCAAAAAGGGTACACACAAAGTTGAGATAGAATATCGAGTGTACCCGAGATCATTCGGGCCTCTGGATCATCGGTCTTCTTCATCTCATAAATCCGGGCTTGCTAGTCCCGACACCGACGCTCCTGTCTCACGGCTAAAAGCTCCACCTTTAGTCGCTCCGCTGCTTTAAACGACGCCGATTGAGTGGCTCGATTACGGCCGATCGCTTAGGTGCCCGAGATGACGCTCGAGTAGGTTTGAAGTCCCTACGGCAAAACGGGCCTTATGCCCGGCAATTCCACAATTATGACATGTGATAGTACGCTCGGACACTTGGTACCGAGGTGACCAAGTTCCCGCAGCTATAACAAGTGATGGCCGAACCGCCGCTCGTGATCGAGATTCCGCGGGTTTAGACGCTAGGGAGGTCGCTCGGAAAAGTAGAGCCCGCCCGCGGTTTCTTGAAAGTGGCACGACTCGTCCGACGACACGGTTCTTGGACTTCTTGCTAGCGTACGAAGGTTGCCGCTTAGCAATTTCCTTAGCCGTAAGCTCGTAAGTAAGAGCTTTCTCAATGAACTCGCCAACGTGGTGCAATTATGATTAAGTAATCAAGTCTCATACGGGTTTCACCTCTTCAAATACTTGATCTTGTCCGCTCGAATGAATGATGGACGAGGCGAAAGGAAGAAGTTCTCAAATTTCTCGGCAATGGCGAGAACATCCTCGTCTGCCGAGGGCCTGGGGTGAGTAATTTCGATGCTTGGCCTCTCTCGAGTGGGGCCGGATAATACCTCTCCATCATGAGAGTCTTGAATCGATCCCAAGTACAAGATCCTTCGGTGGGCTTCAACGACAACCACCAAGAATGTGCGCTCTTACCTGTAGTAAGCCGCAACGAAACTTTGTGTCCCTCGGGACACTCTACCATAGCAAACAACTTCTCGAAATGCTCGAGCCAATGAATGATATCTGCCGGCTCAGACGAGCCCTCAAAAGTAGGTGGCCTCTGGCGAGAGATATCGCCGATGATATTACTCACATTCCTCTCTTGCCTCTGAGGTGGCGGCGGAGGAGCCTGCTGATTCTGATTGACGGAGTTATGCATCGTCTCCATCAACTGAGCCATCTGGGTCATTTGGGCCATCATGCCTTGCATAAATGCGAGTGGGTCGACCCGAACACCCTCTGACTGAGCCGTGTCCCGGGTACGACTCCCTGACAGTGAATGATCGCGTCCAGGTGAGTGAGTGGCAGCGTCGCTGCTCGATGAATTAGCATTATTCCTCGCGTTTGCACGTGTATTCACACGAGCTCTCGGGATTCGGCCCGCTCCACGGCCTCGTCCTCCACGTCCTCTGCCAGCCCTTTCCATACTGAAGTGGAAAGTCATATGATGATTATATATTTCGCATGAGTATCACATTATGATTATATTATGAAATGATGAAAATGAGCATACGCGCTCAAATACAGCGATTACATGAATGATCAATTGACGTGACATGATTATCTGATGAAGTTACTGAAATGATTATCTTGAATGAGTTAACAAGATTAATGATTCGATCTTCCTGATCAACAACTGAACAATGAAATGACTTGACTGATTAATGAGTTAACCTGACCGTCCTGGTCAACGTGACAATGATGATTGAGGATTGTTAACTGATGAATTATGAATGAATGATTAATGCCAGAAATTATACCATGGCATTAGAAATCTTACAGTTCTTGGTCTGATTGGCTCGGCATTTGCGCAGGTCACACGTGACGCGAAAGTCCAATGATACTAGTCCGATGACGATGATTTCAAACGAGACATGACTTGGAGGGTAGTATTCAAAACCACGCTCCGATACCAACTCTGTAACACCCCAAACTAGGCGGATATTATAGTGCCGTGAATCCCCGACTGGGACCCACCAGGCAATGAAAATGATGAATTAAATAATATAATTGTAGTACCGAACCACATTATATTACCAAGTACTCCGATGAGGAGTTTAATACAACACACCAGGACAATAGCGAATACTAGTATATTTTATATGAAGATAAAATACACCACCCTGAATAAATAAAATATCTCAAACGGAATTTGCAATGAAGATACAAATGACGTAATAATCAAATGATCAAATGATCAAACAAACGGATGACTGGGGCCCCTACTAGTATCATCGACTCGCCGCCAACATGCTCTTCCCGTGCCTTTGCCTTGCCGTGACTGAAAACAAAATCCCCAACGGGCCGCCATACGTAACAACAATCCTCAAGAGTTGAAATTACACAATCATGAATTAATCAAGTTATGAAATATTCTTAATCATGAATTACGCCAAGAGGAGCATCATAAGACGCCCGTAATGTCACGTGCAAGTGTACAAGACGAATGACCGGACACACCCGCCTTGTACCTAATTAGTCTCACGGAGGTAAGCGTTACCGTGTGCACGGTCCGATGTATCGGTGAACCCAATACATGACCATCATGTGCCCGACTAAAAATTCCACACGACCACACCCGCCACGCAATATGAACCCTAAGGTCACATGAACGAGAATGACCATGATGAATACCAATGAATAATAATTAGACAAGGCCAAGATGACTCACCGATATGAAAGTAATAGTGACGTGATTGATAAACCAATGAAAAGATTTGGAACCGCTGCTCCTTGTGAATGAAATGATTATTCGACACTTACAAGTCTCAAAATGATTAATATTATGATGAATGAATTATGATTATGAGAAATCAACAACAAAAGGAATGAGTATCCTTTTAACCGAGTAAGATTTAACTTACACAATACCGATGAAGAATGTCCGTCCACGAACAACGTCCTAACCAAGATACCGATCGCTCGAACAACCTTGAATAACAATAATTACCAACAACCGATCATTACGCAAATCAAAAACGATCATAATCGACTCAAACGTCGACACAATGATATCCGAGCTCGAATGAATCGAAACCAACTCCAAGATGAGTATTTCAAACTATCAAAACACTTTCAAGGATATCAATAATCCATTAGGAATCCATAACTCATGATTACAACAACATCAATCGGAAAATCCCCAATTAATCAAGTCAACCCCAAGTTTTCTTTAAATAATTCCTAAAATAACCATTAAATCCGTAGGAATATGTTTATACAAGTTAGATAATCCATAACTAACATATTCCAATGATAATCCAAGCTTACACGAAGAAATCGGAAGGAAAACCCTAAAATCCAAATTCTAGATCCAAGGGATTAATACCTTTGATTCGATGTGATGAAGATGATGAGATGATGATCAATCCGAAAGATGAGCTTGAAGATGATGGTTGATGATTACACCTCGAAGAATCCTCTCTGAATCGCTCGAAATCGCCCAAAAATACCGAAGGAGTGAAATGAGATGAACAAATGACGAAGTCTGACTAACTGTCCAATTTATACTCCCAGGTTAGCGTGCGCTAGCTCTTGTGCATAGCGTGCGCTAACGAGTAATTTGGGTAGTCCAAGACTCCACCGTCCGAACACGGTAGCGCGCTACGTACCTCTTTGTAGCGTGCGCTACGGCCATACTACAAGCGTGCGCTAATATCCATTGTTAGCGTGCGCTAGCGAAATACTTCACGCCCGATCGAGTCCGTAAAACCATCTGCCCTCTGATCTAACCTCGATAGCGTGCGCTACAACCATTATTTAGCGTGCGCTAATATATCGGTTGCGTACGCTAACAACAATGCATAGCGTGCGCTATGAATAAACCCGGTGCAGTCCAGTAGCCACTGGACTCAACCTGATCCGCCCCTAGCGCGCGCTACTCCACACATATAGCGTGCGCTACTACAACCCGTTAGCGCGCGCTACTTACCACTCGTAGCGTGCGCTACCATTATTCTCACCTGCAGTCCAGTACCTTCTGGACTGCAGCCAAGGTAGCCTTAGCGTGCGCTAAGGCTGAGTAGTAGCGTGCGCTACCTATACTCAATTAGCGTACGCTAAAATGAGTACGTAGCGTGCGCTACTCCTCACGCAAAGTTCGCAACGAAAATGACAATGATGATAAACACGGCACGAAACTCCAATCAGATTAATGATGAATGACGATCGATACTCGATACAATTACTCTGAATGATGAATACCATGACTGAATCTGAGTGATAAATGATCAATAATGAATGAAATTACTGAGTATCAATTACTGAATGATAAATACTGAATGATAATCACTGAGTGATAATTACTGAATTACAACTGGGTATTACATTCGGGTGGTCGGAATCGTGTGTTCTACTAGCTC
Organism: Orobanche coerulescens; assembly: GCA_033398695.1. Classification (NCBI taxonomy): domain Eukaryota; kingdom Viridiplantae; phylum Streptophyta; class Magnoliopsida; order Lamiales; family Orobanchaceae; genus Orobanche; species Orobanche coerulescens. The sequence goes on along the minus strand of CM065813.1, from coordinate 9,511,477 downwards.
TTAGATTCGTATTTGTGAGTACTTCGTAACCGTATCTTCGGTTCGTATTCAGGTTCGGGTTTCGGTGTCGTTTTGTTGAGTTCAAGATTACTAAACGACTTTTCTAAGTATGAGTTCGACTTTGTTAGATCACCATTAATTTTTGGTAACTCCAAAAAATTCTAAATCTTTACAATATTATAGAGCATCGAGTTAGCTTTCCAATGGTTCGAACGGTGAGTCAATCGGAGTCCGGACGAGAGAGTTATGGTCGTTTTAGCTCACCCGCTCGTTATCGCCGATCATCACGGCCGAACTCGGCCGTGTCGTCCGACACGCCTGCCGCTGCATTTCGTCCCGAAATGCCGAAGCTTCGCCTCAGACCCACCGTGTCGTCCGACACGGCCAGGCTGCACTCGTCCTGAATGCCGGACCGATCGCTGACACGCCCGACCGTGTTCCAGACACGGCCGAGTCGTGCCGAGTCAGCCGCTTGACGGGTCACTATCGGGCGACACGACCGTGTCTAGCAGACACGGCCGAGTCCCCGCCGCCGTGGTCGGCTATTTAAGGGCCTCGACCGAGTCATCCGCCATTTTCACCCTTTTTCTTCGCTTTCTTCGCTTTCTTCGTCAATAATGGATGGATTTGGATGGATATGACATAGAGCAACATGTTTTGGAAGTTCTAATCATTGATTAACATCATCTTCCACCCGGATCGAAGGTAAGAACACCTAAACTTTTGGTTTTTGGATGTTCTTGAGGTTTCTTGGTGTTTTGGCCGATTTGCTTCGTTTTGATTCATATTATTGTTAGAACTTGATTGTAAACTCGTAATCATTCAATACCCTTGAAGTTTTGTGGAACGGATTTGAGTATTTCTTTGAATAATCGATTAAATTGGACTACGCCTTCAAAGTGTCCGATAAAATGCTTCAATGGGTAGAACTTGGGAAGTTCCATACGTTTTCGTAGAATTGTGATTGAATTGATATCGTTGTGACTTAGGAACGAATTCTTGTGAAGAACTCGAGTCGGAACCCTTCCGATCGTTGCCTTCTTTGGGGTCCGAGCTTCCCGGTCGAACCGTGTTCTTCGGAGCGTTCGGTAGCGGTTATTAAGGCAAGTATCTTACTATACGACTTGTATCTTGCGACTAGTAATCACGTATGAGATTTATGATGATTTTGCGTGCCTTCGTAAATATGTTCCGTTTGAGTTGGTTGTGTTTTCCGAAATTTGAAGGCTTTGTGATAATAGTATTATATTGGTATACGTGTTAGGCGTTGTGCCATTTGTGCAGGATTGCGATGTACATATGAGATGGTTGTACACGTGGTTGTGCAATGTATTGTGTACCGAATGTGTGTTATGTTGGTTAAATGTCGTTGATTGATGATAGTTGTTGCGAGTGTTGAGGTTGTGTTATGTGCGTGCAATGTATGATTTTGTGGTGATCAAGGTGATTGATTAATTGTGCTCATTGTTGTATGTAATGCGAATGTGATGTCTTTGGAACGCTAGGTTCACTCGCGGGTTCGACGGGCCTACGAGGATTCATGGCACAGTCCATGGGATCGGAACTTAGTGTGTGGTGCCGAGGTCCAATCGCGGCGGGTCCGAGGCCTACGATGATTCATGGCACAGTCCATTGAATCAGGACAAGACGCTCCAACCGTGCAAGGGATTCGACGGAACCTACGGTGACACGTGACACAGTTCACGGGTCGGGACCGCTTGTTGTGATTGTTGTGTTTGCTCAATCCGTGTGGGTTGTTGAACCTACGGAGACTCGTGGCAAGCGATCACGGAGTCATGAGCATGATTGATTGTTGTGATTGTTGTGTTTGCTCGATCCGTGTGGGTTATCAACCCACGAGACTCGTGGCAAGCGATCACGAGTCATGAGCATGATTGATTGTTGTGATTGGTTAAGTCCGTGCGGGTTGTTGAACCTACGAGACACGTGACAGGATCACGGTGTCACGAACTATGTTTTGTAAATCAAACTTTTTGTAAGAAAGTTTTAAGAAAAGAATGTTGGGCCGAGCCCCATAAGATTTATGGAAATGTTTTCAGATCGTAAATTGTTGTAATACAATTTTGAGATTTGGGTTAAGACCCTAAGATTTTCGAAAGGTTTTGAAATTCTAAAATTTCCGAGGTGATAATCTTATTTTCGAATGCTTCATAGCTTATCTTTCCTTGTGAAAACCTCCCGGGATATTTTGATACTTGATTGTCATATTTGATTCACGATTATTACTTGCTTGTTATATTTCGTATGATTTGATACTTGCACTAGTAAAACAAAGGAGTTTACTAACCCCCGAGTAATCGGGGTGGATGTCTGCTTTGCGTCGGTACATGCAGATTCGGGGAGCAACAGGATTGGCACAAGAGGATCACGACCACCGATACTAATCATGAGTCTAGAGATATGTTTATTTTGTTGTGTTGTCGAGTTGATTTCGGTCTTCCGTCAGATTGTATTTCGACCCCTGTGTGGGTAATGTTATTTAAGTCAGTTTTATCGATTGGGTTGTGTGACCTTATCGGTCTGTGTATTCACGTGTAAGTGACCATATCGGTCCGTATCATTTTATTGTTTGACCCTGGTCGGGCAAGCATTTGGTCGTTTATGGATGTTTAGCCTGGTAGATCCTTGTGGCAAGGGTCTACGGCGTGTAATACTCCCGTAAGGTTTTTGGGGTGTTACAGATTTGATGCACTTTGGTGGATTTTGTCTACACTTTGATCATGACTAGGCGCATCCTCCTTGGTATTTGTTTATGCTTTGGAAGTTCAAACGGAATCAGTGCTTTTTAAACAGCCTTAGCTGTACCGACATTCCTACTTTCTCTGCAAGTATACCAAGTTGGAGTTACCGAAAGGATCATTAGTCGAGATAAAAAATCGAACACACTGCTGCGTTTAAACTCACCTATGGTTGTCATTGCCATGTTTTTGCATCAACACTTATGCCATTGGATATGGTCTCAACCTTGCTTTCTCACTAAACTTGGGAAATACTAAAACAATCAATTAAGACATGCACTGTGATCTGAGTTTAATGATCCGTGTGGTGCACAATATATAGATAGAAATATACGGAAGTCTAGTTTCCAGAACATCTGACTGTTAATCCATAGCCTTCCTAACAAGGGAGTTATCACTGTTTTAGTGAACAAAGGTCAAGCTGCGCGGAATTTTATTTCCAGCGATTGTGCTAACTTTTGTCCCAACCAACTTGGTTCCCTGATACGAATTACGTATTAAGATGTACGTAAATTCGCCGGAAAATGCAGCGGTTATCTTTATTTCCTCACAACACTCGTTTTTGTGTAACACTCGTAATATTCAACCGAAAGTAGGGCAATTCGGCTTTGTGAAAACACGAATAAAAATGAAAGTAGATTATCAAACTAGACCTATAGTTTGATAAGACAATCTCTCCTCAAGACCTATTGAGAATTGATTAAATTACAACTCGAAAACGCGTCGAATTATAATCGAAGTGTGCTGAAAATCATTCAACTAGAATACATAACATGTATTTCGTTTTTGCAAGCTTCAAGATGATCTATTCAAGGTTGAGGATGAGGCTATTATATAGCCATTACAACTTACTAATAAGTTCAAACAAGATCACACAAAATCTAGCTAAAATACAAACAAGTAATAAACTAAGCCATCAAGACTTTTGACAAAGATTGAAAAAAAACAACACAAGCTTGGCTCTTTCCTTAGTATTTCGGCCGTGGGACACCAAGAAGTAGTGGACAAGATATTTCTCATGTGATATCTTCTTGCAAGTCTTTGATAAGGGTAGAAAATGAGATCAATATCTTGGTGTCTTCTTCCTCCTTGATTTCGGCCGATTTGGGAGATGGTGACATGAACTAAATCTTCTATCTTTGATCTTGATATGGTGGACTTTGAACAAAAAGAAAGCAAGCTTTGAAAGTAGTGGGGACAAAGATCCTTATGGATCCTTCATAAAATCGGCCGAAATCTTCCCCCTAGTATGGCCGATTTTGTATGCATGAACATGCATACGTATGCATGCTTTGATACGTCTAAGTTATCCCGGTTCCGATTATTAAGATCCTTCCCATTTCCGCGGATATTTTCTCACCAAAGTACGTAGTTGCATGTGCATGCAACTTGGTATCCTCACCTACATCAATTCTTACTTTGCTTACTTCGTTTGGAGATGCCGTAATCGCATCATCCCCTCCCCCTTTGAAATGAATTGACCTCAATTCAGTGATTCCCTCGTCGTCAAGGTAAGAAGATAGATCGCCCACGTTAAAAGTGGCATGTACCCCGTAGTCGCCCGGAAGTTCTACTTTATACGCATTGTCGTTCACTTTTCCCACGATTTTGTAAGGACCCTCGGCCCTCGGCATAAGTTTGTTCTTGCGTTTGCTCGGAAACCTCTCTTTTCTCAAGTGTACCCAAACCAAGTCGCCTACTTCGAATAGCCTCGGTTTTCTGTGATTGTTGGATTTCCGTTTGTATTCATCATTCACCTCTTTGATTCGATCATGTATTTGTCCGTGCAATTTGATCATCGACTTAAGTTTCGACTCCGCATCTTTGTGTACCAACTCGTCTTTCGGCAATGGAATCAAGTCCAAGGGTATATAAGGATTTAACCCGTAAATGATTTCGAAAGGAGAATGTGCCGTAGCATGTGTAGGGGATCGGTTATAGGCAAATTCCGCATGAGCAAGTTTCACGTCCCAATCCTTTTGCGTTTTATTCACAAGTCCTTGCAACAACGTTCCTAATGTTCGATTTGTGACCTCGGTTTGACCATCGGTTTGCGGATGGTGCGAAGTGCTAAATAAGAGCTTCGTTCCCACTTCCCTCCATAAAGTATTCCAAAAATAGCTAAGGAATTTCGAATTCCGATCCGACACAATAGTCTTCGGTACTCTATGTAAGCGAACCACCTCTCGGAAGTATAAGTCGGCCACGTTGCTTGCGTCGTCGGTTTTGTGGCAAGCCACGAAATGAGCCATCTTTGAGAACCGATCAACAACCACCATAATAGCATCTTTACCTCGTTGAGTACGGGGTAAAGCGACGATAAAGTCCATGGATACATCTTCCCACGGTCTTTCTGGAACCGGTAGAGGCATATATGATCCCGGTTTGAACGAACTCTTCAAGATGTGACAGGTTACACATTTACTTAAAACATTGTAAACGTCTTTTAGCATTTTAGGCCAAAAGAAATGTTCTTTTAGTACTTCCAATGTTTTAGCCATGCCAAAATGTCCTGCTAAACCTCCTCCGTGAGCTTCCCGGACCAATAATTCCCGCACCGCCTGTTTTGGAACACAAAGCCTATTTCCTTTAAATAGGAAATCATCTTGTAACATGAACTCCCCGAACGGACCAGATTTGCAACGAGTAAAAATTTCTCCGAAATCCTCATCATTTTCATAACATTCCTTCAATATTTCGAAACCAAGTAACCGAACTTCCAGAGTAGAAAGTAAGGCATACCTCCTAGATAACGCATCCGCAACGACATTGCTTTTACCGTCTTTGTACTTGGATGAAAAGTGAAATGATTGTAGGAATTCCACCCACTTGGCATGCCTCGGACTCAGTTTATGTTGCCCGTTAATGTACTTCAATGATTCGTGATCCGAGTGTAGAATAAAATGCTTCGTTCGTAAGTAATGACTCCAATGATCAAGGGCCCGTACGATAGCATAGAATTCTTTATCGTAAGTACAATAATTTAACCGAGCTCCGTTCAACTTCTCCGAAAAGTAAGCGATAGGTCGTTTACCTTGAATAAGAACTGCTCCAATTCCAACTCCGCTAGCGTCACACTCAACTTCGAATGGTTGAGAAAAATCGGGTAGTGTTAGAATCGGTGCTTCGCATAACTTGGCTTTTAACTTCTCGAAAGCTCCTTGGACAGCCCCGTTCCATACAAATGGTCCTTTTTTTAAACACTCCGTTATCGGACTTGAAATGGTGCTGCAGTCTCGAATAAACCTCCGGTAAAAAGAAGCAAGTCCGTGAAATGATCTCACTTCCGTCACGGTCGTAGGGGTCGGCCAAGATTTAATTGCTTCGATTTTTGTTTGATCAACAGCCACTCCGTCCTTCGAAACGACATAGCCAAGAAAGACTATACTTTCGACTAGGAACGAACACTTCTCCTTTTTTCCATATAATTTTCGGTCTTTCAAGGTTTCAAAGATTAACCTTAAGTGCCCGAAATGTTCTTGTAGTGATTGACTATAGATTAGAATGTCATCCAAATATACAACCACGAACTTCCCCAGAAATGGTTTAAGTACCTCGTTCATCAACCTCATGAAGGTACTAGGTGCATTTGTAAGACCGAAAGGCATAACGGTCCACTCATATAATCCATTTTTCGTTTTGAAGGCCGTCTTCCACTCGTCACCTTCTCGCATTCGGATTTGATGATATCCGCTTCGTAAATCAACTTTGGAAAAGATCACCGAACCATGTAGTTCGTCTAACATATCATCAAGTCTTGGGATAGGGAACCGATACTTGACGGTGATATTGTTCACGGCCCGACTATCCACACACATACGCCAAGAACCATCTTTCTTAGGGACAAGTAAGACCGGAACCGCGCACGGACTCAAACTCTCCCGGACATATCCGCGGTCCAAAAGCTCCTCGACTTGTCTTTGTAATTCCTTCGTCTCCTCGGGATTACATCTATATGCGGCTTTATTAGGAAGTGGTGCTCCCGGTATAAGATCAATTTGGTGTTCGATACCGCGGATAGGTGGTAAACCCGACGGTAATTCTTCGGGAAAAACATCCTCAAATTCGCGTAACAACACATCTAGCTCTCCTCCATTTTGTACTCCTATGTTCTCGTCCCGTGTCTCTTTAAACATCACCAAGTATACTCGCTCCCCATCATTAATGGCATGTTCCATTTCTCTTTCACTAGCAAGCATGGTAAGTTTCGGTTTCTCCACTCGACTAGAACTCATCGAACGGATGGCTTGCGGGGACATCGGTTTGAGTACAATCTTATTTCCTTTGTCTTGTAATTCATATTCATTACTCCGACCTCGATGTAAAACATCTCGGTCGAACATCCACGGTCGTCCCAAAAGCACGTGGCATGCGTCCATCGGGAGTACGTCACATAACACATCGTCTCCGTATGATCCCATAGTTAAGTTGACCCGTACTTGTCTCGACACCTTCACCTTGCTTCCATCATCGAGCCAATGTAAAGCATACGGTCTCGGGTGAGCCGTAGTAGTTAGCCCGAGCTTGGTGACCATCTCGTTTGATGCCACATTCGTGCAACTCCCTCCGTCTATTATCAAGCTACACCATTTTTCTCCAACTTTGCATTTGGAATGAAAAATCTGGTCTCTTTGTTCCGTGTCACTTGGAATAATTTTGGTATGTAATGCTCGAAGCACTAAAGCAGTATCATATTGCGGAGCGTCATAAGTCTCGCAATCTTCATTTTCTTCCTCGGCCTCCACGTTAAATACGTCACCAAGGCCTTCCTTCTCGTCCTCGACTAAAAGTTCGTCTCGAACCGCAAGAGCTTCTCTCAAAGTGACCACCCGTTTATTTGGACATGCATTTTGATAGTGACCAAAGCCTTGACATTTAAAACATCGTACTTTAGCCAAGCTCGTTTCCTTGGAAACGTGAGGAACCTAGGGACTTGAAAAGGTACGGTAGTTTTCGTAGTAGAACTTGAGCCGGCACTTGTATTTCCGAATTTGTACGGGAATTCGGGTTTGGTAAACTTCAACTTGTTTTGAGCTTCAATTTTTATGCATAGTCCGCATAAAGTGTCAAAATCTCCGTATGGGTAAAATTCCACCGTATTTGAAATGTTTCGGTTTAGGCCACGTAAGAAACGTGACATTCTTTGTTCTTGATTTTCTTCAAGTTCTCCCATTAAGGCCAAGCCTTCAAATTCGTCGATGTATTCTTCCACACTTAGTTTTCCTTGTACGAACTCCGCAATTTTTCGGTATAAGGTTAACCGATGTGATGTCGGGACATACCTTTTACGTAGTTTTTTCTTCAAAGAATCCCAAGAACGGATTTTCTCTTTTCCCGCACGAGCTCGTTGTGCTTTCATACCCTCAAACCATAAGGAAGCGCCCTTCCCTAACTTGAGAATTGCATATTTGCAACGTTTCTCATCGTTAAGGTGTTTGAAGTCGAACATACGTTCAATCTTCCTCTCCCACTCCAAGTAAACTTCGGGATTAGTACCTCCGACAAATTCCGGAAGTTCATTAACTTTAAATTCGTCCACATGACGCGGTGAATGTGCATCATATACTCCTCTTCTTGCTTGAAAACGTGGTTCTTGCATGGTATGTAGTGCTTCACGTAGTTTCTCCATGAAATCGTCGGAAAAATCCATGATAAGGTAGTTTTGATAAGAAAATAGCCAAGAGAATTTCTCCAAGGAAGTAACCTTGGGCTCCGATGCCACTTATGATACGAATTACGTATTAAGATGTACGTAAATTCGCCGGAAAATGCAGCGGTTATCTTTATTTCCTCACAACACTCGTTTTTGTGTAACACTCGTAATATTCAACCGAAAGTAGGGCAATTCGGCTTTGTGAAAACACGAATAAAAATGAAAGTAGATTATCAAACTAGACCTATAGTTTGATAAGACAATCTCTTCTCAAGACCTATTGAGAATTGATTAAATTACAACTCGAAAACGCGTCGAATTATAATCGAAGTGTGCTGAAAATCATTCAACTAGAATACATAACATGTATTTCGTTTTTGCAAGCTTCAAGATGATCTATTCAAGGTTGAGAATGAGGCTATTATATAGCCATTACAACTTACTAATAAGTTCAAACAAGATCACACAAAATCTAGCTAAAATACAAACAAGTAATAAACTAAGCCATCAAGACTTTTGACAAAGATTGAAAAAAAACAACACAAGCTTGGCTCTTTCCTTAGTATTTCGGCCGTGGGACACCAAGAAGTAGTGGACAAGATATTTCTCATGTGATATCTTCTTGCAAGTCTTTGATAAGGATAGAAAATGAGATCAATATCTTGGTGTCTTCTTCCTCCTTGATTTCGGCCGATTTGGGAGATGGTGACATGAACTAAATCTTCTATCTTTGATCTTGATATGGTGGACTTTGAACAAAAAGAAAGCAAACTTTGAAAGTAGTGGGGACAAAGATCCTTATGGATCCTTCATAAAATCGGCCGAAATCTTCCCCCTAGTATGACCGATTTTGTATGCATGAACATGCATACGTATGCATGCTTTGATACGTCTAAGTTATCCCGGTTCCGATTATTAAGATCGTTCCCATTTCCGCGAATGTTTTCTCACCAAAGTATATAGTTGCATGTGCATGCAACTTGGTATCGTCACCTACGTCAATTCTTACTTTGCTTACTTCGTTTGGAGATGCCGTAATCCATCATTCCCATCTTGAATTTGCAAGTGGTCTTATTAGACATGTTTTTCAACCTCGTTTTGGCCGAATTTGCCATAGATAATGCAGTTTTTGGTATGCGTTATACGCTAAACTATCATCTTTCAAATGTTGAAAAACAGTTTCCTTGGGGAAGCCCAATATACGCACCCTTATAAGAAAGTCGAGCGTGTGCATGGTAGTGTTACACCATGCTTGTGTCGTAATTTTGCCCCTTAGGCATATAACCTTGCCATGTTATGCACTCAATATGATAGATCATTTTGATCGTATCTGGTATAAAATTTCTATGTTGTTAAAGTGTTCGCTATGTTCATATTTGTAAAATTTTGCAAGCGAAATTGAGTGCGTATTAAGCTATTTTCAAGGAACACGATATTTTTGGATTTCGGTGTATAAATCCATTATGACTATGATGACTAAGTCATCACAATCAATGAGTGGTATAATACTCAAGTTGTTGAATGCCGAATGACGTTTTCTAGTCACATATGTTCCGTAACAATTGAACCATGTTATGACTCGATGATATATATGCCAAAGTGTATCACTCATAGCATCTCATTGTGATTTGTCAGAATAAAATCTTATGCATCACTTGTATTGGATATGTGAAAATAAAAATATTCATGAGTCAATATGGTCCGGCTTGCATCGGTTTTGGTAACCAGAAGATGTATTGGGACATTGACACATTTAGGCTTTAATAGTCCAGAGTTTGGACAATTTGATGATCCATATACCATGGTATTGTCATGGACATCATTTTCTTTGAACAAAGAAACTAGTTGGATCAAAGACACCTGTATGATTCCCAATTATTAGTCGAAGTCATCATAAGACTTGGCTCACTTAAGTGATGATGCAGTCTTAAGAGAAAAGTATGGTATTATGTACTCATGTTTGACTCGATGTACTCATTCGTAATAATCCGGTAAAGCCACTGTGATGATGGCCTAGGATGCGCTCACGCAATGTCTGTGATTGACAAGAAGCTTGAAGCTCACTCTATCTCGATAAAAAGGATACTTGAAAACTGATACCCGAATCTGCCCAGAATGTGTTGGTCTATCTCCCATATGACCTACAGGGCAGCTCACTTGATGGAAAATGGTGAAATTAGTACCATTGGAAAGGTTTGTGTCTACTTTCCAAGGAAACCAACCATTTGATCACATCCATCATGTTGAGTGGCATATGACTATTGTTGCAAAGTAGGACAAGATATGTCTGGTAATTTGCTGAGTCAACTTCGATAGAGCTTTGTGATCTACTCAGGTCGATCTAGGTTACGTACTGTATGTAAATGAAAAGCTATGGGTGTCTAGTTTTCATAAGTTCTTACAGTTTCGTTGATACCTATTGAATCGAAGAAGTTATGACTGATTTGGTGCATGGAGGTCAAGACTTTGAAAAACTTGATAAGTCTTTAGTGACTCTACACTTTGGATGTGTCGCGCTCTTTTTGTCCTTAGACCAATGTTTGTTTTTTCCCATTGGGTTTTCACTTGGTAAGGTTTTTAACGAGGCGACCTATGAAACATCCATACAAATGATGCGTTGTACTTCTGTTCAACTTAGACCAAGAGGTATTTTTCCCACTGGGTTTTTTCTTGGCATAGTTGTGAGGGAAACTTGGCATCTGACTCCTATGATTTGTGGTACTCATCAGGGAGAGTCGTTGTGTATACATCAGGGGAGTATACATGACATGTTATATTTGTGCGTTGCAATCTTTTCCTCATCAAGTCCTTATTTTTTTTCCCATGGGGTTTTGTTTTGGCTTGGAATAGGTTTTTACGAAGACAACATCTTCTGCACCATTGTTGTATTAGTGCTCGACACAGGGGGAGTGTTCCGGAAATTATTATTCCCGTAATGTGTCTTACATAATACTGATTGTAGATACATAGATGGAAGGTTCCAGATCCTTCTAGAGGTAGTAGGATCCTATTATATATCTTACTTTATCTAACAATCCTATGTATGGAAGGACTCTCATTGTAATGCCTATATAAATGCCCCTCTATCAATGTTATGAATGCAATTGATTGACTCGTATTTACAGTCTTTTTACTTTCTCCTGAAACAAATGCATGTTTATCCTTGAATAAAAGTCTTGGATCCATTATGCATCATAATAGAGCCATGTAAACACAAAACACTAATACATGTTTATCCTTGAATAGTATAAATGGGTAAGCTTCTTTTGGTTAAATAACTAAACAAAATGGAACCAAAAAGACAAAAAAGCAACTTGAGCCCTGTAAAGCAGCAAGGAATTGTACTTCAATTGGGCCGTTGCATCTTTATTAGGCAAGAAAAAGACCCAACTTGAGCCCACATACTGCCTCCTCTCACTCTCTGCTCTTTACACGGGTTGGCTAAGGCTTGATCCACTTTCAAATAACTGTAGCCGTGAACCGACTTTAAATTGGGCGGTGAATTCTTTCTTTCTTTGAACTAGGGTTCTTGTGCTGTACCAAAGGGTTTTTCCTACTCGATCGCTAATTTCTTTAATCCCAATCGTTTCCTCTCTTCAATGGCTTCCCGTTCAGCGGCATCCAATCATTTTTAAACCAATGGCTGTCGTTTTTTATCTCTCTCAGAAGACTGCTTGCTGTTTCTAATCTTCGGACCATTTTCCTCAAATGTTTTCGGGTTTTCTAGGTTTCAGAAATTGATTGCAGGTTTTGACCAAGAAAAAAATGGCGGAAGATGTGGTGGTGAGTCTGGCGACGCAGGACAAAACCTCCAACACCTGCTGCGCCGCGGTAAGTTTAGTTTTCACCGTTTTTTTTTTCTGTTTTATGGTTGTTGGATAACGCGGAACCTGTTGCAGAATTGTGACGGTGTTATTACAATCGTGGATTCTTGCAGTTGACGAAGAAGCACTCGAAGCTTATGGAGAAGTATTCAAAGCTCGAAGAGCGTAAGAACATGTTTCGCAGCTGCGCAACGTTAGTACAGGAAAAATTTGATGTGATTGAGAAAGAAAATGGAGTTCTCAAGAAAGGTAAATGTAACGGTTTTTATTTTCTTAGCCCCAGAAGTGTTGATAGTGTTTTCGTAAACTATGTTAGATGAAGGCGATTCGATTATATTCTGAAAAGTATGACTAATTGTTGTCATTATTCGTGTTTTTGTGGAAATGGGCATCTTACCTCTTTTTTAGTGTTTTACTGATAGTAGAATCATTTTTCCTCTCTCCAGAGTTGGAGGAACTAAAAGTGCAAGCTAATATATGGAAAGATGAGAAAGAAAATGAATCTGGTCGCTGTACTGATCTTGAGGATGAAGTATCAGCTCTAAAGGAAGAGATCCAGTTGTTGAAACAGAATCAGAACTCTGCTTCTCAAGATGCAGGAAAGGAGATTCAACAACGGATTGATGCGGCTGAGAAAGAGATTAAGCATTTGAAGGAGATTCTGGACAAAGAGAGGGAAAGAGCAACTTTGGAAAAAAAGAATGCTGAGTTGGAGAAGAAGAAAGCTGATGAGGCTTTGAAGAAGGTAGAGGCGGTGGAAAAGATGGTTAGTGAAGCACAGAAGGTGGCTAATACCGAAAGGAAAAAGGCAGAAGAAAATAGGTTTCTGTGGGAAAAATTAAATATGGAAATGGAGTCAATGTTAGTTTCAGAGAGATCCAAAGCTGAAGCCGCAAACAAGAAAGTGGAAGCAGAGAAACAGAAAGTCATTAGCAAAAGGGCAGAATTGTCAGAGGCCAAATTCGAAGAGCAACGGGAGATTGCAGAAACGAACTTGAAGAAGGCCATGTTGGAGAAGAATCGAGCTGATGATTTGAGTCGGAAGTTGGAAGAGGCTAGTGAGGCTTTGAAGATGGTGGAGGCGTTGGAAAAGAAGGTTAGTGAAGCACAGAAGGTGGCGAATACCGAAAGGAAAAAGGCAGAAGAAAATAGGTTTCTGTGGGAAAAATTAAAAATGGAAATGGAGTCAATGTTAGCTTCGGAGAGATCCAAAGCTGAAGCCGCAGACAAAAAAGTGGAAGCAGAGAAACAGAAAGCCATTAGCAAAAGAGCAGAATTGTCAGAGGCCAAATATGAAGAGCAACGAGAGCTTGCAGAAATGAACTTGAAGAAGGCCATATTGGAGAAGGATCGAGCTGATGATTTGAGTCGGAAGTTGGAAGAGGCTAGGACTACGGCTGGTGAGGCTTTGAAGAAGGTAGAGGCATTGGAAAAGAAGGTTAGTGAAGCACAGGAGGTGGCTAATGCCGAAAGGAAAAAGGCAGAGGAGAATAGGTTTTTATGGGAAAAATTAAAGTTGGAAACTGAGTCAATGTTAGCTTCCGAGAGATCTAAAACTGAAGCCGCAGACAAGAAAGTGGAAGCAGAGAAACGGAATGCCATTAGAGAAAGAAAAAGGGCAGAATCGGCAGAGGCCAAATTTGAAGAGCAACGTGAGCTTGCAGAAACGAACTTAAAGAAGGCCATGGTGGAGAAGGATCGAGCTGATGATTTGATGCGGAAGTTGGAAGAGGCTAGGATTAGGGCTGGTGAAGCTTTGAAGAAGGTAGAGGCGGGGGAGAAGAAGGTCAGTGAAGCACAGAAGGTAGCTAATGTCGAAAGGAAAAGGGCAGAGGAGAATAGGTTTTTGTGGGAAAAATTAAAAATGGAAATCGAGTCAATATTAGCTTCCGGGAGATCTAAAACTGAAGCCGCAGACAAGAAAGTGGAAGCAGAGAAACAGAATTCCATTAGAGAAAGAAATAGGGCAGAATTGGCAGAGGCCAAATTTGAAGAGCAACGGGAGCTTGCAGAAATGAACTTAAAGAAGGCCATGATGGAGAAGGATAGAGCTGATGATTTGAATCAGAAATTGGAAAAGGCTAGGACTAGGGCTCGAAAATTTGAGGAGTCAGATATCTCTTTATGCTCACTTGTTGAAGATCAAGCACATAAATCCAGAACTGGCAGAAGTGCAGAATTGCCTAATGATGCTTACGTGGGAATGCTAAAGAACGATGCACAGTTGGCAAAATGGATGCAAAAAATTCTCACGGAGAAAGAGCATATCATTTTTAGGGAGAAAAAGCGTGCAGATTCAGAGAAAAAGAAAGCTAAGAAACAAAAGAAAGTTGCGGAAGCACACAAAAATTTGGCTATGGAACAGAACCATCGAGCTGATCGACTATCTAAAGAGTTAGAAAGTTATAAGCTGAGGTTAAAAGTAGTACAGAAGGAGTTGCAGGAGTTTGCTTCACACAGAATATGTGCAGACAATGCACCCCTAAGAAATAATGAGGTTATTTCTGAAACTGATTCAGTTAAGCTGCTTAAGAAACGTTTGAAGCTAGAAAAGATGCTTGTGAAACATGCTAATGAAACAGCAAAAGTGGAAGCTCTTCGTACCAATATGCTACATCGAGAACTATTTCATCTAAAGCAGGAGTGTCTTTGGTTCCAACAGCGTTTGGATTTTCTAGATAAGCGTTCCTTTCCTGGCCTAGAAGGTACACATCAGTTGGAAAAGGTTAGTTTCCTCTTGTGAACAATTATTTACACCATGTTTTATCTACATGAATCACGACTCAGGAAACTGTAGTTTTGTGTAATTTCCTTGACTAGAATTTATCTGCGGAGGATTTTTTTCCTTTTTCCTTTTATTTTGGTTTGTTTTATTTTCCAAATAGCTATGAATAATTTTACTATGTAATTGGACTGTTAGACTTTCGTACCAATTGAAAAGTTTATGCAAGATATAAATTAAATAGTATGTTAAAGTTACATAGGATTAAACAGTTGCGGCCCTTGTTTTTTTTATGTGTTCTACTAATAAGATTATTTTACCAGCAAGTGTTTCACATCATCACATGTTTGTTAGACAAAGTTATGTTGATAGTTGCTTGGCACAACCTCAGTTATTTCTATTCGTTGACTGGGTAAATATACTTTACAGATTGGTAATCAAACCTCACCAAGAGAGACATTGCACTCAGATGTGTATCACAGGCCACTCGTATCAGGTATAGATTCTAGAATGGATCCTCCATATAGAGGTTCCAGCCAAAAAATCTTACAGAGTTCTGCGATAAATTCCAGTTCGGCATCTTTTTCTGATCGAACCTTGGTGGGATCACAGGAAAGACGAACGTTTTCAGTCACGCCATCAGATAAATTACGGGAAGACATATCAAACCTCAACCCAACTATATCAGGGTTGTGTGACAAGAGGAGAATGAGGTACGATGAACTTG
The DNA here is from genome assembly GCA_033398695.1 of Orobanche coerulescens. Taxonomy (NCBI): domain Eukaryota; kingdom Viridiplantae; phylum Streptophyta; class Magnoliopsida; order Lamiales; family Orobanchaceae; genus Orobanche; species Orobanche coerulescens. The sequence continues at coordinate 9,495,792 of CM065813.1, read as the reverse complement.
CTGTATCTGGAGTTCATAACAGCATGAGAGGTCCAATTAAAGACGATGATAATGATAAGAAAGTTGGCTACTCTGGAAAGAAGAGGATTCTTGATGCATTAGGGTCTATTGAGAATTCGCATTCTAAGGGTGAGAAGTTGCATCGACGGGTAGCAGAGAAACTATCCTTCCTGCATGCTATACTCGACGATCAAATGGATGAACATGAAGAGATTTTGAAAGAGAATTCTAGTGGGATGCTTGTTAAACCGTGCAAGAGGAGAAAAACTACTAGGGAGGAAATGATAGGTATTCAGCGTTTTGAAGACTCTGGGGAGCTAAAAAACATTCTTGACTCGGATATTGTTCACTCCGATGCCTGTATGCGTACTTCATCACCAGGCGATGATGTAATGAAATCTGGTTGTTATAAGGATGGATCCAATGATAAGTTTGGAAGCAACCAGTGCCTTCCAGAAGACTTCGATGAAGTGGCTACTTATGACTATATGAAGTTGCTGGACCTGGATGATGCTGCAGATGAAAGCTCTTACCGTAGAGCTATTGCTATGCCTCTATCTCCTACGCTGCCTGAGATTGAAATTCATGGGGGTGAGAAACTTGACGTACATAATCCTGAGATGCTGGCACACAAGAAACTTCCAGAGGGATCATTAAATGTAAAATACAACTCAGCATTAGTTTCGAGCTTTTATATGATTGACATGGAGAAGAACCCTACTGATTTAGTACTTGATGGCCTTGTTCCTTCGCAGTTGCAGCCTAGGGAAGACACTGTTGACTTCTCAGAAAGTACAAGTCATGTTTTGGGTAGTGATACTCTTGTTAATCAGATCCATGTTGCAGATGGAAAGCTGGGGAGGTCAGATTTATCTGGTCCTGGAAACAAGGGAAGTAATATTGTTAATCAGATCCATGTTGCAGATGGAAAGCTTGGGATGTCAGATTTATCTGGTCCTGGAAACAAGGGAAGTAATATACTGTATGAAAGAGGAGTTGCTTCTACTAATGCTTGTCTTAGGTATTTTTTTGTACCCTCAGACCACAAAGATGATCCTAGCATTTTGAGGATCCTTCAGACAGTGAGTAGTTGCATGCCACAGTGTTCTTTTTTTCATTCAACAGAGATATTCATTCGAAGTACCCTAGACGCTCTTTCGACGGCTGCAGATCTTTCAATGAAGTAAGTAAATTATTAGGATGACAGAACTTACTTCTGTCGTCGTTTATAGATCTGTTCCGAACCTTCAATTGCTGTGTGGAGATTTTATTAGATAAGTCTGTTTTCTGGGTTTCTTATGAATCTTTGATCAAGTACACCCTGTTTGATCCCTCCAGATACAGTATGGATGGAGAGTTCAATTTTCTTGGTAAATTAATTCTGAATATTAATTCCCATGTAGAAACGTTATATTATACTCCCTCCGTATGTAATTAGATGTCATTCGACTTTTTCAATATTGAACTTTGCCCATTTATTTATTTATAGATATTGTACGATAAATATAAACATTATATCCATAGATTTTATTTTAAAATATTCTCATAATATTATTTTTTGATAATTTTTCATTATATAATTAAAAATTTATTCATGCTCAAAGTTCCGTCTCGAAAAGCGAGAACGACATCTATTTATATTCAGAGGGAGTATTATATTATTTGTCCAATATTTTGAACTCTCAACATCGGATATGTTTGTTGTTGGACCTCACAGTTGACACGAGTATTCAGAAAAAAAAAATTAGGCTCTCATGAGACAGATTCCTGGTGTTTTTATCAGATTCTCCCCTTGCTGATGCCTTACACTGCATTAAGATGAATTGCATGGTATTGCATTTAGTTTTATGCATACCCCAGCGCGAAAAAAGAGAGACTAACCACCTTGTTCTTGGACTATGTCTGCAGGGAGAAGGTGTGTGTATTCCTCTCGTTAGTACTGCATGGGATTTTTGAGGCGCGGATAGAAAATTCGATAGATTTCTCGAATGATAAGTTAGTTGAGTCTTTTGATTTAGTGAAACAGCACATTCGATCAGGTAATTGGTCAGACATTTTTTTGTAAAATTTCATCCGTTTTGTGTGTTGCAGTTTCCTTTGTTTATCACTAGTTTTACCCCGCAGCGCTCTGGGATCCAGTTTTGAGAAGGATGTTCATGGAGTCATGTGATTTGTTTGAATTATGTGCTGTCATTGAAAATTTTATTCTTCATAGAGAGGTGTTCGTTTGTGGTGAAGTATCTGGGGAGCTGGAGGCCATTCATAGTTTTAAAGCAAACCTCGTTCTACAAGGTAATGCCGTACTGGTGTCTGAAATAGTCGCGTCGTCTCAGCTTTTGGTTGCGGGAGGGTGTCTGCTAGCATCATTGTGTACTGCAGTAGACCATATTGGTTTTGTTTGTGAGATGTCATGCGACATTATCGCAATGCAGAAATTTGAACGTCCAGTGATGTTGGCTATTCTACATGCTTTCGCCAATGTATGTGGCTCAAAATATTTTACACTCCAGCGGTACTCCATAGCAATGATTGTTGTAAAATCTCTGGTTGTGTTTCTTGAGAAGCAAACTTTGTCGAACAAGTCAACTTCCTTCTGTAGCACCAACTGTCCATTCTCGGAGGGTGCGCTATCCATGGAGGATGTTGCATCGTTGCTGTTAGAGACTCTTCAGAAGCATGGCCGATCCAAGTGTTGGCCACAAGATTTGGTAGTTTCAAGATTATGGTCTCATGAGGGGAGAACTGGAGAAGTTTCTGACTTGAGAGAGGCTGTCATTCTGAGTCCCACATCTCTTGAGAATTTATGCGACTTCACTGATATTCTTTCTTTGCTTGAGATTCTAGCTTCTTTCATGGTATGAATTTCCTCCCAGCGTAAAAAAATCTTTTCTGTTCCCCCCTCCCCCTCCCGCCTCTCTATGATCACCTGGGATTTAGTGTAATAGGACAGTTTGCATTTTGTATAGCTTGATCTCCCTGACAAAATAGATTGTATGGTGTTCAATCTCCTGTCTCCCTCTGTACAGTTGGCTCTGAACTTGTCTATTTTTTCCATATTGTTAAAGAAGTCAAAAGAGTTTTATACATAAAACAACGGTGTTGGAAACTCTCTGTTGGTTATTAATTTTATCGAGGATGCTGTTGTAAAATCTACATTTTTTGAAGCTAGTTTGTGAAGCATGAATATATTTTTTGCAAAATCTCCTTATGGTCTCTTGCTTAAATGTTCCATCTTTTTGGTCTACTTGCTTTCATTCATCACATGCTCGACACATATATATATATATATATTCTCATGTTTATATGGTCATTTTTTATTTGATGTATTTAGTATCGTCTTATGATGTGTGGGTTACAGTATATCCTCCAGTTTTGGATGTATACCTTTTACTCTTTCTTTCTCCTTCCCTCCATCAATTTTCCCTTGAGTAGTTTTTGTAATTCTTAATTGCATGCTCACTGCCATCTTTACTTGTTCATGTAGAGCTGGGATTGGACCTTTGACCACATTGTAGGTCAACTTTGTGAATATGTGGAATCACATCTCATGGAGGGCTTCTCTGCTGCTATACTTGTGCTTCTCGGTCAACTTGGGAGGTACATTTAACCACAGTTTATTGCCATTATTTAATTCGTTTTACTCCGTTGACATTCCATTATTCGACAAGTTTTGCATCCTTCATGCAGGCTTGGAGTTGGTGCATGTGGTTATGAGGACGCTCGAGTTAAGAAGCTAAAAGGACGCCTGTCCGCATTTATGTGTGAGAAAATTTTCAGGAAGTCGCACCTTTCTGTTCAATTTGCCGTCGTGACTTCCTTGTTTGGACTCACTCCGATCAAATTTGAGGAAATTGTCGAGGGCAAGGTTTTTGATGATCCAGCAGTCGCGAGCCCATCTGTTCCTGCTAGTTTTGTAAGGGAATGGTTTTCCGGATTGAGTTATGAGCAACAGTCACTTTTTAGAACTCATCAGGCCGGAAATGAAGAGCAATTGTGAGATCAAGTGTTCTTTCTTTTTCTCAAGCAAAATATCCATGTCTTGATTCGACTTTAGAAAAAAAAACGAAAAAAAAAGAAAGAGAAGAGAAAAAAGTCCTGTTGTGCAATTTTCGGAACTGTGTCGTGTCAAGGACTGATTGCCCTTTTCATTTCGAGTCCCCTTGTTTTGATGTAATTTTTGTACACAGAAATTGTGGATGCAGGAGCATTTGTTCATCATGACACAAATTGTGGATGCAGGCATTTGTTCACTTTGTAGTTCCCTTGGGCTATGTTAACAACTATCACGATGATCCCATTTTTTTAGTATTTAATACTCCCTTCTTCCCAATTTAAGTGGGAGGTTTATTTCTTCTTTTTTTTTTTCGTTTTTCAAGATATTCCATTTTGATATTATTTATTTTTATACCCGATTTATCCTTATTTCACAATTTAATATTATGGAACTACAAAAATATAATTTTACAGTTTATTTTCATGGAATATTTTACGAAACTACAAAAATAACATGTATTGGTTTGAAAATTTATACTGATTGTTGTAATCATAAATTTTCATTGATTATTTAATTTATAAAAATTAGAGGATTTTTTTTATTTAAGAAAATGTGAATTCTGGGAGAATTTTAGGGTAAGAGGTTGAATTTATTTGTCAATCAAGATTTTTGTAGTTTTATAAAATAATTTATGAGAATAAATTGTAAATTTTTTTATAGTTGCACAAAATAAAATGAAGAATTTATTTTAAAAATTAGAAAAGTGAAACCTGTCATTTTAAGTCAAGTGGTCACCTAGTAAAGATGATCCACCAACCCCTTGTGCCTGTTATTTGTAGTCTTGAGTTTCATTTATTAATCCAGGGGACAACTATTATTTATGGAGGGAATATCTTATTTTGCTTTCCAAATCAATACATTTAATGACGAAATACATGTTTGGTACCAACAAATAAGGTTGAGCAAATAGTCCAGTCGTAACCGAAAAAAAAAAAAAACAATTTACTAGAATTTTATAACCGAATTAAAACCAAATTATAACTGAAAAAAAAACATGACGAATATTAAGGGTGAGCAAATAGTCCAGTCGTAACCGAAAAAGAAAAACAATTTACTAGAATTTTATAACCGAATTAAAGCCAAATTATTAAAAAAAAAAAAACAAGATGAATATTAAAGTTTGTTTCTTTCTCAAAATAAATCTAATTCCCATTCTCGTACAATCATATAAAACCAAATCAAACCAAACAAACCCAGTATATCCCGCTCAGAGCAGGGTTTGAGGAGGAATACGTGTGACGCAGCACTACGCCCTATTTTTTACTAGAGGAGATCAATTTAGTGAAGACTCCTTAAATAGTGCAAAGAAAGTATAGGGAGATATATACAAAGAAGCATATAATTCGAAAAAAATCAAAACTCATACCTGAGCCCATGACTTAATTCACATGAGACTTACCTAAGGGGACTTTGGCAACTAGACTCTCGTTGAACGCTGCTCTAAGAGAAGATAGGTTGACTCTGCGCACAACTCCCTTTCAAAAATACACCACATGCAAAAGCCCAATAGGATAAAATTTACAATAAAAATAAAAAATATTAAAAATAAAAAAAATGCTCTAGGTCAAAGCTAACCGAGACAACTCAACCCTGAGGCTAGAGGTGTGCATTCGGATCAATCCGATCCGATCCGATCCGAATTCGGATTAATCCGAAATTTCGGATCACATTTTGATCAATCCGAAATCCGAACCGATCGTTCGGATCGGATTCGGATCAATCCGAATCTGGATCGGATCGGATCGGATTTAATCCGAAAAATCCAAAATTTTTAAAAACTAATAAAAATCATAATCCAAAAATAATAAAAATTTCATTTATATATATATATATAGGATGGATCGGATTAATCCGAAAACCCGCAGTTAATCCAATCCGATCGGAAGTTTTTTCCAGTAAAAATAATAAAAAATTTCTTTTTTTATATATTTCGGATCGATCGGATTAGTCCGTAAATCCACGGATTTAATCCGATCTGATCCGAAATTTTCGGATCTGTAAAATTCTAATCCGAAATCCGATCCGAAGATATCAGATCGGACTGGTTGGGATCGGATTTTCGGTTCGGTTTTTCGGATTCGGTTTTTCTGCACACCCCTATCTGAGGCTCTACTACAGCATCACTCCCTACAAAAGAATCCACAACTCTGATCTGGCGCCTCCAAGAGCACCTATCAACGTCATGGTCTCGGAAAAGGTTTAAGGCATTCAAATCTAATCTCAGCTGCTCCTCCCACCTCCTCCTCGGTCTGCCTCTCCTTCTCCCCCTACAACTAATAAACTCTCGACCCTCCTCACCGGAGCAGAGGCCTGCCTCCTGCGGACGTGACCAAACCATCTCAATCTCCCTACCCTATTCGCAGAAATGGGCGCCACTTTTAGCGCGCTCCTGAAAACCTCGTTCGAAATTCTATCCAACATTGTGCGCCCATACTACCAACGTAACATTCTCATTCCAGTCGCTTCCAACTTGCTCTCAAGCGACTTATTCATCGCCCAACATTCGGAGCCATACAACATTGCAGGTCTGATTGTCGCTCTATAGAATTTACCCTTCAACTTTAGAGGGACTTTCTTATCGCACAGAACACATGTCGCTGCTCTCCACCTAAGCCACCCCGCCTTGATATGATGAGTGACATCATCTTCACACTATTGCGGACTCCCAAATTTTGTCTCTTGCTCTCCTACTTTATTGCCAAACAATCCCTAAAACATGAAATCTCAAGAAGAATATAAAAAAGTTTGAGAACCGTCGCCGGGTCGGGACAACCGCCAAGTAAAAGCAATCAACACCTCCCGAAATTTTGGAAACTTCCAGCAACTCTTCCGACCCATAGCGCGTTAGCGTCACGCCGTCACCACCACCACCACAGTGGTATCTTTACAACCCTTCAGCTGCAAACACTTCTGTGTTCCCGTCTAAATCCAACATGGAGAAAGAGCCACTACTCTCTTATCAAAGAAAACCCCACATTACACCATCACTTGCACCGCCGTCGCTCTGCCCTCTACCTGAAGACGATGAAATTACCATTCCGCCCTTGCCCGTCACCCCGTCTTCCAGAGAATTCAAAGACATGCTAATTTTCGGCTCCCCTTCATCTTCATCATCCCATCTTAAAGATACTTCATCAAATCTTCTCGAAGCCCTAACCCTAAGTAGCGTTCCCCCCAAACCTTCAGCGACCAATACTGAAAGTGATGGGCTGAATATGGATCATCAGAGGTCATGTTTCGACCCAGAAAGCCAACAATCATCTTGGTTGACTGATCCCAATTACCCGGTCTCCAAGAGCAATCTCCACAGGTCCAAAACTGCCCCTGCTATGGCTACAATTAATGAGATTGATCATTTTTCAGATGCCAAACCACCCCAGTACGGTAAATCATCAGCTGTAAGTCATGGTGTTGTCCTCTTGATTGTTTACTTGAGTCTTGGTGTGGTTATATACTCCTTGAATAGGGATAATTTCAGAGCAAGCCAGACACACCCTGTTGTTGATGCTTTATACTTTTGCATTGTCACAATGTGTACAATTGGTTATGGTGATATAACTCCTGATAGTACGGCAACGAAGTTGTTTTCTATCACATTCGTGCTTGTGGGTTTTGGTTTTATCGATATTTTGTTGAGTGGGATGGTTAGTTATATGCTCGACTTGCAAGAGAGCTATCTTTTGAAGACTATTAAGGCTAGGGGTGCCCGTGACCCCGGGTCTTTATTATTTGATGTGAAGAAGGGGAGGATGAGGATTAGGATGAAAGTAACACTGGCATTGGGTGTCGTGGTTATTTGTATTGGGATTGGTGCTGGGGTTATGCATTTTGTCGAGAGTCTTGATTGGTTGGATTCATTCTATCTATCGGTTATGTCTGTCACCACCGTTGGATATGGTGACAGGGCGTTCACTTCTTTGCCCGGTCGGGTTTTTGCTTCTATTTGGTTGCTCGTGTCTACGCTTGCGGTTGCTAGAGCCTTTCTCTACTTGGCGGAGGCAAGAGTCGACAAGCGTCACAGAATGATTGCGAAATGGGTGCTTGGCCAGGATATGACTGTTGCTCAGTTTCTTGCCGCGGACATAGATAACAATGGTTTTGTGACGTAAGCTCTTCTTATCGGTGCTCGGTTGAAAGTAATTTTTTTCATGTCCTAACTTTTTATTCCATAGTGAGGTTGTGAGGTAGCTTGTAGTTAATTACGGCTAATCCTGGTCTGTGATGTTATCTTTTCATTCATTCAAATGAACAGGTTCTCTGTAGAACAGTGTCGTTCTGTAGATGTAATTAAAATTTGAACTAACGAAGCGTCCCCGCAAGGCGAGGGTCCGGGGAAGGGTCCCGCCACAAGGGTGTATAGGGGGCAAGCCTTCCCTTGCCAATTAAATTGGCAAGAGGCCGCTCCTAGGACTCGAACCCGTGACCACAGGTCACACGGCAACAGCTCTTACCGCTGCGCCAAGGCTCCCCTTCTTACATGCTAAAAATAGATGATGTAAATTTTGTATTGATGTTTTACTTTTTTTTATTGAGCATTCTAAACTATTATACAGTTACTGGAAGAAAGAAATGGAGGTGAGAGGGGGGTAGATTAGATTATTTATTTATTTTGTTTGGTCAGGATGGCAGGCATGTTCCATGGTGTACGTGCTGATTTTACAATATCAATCACGTAACGTGACATGAATATAGGAATTATCTCGAGTCATCACCGTCTCATGATATTTTCCATGGAATAACTTATGATGTTGATAGTTTTGGAATTACATCTCATTTCTCCTTTCATATATGAAGGTTGCCACAAGAAGAGCATCCGCCATAAAACTTTGCCACTTTGTTTTTTGTATGAATAGTTGTATTAAGTAATTTTAGACAATTAATTGGTACTATACTCTTCATGTCACCGATCCCAACATAGTTGGGTTCAAGATGCAGAATCGGTGATGATTTCTTTTCACCGCCATACAGTTAAACATTTGTAGCAAGAATCGGATGAGTTTGGAATAATAGTACTAGGCTACTAGCACCCAGGTTTCCATTGTTTTTCTTCTGAACTTGTGTTCTTTTTCACACGCTATCTGCAGTAAATCGGAATATGTTGTATACAAGCTCAAGGAGATGGGCAAGGTTTCAGAAAAAGACATCCTACAGATTTGCGAACAGTTTGAACGTCTGGATGCTGGAAACTGCGGGAAAATCACTCTTGCCGATCTTATGGAATGTCATCACTAAATTCGGACATGCTATTGCATGTCAAATTCAGCATATATAGAACATTAGAAAGACAATCATACCAGGACAAGAATGAAGCTCAAACGTGTCATCTCAACATCTCATAGCTATATATTATATATAGCTTGTTGTTACATGTCCTCGTATCGGACCAGGTAAAAGATTATTCGCTTACAAGTCTTGCTTCATGCTTGTGATAAATGTGGTCCGCCAGAGTAGGTCCGATTTACATGTGAACTGTATTAAGGTTAGTGGTTCATGCGAGCTACTAGACTTTGTTATGTGATGTCTATGTGTGCAGATTTTTTGGTTGTTAACCCCCCTTTTCTGATGGCGTTCTTAAAGTTGCACTGGCAGGAGCTAACTTTACATGGGGGGGATGTTTCTGAGAATATTACAAGAAAATCAGAAAAAAATTTATGTACATATAAGTGAGGAGATTTTTATTTATTTATGAAACTTTATTTATTTATTTTTTCCATCTGGTGTATATATTCCCTTGTATGCGTAGGTATAGATTTATATCGGTATTATGTTTATTTATTTATTTACATGTCCAGTATTATACTCCTATGTCCCGGCCAAAAGGTTGGCGGATGGAGTAAAATCACAACAATTTATGCAAATGATTGTAGATTAAAAAGTAGGTGTTGATTTGATTAAAAAGTAAAAAGGTATTGATACCTTGGAAATTAAAAAAAGTAAAGATAATTGTTTGATTTGATTGTGTAGAAGATATAGATGTAAACTTTTTAAAAGGACAAAATTTTGAATAAAATGTAACGGCAGGACGGCTGGAGTAATACAAAGAGTATATTTGCTATATAGAGTGATCATAATAAATAGAAAATTTGAATTCAACTTGTTTATGTGATTACTATTTACTAACTCCGCGTTCTTTTTCTTAGAATACCTGATTGTACGTTAGTCTAGCTCGACATGACATTGGCCGTGTGTTCTCTTACTTGGAAAGACAGCAGAATCCAGTACGACACTGGTCACTATATGTTGCCTTCATATTTTGTTAAGTGCAAGTCTAAAAGTTGAGTTATAAATTAAAAGAAAAAAACTATTGTATTTTTATACAATGGATGCACGGAAAAAATGAAACGAAAATAAAGAAAATATTCTACCTTATACATATTAATAAATAAATACTCTTTCCAGAAGAGTATGTTTAGAATATGATTTTGTCGTTGGAAGAGACTCATTCCAGATTATGTGTGGTTCAAAATTTATTCTCAACTCATAACGAGATAATTGAAGAAAATTGCAATAGAAAGTAATTTTAGGTATTGCATCTTGCTGTGAATAAAAAGTTGTACATTCACCGAAATAAGAATATGAACTAGAAGGAAAGGGCGCCCTCACCTTATCCTGCCGTCTCTTCCCGGTCTCTCTCTCACCAACAAACACACACACGCACACAAAACAAAAGAAAAAAACGCATAAGGGAAGGGTAATGAAAAGCAAATATTCGAATAAAACTACCATCCTATTCCTCTCACAGTGGGAGTTGGTTCTAAATATTAAATATTTAGTTGTTTATTTTTTTTTAATTTATATTTTCTTCATTTTTTTTTAGTTTTATGATTTCTTAATTTTTTAAATATTTTATACTTTTGTTTTGTTTTTCAACTTTTTTTTTCCTTCAAATTTTTAACATTCATTTTCGGCATTTTGGGTTATTTTTCTGGTTACTTGGTTATTCTAGAGTTTTTTTTTTTTTGGATATTTTTTTCATAAATTTTTTTATTTGTTTTTTTGATACCGAAATTTCAAGCTTTGACTAGTCCTCGGTACAACAATTGCGGCGCCTCATAACTACTACTGGGGGGAAAAATTAGCTGCCAGCTTGCTCTCTGGTGGCGCCGGCAAATCTCTGGCGACGATCAACTTTTTTTTCTGCGGCCGGCCTGCTCTCGGGTGGGGTTTCCGACAGACCTACTGTAACACCCCCAGAATACGACCCGGGAATGTCACACGCCGTAGACCCTTATCACAAGGATCCACCAGGCTAAACTCCAAAAGACTACTCAAAGATTGACCGACCGGGGTCAAAATTTAATACAAGGTAGACCGACAAGGTCTTAAACCAATTCATAAACTAACGACATTCATACAACAATGACAACAATAAACTTGAACACAGAAAAGAATGACAACTCAATTTAAAAATCGATAACTACACCCATGCAAGGGTGAATACTCAAACGACAAAGAAAATACCGACCAAAATGAAACAAAAGAAAAGACTCGACTCGTGTGATTAGCATCGTCGTCTTCCATCTCCTTCCAAGCCAATCCGTGATCGCTCCCGAGCCGCCAAAACCTGAGCGCATAACACCCACCCCGAAAACTCGGGGTTAGCAACCGAATTTTGCTAGTGCAAGTACATAATATACAAGATATACGAACAGTAACAACACAAAATTCAACCATCGTGAAGCTTGAACACAAACCATACATTCCCAAAGTTAACACAGTATAGCACTCGCATACACAATGTGAAAAATAATCACATAGTCATATTCTCTATATGGAACATAACGCCAATCAAACTTTGGACGAGCCCAAGGAGTCAAAAGATTAAATTTGAAAATCCATTTTATAAAAAAAAAGGAAAAACTATTTTGATAAAATAGTTTGAAAACATTATTAATGACTCGGATCGTCTTGGGGTTTTAAACAAAAATCGAATGGGGATGCTTTTGGAAATAATTTCAAAAACTCTCGGGTCCTTGACCCAACGTATGGAAAACGATTACACAAAAACCAAATCAACTTATTTGGGGTTCTCGACCCAATTTATAGAACACCGTCACAAACGAAATCATTACAACATCACACAGGGTTCTCAACCCATTCCAAATAACATCATCATGAAATCAATCATCTCAACATTCCACAGGGTCCTCGACCCAAAACACAGAATAGCACCACAATACAATCAAAGGTACAAAACTCTCATTCGACATATCCTGCTCAAGACCCCCGATTAATTAACCCTCGGAGATTTCGTCAAACCTCCTTGGTTAATTAACCCTGATACCAAACGCTTTAAAAACAATTTGAAACAAGCTTTCAAAAACACGGATTGCGGTCTGTATCAAAACAAACATTAAAAGTGAGTTGAAAGAATTTGAGATACGAACATCGTTCGGTAACGGGGTCTTAGCTATCACTCAAATACCCGTAACCAATAAGCCTGCCAGGCGCCTCCACTGCTCACCTGTGCACCGGCGTTCACTCCACTATGTCGGCCGCTCCTTGAACATGTCACCGCACCGGCGTCACTCCCGCAAGAGCCGCCCCTTGCACGCGCATTAGGTGACACCGGCGTTCACCACCCATATGGAGCCGCACATTGCAACAGACACCGTGCCAGTACACCGCCCGCCTCGTAGGTTCCCGGATATGACGTTTCTCACAACAAGTATCCACATTGATCAAACATCAAGCACACGGACAATTGTCACAACAATTTTCAACTTGGTACATCAAGTCACACAATTTCTCCGCCAGTCCATATCCACACAAATAAACAATAACACGCACTTTATCAATCAAACTCAATCAACACCGCACATATATCTCTATGTTGCGACTCAACCGAATATATATACACATTTATATATATAGATATATATATATATATAAATATATAACCTCACTATATTATATGAATAACTATAGTTCGCCCATCGATCCAAGTTGAGTACGTCAACTAATGTTAGAATTCAACACTCGTCGATCACCGACATAAACATATATATTAATATACGTATATACATACATATATTTAACATGTAACTATATATATAAACACACATATATATATATATATACACATACATATATATACCTCCATATAAACTCATACACTTCGACAACAATGATTTCACGCAGTTACAATTCGTATATCGAGGTACTTGCCTTGGTAATACGACGCGAAGGAGACGACGAAGGAATAGGTTCCGGTCCGAACAATCCTCTCAAATCCGACCCTAACACAATAATGATATACAATCAATCTCACATCATGAATACGAAGAAATCCCTCCTAGTTCTACCCGTTGGGACAATTTATCGAACACCAAGAGTGCGTAGGGAAATGAAATCGGTTAACGGTGAACTAACGGGATTTCATCCCAACCAAAAACAAGAAAACCAAGGGTCACGAGAGTACTATCAAAATCTAACAACAACATCAGTTAATTTGGATTAAAACACAAGATCACCACCAAACCCTCCCCAAAAATCATACTAGGGTATAAGAGATCTTACCTCCTGAAGATACAAACCCTATAATCCGAAGAACACGTGCTAGATCCACAATCCGAGCTACACGATCGAAGGAAGATGAAGAAAAACACACAATCAAAAGGGTGGATGGAGAAGAAATCCCCCTCTCAACCCTCTCTCTCTCGCGCACGGTTGGAGAAAAAGAGCAAATGAGCGAATCTCGCTGAAAACGCCGATTATAGCGGCCGCATCGTGTGCCGCGGCTCGAATAAAGCGTGCCGCGGCACAGAGCAATTGCGCCCGGTGGTGGTGACCGCTCGTTGTGCCGCGGCTCATTCGGAGTGTGCGCGGCTCGGACTCGGCATGTGCCGCGGCACTGCCATCTTGCCGGCACGCACGCGAGAGGTTTTAGCCGGCAGGTGCCACACGGGTGTGCCGCGGCCCGGACAAGTGTGCCGCGGCACTGACTCGGCTGTGTGCCGCGGCGCCCAATCCGTGTGCCGCGGCACACGGTACAGCCTGCTCGGCCAACAACTGGGTAGTATGTGTGCCGCGGCGCACAATCCTTGTGCCGCGGCTCATACCCCCCCTCGGGTCCCAAAAATGACGAAAATGATCCGGAAAGAGAATAAAAGCAATAGGAATCGATATTTGGGCAACAATAACACGAAATGGAAGTACGGAACCCCAAAACGATCTGAGGTACACAACCAAAGTTGAACAAGGAACAAATTCCCTAAATTTCTAGGAAGTTACAAAAACGGCCCAAACATCCGAAAATCACGATACAACGTCGGATTAGCAATCCGAAACTCACAACATGCTCTAATCAAGCATACTAACTCATGGAAGTAAGAAAGTGACGGAATCGAACGAGTTTAACGAGAATCAAATGCACATGAGACAAAATATAACACAAGATGAAATTACGTAAAAACATCATCGAGACCCGTCTAAGCGGAGAAACTCCAAGAACAAAATAGGTTCAGAATTCCAAAACAGCGACAAGCGAGTTGTCGAAACGGACCTCCGCCGGAAAAATGAAAATTACCGGAAATCGAATTTGCGGATATTACATTCTACCCTCCTTAAAAGAAGTTTCGTCCCGAAACTTAAAATAAAGAGCGGCGGAACAATCAAGGAAATAACTACTTGCTTAGCCCCAAATCATCACGAGCAAAGCGCGAAAGCAAGGTTCCAGAAATACGATGAGTTGAGGTGAAGGGGTATGAATTTGGATACCAAAGCTCCCCGAGTTAAGAAAATCACAAAATAGTTCAGACGTCCTGAAAATCATGTTTCGAGCTCAACCAACCACAATCCAAGTTCATAACACATTCAGAAGTGTCAATTGCACGCGAGGGAATATTAGCTTCGAACAAAATTTCTGCAAGAATTAGGTTCGAATATGGAAAGACCACAATAATTCACGAGTCTAACCACACGGTTCAAATTCGTTCGGAGAACGGTAGGCTAAGTACAACAGTAGTTTAAAAAAAAAAAAAATTATCGAGAGGGTCATAGATGAAGTACCAAAGAATGGAAGTCACCCAACACCGAAAATACTATGAAGTGTACGGGTAGTACATTTCCCCATACTAAGAAAACATTTCGATCCCGAACTTAGAACAGCAAGAGTTGGTAACATAGAGCAATGAAATGAAGAACGATCAAAGTCACGATTGTCCAAAACGGAACGATTAGGGCATATTACAAAATATTCATCCTCCCATGTTAGGTTCTTCAGAGGAAACATAGGGTTTCGGGACATTCTCCAGTCACTTGCTCTGTCCGCCAATAGGGTAGCATTCTTTGCCGATTCGAAATTATCTCACAATGCTTCTCCCGATGACCTTCACACCACTTAGGTAACAAGTCAAGAGTGGAAAGGGACAATTTGCACGAACATGTCCCCGACGATTGCGCTGAAGCACCCTCCCTTCTTACCGAGAGTCACCGATGCCGGCTTGGGATTCCAAGCGCTCACTCCCGATCGCGAAGACGACGCGTTCGACGACGTTGGGGTTTGGGAGCCTTAGGCTCTGCACCGCCCAAAACTTCCCGGATATCCTCGGTCTCTTGGCTTCGCTCGTGGGCTCGACCACTGAGGAGATTTCATAGGATATCGATTGATCTAGATACTCCTTCACCGTAGCATGGATCGTGGTCGTACGAACCACCTTGCCGCTTCCATTTCCATCATCACGTCCACGTCCGCCGAGGCTTGACATACTAATACGGATAACACCGATCAAGATTAGTTTATCACCGCATAATATACCAAAATTATCAACCCGAGTTTTAGTTAGCATCCTTAGAATAACGGTACTATCGTAAAGCATAGAGTTTTATGAAGTCAAGTTCGAGTTCCTCGACGAGGACGATCATTATATGTATGCACTTAATGAAAACAAATTTTTGAAAAAGGGGCTAGTCACGTTGCGCCCAAGACTTGTAACCACTGTCTTTTATTTCGGAAGAGGAAGTTTACATAATGACTCTAAAGATTATTTTCGAGTGATGAATAAAAGAAAAAAAAAGGAAATCGAAAATTAATTCGTAACTAATTTGAAATATTTCGAAAATGTTGAGTCCCAAATATCAAAATTTTGAAAATCTTTCCTCTTCTTCAAAAGTGTTTATTCGAAAGAATTCTCCACCGAGATACGTGACCATTTAACATGACGGTATTAAATCATGGCTTTACACAATGTTAGAAAATTTCAAAGCATTGCTTTAAAATATTCGAGATACTACAGCGCCGTGGGCCCCGTGCCGGAACCCACCAGGCAAAAATTCCTTAAAAAAAAAATGATCTAAATGCCAAAAAGGCCGAAGTCGGTAACATTCTCAAATACTCACAAAGGTCATTTATGAAATATCAAATACCGTCATAAGAATACTATCAAAATATGCAAGACCAAAATATCAAAACTCGGTTTGCAAGATAACAAAAACCATCTTAAAATACTCATGCGGTGGATAAAATTATCATTCGTAAATTCATTCTAATAAAGTACCGAATGCATGAACATGCTCGACTTCCGAAGCATACTACGTAACTATTTATGCTCGGACCGCATGCGCATGTTATATCCTATAACGATAATATCACCAACAAGTTCCAATTCCTAGTTCACATTAAGCATATTAGCACAATGTAATCAAATACGTATATAAGGGGACTTACGACCGGGAGGCTTACCATCACGGATTGCCGGAAGATGATGTCGGAACCACGATACTAATCACGACTCTGATGCGCGCGACTTACACAAGACATGGACTTGACCCAACGGCCTAGGTTTTTCGCAAACCTAAGCTCTGATACCATAAATGTAACACCCCCAGAATACGACCCGGGAATGTCACACGCCGTAGACCCTTATCACAAGGATCCACCAGGCTAAACTCCAAAAGACTACTCAAAGATTGACCGACCGGGGTCAAAATTTAATACAAGGTAGACCGACAAGGTCTTAAACCAATTCATAAACTAACGACATTCATACAACAATGACAACAATAAACTTGAACACAGAAAAGAATGACAACTCAATTTAAAAATCGATAACTACACCCATGCAAGGGTGAATACTCAAACGACAAAGAAAATACCGACCAAAATGAAACAAAAGAAAAGACTCGACTCGGTGTGATTAGCATGGTCGTCTTCCATCTCCTTCCAAGCCAATCCCGTGATCGCTCCCGAGTGCCAAAACTGAGCGCATAACAGCACTCCACCCCGAAAACTCTGGGTTAGCAAACTAGAATTTTGCTAGTGCAAGTACATAATATACAAGATATACGACAAGAACAACACAAAATTCAACCATCGTGAAGCTTGAACACAAACCATACATTCCCAAAGTTAACACAAGATAGCACTCGCATACACAAGGTGAAAAATAATCACATAGTCATATTCTCTATATGGAACATAACGCCAATCAAACTTTGGACGAGCCCAAGGAGTCAAAAGATTAAATTTGAAAATCCATTTTATAAAAAAAAGGAAAAAGTATTTTGATAAAATAGTTTGAAAACATTATTAATGACTCGGGTCGTCTTGGGGTTTTAAACAAAAATCGAATGGGGATGCTTTTGGAAATAATTTCAAAAACTCTCGGGTCCTTGACCCAACGTATGGAAAACGATTACACAAAAACCAAGTCAACTTATTTGGGGTTCTCGACCCAATTTATAGAACACCGTCACAAACGAAATCATTACAACATCACACAGGGTTCTCAACCCATTCCAAATAACATCATCATGAAATCAATCATCTCAACATTCCACAGGGTCCTCGACCCAAAACACAGAATAGCACCACAATACAATCAAAGGTACAAAACTCTCATTCGACATATCCTGCTCAAGACCCCCGATTAATTAACCCTCGGAGATTTCGTCAAACCTCCTTGGTTAATTAACCCTGATACCACACGCTTTAAAAACAATTTGAAACAAGCTTTCAAAAACACGATTGCGGTCTGTATCAAAACAAACATTAAAAGTGAGTTGAAAGAATTTGAGATACGAACATCGTTCGGTAACGGGGTCTTAGCTATCACTCAAATACCCGTAACCAATAAGCCTGCCAGGCGCCTCCACTGCTCACCTGTGCACCGGCGTTCACTCCACTATGTCGGCCGCTCCTTGAACATGTCACCGCACCGGCGTCACTCCCGCAAGAGCCGCCCCTTGCACGCGCATTAGGTGACACCGGCGTTCACCACCCATATGGAGCCGCACATTGCAGCGTACACCAGGCCGGAGTACACCGCCCCGCCCTCAGAGGTTCCCGGATATGACGTTTCTCACAACAAGTATCCACATTGATCAAACATCAAGCACACGGACAATTGTCACAACAATTTTCAACTTGGTACATCAAGTCACACAATTTCTCCGCCAGTCCATATCCACACAAATAAACAATAACACGCACTTTATCAATCAAACTCAATCAACACCACACATATATCTCTATGTTGCGACTCAACCGAATATATATACACATTTATATATATAGATATATATATATATATAAATATATAACCTCACTATATTATATGAATAACTATAGTTCGCCCATCGATCCAAGTTGAGTACGTCAACTAATGTTAGAATTCAACACTCGTCGATCACCGACATAAACATATATATTAATATACGTATATACATACATATATTTAACATGTAACTATATATATAAACACACATATATATATATATATACACATACATATATATACCTCCATATAAACTCATACACTTCGACAACAATGATTTCACGCAGTTACAATTCGTATATCGAGGTACTTGCCTTGGTAATACGACGCGAAGGAGACGACGAAGGAATAGGTTCCGGTCCGAACAATCCTCTCAAATCCGACCCTAACACAATAATGATATACAATCAATCTCACATCATGAATACGAAGAAATCCCTCCTAGTTCTACCCGTTGGGACAATTTATCGAACACCAAGAGTGCGTAGGAAATGAAATCGGTTAACGGTGAACTAACGGGATTTCATCCCAACCAAAAACAAGAAAACCAAGGGTCACGAGAGTACTATCAAAATCTAACAACAACATCGGTTAATTCGGATTAAAACACAAGATCACCACCAAACCCTCCCCAAAAATCATACTAGGGTATAAGAGATCTTACCTCTTGAAGATACAAACCCTATAATCCGAAGAACACGTGCTAGATCCACAATCCGAGCTACACGATCGAAGGAAGATGAAGAAAAACACACAATCAAAAGGGTGGATGGAGAAGAAATCCCCCTCTCAACCCTCTCTCTCGTGCACGGTTGGAGAAAAAGAGCAAATGAGCGAATCTCGCTGAAAACGCCCAGTTATAGCGCTGACCGCATCGTGTGCCGCGGCTCAGATAAACTGTGCCGCGGCACAGGGCCAAAAATTGCGCCCAGTGGTCGGCTGACCGCTCGTTGTGCCGCGGCTCATTCGGAGTGTGCCGCGGCTCAGACTCGGCATGTGCCGCGGCACTGCCGGACTGTGCCGGGGCACGCGGTACAGGAGGTTTTAGCCGGCAGGTGCCACACGGGTGTGCCGCGGCCCGGACGAGTGTGCCGCGGCACTGACTCGGCTGTGTGCCGCGGCGCACAATCCTTGTGCCGCGGCACACGGTACAGCCTGCTCGGCCAACAACTGGGTAGTATGTGTGCCGCGGCGCACAATCCTTGTGCCGCGGCTCATACCCCCCCTCGGGTCCCAAAAATGACGAAAATGATCCGGAAAGAGAATAAAAGCAATAGGAATCGATATTTGGGCAACAATAACACGAAATGGAAGTACGGAACCCCAAAACGATCTGAGGTACACAACCAAAGTTGAACAAGGAACAAATTCCCTAAATTTCTAGGAAGTTACAAAAACGGCCCAAACATCCGAAAATCACGATACAACGTCGGATTAGCAATCCGAAACTCACAACATGCTCTAATCAAGCATACTAACTCATGGAAGTAAGAAAGTGACGGAATCGAACGAGTTTAACGAGAATCAAATGCACATGAGACAAAATATAACACAAGATGAAATTACGTAAAAACATCATCGAGACCCGTCTAAGCGGAGAAACTCCAAGAACAAAATAGGTTCAGAATTCCAAAACAGCGACAAGCGAGTTGTCGAAACGGACCTCCGCCGGAAAAATGAAAATTACCGGAAATCGAATTTGCGGATATTACACCTACGAGAGTCGATATATTTCTTTCTATTAAATTAATCTGGTAATTTGATAATTTTAGTTCAATTATGACACGGGTTATCCACTAGTAACTATAACATAAAGGACTGGTCCTTTTCTATCGTCGTCGTGCTGTGCACCTAAAAAAATCAATTGTACCCCTCTGTTTTAAATTTAATAAACTTTAGAAGTGTTATTAGAATATTAAATTAAATGGACAACTAATCTTCTAATTTTTTTTCGTTCGTAACAGTTCTCGAGCGGACCTGACGACTTTCCGGCTCCCGTCGGTCGGCGACAGGGCATTTTTCTTCTTGACCGCCTGTAGGCCTGTTTTCCGACCGACTCCTAAAGACCGCATACCTACGACGATGAGATGTTTTTTTTTTCCGTGACTGCCTCTCTGCCTATTTTTTTGTGGCTGCCTCTCTTTGCCATTCTTTAACATGGCAAACATCATCGTTGACAGATCTCCGACGTCCATTCGTCGAACTTCCAACAATTTTTTGTTGCGGTCGTCTGTCGGTCTATTCTCCGGTCCGGTGGGTCATCGCTTGTCGATGGACCTCCGCCGAATAATCAGATTTTCTTTTGTAGCCGCCGATGGACTTTCGGTTACCAGGCAATAATTTTTTACGGCCCTGACGAACTTTCAACCACCAACAATTTTTGTTTTTGTTTCTTACGGACATCTTTTTTTCTAGTAAGATAATCTCATAATTTCATAAATTCTAATCTAATTATGACACAAATCATCAAGTATAAAATAAGAGAGAGCTCAAATCATTTAGCAGTTGATGAGGTGAAGGATCTTTCAAAGACCTTTGACTGATGAAAAAACACCATGACTAGAGAAAAGAGCAAAAGATCATTCCATGAAAATGTTCTTTTTTTTTTTCTTTTTTTTTAATGAGAATCGAACCCAGGACCTCTAAGTCTCTGGAAGGCTTCCTAACCACTAAGCCATTCGACATTCTCTCATTCCATAAAAATGTTAAGTTTGGGGTTCCATCTCAAAATCAATTCACAATGAGAGAAATAATACAACATCTTTATATATTGATGCCAGAACTTGTATTTTCCCAATGTGTAATTAATGCTTCAACACGCACCCTCACGCGTAGCCGAAGTCAAAGCTTACAACGTGGATTTTTCAACTCATGTGGTGCGGAGGTAGAATATCGTGGGTCGTTGGGCTCGCACGTGTAGAGAACCTGTTCCGATATCATATTAAAGTCTCGGGTTCCATCTCAAAACTAATCGACAGTGAAAGGAGTAATTCAATATCTTTATATATCTATTACAACACTTGTATTTTCTAAATGTTTGATTAATGCTTCACAAAAAGAGGTAAAGTGGAATAAGTAATTCGGGGAAGACGTAATTACCACAATTTGTTTCTTAAAGAATCTTTTCAGTTGGAATCTTCTAATCTAATTTTATATTCAATCCCCACATTACAAATTAGAGAAAAATAAAAAATGCAAGGTTAAGGAGAGAGTTTCACAAGGCAGGGATGGTCTGGTATTTACAAGAAGTTGGTACAGACAGCCTCGCACGGTCGAGGAGCTTTCCGAGGCTCAAGACTTGGAGAGATTGTTATTGTCTTTAAAAATTGGTGGGCCTAGAGATGATTGGATTTGGGCAGATGGCTCAAATGGTCCATTCACAGTAGCCAAATGCAAAGATTTATTAAAAGAAGATAGGAATATGGTTCGAGATTTACATATGAAATGAGAAGGATGGGTGCCTATTAAAGTCAACTTGATCGCTTGGCGGGCTGAGCTTGACAGATTACCGACTAGGGTTGCCTTGGTAAGGAGACGTATCAATATCCCAAACATGTCTTGCCCTTTGTGTAGCACTGCTGATGAAGACATAAAGCATTTGATGGTCGGTTGCGGGTTTGCGTATGGAGTTTGGAGTTTCATTTGTAAGTGGTGTAAGTTGGACCCCTTTTTTGCCTATGATTATGATGACTTATTGATGCTGTACAAGAATGTCCATGGTGGTAAGTGGAGGAAAAAAATTATTAGAGGTATTGTTATGATAACTACTTGGGTTTTATGGAACACTCGGAATGCAAAGATATTCCAAAACACGTCTACCCAGGTTAGAGATGTGGTGGCTGAGGTGAAGTCGAGGTCTTTTTTATGGTTAAAACATATGTCGAAATTTAAATGTATTGTTTGGAAGAATTGGGCCACTTACCCATTGTATATGTGTAATTAGCTTTGGCGGTTCTCGTTTTGAGGGCTAGCCGGTTTTAATGAAAGTAAATGTTCAAAAAAAAAAAATACACTCAAAACGTAAAGAAGATTAGCCAAAGGCCCAATGCGGTTATTCCTAGGGATGTCAATTTTATTCATAATCGATCTTGTCTGTTGGATAAACCCGTAATAGGGTCGGGTTTCGGTCGAATCTGAAATCTTACGATCGGATATGGGTATAGTATATACCCGATTACCCGACCTGATTACCCAATCCGCATACTCATTTGAATTATATAAATATATTTATTATATATTATACATATATATTATATTATATTTTATATATTATTACATAAAATATAATATTTTAAATATTTATTAAACTAAATTGAATTTATTAGTTACAATATATGTATATATGATATAAATTAAATAATATTTATATTTTTAAATGTAGGGTAGACGACTACTTGAGTACCCAATCGGCCGTACCCGAACCTGATCCGAATCAAATAAGGTAAAATATGGGAAAAACATACTCGTACTCTACCCGATATATTGACATCCCTAATTCCTTCACATTAATAAGTGTTATTGTAAGAATTCGAGCGATATTTTGGAATTGTCGGTTCTTTAATTCAGTCTTTATTTAGTGTTGCGTTTTTCCTCATTCTATTTCATAGGTAGTCTTTTTTTTTTTTTGTATGAATGTTAAATTTTATTCAAACAAAAACCTTTTTACATGAGATGCATCCTTTTGTTGATGTAGCAAAACTTAAAGAAAAGCAGATTGATTACATTGAGAAAATATTGAGAAGAGTGGAAAAATATTGCCGATTAATCTTGAGCTTGTAACCAAATACCATAGACATCGTGATACTTGTGTGGATGAAGGCGGCGGAAAGAGGTGATTCGATTGCGGACAATTCGATCAATTGCGGTAATTTGATGATTTGAAGACAATGGTGGCTCGTGCCTACGATTATTTCGTTCTTGCCAAAGGATATAGACCGTGGCACGGAATGCGTCAGAGCGGCCGGTGGGAGTGAGTGAAAGCTGCGTCGTTTATATGATCCAATATGGCTGAGAAAGACGTTGTAAAACGAGTTCCAAAGAGTTTGCGCGTGAGAGAACTCCAAACCTGTGAGGTATAGTTGCAGCTGAAAAAGAGATGGTCTCTTGATTCCATATGATTTTGGCAAAAAACACATGAAGAACTCAGACCTACATTCCAAGTAATCATGCGATCACCCGTGGAGAGGCGGTTGTGAACCGCTAACCACAAGATGAAGGAATACTTTGGAGTTGCACCCGAGAACCATATCCCCTTATGACAGTTGTTAACATTGCCTGGTTGCCGTAGTTGTGCCCATGTTGCTGATGTCGAGAAAGTTGATTTAAATAGACCTGCTGCATCACGCCATAAGGCTATATCAGGATCTGAAGGTCTGGGCATATGTAGATTGTTCAGCTCTTCTTCAATTTGGTTTAGGATTGCTAGACGGTGACGGCGTCGTCGACGTGTGTGTAAAGCATCAGCAACAGTTGCTGCCGCGGTTAATCCCATGTCAATAAAGCCTCTATCCCCAACCAAATCATGAATCCGCCCAAGAGGACTCCATTGATCATACCAGAAAGAAGTATTCTGACAATTTCGCAACTCCATCTTATGAAATTGTTTTGCTTGGTTGCCGTATTTTAGGAGCTTATGCCAAATCCAGGAGCCTGCTGAGCGATTCTCCTTTACTGACCAAAAGGATCTAGCGCGTATCAGCTCTTTTTGTACCCAGTTAATCCATAAAGAGTTTTTCCCGGAGACAAGACGCCAAATGAGCTTAAAACAGCAGACTTTGTTTGCGTCTTTGATAGACTTGAGTCCTAGACCTCCCTCTGCCTTTGGCTTACATACCTCAGACCACGCAATCTTAGCTTTTCTAGTGTTTAAATCAGGGCCTGACCACAAGAACGCAGAGCATATTTTACCAATTTCTGTTATGCAAGCACTGGGATGCCTAAATGCTGAAATCCAGAAGTTTGTGAGACTTGCAATGACAGATTGAAGGAGCTGAAGTCTTCCTCCATATGATAGGAAACGATGTTTCCAGGAGCCGATGCGTGAGCGTATTTTCTCAATTAAGGGCATGCAGTCGGAGAGAGACATGCGTTTACTGAGGAGAGGCAGACCCAAGTAGCGAACTGGTAGCGAGCCAGAATCAAAGGGGAACCGAGCAAGGACGGTGTCCCGTGTTGAATCTGTTATTCCTGCTAAAAACAGAGTTGATTTCTCCAAACTAATCCTGAGACCAGATACAGCAGCAAACTCCTTAAATATTGCTAATATACCTTCAATAGAGCTAAGGCGACCATCAGAGAAGACAATGATGTCATCTGCAAAACAAAGATGCGTGATCCGGAGGTTTTTACATCCAGGGTGATATCCGATCGTACGAGTTGCAGCCGCTTTGTCCAACATGGCAGATAGCACATTCATACATATAACAAACAAGTATGGCGATAAGGAGCAGCCTTGACGCAGACCTCTTTCACTGTTAAAATAACCAGTAATCTCACCATTTACTTGAACTGAGAAAGATGCGGTGGTGACGCATAGTCTGATCCAGTGAATGAACCTCGCAGGTAGATTAAGAGCTTCTAGTGTGTTGAGCAAAAAAGGCCATTGTACTGAGTCAAAAGCTTTTGAAATATCTATCTTCACTGCACAGCGAGGAGAGATAGTTTCTTTATGGTAGTCTTTAACAAGCTCCGTAGCAAGCAGCAAATTCTCTATTAGTAGTCTATCTTCAATGAAAGCCGATTGGTTTTGTGCTACAAAACAGGGGAGAATTTCTCTTAGCCGATTTGCAATGATCTTGGAAATTGTCTTGTATAATACATTACAACAGGAGATTGGGCGGTAGTCCTTCATTTCCTTTGCACTTGTTGTTTTCGGGATGAGGGCCAGAA
This sequence comes from Orobanche coerulescens, assembly GCA_033398695.1. Taxonomy (NCBI): domain Eukaryota; kingdom Viridiplantae; phylum Streptophyta; class Magnoliopsida; order Lamiales; family Orobanchaceae; genus Orobanche; species Orobanche coerulescens. Next base: position 9,470,355 of record CM065813.1, on the reverse strand, counting down.
TTTTCGAGTTTATGCCTTTTGGTAGGAAGCCATATAAGAAGAAGGACTGAACAGCTATTGCGACATCAGCACCCACTATAGACCAAGAATCCTTGAAAAATTCAACAGTATATCCATCTGGACCCGGCGACTTGTTTGAAGGCATAGAGAACAGAGTTTGCTTTACCTCTGAGTTTGTGACAGGAGCAGTAAGTTTTTCTTGCTGGGAAATAGAGCACCTAAATGGTAGTAGCTCTTGCAAGCTTTCTGTCGAAATTCCCACAAAGTCGTCTGGTTTGAGAGTGAGTAGATCCGAGAAAAACCGTACTGCCTCACATTTGATGTCTGAAAAGTTTGTAAGAGAAATTCCATCCGGAGCCATTACCTCATGGATCGCGTTTAGTGCCTGCCGTTCCTTTACACTATTGTGGAAGTATCTGTTATTTCTATCTCCAACCTGCAGCCAATGTATCTTAGACTTTTGGCGTAAGAAACGCTCTTCCAAATCTGTCACAGTTTCCCATCTTGAGAAAGCTCTTGTTTCCTCCACTACAGCCTGAGGGGATGCGTTGGAGAAGGAGAGAAACTGTTTTGTGCATAGATCATCATAAGCTTATGTTGCCCTTTGAGATATATTTGCAAGCTTCTCACGGCTAAGCTCTCTCAGAGTAGGTTTGAGAAGCTTTAGTTTCTTAGTAAGACGGAAGAGGGCATAGGTAGAATGGTAAAGCGGATCTGTGTCTCTCCAAAATGCTTCCATCTTAGGCAGGAATTCTTGTTGCTTGGCGATTGCATTGGTGAATTTAAACGGCCCTTTTGGTTTCTGAAACCCTGAGCTGAGGTAGAAACGGCCCCTGAGATGGTCAGAACATCCTCCTGATTCCATCACGCAGTAAGAAACAGGAAACAACTGATTCCATGATTGGTTCTGCAGTAACCGATCCAATTTCTTGTAAATGAGACCTTCTTCCCTTTTATTACACCATGTATAAGAAGGGCCATGAGTTTGCATGTTTGTAAGATTGCAGTGACTTACTATTCGCTGAAAATTTCGCATCCCAGCTGTAAGAAGCGGACAGGAGTCGACGTTTGAGTGGTCAGTTAGGTCGAGTGTCTCATTAAAATCACCAAAAATAATCCATGGCGTGCCTTGGAAAGAAGGAGAGTCGTGCTGGATCTGGAGATCACGCCAAAGATCTCTTCTTTCCTCTGCAAAATTTGAAGCATAGACAAAGGAACAACATATCTCTTCATCAAACCCTTGCAACTTTATCAAACAAGTGATCATCTGCGCACTCTTATATATCACTGTTAACTGAACTGTTTTATTCCAAGCAATCCAAATTCTTCCCCTATGACTAAACTCATAGTTAGTCAATAGATTCCAATCTGGGAAAACCTTCTTAGCTATTAACACAACCTTTGATTCCTTTACTCTTGTCTCTAAGATACTTCCAAACTGAAAACAATGCTTTTGAATCCAATCTCTAATAACCTTTTGCTTATTTGACTTGTTAAGACCTCGAATGTTCCAGAAAAAACCAGACATTAAGGTTTTTTGGGAGGGTTCCGCTTACCAGTCTGGTTAGGAACAGAGTCCCTTGCCTTGTTTGAAGAGTTTGATAGGAACCTGTGGGTATTTTTCGAGTTGCGAGGAGGAGGAACACGCAACGTGGAGTCTGCTCTTCCGGCCTCTGCAATTTGAGATATATCCAAATAGTTTGATAGGTCTTTACTTGATATAGAGGATAACAAGGTGTCAGCCGCTTTATCATTATCCTGAAGAATAGAATATCGAGTTGGAGAAGCAATTCGCACTTCTCCATAGGCAAACGTGTTACTTGCTGGTATTGAGTTCTTTCCACCAGAGGAGGTGACTTTTGACCATTCACCATCCCCACTTCTAATCGTAATCTCACCCTCCTCATGCTCAGAAGTCTCCTTCTCACTGGTCTCCTCTGTCCCTAGCTCCGCCTCTGGCTCTGAGTTCGAATGCTCTGAGCCTGGTTTTTTAACTTGAACCGTTTGATCAATAGGTGCAGTTTGAGGAGGTGGAGAAACCAAGTTACTCACCGCCACATCGCTGGCCTTCAAACATTTGGAAAGTGAATTAGCTCTTCCCAGAGCTGCCAAGCAACTGTCTTCAGAGTGTCCCCATTTATGACAGCCTTCACACCGAGGCGGCAGCCATGGGTAGTCATAGGTGACATGTGTTTCCTCTCCTTGTACCTTGAAATTGAATTGATGAAGCAAATCCTTTGTCATATTCACTTCCACAAAAACTTTAGCTTCCTCAAAGTTTGTAACAAGTTCTGTTTCCTGATGTAACCGCTTAGGGTGTCCCACTGGACTCGTCAAGTAGCTAAGCCCCTTCCAAGTGAACATTGATTGAGGAACATTTTTAACAACTACCCACATCGGCATGGTCTTGATTTCTGGCTGGGCATCCTCTGCAATAGGAGTCCATTTTGAAACAATCATAGGTAGATTGCAAATGTTCCACATCCCTTGGCGTAGAGCACGCAAGCGGGCCGATTCATTTCTGATCCTGAACTTGACCGTGGTGTCGTTAACAACGAAAGCATCGATGCGAATGCTTTTGTCCCCCAAATTCCAGATCTTATTCACTATGACGTGAATCTTGGCAACGTGAGGCGCAGTTTCTGGGAAGCGACCAATGAGGAAATCCTTCCACAGTGGTGTTGAGTTCTCGAAAATTTCATCAGGGACGGTGGGAACAGTCGGCGATCCATCAACAACATCAATCTGGACATCAAATTTTGTGAGGGAGGGACGACTGCTTACCGCGTTGGCATACGATTTTGAAACTGGAATATCGGAAAATTCCTGAGAAGCGGTCGGGGAAGTAGCTCCGACAGCTTCCGACATTGAAACCCCGCCGGTGGCCGCCAGCGTTAACCTTTCGATAGGCTGACAGGAAGAAAACCTAATCGGAGGTCTTCTATTAAAGACACTTCTTTTTATGAGATAGTTTGGGAAACCTATTTGTTCAATTCTGCTGTGTTCTGATTTTCTGATTACCCCTAAAATCACCTTCATAGGTAGTCTTTCGAGTACTTGTATATAGGTAAGCGTTAAAATTGTGCAACTAAATAACTACAAGAAATAGAAAATTACCAAATTATTCTATATATATCGGCTCGCGGAGCAGAAAAAAAAATGTAGGGCCGTCGGAGAACAAGTCGGCCGCTGGCTGAAAAGAAACTTTCGTGCCGACCGATGGCCGCAAAGAGAAATAGTCAAGAAAATTCTCGGACGACGGAGTTTTGCCAGCGGCAGGTGGTTCGTTGGAGGTTCGCCTGCAGCCGCAGAAAAAGAAAAAACTCCATCTCTCTACTCTTTCTCTATATATAATTTATACTCCATCTAGGGCTGAGAATCGGGACATCCCGAGGTCCCGGTCCCGAAAATCACCATTTTGGTAGTCCCGGTCCCGGTCCCGTTCGGGACTTCGGGAGTCCCGATTCCCGAAATGGGATAAATAGAAGTCTCGGTCCCGATCCCGAGGATAATTTTCCGAAATATCCCGAATCAGAAAAGAAAAAAAATTGATTGTAATTAGAAATTTCAATCGGGACTCGGGACTACCGAGTCCCGAAATTACCAAAATCTCAGGTTTCGGTCCCGGTCCCGATCCCGTAAAATTCGGGACTCGGGTCCCGTTTCCCGTCGGGACTCGAGTCCCATTTCTCGTCGGGACTCAGGACGGGACCGGGACTCGGAATTTTCCCGATCCTAAATTCTCAACACTAACTCCATCCGACCAAGAAAATATTAACTAGGGAGCTTGACAGGGATCTTATAAAAAAAGTTATATATTTTGTGAGTGGAGAAAAGACCCATAAATTAGAGGAAAATAGTTAGCAAGTTTATGTTTAAATGAGGAAAGTGAAGTGTTTTTGTGAACCGAAAAAATCAAACCAAACCAAACATATCCAGTATATCCCGCTCAGAACAGGGTCTAGGGAGGGTAAGATGTACGCAGACCATGTCCCTACTTATTATGGTAGGAGGTACATTTCCAGTGAAGGCAGAACAGTGCGCGTGAGAATCTTGTGTGATAAATACCAAGGAAAACATATGATTCAAAAAAGCTCGAGACCATACCTGAACCCATGACTTGATCCACATAGGACTATTTTAGGAGAATATTTCCGTGTACTGAGAGAATATTTTAGGAGCAAAGTATGACAACTAATTATGAGCTAGCTAAATGTTTTACTTTCTTTAATTTATTTGTTTTATATTTATTAACGTACAGCTTTAACTATCAATTTTTTTTAATTTTTTTTTAATTTTAGAAATTATCGAAATTTGTCTCGAGACGGTTCTAACAAGATCTCACATGACAATTATTTTTCATATTACAAATCACAAAAAATTGTCAAATGAAAGTATGTGAACAGTGTAATAGTCAACATATTTGTGATAATAAGAAAACTATTTCGGGAATTATTATCCTCGTGATGTGTCTTATTTAATACTGGTTGTAGGGGGATACATAGATGCAAGGTTCTAGATCCTTCTAGAGATAGTAGGATTCTATTAGGTGTCTTACCTTATCTAGGAATTATATGTATGAAATGACTCTCATTGTAATGTCTATATAAAGGTCTCTCTATCAGTGTTATGAATACAATTGATTGACTCGTATTTACCGTCTTTTACTTTTTCTTGAAATAAAAACGAAAAAAAATAATAGACTGAAATAAATTATATAATAAGGATATATCAATCATTTTGCGGTACAATTTTTTTATTGTGTGCATTATTTTGGTAGATTATTTTTTTTTTCCACACACGCACACGAGGGGGATTGTCCCCTGTCCTGAGTACCCCCAAAGAGGCTCGAGCTCACCCCCGATCTAGAGGTAAGTTTGCCAGTATAACCTGATCGCCTCATTGTTCTCCGCTTGAATTACATGCCCGCGCTTACTGGGTCCGAGCAGAGTTAATGGTTTCATCTCCGGATATTGCCTAAAAGCTCCAACCGTTCCCCACATTATTTTGGTAGATTATGGTTCCCTTGATGGTAGAAATAGAATCAGGTTTATTTAATTGTGTGACCCTCAAACTAAGAAGTCATTCACTGAGTGAGGACATTGGGGGACTGATGATCGAATCAAGTCAAAAATACCCCATTCGTTCATACCCCGCGATATGCTGCATATTTATCTAATTATACTTATATCATTTTTTTTTTCAGAGTAATGTTCTATTCTTTTGTACTGAATGAATCTGAATTGAACTGAATTGAATTGAACTAAACTGATCTGAACTGACTGAACTGAAATATATATTAAGGGTAAATAATAATAATAATAATAATAATAATAATAAAAAAAAAATTGAATGGACTCAATCGAATCGAATCGATGACTGGAACCAACCGAATCGAATCGAAAAATTGAAAAATAAGTCCAAAAAACAGGGCCTAAGAGACTAGAAACTCCCCCACTTGTATTAAAGGTCCTTTGATCAGATAGGTGTTAAATCGAAGGATGTGCACTAATGGCAGCCCTGCAAGGGAGATGATCAACGAGACACGGACCCAGCAACAAACCTTGCAATATTTCAGCAAAGTATTGTCACCACACAGATTCGAACCCACGATGTCGGAGTGTTTCCACCTCAATCACCTTTAACTTACCATCAGTCTACCCCTGGGGACATGTTTATTTAATTATACTAATTGTTGAACCGAATTTTCCGCCCAAATAAGAGCAGCGGTAATGGCGAAGTCGGACACACCGAGATATAAATAGAGAGGCTCTTCGCGAACCGGACCGTCAAAAGACTTGGGAGTAAATCTGATATGTACTTGCTCGGTCCTCCCTGTTACTCTGCTCGGCCGGTTTACCCGGAAATCGGTTCTTTTGTCCTCTTAACCGGAGTAGTTGAACTGACGGAAAGCGCATACATGAACGCCAAGACGGATGGGCTATCAACACTAATCTCTCTAGTCCTTATTAAATTATACTAATCTCTTTAGTCTCTGTTCATTCACAACATTGTACTATTTATCTAATTATACTAATCTCTCTAATCTTTATCGTTAATCTCGAGTCTCGACCAATTGATTCATCAATATCAAGATAAATTAGATACAGATGTAAAAAGTATTAAAAATAAGTATCTTATTTTACCCCTAATATAAACATATACAGAATATTTTTGAAGAAAAAAAAAAGGATGATAGATCTAGTTGAAGACATTATGAGATTATTAGTTACTCTTGTGATATTTGAAGAGTCTAATTGTAAGGACGTATAATTATTTATTTGTAAACATTAATACAACTCTTTTTTAATTATATATGTATTTTGTACTTATTTATTTATAGTTTATTATTTTATAGGCTATTTTTCTTATGTATGTAACAAAAATATTAGTTGAAATGGAGATTGGCTCAGGCAAATCCACGTCTTTTTGGCACGACGTCTGGAGTCCAATCGGGAAGATATATAACCTCTTGGGACCTCGCGGCTTCATTGACATGGGGATCCCCAACAGGGCAACCATAGCAGAAGTCATATCATCAAACCGGCGTCGGAGGCGACATCGAAACGATCGGTTTAACCAGGTGGAAGCTGAAATAGAACGTGTCAGGTTGCTATACAATGATGAGGAAGACAGATCGTTATGGAAACAAAGTGGAGATGCATATAAGCCAAAGTTCTCCTCATATCATACTTGGCAACTGATTCGTCAAAGTCATCAACGGTGTGAATGGTATAAGGGAGTTTGGTTCACTCACTCAACTCCCAAATACTCATTCATGACATGGTTAGCTTTTCATGATAGTCAAGCTACGGTGAAAAATGCGTCTTTGGAATGTAAGCACACCGGTGGTGTGTTTTCTGCGGCAATGGGATAGAGGCGGAACCACCTATTCTTCCAATGCCCTTTCGTCACAGTTTGGCACTCACTCACTAAAGGCTTACTTCGAATCGATACACAAACAATTGGTCGGACATCACAAATCTCCTACTTGAAAGCACACAACCGAAGCTATACACATTTACTTTGAGGTATGTTTTCCAAGCAACTCTTCACGATTTATGGCAAGAACGGAATGGACGACGCCACAAGAACTCCCAACTCGGCACCAAAACTAGTACAACTCATCGACAAGAATATCGAAACCGTTTTAGTACAATCCGCGATTGTCGACACTATGATGAAGGGCTCAAACTGGTTCCGTATCCGCTTGGAATAATTTTCTTTGTATAAGTTTTTCACAATCTTTCGAACTCTTTTCAACAAAATGTAGCATCTATTGCAAAACGGTTTTTGGGTGAATAAAATTTTACATTCATACAAAAAAAAAAAAAAATATTAGTTCTTTCATAAAATTAAGAATTTATGGCGTTTTGATTTTATATGGTCAATAATTTTCAAGTTTGACTATAAATTAATCTCAAATATAATGGTAAAATATTTAACAAAATTATATTATGAAACTTTAGATGGTGAAGTTTCATAATATAATTTTGTTAAATATTTTACCATTATATTTTGAGATTAATTCTTAATCAAACTTAGAAATTATTGACCATATAAAATCAAAATGCTCATGTTAACTGGGACGGAGGGAGTACATCTCAATCAGGCAGTAATGTTTCAATTTTAAAAGTCAACGCTTCGTTCAATCATAACTCTTCAAGTGGGACGATGGAAGTACCAATCGTCGCCGTATTTCGGTTTAAATTGTCCTCGAACTCAAAAAACTGTATCTCGAATTCGATTCGAACTGTACTGCAAACTCGGATTAATTATCACGTATAATGATTACTACGCTGTATTGTAACCAAAGATCCATAATTTATGCATGAAAATACGGTAATTTTATATGTTTGGCAATCACATGCGTGGTGGAATACGAGATAAATCCTCCCTTTGAAATACAAGATCGATCGCGTACGAATGTCAGAAATATTGGATTAATTTAATTATTATATTATTATTATTATTGTTACAATTAAATTGATTATTATTTAGTAAACGAGACTTTCGGGAAGATGTTCCTAATCTGCTCAGTCAATGAAGCGTAAATTATAAGAACGGAAAGTAATCCTTCCATTATATTTCTTCGTTTCTCATTTGAATAGCATTATTTTCAATCTGTTTCGTTTCGTGACGTCATTTTCGATTGTTTTCGTCATGTGGTATTAATTTTCAACTTGTTCCACTGCATGGTGTTATTTTCGACGTGTTTTATCTCCCAACTTCCTATTTAAATTGGGAGGGAGAATAATATGTCAATGATAAAATTGAAAAAAAATATGTTCTAAATTTGTAATACTTAATAATTGAAAAAAATGGAAATCCTACTCATTTTCAGTGTTTTCGCAAGAATAATTTTGGAATGGCTCCGATCTTTGATTACACATTATGTGATGGATGGCAACCAGTGGGTGTGCAGAAAAGCCGAATCCGAAAAATTGAACTGAAAATCCGAAAATCCGATCTGAATCGAATTTCGAATTAGAATTTTACAGATCCGTTAATTTCGGATCAGGTCGGATTAAATACTCGGATTTTCGGATTAATCTGATCGATCCGAAATATATATATAAAGTAAATTAATTATTTTCAGGTAAATTGTCAGAAAAAATTTCTGATCGGATCGGACCGGATTAAATCCGTGAATTTTGGAATAATTCGATCGATCCGAAATATATAGAAAAATAGAAATTTTTATTATTTTTGGATTAGAATTTTTATTATTTTTTAAAATTTTCGGATTTTTCGGATCAAATCCGAAAAAATTCAATCCAATCTGAATCCGATCCGAACGATCGGTTTGGATTTTGGATTGCGCAAAAGGTAGTCCGAAATTTCGGATCCGAATTCGGATCGAATCGGATCAATCTGAATGCACTCCCTAGCAACCATGAAGAAGTAGAATCATAATAGGAAACATGTGATAGTGGGTTAGACTGGAAGCGGGATGTTCCAGAGAACTGTGAAGAGACGAGAGAAACGAGAGAAAAGAGGAGAGAAAATATTGGAAATATTATTCCGATTTATTCGAAAATTGCAATAAACAGGAAAATAGGCATTTACCGGATAATACTACTTTTTTACAAGTCAATTATGAAAACAAACTAAAAAACATAAAATAAAACTACATAAAATATTGTTGTAAATTGCAGAATAGTCGAGATAATAAACTATTTCCGTAAGACAATCACGTCCCATGTGGCTGATAATGTATCTGAATTATTGTCCCAATAGAAATAAAGACTAACATCTCTTAATCAGCACATGAAAACTTACGAGCTCCAAAGAACTAGAATAAGTGTGAAAAAATGAGGAAAATACTCTTCTATGCGTGAGGCTATGTTATATGCTTGAATTTGATTTTACATGGAATGCATAGTAGGGAATTAAATTTTGGCATAAAAATATTGTTTAATGACTACAAAGATGTCATTTAAGACACAATGATCATTTCATTTCAACAGTCATAAAATCAAAAGAGATCTTTCAAGTTATCCGGAGGAAAACCAGAGAACTCGAAGAGAACTATTTTGGACCAGATTGGATAGTGTCGCCACTAGGGATGACAATTTTGACTTTGCCATGCCCTGACCCGTGGCGTATGGATCCTCCGCCCCGCAACCCGCACTGGGGTGGGGGGTCTGGATTTCATTTTTGCCCCGTGGGTACCCGCACCGCCTTTTCCCACACTACTTTTTAATTATTTTAAATATATTCAATATATATTTTATATATATAGTATTTATATTTATATACTTTTTTATACATTTATTAATATATCTTTTATATTCATGTTAATGTTGATAAATTTGTTAAATAAGATGTATTATGAAAATAAAATACTAGATAGAAATATATATATATATATATTGTATTGACTTTAAAACAATATTTTTCCCTATACTGGTCGACCTGGCCCACCCAGCGACCCGGAGTGGGTCAACCTGTCCCATCCCGTTCACCTCGTGTGGCGGATCTGGGTCTTCAAGTATCCGCCTGTCCCGCCCTATTGTCATCCCTAGTCGCCACAAGAGATTCTCTTTTGCATACCAGAAGAGAATCAAACTCTTTTGATCAGGGAAAGGCAACCAAAATACTTCTCACTAGCAAAAATAATACTTGAGCCAAGTCAAGTCAATTCAAAATCCAATTGCCAAGAACTATAATCCAAGATCCAAGTAATCGTAGATCGATCGGACTGTGACCGAGCCACCTTCAAAACTGTAAATAATCTTAGTCATGTTGCGCACTTCTCAACCCTATTCACCTTGTTGCTACCCAAAATATTATCCGGAGATAGATATTGCTGGAATGGATGGGATAGCAAACAAATGCAAGAGCACTTCCGAGAGAAAGATAAATAACACAAGATTTGCCGGGGTTGTTAGTCCCGGGCTTGAATGCTCTCGCGAGATATTATTAATACCGATATTCGGGGATACAAGTACTAATGTAAGAATACAATTACAATGAGTGTAAAGTTTCTTGTTATCTTAGCTAGTGAGCGTGTAGATTGCCGGAAGAACCAGATTTGATGCTCTGTGAGTTCTTGTAACAAAGGTGATGAACAGTCGCGGCGGTGAGAGATCGACCGCCTCTCACGGCGAGTATTTAGTGGATGTTTGGGCTTCGGGCTTATGAATCCCTTGGAATCTGTCTAGTGGAGACTTGCCTTCGCCGATCGTCTTACGGACGAGAGATTTGGAGAGAGAAGTCCCGAGATGGATTAGGTGAGATAGCCAGAGCTTGATGATATGTGTGTTCTTCAAGATTTCCGTGGATGTATCGGAATGTGAGAGAATGTGAACTTTTGGTGGAATGTATTTCGGACGTGAGTCAAATGAATTCGAACCGTATATTCATGAACTGAACCCTTGAGTGAATTCCGAACCGTTGGTTCAAATGAATTAATCGAGAACCGTTTTCCGGTAGGAGGAGGTTCTCTATTTATAGGGCTTGGATACGCGGGCGATCGCCTTTACTGCAATATAATAATCGGGCGATCGTCTTTTAGCACATGGGCTGTCCCTTCAACGTCTGCAGGAAATCTTTGGCGATCAGCTGTGCGGTCGATGGGAGCTTACACGCGTCTGAGTTCTTTGTCATGGTGGTCACCGACAACTTTCGGCGCGCATCTTTGGTAGGTGAGGTAGGTGACAGTGTGGTCAAATGTCTTGTCATCGGCCAAAAGATCTTATCTGCTAGCGAAGATCTCGTCGGCGCCTTTGGTGGATCTGCACGTGGGTGCTTTCTGAGATCCAGTCCTTGATGGTTTTGACGGCGATCGTCTCTGCTCGGGCGCAGTCGATTGCCCTTAGCGGTTAGTAGAGCGGATCGCCGGTACGCCAAAGGGCGATCGCCCTGGGAGTCGATCGCTAGGTACCTGATGGTGGTTTGATATCTTTGATTTGGCGAGCTAGCCATAGTTTGACTGGAGTTGTCTTGGTCGCTCGGCCTTATAGTCGATCGCCTGTCGGGATGAATAAATCGTGACACAACAATTGCCCCCCAGCTCGCTCATACGTTGGAAACGTGGGGTGAGGTGGCTTTCTTGGCGATCGCTGAATTTTTGACGAGCGACTAAGTGTTTTATTGAACTGGCGATCGTCTTTGAGCTGATATACTCTGGATTTGGACGACCTGGTTGGCCGCTGAACTGCGCGGGAAAAACAATGGGTGTTTGAAAAGTCTCCTCGCACGTGTCGGGCTTCTATTGGAGGACGCCAACGGTCCTTAATGACTCCTCGGCTGACGCGTCCTCGAAAAGACGCGTACGCGGGTCTCGAGGGGGTCAACTGGTGCGCCGTTTGAGATCCGACCCCTGAGGTTCTCTTTTATTGCAATCGGGTCCGTGCCTTCTCCTATAAAAGGGGGCGCGGGGCTGCAGTCTCACTCACGCGTGCTTTTTTGGAGAAAGAAGGACCTGCTGCCGAATTTTCTGAAGATCTAAGTGCCGATCGTCGATCGATTTCTCTTTAGGGTAAGAAAAATCCTTCTCTTCCTTTCTAACTCTGAAAATGGCCGGAACCTCATCATCGTTTGGAGCGGGAACCCGATTACGCCACGGACATCGGTGCCAGGAGAAACTTCTTCCGTCTTCCACACGGAGGCAGTGAAGCAATTCGAGCCGGAATCGACCCGGATGAAGTTGAGGCTTTGTTCAATGAGGCCGATATTGCTAGGGAGTCGGCTGCTGAGGAGAGACGATCGCAGATCGAGAGAGATCTGGCGATCAGGGCTTACTGGGAGCAACATAGTGATTTTGGACGGGCCTATAGGGCCTTTCTTTGAAATAATGGAGAGATTGGCGGTCTACTCCGCGATTCGATTTCGGGGATATTCGGTCGCTTATCCCTATGTGCTCCCCAAGCGGTCGCGATGTCGTGCCGCGCAGCCGATCGTTGTGGTCGCTCGGCCAATACGGAGCTCGGCGGACCGGGAGAGATCCGCCGTCTGGAGGAAAAGATTCCATGTTCCTTCAGATGTGGACATGTACGCGCCCGCGGTTAATGAACGAGCCGAACAGCCTCCGATGGGTTTGGTCGCAGTGAGTGAGGCCTTTATGGAGGCCGGCTCGCTTCCCTCTGTCCTTTGCGGTCTCCCATCTGTTGGCCGCTTGGAATGTGGCGCCACTTGGTGACGCCGAACGCTTGGCTCCAAATCATCTGCACTTTCACCCTATTCGGCGGTCACCGCCTGTACCGTCTCCCGTCGCCGTTGGAGATGAACTATTTGTTTAAACTGACGGCCCATAGAGGGTTGGTCGGCGGTTACCATATTCAAGGCCGATCGCGGGTGATTCATGGAGTTCGAATAAGATACGGGCGATCGGACGAAATGGTTCAGGTCGGCAAGTGGAGAGCTTCGCGGCGACAATCCCACAGCGAACCGGAGATCCCCAGAATTTCGGAGAGGAATCCGTGGGGTTTAGACTCTCCCTTCGCTTGGATGCGTTTTGGGTGATCTAATTTGATTTGCTTTGCAGACTTTCATATTCCGTGATCGAGGAGCCTTTCGACTTCCTCGTTGTTTGGGAGCGAATTAGGAGCTTGTCGGACGACGACCTAGACGCCACTCGGATCAACAAGGAGAGTCGCCGGTTGTCGGCTCGACTATTCCGCTTCCCGAGACATCTCGCGGTGCAGTATGTGGTCTGCGATCTTCACTTACTAGGCGATCGCCTTATTTTAAGGACGATGTCGGCCAGTTAGTCGATCGTCTTTAACTGCAGAGGTTCGTTTCCCTCGCTTTTTGGAGCCTCCGGCGGAGATCGCTATGTCGAACCCAGGAGTCCTAGGCCGTCTTCACGCGAAGAGGTCGACTCGGGTTCCACCCGTCGCATTGCCTATAGTTCCGGAGGCGGAGCCTCGTGCGGAGCCGGAGCCTCGCGTAGAGCAGGTCGTGGTTGAGGAGGAAATTCCGGAGGAGGGTCTTCGGGCGCAAGAGGCCGAGGCCGCACGAAACTTCGTTTCCTGCCCCGGGCGATGGAGTGCCGATCGCCGCGCCTCCGATCACCATCGTTGCTCCGGAGCGCGAGCCGCCCTCTGCGGCTTTTCTTCGGGAGGCGGCGATCGCGGATGCAGAGATTCCTCGAGGGAAGCCGTTTTTTGGTCGGGATCCCGAGAAGGCTGAGAGGTAGATAGCATTTCTGTGTTTGACAATTGCATCTGCGTAGGAGTTGTACTAACTTAGCTGTTTTGATGCAGGGTCCGTCGCGCAGATCCTTCTTGTCCACCGATGGTCGTGGATTTCCTGGCGAGCCGATCTCCTCGCCATTCCTGTGACATTCCTCCCTATGTTAGCAAGGCTGCTTCCGCCCTGCCGAAGGCGTGGACAACTGATCTGGATGCGATCGCTCGGCAGCGATCGTCGAGTTCGATGCATCTTTGTTGTCGCCCTTTCTCTTGAGACGGCGACCATGGCCTTCAGTGCTCGGGAGTTTGAGGAGGCCCTCCACTATTCGCCTTCGGGAGGATCTCGAGGCGGCTCGGAAAGAGAACGCCGAGTTTCTTTGACAAGATCGTGGCGATGGAGAAGGACTCCTTGGAGGCGGCTGCGGGCGAGCCATGAGCTTGAGCTGGAGAAGAAGGAGGCGAGAAATTCGAATGGCGGTCGACCGATTTCGGGACCGGATGCGAGTGCCGTCAGGCGAGGAATGTTCTTGAGGAGGTCGATCGCTGAAGGTGACGATCGCTCGGTGACAGCCCAGTGGCGGAGGCGAAAGAGAAGGTTGCTGCGAGGAGGCCGAGCTCCGTGGATCGCAACAGCGATGGCCGAGCTGAGAGGAGAGGTTGAGGCGACCAAGGCCGATCCCTTCCAAAATTTGGAGTATGTCAGCGAGTTCGCCTATTACTTGGCGTTCGCCGACTCGATCCGAGCGGCTAAGAAGGGAGGCTTGGAGGTCGGTCCTCTAGCTGAGAAGTTCAAGTCCTATGCATTGGAGCATCCTCTCCATTCGGCTTTCTCCTTGCCGATCTTGGACCTGGCGGACATCGGCGTGGATCTGAGCTGGTATCCGTCTCCAGACAGTCTTGCTCATCCCGATGCTCGGAAGATGAGGGGACCGCGCCGAATGCCGATGGCGAAGGCCGGCGAGGGCACAGGCGCTTCCTTTACGCTTTCGGCTTACTTTCTTTGTAGTTTGTAGCTTTCTTTTTGTAGTACTTAGGCCTTCTGCGACCGTGTACTCTATTTTTCAAGTAATAAAATGAGCATTTGGATTTCTGACTTATCACTTGAATGAATGGTTATTTTTGAGTCTTTGTTTGACTTTGTACAAATGCGTGAGGAGAGATCGTTGCGAGGGTAGTTCCAAATGAATTGATAAACTCATAAGACAACTTTTTACAACAAGTTCGATCGCTGCACTACATCTGAAAAAATGACGATCTCCGTATGTGGTTGAATAGCGACGATCGTCGTGTAGGTAGTCCGCACTCTTCTTGCCCCTTGTTTTTATTCACTTAGTGGAAGTAAGGGGATGAAAATAATTCCTTGAGTGAGCGGTCTTTAACTTTGTCGAATCCTCGGGGACGGTCGTCCATCTTGAGGAACCGTGCACGATCGCGGAGTTCAATGGGCCGACTCCTTGATCATGTCTTGATGCGCGAAGACATTGAGTGTCTCGTGACTCACTTTATTATGAGGGTCCTCCGTTAGATCGCCTCGCCTCGTATTTAAACGAAAGGCGTGCGGTCTTGGTCTAGAGGAGTCCTTGCGCAAGCGGCGTCGGATGAATCAACTCCACGCCCGCGGCTTGTTAGCTCTGCTTCCACCTCGGCCCGGCCATGGAGATGGCCGACCTCGGCAGTGTACGTTGAGACGGGGTTGTGGCACGTCGCATTGTCCGGTTCACCATGTCGATGATGAACCTTTGAGGGCGAGCGATCGTGTCCACCGATTGTTTTGGAGGCCTCGGACTACGCGGCCTCGTATTTAAACGAAGGGCGGGCGATCTTGGCCTAAAGGGACCTTGCATGGCCTAAGCAAATGGAATTATCGACCACCAGACCATGGATGCACTCTTCCACCTTGGATCGTCATGTAGATGCCGACCTTCGACGGTGTACGTTGTGCGGGAGGCGATCTCGTGCCTTAGTCCATCGTGTTAGACGGTGAACTGAGATGGCGATCGAGTCCTCCGGTTTCTTAAATAAGGAGGAGATCGGGATGACTTCCGTGGTCTCTTTCTCTTGATTGAAGCATATAGAGACGGTCGCGAGGTTGATCCGGGGTCGGCTCGTATGAGCTTCCCGGCTGCTTGCGTTCGACTCGGGCGATCGTCTATAGAGATAGGCGGGGGCTTCGGCTAAACCAATAAGGCCAACTTGCCCTCCTCGAGCAGTCTCAGGAGTGTTTGAGGAGGTCGCGGCAATTGTTGGTCTGTGGCCGGACTCTTGTGGTAGGCACAATATTGATTGTTGTCCGTGTGACCGTGGTCCCTTATCGCCTTTGGCTTTTTGAGCTCTTCGTGCCCCTTGATGGCATAGAAAATATGTGCCGAGTTCTCATTGAACGTATGGAGGAGATGGGCTTCCATGTCCTCGAAAGCCTTGAGATCTCCGGGTGTCTTGGCGATCGCCTTCTTTGCTTTGGCGATCGCTATCTTCCGG
This sequence comes from Orobanche coerulescens, assembly GCA_033398695.1. Taxonomy (NCBI): domain Eukaryota; kingdom Viridiplantae; phylum Streptophyta; class Magnoliopsida; order Lamiales; family Orobanchaceae; genus Orobanche; species Orobanche coerulescens. Next base: position 9,454,237 of record CM065813.1, on the reverse strand, counting down.
GCAAGAGGTGGCGTTTCCTCGTCTAAGCGGAGGGTGAGTAGCCTTTGCACGGCCGGGAAGTTGGCGGCTTTAGCGCGGAAGATCGTGTAAGTTGGGGAATATCCTTGGAGAGATGTCGAACATGGGAGAGTGACCGTGGAATCCCCCATGACCGAATAGAGAGCGAGCTCATCAGCGGGGTTCGCCGGTGAGGATGATTTCGTCTACCGGCCGATGTAATCTGCGTCGAGTTTCATCCTTCCCCGCTTGATTTTTATCATGCGCTGGGGCCTCGGTCTGGCGACCTTGGTGGCGAAGTATGACGTGAAGTCATCCGCCAGTTTCTTAAAAGAGGTGACCGATCGTGGTGGTAGTGAGACGTACCACTTATGGGCCAGCTCGCCCAATGTCAGCGGGAAGATCCGGCACTTGGTTGCATCAGATGCCCCACACCCAGTCATGTAAATTCGGAATTTACTCAGGTGGGTTTCTGGGTCCGATCTCCCCTTATACAGAGGTGTTTTAGGAGGAGCGATCGTTGGTTGTATCGGGGCAAGCTCGATGTGGACCGCGAGTGGCTCGGTCGGCCCGGCGATCTTCTTGCTGGTGCTTGCCCCAGCGTCCAAGAGTGCTCTCATCTCGTCGAGCTGACGTTGCATGGCGGCCATCGCCGTGGCCTGACTGTTAGCGGCTCGGCGATCGGAGCGGGAGCCGAGGCGATTGAGTACTGAGTCCCTGGCGATCGGGGCGGGAGTCAGATGGCTGACATGCGTTCGGCTGTGAGGTGAGTAGGCCGAACTCCTGGTGACGGATTCGGATTCCGACTTTTCAAGGTTGGAAACAGAGTGCCCCGGTCGCCGGGATGGGTCGCGTCCCAAGCGATCGAATACGGATCCGTCCGGTCGTGCGAGAGCCTTTCCTCGCGAATTGGGGCTTTTTGACGATCGCTCGTTCAGTAGCCCATTGAATTTCCGTTTTCCCATGCGGCGGATGATCGAGGGAGTTATCGCGGGTGGCGCGCACGCTCTCCGTCGCTCTTCCAGGATGGCCATAGCCTCTTCGATCTGTTCCTCGGTTTGGAATTGATCGAGTGAGAGGTTGGGGCCATCTCTCGGATGCGGGATCGAGAGTCTCGCGTTGCCGCGGCTTCCCCCTGTCGTCGGCTGGGGTTCGGATTGAGCCGGGATATGGTGTCCGGCGGTTCGGAGAGCAGCTTGCTTCGATGTACCGGCGGATGTCATGATTCTGAAGGTTTTCTTTGAAGCGCAGTGAGTGTCACTTCAAGTATATGCCCCGAGAACAGTGAGTGTTCTTCGGGACGGTAGAAGTAAAAGTTTGAGGGTTAGACACGCCGCCCTTCTTCTAGCGCCAATTGTTGCTACCCAAAATATTATCCGGAGATAGATATTGCTGGAATGGATGGGATAGCAAACAAATGCAAGAGCACTTCCGAGAGAAAGATAAATAACACAAGATTTGTCGGGATTGTTAGTACCGGGCTTGAATGCTCTCGCGAGATATTATTAATACCGATATTCGGGGATACAAGTACTAATGTAAGAATACAATTACAATGAGTGTAAAGTTTCTTGTTATCTTAGCTAGTGAGCGTGTAGATTGCCTAAGAACCCAGTTTGATGCTCTGTGAGTTCTTGTAACAAAGGTGATGAACAGTCGCGGCGGTGAGAGATCGACCGCCTCTCACGGCAGTATTTAGGCCGGATGTTTGGGCTTGGGCTTATGAATCCCTTGGAATCTGTCTAGTGGAGACTTGCTTCGCCGATCGTCTTACGGACGAGAGATTTGGAGAGAGAAGTCACGAGATGGATTCGGTGAGATAGCCAGAGCTTGATGATATGTGTGTTCTTCAAGATTTAGTGGATGTATCGGAATGTGAGAGAATGTGAACTTTTGGTGGAATGTATTTCGGACGTGAGTCAAATGAATTCGAACCGTATATTCGATGAATCGAACCCTTGAGTGAATTCCGAACCGTTGGTTCAAATGAATTGATCGAGAACCGTTTTCCAGTAGGAGGAGGTTCTCTATTTATAGGGCTTGAATACGCCGGCGATCGCCTTTACCGCAATATAATAATCGGGCGATCGTCTTTTAGCACATGGGCCTGTCCCTTCAACGTCTGCAGGAAATCTTTGGCGATCAAGTGCGGTCGATGGGGAGCTTACACGCGTCTGAGTTCTTTGCCGCGGGTGGTCCCACCGACAACTTTCGGCGCGCATCTTTGGTAGGTGAGGTAGGTGACAGTGTGGTCAAATGTCTTGTCTGCCAAAAGATCTTATCTGCTGGCGAAGATCTCGTCAGCGCCTTTGGTGGATCTGCACGTGGGTGCTTTTCTGAGATCCAGTCCTTGATGGTTTTGACGGGCGATCGTCTCTGCTCGGGGCGCAGGTCGATTGCCCTTAGCCGGTTAGTAGAGCAGATCGCCAGCTGCCAAAGGGCGATCGCCCTGGGAGTCGATCGCTAGGTACCTGATGGTGGTTTGATATCTTTGATTTGGCGAGCTAGCCATAGTTTGACTGGAGTTGTCTTGGTCGCTCAGCCTTATAGTCGATCGCCTGTCGGGATGAATAAATCGTGACACAACACACCTTATTAAGTGCCTTAGATTTCTTCCCATATTCAATGTAGGTCAACCATATTCACACTTTTCAACCCTATTCAGCTTATTAAGTGTCTTAAATTTCTTTCCAATGAGATTTATCAAAGTCACCCTTTATATCAAAATGTCCTTTTTAAATAATTAACTTTACCCATTAATTTGCTATTTACGAAAAAATCAATTTTAAAAAATTAGATATATTACAATTGGATACACCAAATATAGATTATTTCTGGTTAATTTTGTACAAGTTAAATTTTTAATCATTAAAAAATTAATTAAAAACTGATTTCTTCAACCGAACTTAATGGGGCCAGGGTAAGGCGGCTGATGGAGAGAGGAGGTTTAGTGGGTTGGGTACGTTAAATTCTTTTTTTTTTAATGAAGGAACCTTTAGCCGCTACTTTTCGAGTGCGCACTGGATAAATTTTCGGGCCGGACGGACGTAATAGCCTGCAAATTACGTCAATCAGATAAACTACACTAAGCAAGCCCTGTGTAACAGACTCAACCAAGAAAATGTTGGTTGGAAGAATCGAACTCATGACCTTTCAGTCCCGCGCTCACATACTCCACCAACTTAGCTACCCTTGGGGGTAGTTGGGTACGTTAATTTGATTTAATGGGTTGTGTTAGTTTGGGGAAAGTTGGGTTCTGTCCATGGAGCATCCTCACATAATGCATCCCTGATAATCTGTCGACACATGGCTTGTATGTGGGATGCTCCACATAGTGCATCATGGACGGAACATCTGCACCCCACATATACGCCACGTATCGATAGATTAGAAGAGAATGCATTATGTGGGGATGCTCCATGAACGGAACCGAAAAATAGGGGCATATGTTTTTTTTTTTATGGGGGTGGGGGGTGGCGACCTTTTGAGCAAATTATGAATCTAACTTGGAACACGAAGAGTAGTACATAAATGGAGACTTTGTGGCACCTTCCCTTTAAGGTATTGTACATATATACTTGTAATTTATTCCCGTGTTATTGAAAAACTAACAATCTTAAATTCATTTAATGGTTAAGATTTGTTTATTGAGAAGTTTTAAGATATTGACTATGCCAAACGAGCTGCTCCTGAACGCTTGAGAGCTCGGTCAAAACTCAACTCAAGTTCGAGTTGACCAAGCTCGACTCGAACTCGTGAGCTCACGAGCTTGTGAATATTTAGTTCGTGAGCCTGTAAACGGCTCGCGATCATTTAAATTATTTTTTAAATTTTTTACTATATATGTATATATACCCATAATATATAATATTTTATTATTAATAATAATTATTGTTATATTTATTAAAACTGACAAGTATTTTATAAAAAATAAAAAAATATAAAAAGTATGCTCGCAAGTCGCTCGTGAGCGCTCGAAACACTGCTCGTGTCTAGCTCGAGTTTTCGAAGCAGCTCGTTCGAACTCGAGCTCGAATTTTGAAGCTCCTTCAAGCTCGAGCTCAAATTCGAGTGAATAGTAACAACCATCGATCTTTAAGATCAAAGCTCGACTTGACTCGGTTTGTTTGTAGTCCTTCTACTAATATGAGTACCATATACAGTAAAACCTCGATAAATGAATATGATCGGGATCGGAGAAAAATATTCATTTAGCGAAATTATTCATTTATCGAAAGAAAATTTGAACATGTTATAAAGAGTTGAGACCAAAGAAAATTATTCATTTGACGAGATTATTAATTTATCGAATATTCATTTATCGAGATTTAACTGTATATGCATGTATGATATTCACGTAGTACAGTGTAATTTTTCCTATTTATATATTTACTGCTCATATTCTTTTCTTTAATTTATTTTTACACTTTTTCCTTAGTTATCGCAGTATGGCGAACAGATAATCTGCCCTTCTCTTTTTCAGACAAAAAATAACCTGCCCTCTTCTGCATTGATTATGACTTCAAATGACAGTATCAAAGACCGTTTACTTTATGTCAACTTATAACGGGGTAGGGAGTGATCACCTAGTACCTTAGGTGCCATATCACCTCTATCCAATAAAATCCCTCCAACTCAAAACTACTCAATTTTATTCTAACACTACCCTAAGTGGAGGGAGTGGTTACCTAGTACCCGATTTTTTTTTTTCATACATAAAATCACATACAATATTTAAAATAAAAACATATCATTTCATTAAAAAAAACATTACATAATACTTAAAAAAAAAAACTACAACTTAAAAATTGAAACTACAACTTAAAAAAAAAAAATTACATAAGTTGAAATTAAAACAAGTTGAAACTACAACTTAAAAATTGCAAGTCCATCCGTGTTTGGCCGCAATTTCACGTTTTTGGTTAACAACGAATTCCAACATAGCGGGATCGCGAATGTGATCATGCAACTCCAAAAAAAACTTCATCTCCCGTTGTGTATTCTTGAACTTCGCCCCCTCGATTTATGTAGCCAACAATTGTTTTGCCAAAGCATCCTTCTCGCGTTTTTCTTCCAAATATTGTGTCTTCTTTTGTGTGTAGGAGTTGATTTCATCCGCAACACTTGAGATCGACGAGGATGCGCCTTGCTTCTTTTTCATCTTTCTTGATGAAAGTGGAGGGTTGGGGTCTTCATTCATGTCGGGAACGGTGTTGCTTGCCGATTCATACTCCCCCGACTTCCTTTTTGAAGAGTTGCTTGTCGCACCGGCAATATCTTGAAAACATTCTTGCTCCGTCCATTTGTCATGACCTCTGACAACCTCCCACGCCAAGGTATGAGTAAATTGTCTTTTTTTTTGCTGTATAGTAATCGGACTCAGCTTGACTCACCACGTCCAAGTCGTTGCACCCACTAGCCTTAGCACGTTTCTACATTATATACCAAATAAAAAATATAGATTATGTAAAATAAAAAATATAGATTACGTAAAATAAAAAGTATAGTTTGTACCGCTTGGAGGTAGTAGCCGTTGAAAATACCCATGGCCGTATTCATTGTTTTCCACTTGGTATTCAACGAATGAAAAGTTCGTGAACTCGAACGCATAGTTCCCTCGTAATGCTTGAGAATCCGTTTCCAAAAACCGTCGGACTTTTGTTCATTACCGACAACACCACATTCGGAGATTTGAATCCATGCTTTCGCCAAAGCCTCCTCTTGTGCCGGCGACCAAAGTTCAAGGGGCCTCCTCCCCCCGAATGCTTTTTTCTTCCCTCTCGGATCGACTTCTTGAACTTCCTCATCTTCGTCTTCTTCGTTTGGTAGTGGTTGTGTTTCGGGTACGTACTCTACGTCTTCATCAATGTTTTCGAACGGGGAGAACTCGTTTGTAGTAGTGATGTTGTAGTGTTGAGGATTCATTTGAGGAGGACCCATATTATATTGGTAAAATGGATGTGGAGATGGGGGTTGTGGAACGTAAAATTGATTCGGGGATGCTTGAGAATAAAATTGCCTAAATCCTAACGGAGTTTGTTGTGGTTGCGAGGTGGAAGTTTTTTTACCTCTTCTTGGATCCATGGTTTTGTGTTTTCGAAAGATTAGTGTGTGTTTTTATTTTGAAAAAATGAGTTGAAAAGGTTTGGTTTTAAAGGGAATTTTTTTTTTTAAACTGAACTAGCCGTTCAACGGCTATTTTTTTGAAAAAACACACCCCTTCACCGTTCGGCTTCAGAAGCCGAAAATGAACACCGCTCGCCTTACCCGAGGCGCCGGCGGCGGTGTTACCGCTCGGGTAAGGGTACCCGATTCCCTTACCCGAGCCCCACTCCCTCCCCCCTAATGGGCCCAACCTATATAGGTCAATTATTCATTATTTATATACTATTCCTCTGTCCCGTTCAAAACTTAATAGAGACTGTATTTTTAATAATATATTTTAGGTAATAATTTGTGTAAGTTGTGATGTGGAAATTGAAAAATAAAAAATATTATTAAAATTAATGGTTTATTATATTTTATCTATTATTTCAAACTAATTATCAGAAACTAAGATCAATGAAAAAAATATAATAAATATTAATAAATACAAAATATACCAGAAACGTCGAAAAATATTCACACTATTTAACAACAATTATATCGTTGCTCCATATAGACTACTTCATCATCAACAATCTTCAATTATATTGATCCACCATAACAATGAGACTGGTGGTACAATGAGATAACCTAGTTCCACCAACAATGGGTTAGTACTTTATTTTTCGTAGTTATTGTTTTCACAACATTTTAGGTAGGGGTGGTATACCGTACCGTACCGAACTCATTTGCCAATACCGTATACCGCACCGAAAATTTCGGTACGCCAAAATACATACCGATACCGTACCGAAAGTTTCGGTATACCGAAATCTCGGTATGGCGTTCGGTCCATACCGATACCGTACCGAAATTTCGGTATACCGAATTTTATTTCGGTATCGGTATATACCAAATTTATCGAAATACCGAATTACCAAAATATCGAAAAAATCTTGGTATACCGATATATATCGAAATACCGAACAAATAAAATACCGAAAAGATCGATATACCGATATATATATTGAAATACCAATTTTTTTTAGTATTTCGGTATATACCGAAATACCGAAAATAAAAAAACTTCATACCGTTACCGTACCGAAAAATATGTATACCGAATTTTTCGACAATTTCGATAATTTTTCAGTACGGTAAATTTGTTATTTCGGCATTTCGATATATTTTGTAACCCCTAATTTTAGGACCCCAAAATTTTGCGCTTGCTGTCGAGACACGTCAAAATTAAATATTTATAAAAAGTTCTTGACTCATATGGAACGGTTGAATTAAGTGAACTTATAGAGTTGAATATTTTTGGAAAACAAAAATAGTAATACTAAATAATAATATCCAGTTTTTGGTTCCGTTATTTCCCGTTCTAATTTAATTTATGAATTAATGCAACACTTTATCTTTCATTATTTTCTAATGAACTCCAACTCTGAAGTCAACAACAAGCTCTGTTAACAATCGTTTCTTAATTTTATTTAATCAAAACAAGCTCTTCAATTAAACTTATCTAAACTAAGAATTCAAAACAAGTTCTTCAAATCTTGTGGGTGACACTACGGGAATGTTGTCCTATACCATTAACTCATCCACTATGGACGTCATACAGAAATGATATTGTATCTAGATAGAAATACCCATATCTTAGCCGACAAGATGAATTTCGTAAATATTGAATTTCACTCGAAGTGTTGGAAGAATTTGTTGTTCCCTTGCAGCCGACGTTATTTTCAAGCATAAATGGTACACCAGGGTATCTTTGTCATTTGGATTTTGGTAAATTATTATGCCTCCTTGTAAATAATGGCGAATAAAAATATTTTTTGTGTAAATAACCAGCAGCAATATCAAACGGGTCTGGATCTTACTTTTGCTCCGTGGGTATTCGTCCCGCCCTGTTCTACCCATATTTTTTTTTAAATGGCGAATTATATAAAATACTTCAATTACATATTAGTACACCCAATTTGACCAATTATATTTACTTCCAAATCTCACATTCGGCATTGTCTTTTGAACGAATTTGTAATTATTCAGACTGATTGTTAATGCAGATGCTTGTTTGAACGATTACAGGAACACCTCAATCTCATTTCTGGCGTTGACGTTGGGATGAATTTGTAATTGTTCAAATTATTGATATTAATCTTATTTGTAACCATTTTAACGGGAGTAGAATATGTAAATACATACTCTTTTTAAATATATTTATATATTTTATATGTTTATATATTTTTTTATATGCCTAATATTACATCTTATACATTTATTTGAGAACACTGACAAGTTTTATAAATAATATGTACTATAAAAATAAATATTAGATAAAAGTTCAGAACAAATTATTTTATTATATTTAAAATAATATTTTCTTAGAATAATTACATCTACCACCACTGTTAGATGGACCCTTCTCAAATGAACCATTATTTTTGAAGCACTAACGAAGCAGTAACGATTACAGTATTTTTAATTTACATATAAGTTCAAAAAGCAGACTAATTTTGAAATAACAAAACAAATTCCTAATAGATGCTTAAATTGTAAATTACAAATTTGAACCTAACTCATAACAAACTTTATATTTACCTCAAAAATTATATTTTATTTTACAAAATCATGAACAAAATATTGTGTGAAAAATAAAAAATAGAAAACATAAAATATAAATATTTCTTTCTCGGTTTTAAAATAATATATCTTTTAAAGTATTATTGTCAATCGAAAAAGATAAAAAGTAATAAAACCAAAAAAAATGTTTTTTCTGTTTTTTTCTAAAATAATGCATCTTTTAAAATTTTTTTGTTAACCGGAAACAGAAAAAGTAATAATAAAAAATAAATTTTTTTCCTATTATTATCTTCTTTAACTAATGCATTTTTCCAAATATTTTTGTTAACCAAAAAAGAGAAATAAATTAAAATAAAATCAAAATAATATTTCTATTTTTCTTATTTTAAAATAATGTGTTTTTAAAAATAAAAAATAAAAAATAATATCTTTTTATGTTTGTTTTTAAATAATATGTTTTTTAAAATATTATTGTTAACAAGTAAAAAACAAACAAACTAAATAAAATATTTTTTCTGTTTTTATTTTTATTTTAAAATAATATATTTTTAAAATATTTTTATTAGATAGAAATAAAAAAAACATTTTCTTTTAAATAATGCGTTTTTTATTTAAGTTATTTTTAATTATATTGAAATAAATTAAAAATAAATAATATTGGAAGATAAATGACTTAAATTGAATTAGGAAAAACGTGACGTTTTCAAAATGAGAAAGTAAAGTCATGTTCTCGAAGAAGTTGATTTCACCATTTGGTCAATGCAAAGAATATATATATATATATATATATATTGTAATATCCGAGATTTTTATTCTGATTAATTCGAATTTTTCTTTTTTTTTTAGACCGGAAATTTCTCGATTGTCGAGCGTTGGTATTATTTTCTCGACGATTGATTTTGTGTTTATTGTAATAACCGCGTATTTCATGTGTATTATTTTAGAATTTATATTATGGCTATATGTATTTGAGGGACACGAGGAGTGTTATTGGAATATTCTTGGTTAGTAATCATTGAGTTTTGTGATTTTCGGATTTGTGTTCGTTCTGGCCGGACTTCGTGAATTTAATGCTGAGAAGTAGTAGAAGCGCGCGTTAGACTGCATTTCTAGCGCACGCTAATAATGTGTGAGTAGCGCACGCTACTCTTGTGCGTAGCGCATTCTAGGCCTGTTGGGCAGTGAGCTTTCTGGACTCTGGAATGGGGCGTTAGCGCACGTTAGTGACGGGCTAGCGTACGCTATTTCGTTTAGTTAGCGCACGTTATTAATGAATTAACGCGCGCTATGTCGGCAGGACAGTGAGGGCAAAATGTTTCTGGACTGCAGGTGATAGCAGGTAGCGCACGCTATTGTTTGGAGCTAGCGCGCGCTAAGTGTCGATCGATAGCGAACGCTAATAATGTGTGGGTAGTGCGCGCTACCGGAGTAGGACAGTAGATTCTGGACTGCCTTTTTCCTTTTCAATACACCGACTTTCAGCCCGTTAGCGCACGCTAAACTTTAAGCGTAGCGTGCGCTAATCCCTCCCAGTATATATTTGCTGGGCAGGCTCAGAATCGTCATTTTCTTCCCTTCTTTCTCCTCCTCCGGCGGCTGAGTGTTCTTGAGCGTATAAGAGTGCAGACTTCGGTCGAATTTCATCATCCAACAACACTTTTGAGTTCCTAACTGTAACACCCCCAAAACCGTATGGGAATATTACACGCCGTAAACCCTTTCCGCAAGGATCTACCAGGCTAAACGTCCATAAACAACCAAATGCTTGCCCGGCCAGGGTCAAACAATATAATAATACAGACCGTTAAGGTCACTTACACATAAACACACAGACCGATGAGGTCACACAACTCTATCAACAGGACTGACTAACAACATTACCCACACAGGGTTCGAAATACAATACAACGGAAGACTGAATCAACTCTAACAATACAAATAAACTCTACCAACTCTCAACTCTTGATTAGTATCGCAGCTCGTCATCCCCTTGTGCCAATCCTGTGAATGCTCCCCTGAACCTGCATGTACCTGGACGCAAAACAGACATCCACCCCCCGAATACTCGGGGGTTAGTAAAACTCCACTGTTTTACTAGTGCAAGTATCAAACCATACGAAATGTAACAAGCAAATAGCAACTACGAATTTAATACGGAAATCAATTATCAAAATGTTCGAGAAGTTTTAGAATTTCGAACTCAAGTAAGAGATATTTGAAAAGGAACACATCATCTCGGGATTTTTAAAGCGAAATTATTTTGGATCTCGAGTCCCAATTTACAAAACCCTTTTCGTAAACATTAGGGCCTTAGCCCGATTCTCGTTCAAAGCATACTAAATAATATATCATTATGAGTCCGAGATCCATATTTAAAATGTTACCCGAACAATCATCGCTACACGATCATTGTTCGTACACATCATGTACCGAACTCCGAGGCCTCGACGGACCTTACCCGACCACACACCTGTTCGTACACATCATGTACCGAACTCCGAGGCCTCAACGGACCCTACCCGGCCACACACACTGTTCGTACACATCATGTACCGAACTCCGAGGCCTCAACGGACCCTACCCGGCCACAACATCGTTCGTACACATCATGTACCGAACTCCGGAGAGGCCTCGTCGGACCTACCCTGGATCACACACCTTGTCCGTACACGTCATGTACCGGACTCCAGAGGCCTCGTCAGACCCTACCTGGATCACACACTTTGTTCGTACACATCATGTACTGAACTCCAGAGGCCTCGTCAGACCCTACCTGGAACACACACACATCGACACGACACAATTCATAATCATTAAAAGTCAAGCCATTCCACATTACACTGAAATGTACAATCAAGTATGTAAACCAAAACAACACAAATATCATGCTCATCACAACGACTCTTAACCAACATAACACACATTCGGTACACAATACATTGAACAACCACGTGTACAACCATCTCATATGTACATCACAATCCTGCAGAAATGGCACGACGCCTAACACGGATACCAATATATCACTATTATCACAAAGCCTTCAAATTTCGGAAAACACAACCAACTCAAACGGAACATATTTACGGAGGCAAGCAAAATCTTCATACATATCATACGTAATTACTAGTCACAAGATACAAGTCGTATAATAAGATACTTGCCTTAATAACCGCTACCAAACGTTCCGAAGAACACGGTTCGACCGTGAAGCTCGGACACAGAAGTAGACAATGAAAGGACGGGTCGCGACTCGTGTTCTTCACAAGAATTCGACCCTAACAACATAAATTCAATAAATCATCGATCATACGAGGAAGAATAATCGTAGAACGCCCGAAAACCCCTCTATGACATTTTACCGGACACCTTCAAGGCGTCGGTCAAGAACTCGACCAAAATAATGAATCGATACGATCCAACCATGGGTTAACAAGGGAAATGATACAATACATCCAAATAATCATCAATCCATCACAATCCTAAGTTAAATCGGTTTAAACGGACGAAATCGAACAAAATACCCAAAATCCCCAAAATTAGATTTCTAGAAAATCTGACCTGATTCGCTCGATCAAAGGATGTTATAGGATGGATGATTGATGATATGAACTCCAAAACTTTATGTATTTGTTGACCAACAACATCTCTCCATGATAGGAACAACCCCAGCCGCGGAAGAGAAGTAGAAGAAGGAGAAAAAATGGTGAAAAAACGACTGCTGGGCCTTAAATAGGCTGCACAGTGTGCATGGCCCAGGAGTGTGCCGCGGCATAGGCCCAAAAATGGCTCCCGGTGGTCGGCGGTGTGCAGCGGCCGGCCGGCGTGTGCCGCGGCACCGTCTGATCGGTTTGGCGAAAAATGCCACAGAGTGTGCCGCGGCCTGCCGGAGTGTCTGCCGCGGCCCTACGGCCACGGCCTACTCGGCCGGAAGGCTGCCGATCACTACCGGCCGTGACTCGGCGGAAGCCGCCGATCACTGCCGGCCGTGACTCGGCGATCTGCCTGGGCCCAGATTGCCGGCCATGTCGGGGAGGCTAACTCCGGCCCGAACGACCCGAACACGAATACGAATCGATGATACGGTTACGACGTACTCGCAAAGACGAATCTAAAAGCTAAGAGAACACACAATTCCGACCACCCGAAGGCTCGGAATTCGACAACGGAAGTAATTACCCAAAACTTTGGGAAATTACGAAAATGGCCCAAAACGTCCGAAAATCACGATACGCGATCGAAACACCAAACCAAAGCTTGCAACAAGAATAATAACATTAAATGAACTTACGAGAAACTCGAAACAAAAGTTTCGGACGAGATTCGCAAGAATCGAACTCAAGTGCGGAAAAGCGTCTAAAAAGCACGGAACTCAACAAAACGACACCGAAACGAGCTCGGATGACAAAAAGTACAGAATTAATCATTCTCGAAATGACGAAACGGTCATGAGAGAGTCGTCAAAACTGACTTCGGCCGAAAATTTTTTTTACCGAAAATCGAAAATTGCGGATATTACATTCTACCCTCCTTAAAAGAAGTTTCGTCCCGAAACTTAAAACAAGTAGGGAGAAGAAATATCCCGCCAGGAAAAACTCAACGAGATACACAAGAAGTGCGTAACTCATGCCCAACGGCGAAACGTTACAAGCAACGCAATGGAATATACGGCGTGAAAACACGCTCCACGACGACCAACACGACGCCACCGGTATAGACATAATAAAATCAACAAGTGACAAGCGTCATCAAACAGATAATACAATCGAGTCGATTATCTGAACAATCATAAAACACAACGAACAAAAATCAATACGATTGACCAACCCAACGGTTCATCAATCAAAACGCGAGCCAAACGCTGAACAAATACGGAATTCCACCGCCCAAGGGTTGGAAGATCGAAACGAGACTAATTTCTCGAACTTAAGGAAATTACGAAGGAGTCTGAACGTTCAACAATCACGAAACGAGATCAACAAAAAAACGAACAATCAATGATCAACCATAACGATCGAGTCAACAAAAATTGAATAATCATGTTCGGATCACGAAGAACAATAAGGTTCAACCGACAAACTCCGAAGTTCACATCTCGACTCGAGACAAAACGTGATCCGGTGAAAATAACAAGATGTGCACTCACATAAGATCCACAGGAAAGGGAATAGCAATTGAAAAATCACAACGACAAACGAGTTATTCCGAAACAATACCACACTCGTTCGATCAACAAAAGCAAGGGGCAGGACAAGCTCAGAAAATGTCAACGAACATAAACGAGTCAACAGAGTCGAAAATACAGAGGTTCAAAATCCAATCCACTTCGAATAAAAGAACTAATAAAACCAGATGATGTCACTTCCGAACAAGGTTCACAAGAATCGAACCGAACTCGAAAAAGTCACAGCGATAACCAGATCGACCCACAATAAGATCACAGCTCGTTCGAACGATGAAACCGGAATATAGAACAAGTTCAGAAAGTATCAACGAACACGAGCGAGCCGATAGAATTGAGAAAGAGAAAATGCAGGGGCCAAAAATAATACGGGTATTATATTCGACCTCTTCTAAAAAGAAGTGTCGTTCCCGAAACTCACAACACGAAATCAAGGTGACAACACAACAAGCAACCGACAGAAACATCTCCCATGGGCCTCTTAGAGCCGATTCTGATAACTGTGCTGAAGCGCGAACTCCGAAAGTCTTGGTAGTCAAATCGAAAAACTGAATTCGGTGTCCCTCGAGTCCACACTTGAAATGTGTTACTGACGAGAAGGGTAATTTACACGTGCATGCCCCGGCACATCACGATTGAAACGCCTCGGCTCGGCATACCGAAAATACAAATGGTAGATACAATGGGGCATAACGTCGCAAAACAACATAGCGGAGATGCCAACTCAGCACAACAAGGAATCATAATACATATCATATACAACGATTATCATCGTAAAATAATACACACAAACACTACAGCAACGACGGTATCGTTCGGCGACCTCAACGGCCCGAACAATAACCAGCACATAATTACAAACATTATGAAACAATCACATATGTACACGAACGTACAAACCCAAGCTTTAACAGCTCACACAGGTGCGATAACACGCAAGCCACCACGAAATGACAACATTAAGGATCGTCATCACACCTCCCACAAGGGCTAACAAAATATATGCGTGGCGAACGACTCGACGCTCACGCCACCAATTCAATCACAATTCGGGGTTAACACCGTAACGAAAGTTCAAAAACCATACACGCATTTCCGATCCGCAAACAGGAATGATAGGTTTTAAAAACGAAAACCACCTTTTGAAAACAGTTTGGAAACGACAGTTGATCTTGAGTATCATTTTACAAAAAGTAGTACAAACACCATTATCGAGACTTTGAAAATCATCTTGCGTTTGAACAAAAATGAGGACACCTTTCTTTTAGTGAAAAACTTTCGAAAATATTCGATCCTTGGGTCTAAGCAACTGCATTTGAAAATATCTCAAAATATTTTTGGTCCTCAACCGGAAAATTTTTGAAATGTATTGCGGCATTAGAAAACACCTTGAAAACACCGCAAGAAAATAATTCGTTTTAAAAGTACGTCTCGAATTTTAATTTTCTAAGATACTCAAGGTTTTCAAAAATAATTCAATGGGCTAGCATGCCCAAAAATTTGAGTAATTACGGAACAATATAGCGCCGTGGGTCCCGCGCCGAACCCACCGTGCTAAAAAACTTTTATAAACTACCAAAAAGGCCGATGACGGTAATATTTCAAAAACTCACAAAATCCATTTACAAAATACTAAATTCCGTCATAAGAATTTTGCCAAAATGATCAAGGCCATAATGCCAAAACTCGGTTAAGAGAATTGGTTTTCGAAATAAAACTCAGTCGGTAAAATACCGAAAGCCATTACAAAAGAACTCACGCAGCGGATAAAAGAAATAAAATCAAACATGCACAAGACAGCAACACTACTCCTCATATGAACGAAAATTGGAGTCAAATGATCACATATCACGAAATCAAAATCCATAAGAGGATTCCGTCAATTAACTCATAATCATAAAAATAGCTCGTGTCACACGAGGCACAACACAAAGAAGGGAGACTTACATCCACAGGCCGCACGGAGATGACGGTCGCCCACGATACTGTAACACCCCGAGATATTCGGAATAATTACAGCGCCATAAACCCTTTAGATAAGGATTTACAAGGCTAATTTTAAAAGAAGTGTAAAAATAAACCAATCGAACATTGGAATTCACATACAGACTTGAATCAAACGATCAAATGTGCTGACTTATACAACCATATCGAAAAGACTTTATTAATACAGACATACTCGATTACTAAACGAACCAAGAAGACAAATCACAATAATAAGAACATCAACCACATCACTGAGCCATCTCATCGTCTCCGGTACTGTGGCTGCCTCCCCGCTCCTCGACTACCTGAACATCAAAAACAATGTCCACCCCCGAAGGGGTTAGCAAAACAATGCTAGTACAAGTATCGTCATACAATAAATCATTAATACATCATAAAACATGCAAAACGGACTTCCGCTACCGGAATCCAACGATGCGAATCCTCATGATTCCATCAACACAATACAGGGTAATCCAGCGATCCAGCGCCCTTGGTATAGATCCCCTTGATGATCCCGTCGGACCAACGCATGGTGGAAAACCCGTCCAGCGATCCAGCGCCCTCAGCATAGATCCCCATGATGATCCCGTCGGACCAACGCATGGTGGACATTCGATCCAGCGCCCTCAGCATAGATCCTCATGATCCCCTCGGATCATTTATACCATAAATCAATCAACTATGCATACACATATGCATTTCAATATGTTCATCAATACGAACAAATAATCAACCAATATCATGAGAATTTTCAGAAATACATCTCATATTCAACAATATGAACAAAACCACAAGCATGATCAAAGATTCAATATAAATCGAACTTGACATATGATACTTGCCTCGAAAATGGCAAGACGAAATACTTCGATGATCTCAACACACTCGAAGGCCGCCTCCCTCGATCAACGTAACCGGCTCGAACCTTAACAAAAGGAACGGTATACAAATCATCTCAAGTCGAACGATGGCCTAACAATTTGGTCTACGGCCGAAAAGCTCAAAATAAGCAATCTGTCTGGACTGCTTAGCGCGCGCTACGTACTCTACGTAACGTGCGCTAAGAAGGACCGTTAGCGTACGCTATCGTATAAGACTAGCGTGCGCTAGCCATGGTCTGGCAGTCTGACTCGGCTGGTCTCATAACGTACGCTACGTACGTTTCGGGTGTTAACTGACCCCGATAGCGCACGTTAACTCACACGTGTTAGCGTGCGCTAATATTGCATGGCAGAATACTGCAAGCCGAAACTGGGTTGAATGGTGAAGGACTCATGAATCCTACCGTGATAATACAAGTTATCCTCGGGCATATCATGCTAATAAGGTTTGTGGAAGATTTGATGATTATGAAATACCAATATACGGATAGTCATCTTAATATCATAATCCATTACGATCTTCAAGAAGTAATCTAAGTTCCGATCATCTTACGTTCAAAAACACATGATTCCAACGTATACGACTCAGCAACTGGGTACTATCCGATTACTTGATCATAAATCGATTTAAACATGCTTAGAGTCCTTATAATAAGGTGGTTCAAAGGTTCATTCGATATCTAGTACCTATACGTCAAAAGTATCCTTCTAACATGCGATGACCGATAAAAGCGAAATACTTGCTATCCAAACATGATTCAAACTTCCTTAGGAACCTTACTAATCATTGGTGAAAAATCACCTACCTCAAAGTAATGAAGAACACGGATGAAAATGAAGCAATCCCACACCAAAGGCTTGAACACCAATCTCCAATGATATAAGATCTTCAATCTCGAACTAGGTGGTTGATACGAAGTGTTTAGGACGAATGGAGTTATGTTTCAAGTGTAAGAGTTCGGGCTATGTGGGAAGAAAGGACTGAAATCACGAATAGGATGTCATCTATTTATAATAAATGGCTATTAGCGCGCGCTATACCCTGTTCGTAGTGTGCGCTAACGGCTCACGATCTAAAGCAGCTCGGCACTTAGCGTGCGCTACGCATATACCATAGCGTACGCTAAGGCGTTGACCCGGCTTTTCGGCCGTCCAGTACATCCGACACGATCCGGCAGGGTCCCGGCGAGATCTCACCTACCGCACGTCTCAATCGGTCGACCACGCATAGCGTGCGCTAATTACACTCGGTAGCGTGCGCTATGAAACCATGCTAGCGTACGCTACCCTTAGCCTGTAGCGTGCGCTACATGCACAAAATTTCAACCTTTAAATCACATACACGAAATTATATGCTCGACGACATCGGATTATGAAATACGGAGAATAGTATTGAGACAAAAGTACAATCATTACAATATCACAAGTTCCAATTACATAACAGAAATCTCGGGTATTACATCCTTCCTCCCTAAAAGAAGTTTCGTCCGAAACTTAGGATGAAAACAACTCGGATATTTAGCCTTCATACCGTCCTCCGTTTCCCAAGTGGCCTCTTCGACTCCATGTCGTGACCATTGTACTTTAACCAAATGTATCGGTTTATTCCTTAATTGTTTGATCCGGCTCTCAAGTATCTTGATTGGTCTCTCTTCGAAGGTGCCATCATTAGCTATCTCGATCTCGTCGAAATCAATGACGTGGTGGGTCGGTATATACTTCCGCAATTGGGATACGTGAAACACATTGTGAACGTGACTCAGTGATGGCGGTAAAGCCAACCTGTACGCTAAATCCCCAACTCTCTCTAGGATCTCAAATGGCCCGATATATCTTGGACTTAGCTTGCCTCTTCTCCCAAAACGGAAAATCCCTCATGTAGGAGACACCTTCAATAGTACGTGGTCCCCAGCGTCGAACTCTAGAGGGCGACGACGTACATCTGCATAAGACTTCTGTCGACTCTGGGCAGTCAACAGTCTCTCTCGAACCACATCTATCTTCTCTTGAGTCTGAATAATCAATTCCGGTTCCGTCCCGATCAAATCCGAAGAATCATCCCAACACAGGGGTGATCGGCATCTCCTCCCGTACAAAGCTTCAAATGGTGCCATTCTAATAGAAGCATGCCAACTATTATTGTAAGTGAATTCGATCAAGGGCAAGTGAACTTCCCAATCAGTTGACCAATCCAACGCACAAGCTCTAAGCATGTCTTCTACAGTTTGAATAGTCCTTTCGGACTGACCGTCTGTTTGGGGATGATAAGCTGTGCTAAAGTTGAGCTCAGTCCCCAAAGCCTTGTGAACTGCTTTCCAGAAGTGCGACACGAAACGACCATCTCGATCCGAAATAATGGTCTTCGGCGTCCCGTGCAATCTGACTATCTCCGCAATAAATATTCGTGCCAATCTCTCGGGTCCCCATGTATCTTTAATTCCCAGGAAATGAGCCGACTTGGTTAGTCGATCAACCACAACCCAAATCATGTTCATTCCCGTTCTAGTCCTTGGCATACTAGTAATGAAGTCCATCGAGATATCCTCCCACTTCCACTCAGGGATCGGAAGCGGTCTTAACATTCCGGCAGGTCGTTGATGTTCAATCTTAACCTGCTGACAAGTCAAACACTTTGAAACGTACTCCGCTACGTCCTTCTTCATATTCCCCCACCAGAAGTTTTGCTTTAGATCCTTATACATCTTACTGCTGCCCGGGTGAATAGAATATGGCGCGTTATGAGCTTCTTTCAGAATAGTCCATCTCAAATCATCATCATCGGGAACGCAAAGTCGACTTTGAAATCTCAGAACTCCATCATCTTGTATCACGAATCCTGGGGCTTTTCCTTTCTTTACTTCATCACCTAATCGAAGGATCAGAGAATCGTCCAACTGCTTGGACTTGATCTTCTCGACTAGTGATGAAGTCAGTTCCATCACATAAAGTTGCCCTTGGATTCTTGGTGCCCATACTTCAATCCCCTCGCGGATCAGTTCTTGTTGAATACTGGTTTGGGACGTAAGTGCTTCCAACACTCGAAGGGAAACAGGTTTACGGCTCAAAGCATCGGCTACTACATTTGCTTTTCCCGGATGATAAAGAATCTCCAAGTCGTAATCCTTGATCAATTCTAGCCACCTTCTCTGCCTCATGTTTAATTCTTTCTGACTGAAAATGTACTTGAGGCTCTTATGGTCTGTAAAGATCTGACAATGAGTGCCGTACAAATAATGTCGCCAGATTTTCAAGGCAAAGACCACAGCTGCTAGCTCCAGATCATGAGTAGGATAATTAACTTCGTACGGTTTCAATTGCCGAGAAGCATAAGCAATCACTTTATCCTTCTGCATCAACACACAACCCAAACCCTGATTTGAAGCATCGCTGTATACCATGAATCCATCAGTTCCCTCTGGCAGTGCTAATATAGGTGCTATCGTCAGTCTCCTCTTAAGTTCGTCAAACCCAGCCTGACATTTCTCATTCCACGTGAACTTTTGAGTTTTTTGTAACAGCTGAGTGAGCGGACGAGCAATTTTGGAAAATCCCTCTACAAAGCGGCGATAATATCCAGCAAGTCCTAAGAAGCTTCGGACTTCTTTCACGTTTTTAGGGGCTTTCCATTCCAAGATTGCTTCGACTTTCTTCGGGTCCACCTGAACTCCGTCGGATGATATCACATTCCCAAGGAAGGTTACTTCCTTAAGCCAGAATTCGCATTTAGAAAGCTTAGCATACAGCTGTTCCTTTCTCAAGATGCTCAAAACCACACGTAAATGTTCAGCATGTTCCTCTGCGTCCCTCGAATATATCAAGATGTCGTCAATGAAAACGACCACAAATTTATCCAAGTACTCCAAGAATACCCGATTCATCAATTGCATGAATACCGCAGGAGCATTGGTAAGTCCAAATGGCATCACTACAAATTCATAATGCCCGTACCGGGATCTGAAAGCAGATTTCGGTATATCCGATTCCTTAATTCTCAACTGATGGTATCCTGATCGCAAGTCAATCTTCGAGAATACCCTTGCCCCTTGCAGTTGATCAAACAAGTCGTCGATCCGAGGTATAGGATACTTATTCTTGATCGTCATTTTGTTAAGCTCCCTGTAATCAATACACAGTCGGAGGGATCCGTCTTTCTTCCGGACAAAGAGAACGGGCGCTCCCCAAGGAGAAACGCTTGGTTGAATATAACCCTTCTGCAACAATTCCTCCAGTTGTTTCTTGAGTTCATACATCTCGGTTGGCGCCATGCGGTATGGTGCTCTGAAACAGAGCTGCTCCTGTGCTCTAGTTCGATAGTGAATTCCACTCCCCTCTGCGGAGGTAACCCAGGTAGTTCGTCAGGAAATACATCGGAGAACTCATTCACCACTGAAATGGACGAGAGCTCTACTCCTTCCTCTTTCCTCATGGCATAGCACCAAAGTCCGTGACATCCTTGCTTCAGTAATTTCGCAGCTTTCATTGCCTTGATCAATTTCCCCGAGCTTCCCGGTCTCCATCCTCGGAATAAGTGTTCAGATCCGTCATCAGCAATGATGGAAATGACTCTCTCTCGGTAATTCGGCCTGACTCCATAACGGTTGAGCCAATCATCTCAGAGAATTAAATCGTCACCGAGATGTCAACCACAATAAGATTCGATGGCCAATCTCTTCCTTCTATAGATACTGGGAAATCCTTAGCTTCTAAGGTTCCCACAATTTTCTCTCCGCTCGGTAATCCCACAACATAAGGTTCGCAATTATACAAGCACGAGATGTTCAAACGATTAACACAGTTCAAAGATATAAAAGAATGCGTAGCTCCCGAATCGAATAAGACACTAACTGGTTGCAAAAGGATCTGAATCGCACGATGCACAGTGTGTTCGATCATCAGATTTCCTCATTTCATACAGGCGTGGAGGAACGGACCCAGCACTGGATGCCTCTCTCTTCCCAACGTTCTGCTGCTGAAATCCACTCTGCTGCGTCTGGTTCACACTTGTTTCCTTCGGAGCTGGCGCTGGAGTGCGAGTACCAAAAGATCGGGTCGCATTCCCACAAAATGTTGCGCGATGTCCTTCCTGTCCACACTCGAAGCAGTCACAAAGCGCGAAACAATCCGTCGAACATGTCCCGCCTTGCCACGGTTGTAACACTTCTTCCATGTGTCGAAGCTTGATCGGTCTTGCCGGAACTTCTTTCCTCCTCGACTAGGATGCGGAGGTCTCTGGATGAGTGAAAAGAGGGGACCGACGGCGGGGCCACTATTCTTATTCTCCGCGAAGTTGCCCGACACCTTCGTTTCTTTGCTTCCGCCGATTTCTCTCTCGCTTCCTTCATATCGTAGGCCAACGCCTTGTCCCGAATCGCCTCAAGGTGGTACAATCAAATCCGACATATATTCTGTGAATTTCCGCTTCATTCGCATGTCAAAATGGAAAATCCTTTCCGCCTCGGTCTGACCAGTGGCGCACATAAGTCATTTGGTGATTAAAAGTCTTAATCACTTCCGTCACAGATGCTTCCGAATTTTGTGGTGAGAAAAACTCCCGAACTCGGGCCTCTCTAGCGGGCGAGGACAATCATGCCTCCATCATCAACTTGAATTGTCCGATCGGCATTATGCTCCTCGGTCGAATGGCCTCCCACCACGATCGAAAGCCTCCCGGTCAAAAGATATCTTGGGCGACCAGGAACCTTCCTATCGTTGGGACAGTTAATCCCCGCAAAAATCTTCTCTAATTCCTTCAGCCAATGATCCCACGAAAGCGTCTCAGTGGAACCGTCAAATTTCGGAGGATGCAATTTGACCACCTCGGTAAGCCATTTATCTCCCCGATTATCCACGTTATTCTGCTGTCCCATCGCCGTCTGCATGCGATCCACAACTTGAGCAAACTGGTTTATGTGGGCAACCACTGTGAAGCACTCCCGGCACGTTAGGATCTGCATTATTATTTGCCGATCCCTGCTGTCCCCCGGAATGTGAATCCGTTTGACTAGCGGTTATCTCTGGGGTAGATACCGACTCTTCTTGCCTCGCATTACCACGTCCGCGTCCACGACCGCGTCCGCGTCCACGACCTCCTCTCAACATACTGTAAACATAAATACTCAATATCTGGGACAAACTTTCTCAAAGTACATTCATTAATGTTTACAAGACGTGAATTAAATAAAACAGTAGTATTCGAGATTAGGAAACTTACAACCACAGTCCACACGATCTTTGGCTCGGCGGTGATGTTACGAACGACCAATAATCAATAACGTAAACAGACCCAACTAACCCGACTGCCAAGATATCCATAAATCTTAGATCCGATACCATATTCTGTAACACCCCGAGATATTCGGAATAATTACAGCGCCATAAACCCTTTAGATAAGGATTTACAAGGCTAATTTTAAAAGAAGTGTAAAAATAAACCAATCGAACATTGGAATTCACATACAGACTTGAATCAAACGATCAAATGTGCTGACTTATACAACCATATCGAAAAGACTTTATTAATACAGACATACTCGATTACTAAACGAACGAAGAAGACAAATCACAATAATAAGAACATCAACCACATCACTGAGCCATCTCATCGTCACAGCCGTCTTGTGGTCGCCTCCCCGCTCCTCGACTACCTGAACATCAAAAACAATGTCCACCCCCGAAGGGGTTAGCAAAACAATGCTAGTACAAGTATCGTCATACAATAAATCATTAATACATCATAAAACATGCAAAACGGACTTCCGCTACCGGAATCCAACGATGCGAATCCTCATGATTCCATCAACACAATACAGGGTAATCCAGCGATCCAGCGCCCTTGGTATAGATCCCCATGATGATCCCTTCGGACCAACGCATGGTGGAAAACCCGTCCAGCGATCCAGCGCCCTCAGCATAGATCCCCATGATGATCCCGTCGGACCAACGCATGGTGGACATTCGATCCAGCGCCCTCAGCATAGATCCTCATGATCCCCTCGGATCATTTATACCATAAATCAATCAACTATGCATACACATATGCATTTCAATATGTTCATCAATACGAACAAATAATCAACCAATATCATGAGAATTTTCAGAAATACATCTCATATTCAACAATATGAACAAAACCACAAGCATGATCAAAGATTCAATATAAATCGAACTTGACATATGATACTTGCCTCGAAAATGGCAAGACGAAATACTTCGATGATCTCAACACACTCGAAGGCCGCCTCCCTCGATCAACGTAACCGGCTCGAACCTTAACAAAAGGAACGGTATACAAATCATCTCAAGTCGAACGATGGCCTAACAATTTGGTCTACGGCCGAAAAGCTCAAAATAAGCAATGCATCTGATCGCTTAGCGCGCGCTACCTACACAACCTAACGTGCGCTAAGAAGGACCGTTAGCGACGCTATCGTATAAGACTAGCGTCGCTAGCCATGGTCTGGCGATCGACTCGGTGGTCTCATAACGTACGCTACGTGCGTTTGGTGTTAATCGACCCGATAGCGCACGTTAACTCACACGTGTTAGCGTGCGCTAATATTGCATGGCGAGAATCGCAAGCGGCTGGGTTGAATGGTGAAGGACTCATGAATCCTACCGTGATAATACAAGTTATCCTCGGGCATATCATGCTAATAAGGTTTGTGGAAGATTTGATGATTATGAAATACCAATATACGGATAGTCATCTTAATATCATAATCCATTACGATCTTCAAGAAGTAATCTAAGTTCCGATCATCTTACGTTCAAAAACACATGATTCCAACGTATACGACTCAGCAACTGGGTACTATCCGATTACTTGATCATAAATCGATTTAAACATGCTTAGGAGTCCTTATAATAAGGTGGTTCAAAGGTTCATTCGATATCTAGTACCTATACGTCAAAAGTATCCTTCTAACATGCGATGACCGATAAAAACGAAATACTTGCTATCCAAACATGATTCAAACTTCCTTAGGAACCTTACTAATCATTGGTGAAAAATCACCTACCTCAAAGTAATGAAGAACACGGATGAAAATGAAGCAATCCCACACCAAAGGCTTGAACACCAATCTCAATGATATAAGATCTTCAATCTCGAACTAGGTGGTTGATACGAAGTGTTTAGGACGAATGGAGTTATGTTTCAAGTGTAAGAGTTCGGGCTATGTGGGAAGAAAGGATCAAATCACGAATAGGATCTTTGTCTATTTATAATAAATGGCTATTAGCGCGCGCTATACCTGTTCGTAGCGTGCGCTAACGGCTCACGATCTAAATCGTACTCGGCACTTAGCGTGCGCTACGCATATACCGTAGCGTGCGCTAAGGCGTTGACCCGGCTTTTCCCGAAAGCCGTCAGTACATCCGACACGATCCGGCAGGTCCCGGCCGAGATCTCACCTACCGCACGTCTCAATCAGTCTGACCACGCATAGCGTGCGCTAATTACACTCGGTAGCGTGCGCTATGAAACCATGCTAGCGTACGCTACCCTTAGCCTGTAGCGTGCGCTACATGCACAAAATTTCAACCTTTAAATCACATACACGAAATTATATGCTCGACGACATCGGATTATGAAATACGGAGAATAGTATTGAGACAAAAGTACAATCATTACAATATCACAAGTTCCAATTACATAACAGAAATCTCGGGTATTACAGATACTAATCTCATCCGACAACATATCCGATACGTTGTGACTACGCACAACTCAACTTGTCACCTGACGATTCGAACGACAAGACAACACATTACTCGACAAACCACGACTCGACTCGACCCGACAGCCTAGGTTTCCGCAACCTAAGCTCTGATACCATAAATGTAACACCCCCAAAACCGTATGGGAATATTACACGCCGTAAACCCTTTCCGCAAGGATCTACCAGGCTAAACGTCCATAAACAACCAAATGCTTGCCCGGCCAGGGTCAAACAATATAATAATACGCACTGCTAAGGTCACTTACACATAAACACACAGGCCAGGATGAGGTCACACAACTCTATCAACAGGGGTGACTAACAACATTACCCACACAGGTTCGAAATACAATACAACGGAAGACCGAATCAACTCTAACAATACAAATAAACTCTACCAACTCTCAACTCTTGATTAGTATCGCACTCGTCATCCCCTTGTGCCAATCCGTGAATGCTCCCCGAACTGCATGTACAGACGCAAAGCAGACATCCACCCCCGAATACTGGGGTTAGTAAAACTCCACCTGTTTTACTAGTGCAAGTATCAAACCATACGAAATGTAACAAGCAAATAGCAACTACGAATTTAATACGGAAATCAATTATCAAAATGTTCCCGAGAAGTTTTAGAATTTCGAACTCAAGTAAGAGATATTTGAAAAGGAACACATCATCTCGGGGATTTTAAAGCGAAATTCTTTTGGATCTCGAGTCCCAATTTACAAAACCCTTTTCGTAAACATTAGGGCCTTAGCCCGATTCTCGTTTCAAAGCATACTAAATAATATATCATTATGAGTCCGAGATCCATATTTAAAATGTTACTCAGACAATCATCGCTACACGATCATTGTTCGTACACATCATGTACCGAACTCCGGAGGCCTCGACGGACCTTACCCGGACCACACACACTCGTACACATCATGTACCGAACTCCGAGGCCTCAACGGACCCTACCCGGCCACACACTGTTCGTACACATCATGTACCGAACTCCGGAGGCCTCAACGGACCCTACCCGGCCACAACATCGTTCGTACACATCATGTACCGAACTCCGGAGGCCTCGTCAAACCCTACTGGATCACACACCTTGTCCGTACACGTCATGTACGGACTCCAGAGGCCTCGTCGGACCACCGATCACACACTTTGTTCGTACACATCATGTACCGAACTCCGCAGGCCTCGTCGGACCCTACACCGGAACACACACACATCGACACGACACAATTCATAATCATTAAATGTCAAGCCATTCCACATTACACTGAAATGTACAATCAAGTATGTAAACCAAAACAACACAAATATCATGCTCATCACAACGACTCTTAACCAACATAACACACATTCGGTACACAATACATTGAACAACCACGTGTACAACCATCTCATATGTACATCACAATCCTGCAGAAATGGCACGACGCCTAACACGGATACCAATATATCACTATTATCACAAAGCCTTCAAATTTCGGAAAACACAACCAACTCAAACGGAACATATTTACGGAGGCAAGCAAAATCTTCATACATATCATACGTAATTACTAGTCACAAGATACAAGTCGTATAATAAGATACTTGCCTTAATAACCGCTACCAAACGTTCCGAAGAACACGGTTCGACCGGGAAGCTCGGACCCGAAGAAGACAATGAACGGAAGGGTTCCGACTCGAGTTCTTCACAAGAATTCGACCCTAACAACATAAATTCAATAAATCATCGATCATACGAGGAAGAATAATCGTAGAACGCCCGAAAACCCCTCTATGACATTTTACCGGACACCTTCAAGGCGTCGGTCAAGAACTCGACCAAAATAATGAATCGATACGATCCAACCATGGGTTAACAAGGGAAATGATACAATACATCCAAATAATCATCAATCCATCACAATCCTAAGTTAAATCGGTTTAAACGGACGAAATCGAACAAAATACCCAAAATCCCCAAAATTAGATTTCTAGAAAATCTGACCTGATTCGCTCGATCAAAGGATGTTATAGGATGGATGATTGATGATATGAACTCCAAAACTTTATGTATTTGTTGACCAACAACATCTCTCCATGATAGGAACAACCCCATCCGCGGAAGAGAAGTAGAAGAAGGAGAAAAAATGGCGAAAAAACGACTGATGGGCCTTAAATAGCCGCACAAGGTGTGCGCGGCCAATGAGTGTGCCGCGGCACAGGCCCAAAAATGGCTCCCAGTGGTCGGCGGTGTGCCGCTGCCCGGCCGGCGTGTGCCGCGGCACCCTGACGGTCGGTTTGGCGAAAAATGCCACAGAGTGTGCCGCGGCCCTGCCGGCGTGTCTGCGGCCTACGGCATGGCCTACTCGGCCGGAGGCTGCCGATCACTACCGGCGTGACTCGGAAGGCTGCCGATCACCGCGGCCGTGACTCGGCGATGCAGCCTGGGCCAGATTGCCGGCCATGTCGGCCGGGCCAACTCCGACGGCGACGACTCCGAAACCCAACGAATACGAATCGATAATACTGATTCTGACGTACTCGCAAAGACGAATCTAAAAGCTAAGAGAACACACAATTCCGACCACCGAAGGCTCGAATCGATAACTAAGTAATTACCCAAAACTTTGGGAAATTACGAAAATGGCCCAAAACGTCCGAAAATCACGATACGCGATCGAAACACCAAACCAAAGCTTGCAACAAGAATAATAACATTAAATGAACTTACGAGAAACTCGAAACAACAGTTTCGGACGAGATTCGCAAGAATCGAACTGAAGTGCGGAAAAGCGTCTAAAAAGCACGGAACTCAACAAAACGACACCGAAACGAGCTCGGATGACAAAAAGTGCAGAATTAATCATTCTTGAAATGACGAAACGGTCATGAGAGAGTCGTCAAAACGGACTTTGGCCGAAAAAAGAAATTTACCGAAAATAGAAAATTGCGGATATTACACTAACACCGAGTTATCAACATCTTATCAACTTTCACCGTCCAAATCAAGGTAAAATCCGCGTGAACCCTAGTTCTTCATATTTTGGGGCTTTTGTTGAGATCTTTGATTCTAAGCTATGTTAGCTCAGATTTGTGTTAGATTATGATTATGAAGTCATAATCCCTTGTTTTCCTTGAAGTTTATGGATTTTGTTTCGAGTTTTCATCCATTAAATGGTGTATGAACGACTCCGTCCCCATAGTGTTTGATTAAATGTTCTTGAGGGTAGAACATAGGGTGAATCCTTCCGTTTCCGTGGTGTTGTGTTCTGATTCGATATTTCGATGTGTTAGGTTTGAATTTTTGAAGGAAGTGCGGACCGTACGTTCATCCGATTGTTGTTTCCCGTATCATCCGAATTGAGGCAAGTACCTTGATATACGAATTGTAACTGCGTGAAATCATTGTTGTCGAAGTGTATGAATTTATACGGATGTATATATGTGTATATATATATATATATGTATATATATATATTTATATATATTTATATGTTAAATATATGTATGTATATACGTATATTGATATATATGCCTATGTCGGTGAATGACGAGTGATGAATGCTAACACTAGTTGACATACTCAACTTGGATTGATGGATGAACTATACTTATTCATATATTATAGTAAGGTTATATATATATATATTCGGTTGAGTCGCAATATAGGGATATATGTGCGGTGTTGGTTGGTTATGCTTGAAGGCTTATTGTGATTGAGTTTGATTGATAACGTGCATGTTATTTTTTATTTGTGTGGTTATGGACTGGCGGAGAAATTGTGTGACTTGATTTACCGAGTTGATAATTGTTGTGACGTTTGTCTGTGTGCTTGATGTTTGAAATAATGTGGATACTTGTTGTGAGAAACGTCGTATCCGGGAACCTCTGAGGGCGGGGCGTGCACTCCGGCCTGGTGTATGCTGCAATGTGCGGCTCCATATGGGTGGCGAACGCCGGTGTTACCTAATGCGCGCGCAAGGGGCGGCTCTTGCGGGAGTGATCGTGTAATACCCGGTTGTAATTCAGTCATTATCATTCAGTAATTTCATTCGGTGATTGTCACTCAGTGGATTTTCACTCATTTATAATCGTTCTTCAATCATGTTCATTCACCCGTGTTCACCGTTCGGAGAAACTTCGAGTTGTGTATCGTTATTGTTCATTGTTTCAACATTCCTCATATGAGTTCGACTTTGTTAGATCACCATTAATTTTTGGTAACTCCAAAAATTCTGAATCTTTGCAATATTATAGAGCATCGAGTTAGCTTTCCAATGGTTCAAACGGTGAGTCAATCGGAGTCCGGACGAGAGAGTTATGGTCGTTTTAACTCACCCACTCATTTTTTTCAGTTTTGGCCGATCAGTGCCGACCGAACTCGGCCGTGTCGTCCGACACGGCCCGTGCCGTACTCGTCCGGAAATGCCGAAGTTTCTGTCTCAGGACCCGACCGTGTCGTGCAGCGCGGCCGAAGTCGAACTCTTCCGGATAAGCGAGCCATTGACATGCCGGCCGTGTTCGTGACACGGTCGAGTCATCTTAAGTCATTGTCAGACGGGTCACTATCGGAAGGCCCTCGCGCGCGACCGTGTCAAGCGAGGACACGGTCGAGTCCTGCCGGCAGTGCGCGCCGCGACCGTGTCAGGCGGACACGGTCGAGTCTGTCAGCTGAGTCAACCCCTATAAATTCGTTTTTTTGAGCATTTCAGCTCATTTCTTCCATCTCTTCCACCTTCATACGAGAGAGATAAGCTTGAGGGAGAAATTTCTTCATCAATTATCATTTGAGTGTGTATTTTTCATCACCTTCAATCATTTGGGAAGCTTGGATACTCGATTAAACTCGTGTTCTTCGGATCGAAGTGGTTGGATCTTCAAGAGGTAATTCCTTCAACACCTTGGACTTCGATTTTGTGTTGAGATATGATGTTTTGGACATTATAATCATGTTATATGAAGGGATATGTATATGATTATGAGTTTGTATAAGGATTCATTGGATTATTGAGGGATTATTCAAGAACACTTTGAATATCGAGTTGAAATTGGGGGTTTTCGATTAATTGTCGTTGTAATCACGTTTTCGGATATTCGTCTTGGATTATTAATCATATTGAAGATGTTTTGTTGGTTTGAAACACTTCTTGGGGGATTTGATATTGGTATATTGAGGTTTGATTGTAAACAATCGGAGTTTGGCCGCAACGTGTTTGATTTAATGCCTCAATGAACTTAGTTTAATCGTATCGACGTTTTGAGTTCGTTATATTCATGTTTGATTCGTATATTGAACGAGTTGTTGGATATTGTATAATTCAAGGTTGTTCGAGCGATCGATATCTCAATTAGGACGTCGTTCGTGGAAGGATAATTATCACCGGTGTTGAGTAAGTTAATTCTTACTCAGTTAACAGGATATTCATACCTTTTGTTGTTGATCATTCATAATCATAACTCATTCATCATTGTATTAATCATATTAAAACTTGTTATTGTCAATTAATCACTTGATCATAAGGAACAGCGGTTCAATCTTTTCGTTGAGCTGTCATTCATTTCATTATTACTCTCATCTCGGTGAGTCATTCTTGACTTTGTCAGATTATTATTTATTCATTGATATTCATTACGGTCATTCTCGTTCATATGACCTTCTGGGTTCATATTGCGTGGCCGGGTGTGGCTGTGTGGAATTTTTAGTCGGGCACGTTATGGCCATGTATAGGGAGTGATACATTGGACTGTGCACACGGGAAAGCATTACACTGTGAGACTAATTAGGTACAAGGACGGGTGTGTCCGGTCATTCGTCTTGTACACTCGCACAGAACACTACGGGCGTACTATGATACTCCTCTTCAGCGTAATTCGTAACTAAGGATGTTTCATAACTTCAGTTAAATCATGATTGTGTATTTTTCAACCCTTGAGGATTGTTGTTCTTTGTAACTGACCCGTTTGGGGATTTTGTTTTTCAGGTCATGGCAAGGCAAACGCACGGGAATAGCATGTTGATGTCGAGGAGTCCTAGTGATACTAGTAGGGGGCCCCAAATCCTTTCAGTCATTGCTATTGTTGTCATTTATTTTCCGCTGCAGATTTTCACTTGGTTATTCCGTTTCATTTAGTGTTGTGTATTTTATCTTCATATAAAATATACATGTATTCTGTATTATCCTGGGTGTGTTGTATGAAACTCCTCATCGGAGTAATTAATGTTGTAATGTGGTTCGGTACTACATTCACCCTGTGTAATTCATTCATTTTCATCCGCCTGGTGGGTCCCAGTCGGGGGTCCACGGCACTGTAATATCCGCCTAGTTTGGGGTGTTACAGATCGCCGGCGCGGTGACATGTTCAAGGAGCGGCCAACATGGTGGAGTGAACGCCGGTGCACAGGTGCGCAAGGGAGGCGCCTGGCAGGCTTATTAGTTACGGATATTTGAGTGATAGCTAAGACCCCGTTACCGAACGATGTTCGTATTTCAAGTTCTTTCAACTCACTTTTAAATATTTGTCTTGTTATAGACCGCGATTCGTGTTTTTTTGAAAGTTTGTTTCAACTTGTTTTTAAAGCGTTGGTATCTGGGTTAATTAACCAAGGAGGTTTGACGAAATCTCCGAGGGTTAATTGAAGCCTTAACACAAACCATACATTCCCATAGTCAACACAGAATAACACTCGCATACACAAGGTGAAAGATAATCACATAGTCATATTCTCTTTACGGAACATAACATCAATGAAACTTTCAACGAGCCCAAGGAGTCAGGAAAATCCCTTTTGTAAAACGAAAAGTATTTTGATAAGATAGTTTGCAAACGTTATTATTAACTCGGGCCGTCTTGGAGTTTTGAAAATCGAATGGGAACACTTTTGGAAAATAATTTCAAAAGCTCTCGGGTCCTTGACCCAACATATGGAAAACAATTACACGAAAACCAAGTCAATTTATTCGGGGTCCTCGACCCAATTTATAGAATACTGTCACAAATGAAATCATTACAACATCTCACATGGTTCTCAACCCAATCCAAATAACATCATCACGAAATCAATCATCTCAACATTCCACAGGGTCCTCGACCCAATACACAGAATAGCACCACAATACAATCAAAGTACAATCTCTCATTCGACATATCCTGCTCAAGACCCCCAATACGACGGTTGAATTTTGTGTTGTTATTGTTCGTATATCTTGTATATTATGTACTTGCACTAGCAAAATTCCAGTTTGCTAACCCCCGAGTTTTCGGGGGGTGGGTGCCTGTTATGCGCTCAGGTTTTGGCAGTTCGGGAGCAGTCACGGGATTGGCTTGGAAGGAGATGGAAGACGACGATGCTAATCACACCAGAGTCAGAGTCTTTTCTTTTGTTTCATTTTGGTCGGTATTTCTCTGTCGTTCGAGTATTCACCCTTGCATGGGTGTAGTTTTCATTTATTAAATTGAGTTGTCATTCTTTTCTGTGTTCAAGTTTATTGTTGTCATTGTAACATGAATGTCGTTAGTTTCTGAATTGGTTTATGACCTTGTCGGTCTGCTTTGTATTTAATTTTGACCCGGTCGGTCAATCATTGAGTAGTCTTTTGGAGTTTAGCCTGATAGATCCTTGTGATAAGGGTCTACGGCGTGTGACATTCCCGATCGTATTCTGGGGGTGTTACATTTATGGTATCAGAGCTTAGGTTTGCGAAAAACCTAGGCCGTTGGGTCAAGTCCATGTCCGGTGTAAGTCGCGCGCATCAGAGTTGTGATTAGTATCGTGGTTCCGACATCATCTTCAAGCGATCCGTGATGGTAAGTCTCCCGATCGTAAGTCCCTTTATATACGTGTTTGATTATATTGTGCTAATATGTTTAATGTGAACTATGGATTTGAAACTCGTTGGTGATATTATTGTTTTAGGATATAGCATGCGTATGCGGTCCGAGTAAAAATGGTTATGTAGTATGCTTCGGAAGTCGAGCATATTTATCTGTTCCTGCACTTTATTAGAATAAATTTATGAAGGTTAATTTTATCCGCTGCGTGAATATTTTGAGATGGCTTTTGGTATCTTGCAAACCGAGTTTTGATATTTTGGTCTTGCACATTTTGATAGTATTCTTATGACGGTATTTGATATTTTATAAATGACTTTTGTGAGTATTTGAGAATATTACCGACATCGGCCTTTTTGGCATTTTGAACTTTTTTTTTTTGAAAATGATTTTTTAGCCTGGTGGGTTCCGGCACGGGTCCCACGGCGCTGTAGTATCACGAATATTTTAAAGTGGTGCTTTGAAATTTTCTAACATTGTGAAAAGCCATGATTTAATGTCGTCATGTCAAATGGTCACGTATCGCGGTGGAAAATTCTTTCGAATAAACATTTTGGTAGAAGAGGAAAGATTTTCAAAATTGTGGTATTTGGCACTCAACACTTTTGAAATATTTCAAATTAGTTACAATTCAATTTTCAATTTTTCTTTTATACATTACTCGAAAATAATTTTTAGAGTCGTTATATAAACTTCCTCTTCCGAAATAAAAGACAGTATTTACGAGTCTTGGGCGCAACGTGACTAGCCCTCTTTTTCAAAAATTTGTTTTCATTAAGTGCATACATATAATGATCGTCCTCGTCGAAGGACTCGAAATTGACTTCATAAAACTTTGTGCTTTACGATATTACCGTTATTCTAAGGATGCTAACTAAAACTCGGGTGATAATTGTGGTATATTGTACGACTGATAAAATAATATTGTTGAACGGTATTATCTGCATTAACATGTCGAGCTTCGGCGGACGTAGACGTGATGATGGGAATGGAAGCGGCGAACTGTTTCGTACGACAACGATTCATGCTACGGTGAAGGAGTATCAAAATCAAACGATATCCTATGAAATCTCTTCAGTAGTCGAGCCCACGAGCGAAGCCAAGAGACTGAGGACATCTGGGAAATTTTTGATCGGTGAAGAGTCTAAGGCTCCCAAACCCCCACGTCGTTCGAAGGCGTCGTCTTCGCGATCGGGAGTGAGCGCTGGGAATCCCAAGCCAGTATCGGTGACTCTCGGCAAGAAGGGAGGGTGCTTCAACTGCAATCGTCGGGGACATGTTCGTGCAAATTGTCCCTTTCCACTCTTGACTTGTTACCGGTGCGGGTGTGAAGGTCATCGGGAGAAATATTGTGAGATAATTTCCGAACTGGCAAAGAATGCTACCCTGTTGGCGAACAAAGCAAGTGACCGGAGAATGTCCCGAAACCCTATGTCTCCTTCTGAGGAGCCTAACATGGGAGAATGAATATTTTGTAATATGTCCTAATCGTTGCTGGTTCCAACAATCGTGACTTCGATCGTTTTTCGTTTCGTTGCTTTACGTTTCCATCTTTTGTTATTCTAAGTTTCGGGATCGTAATGTCCTTTTAGTATGGGGGAGTGTATTACCTGTACTTTTCTTAGTATTTCCGGTATTGTGTGACCTTTCATTGTTGGTAATTCAATTGTGATCCTCTCGACGATTTTAAACTACCATGTTCTACCTAACCTACCATCCTCCGAATGAATTTCAGAATTGTTTTGTTAGACTCCATGAATTATTGTGGTCTTTCCACATCTGAACTTGATCCTTATAAAATTTTGTTCGAAACTATTATTCCCACGCGTGCAATTAACACTTCCGAATGTGTTATGAACTTGGAGACGGTTGGTCGAGCTCGAAACATGCTTTCAGGATGTCTGAGCCGTTTAGTGATTTTCTTAACTCTTGGAGCTTTTGTCTCGATATTCATACTCCTCCACCACGGCTTATCGTGTTCACGTACATTCTTATCGCCTCAACTCACGTACCAGATACTTGCAAGGTTCGTTCATTGTATTTCTAGAACCTCGCATTCGCGCATTGCTCGTGATGTTTTGGGGCTGAGCAAGTAGTTATTTCCTTGATTGTTCCGCCGCTCTCTATTTTAAGTTTCGGGACGAAACTTATTTTAAGGGGGGTAGAATGTAATATCCGAGATTTTTATTCTGATTAATTCGAATTTTTCTTTTTTTTAGACCGGAAATTTCTCGATTGTCGAGCGTTGGTATTATTTTCTCGACGATTGATTTTGTGTTTATTGTAATAACCGCGTATTTCATGTGTATTATTTTAGAATTTATATTGTGGCTATATGTATTTGAGGGACACGAGGAGTGTTATTGGAATATTCATGGTTAGTAATCATTGAGTTTTGTGATTTCCGGATTTGTGTTCGTTCTGGCCGGACTTCGTGAATTTAATGCTGGGAAGTAGCAGAAGCGCGCGTTAGACTGCATTTCTAGCGCACGCTAATAATGTGTGAGTAGCGCACGCTACTCTTGTGCGTAGCGCACTCTAGGCCTGTTGGGCAGTGAGCTTTCTGGACTCTGGAATGGGGCGTTAGCGCACGTTAATGACGGGCTAGCGTACGCTATTTCGTTTAGTTAGTGCACGTTATTAATGAATTAACGCGCGCTATGTCGGCAGGACAGTGAGGGCAGAATGTTTCTGGACTGCAGGTGATAGCAGGTAGCGCAAGCTATAGTTTGGAGCTAGCGCGCGCTAAGTGTCGATCGATAGCGAACGCTAATAATGTGTGGGTAGCGCGCGCTACCGGAGTCAGACAGTAGATTATGGACTGCCTTTTTCCTTTTCAATACACCGACTTTCAGCCCGTTAGCGCACGCTAAACTTTAAGCGTAGCGTGCGCTAATCCCTCCCAGTATATATTTGCTGGGCAGGCTCAGAATCGTCATTTTCTTCCCTTCTTTCTCCTCCTCCGGCGGCTGAGTGTTCTTGAGCGTATAAGAGTGCAGACTTCGGTCGGATTTCATCATCCAACAACACTTTTGAGTTCCTAACACCGAGTTATCAACATCTTATCAACTTTCACCATCCAAATCAAGGTAAAATCCGCGTGAACCCTAGTTCTTCATATTTTGGGGCTTTTGTTGAGATCTTTGATTCTAAGCTATGTTAGCTCAGATTTGTGTTAGATTATGATTATGAAGTCATAATCCCTTGTTTTCCTTGAAG
Organism: Orobanche coerulescens; assembly: GCA_033398695.1. Lineage (NCBI taxonomy): Eukaryota > Viridiplantae > Streptophyta > Magnoliopsida > Lamiales > Orobanchaceae > Orobanche > Orobanche coerulescens. The sequence continues at coordinate 9,417,758 of CM065813.1, read as the reverse complement.
TCTATGGATTTTGTTTCGAGTTTTCATCCATTAAATGGTGTATGAACGACTCCGTCCCCATAGTGTTTGATTAAATGTTCCAGAGGGTAGAACTTAGGGTGAATCCTTCCATTTCCGTGGTGTTGTGTTCTGATTCGATATTTCGATGTGTTAGGTTTGAATTTTTGAAGGAAGTGCGGACCGTACGTTCATCCGATTGCTGTTTCCCGTATCATCCGAATTGAGGCAAGTACCTTGATATACGAATTATAACTGCGTGAAATCATTGTTGTCGAAGTGTATGAATTTATACGGATGTATATATGTGTGTATATATATGTGTATATATATATATGTGTGTGTATATATATATATGTGTATATATATATATAGATTTATACATATTTATATGTTAAATATATATATGTATATACGTATATTGATATATATGCCTATGTCGGTGAATGACGAGTGATGAATGCTAACACTAGTTGACATACTCAACTTGGATTGATGGATGAACTATACTTATTCATATATTATAGTAAGGTTATATATATATATATATATATATATATTCGGTTGAGTCGCAATATAGGGATATATATGCGGTGTTGGTTGGTTATGCTTGAAGGCTTATTGTGATTGAGTTTGATTGATAACGTGCGTGTTATTTTTTATTTGTGTGGTTATGGACTGGCGGAGAAATTGTGTGACTTGATTTACCGAGTTGATAATTGTTGTGACGTTTGTCTGTGTGCTTGATGTTTGAAATAATGTGGATACATGTTGTGAGAAACGTCGTATCCGGGAACCTCTGAGGGAGGGGCGTGCACTCCGGCCTGGTGTATGCTGCAATGTGCGGCTCCATATGGGTAGTGAACGCCGGTGTTACCTAATGCACGCGCAAGGGGCGGCTCTTGCGGGAGTGATCGCCGGCGCGGTGACATGTTCAAGGAGCGGCCAACATAGTGGAGTGAACGCCGGTGCACAGGTGCGCAAGGGAGGCGCCTGGCAGGCTTATTGGTTATGGATATTTGAGTGATAGCTAAGACCCCGTTACCGAACGATGTTCGAATTTCAAATTCTTTCAACTCACTTTTAAATGTTTGTCTTGTTATAGACCGCGGTTCGTGTTTTTGTGAAAGTTTGTTTCAACTTGTTTTTAAAGCATTGGTATGAGGGTTAATTAACCAAGGAGGTTTGACGAAATCTCCGAGGGTTAATTAATCGGGGGTCTTGAGCAGGATATGTCGAATGAGAGATTGTGCTTTGATTGTATTGTGGTGCTATTCTGTGTATTGGGTCGAGGACCCTGTGGAATGTTGAGATGATTGATTTCGTGATGATGTTATTTGGATTGGGTTGAGAACCCTGTGAGATGTTGTAATGATTTCATTTGTGACAGTGTTCTATAAATTGGGTCGAGGACCCCGAATAAGTTGACTTGGTTTTCGTGTAATTGTTTCCATATGTTGGGTCAAGGACCCGAGAGCTTTTGAAATTATTTTCCAAAAGTGTTCCCATTCGATTTTCAAAACTCCAAGACGGCCCGAGTCAATAATAACGTTTGCAAACTATCTTATCAAAATACTTTTCCTTTTACAAAAGGGATTTTCCTGACTCCTTGGGCTCGTTGAAAGTTTCATTGATGTTATGTTCCGTAAAGAGAATATGACTATGTGATTATCTTTCACCTTGTGTATGCGAGTGTTATTCTGTGTTGACTATAGGAATGTATGGTTTGTGTTAAGGCTTCACGACGGTTGAATTTTGTGTTGTTATTGTTCGTATATCTTGTATATTATGTACTTGCACTAGCAAAATTCCAGTTTGCTAACCCCCGAGTTTTCGGGGAGTGGGTGCCTATTATGCGCTCAGGTTTTGGCAGTTCGGGAGCAGTCACGGGATTGGGTTGGAAGGAGATGGAAGACGACGATGATAATCACACCAGAGTCAGAGTCTTTTTCTTTTGTTTCATTTTGGTCGGTATTTCTCTGTTGTTCGCGTATTCACCCTTGCATGGGTGTAGTTTTCATTTATTAAATTGAGTTGTCATTCTTTTCTGTGTTCAAGTTTATTGTTGTCATTGTAACATGAATGTCGTTAGTTTCTGAATTGGTTTATGACCTTGTTGGTCTGCTTTGTATTTAATTTTGACCCTGGTCGGTCAATCATTGAGTAGTCTTTTGAAGTTTAGTCTGGTAGATCCTTGTGATAAGGGTCTACGGCGTGTGACATTCCCGGTCGTATTCTGGGGGTGTTACATTTATGGTATCAGAGCTTAGGTTTGCGAAAAACCTAGGCCGTTGGGTCAAGTCCATGTCCGGTGTAAGTCGCGCGCATCAGAGTTGTGATTAGTATCGTGGTTCCGCATCTTCAAGCGATCCGTGATGGTAAGTCTCCCGATCGTAAGTCCCTTTATATACGTATTTGATTATATTGTGCTAATATGTTTAATGTGAACTATGGATTTGAAACTCGTTGGTGATATTACTGTTTTAGGATATAGCATGCGTATGCGGTCCGAGTAAAAATGGTTATGTAGTATGCTTCGGAAGTCGAGCATATTTATCTGTTCCTGCACTTTATTAGAATAAATTTATGAAGGTTAATTTTATCCGCTGCGTGAATATTTTGAGATGACTTTTGGTATCTTGCAAACCGAGTTTTGATATTTTGGTCTTGCACATTTTGATAGTATTCTTATGACGGTATTTGATATTTTATAAATGACTTTTGTGAGTATTTGAGAATATTACCGACATCGGCCTTTTTGACATTTTGAACTTTTTTTTTTGAAAATGATTTTTTAGCCTGGTGGGTTCCGGCACGGGTCCCACGGCGCTGTAGTATCACGAATATTTTAAAGTGGTGCTTTGAAATTTTCTAACATTGTGAAAAGCCATGATTTAATGTCGTCATGTCAAATGGTCACGTATCGCGGTGGAAAATTCTTTCGAATAAATATTTTGGTAGAAGATGAAAGATTTTCAAAATTGTGGTATTTGGCACTCAACACTTTTGAAATATTTCAAATTAGTTACAATTCAATTTTCAATTTTTCTTTTATACATTACTCGAAAATAATTTTTAGAGTCGTTATATAAACTTTCTCTTCCGAAATAAAAGACAGTATTTATGAGTCTTGGGCGCAACGTGACTAGCCCTCTTTTTCAAAAATTTGTTTTCATTAAGTGCATACATATAATGATCGTCCTCGTCGAAGGACTCGAAATTGACTTCATAAAACTTTGTGCTTTACGATATTACCGTTATTCTAAGGATGCTAACTAAAACTCGGGTGATAATTGTGGTATATTGTACGACTGATAAATTAATATTGTTGAACGGTATTATCTGCATTAACATGTCGAGCTTCGGCGGACGTAGACGTGATGATGGGAATGGAAGCGGCGAACTGTTTCGTACGACAACGATTCATGCTACGGTGAAGGAGTATCAAAATCAAACGATATCCTATGAAATCTCCTCAGTAGTCGAGCCCACGAGTGAAGCCAAGAGACCGAGGACATCTGGGAAATTTTTGATCGGTGAAGAGTCTAAGGCTCCCAAACCCCCACGTCGTTCGAAGGCGTCGTCTTCGCGATCGGGAGTGAGCGCTGGGAATCCCAAGCCAGTATCGGTGACTCTCGGCAAGAAGGGAGGGTGCTTCAACCGCAATCGTCGGGGACATGTTCGTGCAAATTGTCCCTTTCCACTCTTGACTTATTCTGGTGCGGGTGTGAAGGTCATCGGGAGAAATACTGTGAGATAATTTTTGAACTGGCAAAGAATGCTACCCTGTTGGCGAACAAAGCAAGTGACCGGAGAATGTCCCGAAATTCTATGTCTCCTTCTGAGGAGCCTAACATGGGAGAATGAATATTTTGTAAGATGTCATAATCGTTGCTGGTTCTAACAATCGTGACTTCGATCGTTTTTCGTTTCGTTGCTTTACGTTTCCATCTTTTGTTATTCTAAGTTTCGGGATCGTAATGTCCTTTTAGTATGGGGGAGTCTATTACCCGTACTTTTCTTAGTATTTCCGGTATTGTGTGACCTTTCATTGTTGGTAATTCAATTGTGATCCTCTCGATGATTTTAAACTACCATGTTCTACCTAGCCTACCATCCTCCGAATGAATTTCAGAGTTGTTTTGTCAGACTCCATGGATTATTGTGGTCTTTCCACATCCGAACTTGATCCTTACAAAATTTTGTTCGAAACTATTATTCTCACGCGTGCAATTAACACTTCCGAATGTGTTATGAACTTGGAGACGGTTGGTCGAGCTCGAAACATGGTTTCAGGATGTCTGAGCCGTTTAGTGATTTTCTTAACTCGTGGAGCTTTTGTCTCTATATTCATACCCCTCCACCACGGCTTATCGTGTTCACGTACATTTTTATCGCCTCAACTCAGGTACCAGATACTTGCAAGGTTCGTTCATTGTATTTCTAGAACCTCGCATTCGCGCATTGCTCGTGATGTTTTGGGGCTGAGCAAGTAGTTATTTCCTTGATTGTTCCGCCGCTCTCTATTTTAAGTTTCGGGACGAAACTTATTTTAAGGGGGGTAGAATGTAATATCCGAGATTTTTATTCTGATTAATTCGAATTTTTCTTTTTTAGACCGAAATTTCTCGATTGTCGAGCGTTGGTATTATTTTCTCGACGATTGATTTTGTGTTTATTGTAATAACCGCGTATTTCATGTGTATTATTTTAGAATTTATATTGTGGCTATATGTATTTGAGGGACACGAGGAGTGTTATTGGAATATTCATGGTTAGTAATCATTGAGTTTTGTGATTTCCGGATTTGTGTTCGTTCTGGCCGGACTTCGTGAATTTAATGCTGGGAAGTAGCAGAAGCGCGCGTTAGACTGCATTTCTAGCGCACGCTAATAATGTGTGAGTAGCGCACGCTACTCTTGTGCGTAGCGCACTCTAGGCCTGTTGGGCAGTGAGCTTTCTGGACTCTGGAATGGGGCGTTAGCGCACGTTAATGACGGGCTAGCGTCGCTATTTCGTTTAGTTAGTGCACGTTATTAATGAATTAACGCGCTATGTCGGCGAGGCGGTGAGGGCAGATTGTTTCTGGACTGCAGGTGATAGCAGGTAGCGCAAGCTATAGTTTGGAGCTAGCGCGCGCTAAGTGTCGATCGATAGCGAACGCTAATAATGTGTGGGTAGCGCGCGCTACCGGAGTCAGACAGTAGATTATGGACTGCCTTTTTCCTTTTCAATACACCGACTTTCAGCCCGTTAGCGCACGCTAAACTTTAAGCGTAGCGTGCGCTAATCCCTCCCAGTATATATTTGCTGGGCAGGCTCAGAATCGTCATTTTCTTCCCTTCTTTCTCCTCCTCCGGCGGCTGAGTGTTCTTGAGCGTATAAGAGTGCAGACTTCGGTCGGATTTCATCATCCAACAACACTTTTGAGTTCCTAACACCGAGTTATCAACATCTTATCAACTTTCACCATCCAAATCAAGGTAAAATCCGCGTGAACCCTAGTTCTTCATATTTTGGGGCTTTTGTTGAGATCTTTGATTCTAAGCTATGTTAGCTCACATTTGTGTTAGATTATGATTATGAAGTCATAATCCCTTGTTTTCCTTGAAGTCTATGGATTTTGTTTCGAGTTTTCATCCATTAAATGGTGTATGAACGACTCCGTCCCCATAGTGTTTGATTAAATGTTCCAGAGGGTAGAACTTAGGGTGAATCCTTCCGTTTCCGTGGTGTTGTGTTCTGATTCGATATTTCGATGTGTTAGGTTTGAATTTTTGAAGGAAGTGCGGACCGTACGTTCATCCGATTGCTGTTTCCCGTATCATCCGAATTGAGGCAAGTACCTTGATATACGAATTGTAACTGCGTGAAATCATTGTTGTCGAAGTGTATGAATTTATACGGATGTATATATGTGTGTATATATATATGTGTATATATATATATGTGTGTGTATATATATATATATATGTGTATATATATATATATATAGATTTATACATATTTATATGTTAAATATATATATGTATATACGTATATTGATATATATGCCTATGTCGGTGAATGACGAGTGATGAATGCTAACACTAGTTGACATACTCAACTTGGATTGATGGATGAACTATACTTATTCATATATTATAGTAAGGTTATATATATATATATATATATATATTCGGTTGAGTCGCAATATAGGGATATATATGCGGTGTTGGTTGGTTATGCTTGAAGGCTTATTGTGATTGAGTTTGATTGATAACATGCGTGTTATTTTTTATTTGTGTGGTTATGGACTGGCGGAGAAATTGTGTGACTTGATTTACCGAGTTGATAATTGTTGTGACGTTTGTCTGTGTGCTTGATGTTTGAAATAATGTGGATACATGTTGTGAGAAACGTCGTATCAGGAACCTCGAGGAGGCGTGCACTCCGGCACAGTGTATCTTTGCAATGTGCGGCTCCATATGGGTAGTGAACGCCGGTGTTACCTAATGCACGCGCAAGGGGCGGCTCTTGCGGGAGTGATCGCCGGCGCGGTGACATGTTCAAGGAGCGGCCAACATAGTGGAGTGAACGCCGGTGCACAGGTGCGCAAGGGAGGCGCCTGGCAGGCTTATTGGTTATGGATATTTGAGTGATAGCTAAGACCCCGTTACCGAACGATGTTCGTATTTCAAATTCTTTCAACTCACTTTTAAATGTTTGTCTTGTTATAGACCGCGGTTCGTGTTTTTGTGAAAGTTTGTTTCAACTTGTTTTTAAAATATTGGTATGAGGGTTAATTAACCAAGGAGGTTTGACGAAATCTCCGAGGGTTAATTAATCGGGGGTCTTGAGCAGGATATGTCGAATGAGAGATTGTGCTTTGATTGTATTGTGGTGCTATTCTGTGTATTGGGTCGAGGACCCTGTGGAATGTTGAGATGATTGATTTCGTGATGATGTTATTTGGATTGGGTTGAGAACCCTGTGAGATGTTGTAATGATTTCATTTGTGACAGTGTTCTATAAATTGGGTCGAGGACCCCGAATAAGTTGACTTGGTTTTCGTGTAATTGTTTCCATATGTTGGGTCAAGGACCCGAGAGCTTTTGAAATTATTTTCCAAAAGTGTTCCCATTCGATTTTCAAAACTCCAAGACGGCCCGAGTCAATAATAACGTTTGCAAACTATCTTATCAAAATACTTTTCCTTTTACAAAAGGGATTTTCCTGACTCCTTGGGCTCGTTGAAAGTTTCATTGATGTTATGTTCCGTAAAGAGAATATGACTATGTGATTATCTTTCACCTTGTGTATGCGAGTGTTATTCTGTGTTGACTATAGGAATGTATGGTTTGTGTTAAGGCTTCACGACGGTTGAATTTTGTGTTGTTATTGTTCGTATATCTTGTATATTATGTACTTGCACTAGCAAAATTCCAGTTTGCTAACCCCCGAGTTTTCGGGGAGTGGGTGCCTATTATGCGCTCAGGTTTTGGCAGTTCGGGAGCAGTCACGGGATTGGGTTGGAAGGAGATGGAAGACGACGATGATAATCACACCTGTGTCAGAGTCTTTTTCTTTTGTTTCATTTTGGTCGGTATTTCTCTGTTGTTCGCGTATTCACCCTTGCATGGGTGTAGTTTTCATTTATTAAATTGAGTTGTCATTCTTTTCTGTGTTCAAGTTTATTGTTGTCATTGTAACATGAATGTCGTTAGTTTCTGAATTGGTTTATGACCTTGTTGAGTGCGCTTTGTATTTAATTTTGACCACAGTCGGTCAATCATTGAGTAGTCTTTTGAAGTTTAGTCTGGTAGATCCTTGTGATAAGGGTCTACGGCGTGTGTGACATTCGGTCGTCGTGCAGGGTGTTACATTTATGGTATCGAGCTTAGGTTTGCGAAAAACCTAGGCCGTTGGGTCAAGTCCATGTCCGGTGTAAGTCGCGCATCGAGTTGTGATTAGTATCGTGGTTCCGCATCTTCAAGCGATCCGTGATGGTAAGTCTCCCGATCGTAAGTCCCTTTATATACGTATTTGATTATATTGTGCTAATATGTTTAATGTGAACTATGGATTTGAAACTCGTTGGTGATATTACTGTTTTAGGATATAGCATGCGTATGCGGTCCGAGTAAAAATGGTTATGTAGTATGCTTCTAAGTCGAGCATATTTATACATTCTGCACTTTATTAGAATAAATTTATGAAGGTTAATTTTATCCGCTGCGTGAATATTTTGAGATGACTTTTGGTATCTTGCAAACCGAGTTTTGATATTTTGGTCTTGCACATTTTGATAGTATTCTTATGACGGTATTTGATATTTTATAAATGACTTTTGTGAGTATTTGAGAATATTACCGACATCGGCCTTTTTGGCATTTTGAACTTTTTTTTTTGAAAATGATTTTTTAGCCTGGTGGGTTCCGGCACGGGTCCCACGGCGCTGTAGTATCACGAATATTTTAAAGTGGTGCTTTGAAATTTTCTAACATTGTGAAAAGCCATGATTTAATGTCGTCATGTCAAATGGTCACGTATCGCGGTGGAAAATTCTTTCGAATAAATATTTTGGTAGAAGATGAAAGATTTTCAAAATTGTGGTATTTGGCACTCAACACTTTTGAAATATTTCAAATTAGTTACAATTCAATTTTCAATTTTTCTTTTATACATTACTCGAAAATAATTTTTAGAGTCGTTATATAAACTTTCTCTTCCGAAATAAAAGACAGTATTTATGAGTCTTGGGCGCAACGTGACTAGCCCTCTTTTTCAAAAATTTGTTTTCATTAAGTGCATACATATAATGATCGTCCTCGTCGAAGGACTCGAAATTGACTTCATAAAACTTTGTGCTTTACGATATTACCGTTATTCTAAGGATGCTAACTAAAACTCGGGTGATAATTGTGGTATATTGTACGACTGATAAATTAATATTGTTGAACGGTATTATCTGCATTAACATGTCGAGCTTCGGCGGACGTAGACGTGATGATGGGAATGGAAGCGGCGAACTGTTTCGTACGACAACGATTCATGCTACGGTGAAGGAGTATCAAAATCAAACGATATCCTATGAAATCTCCTCAGTAGTCGAGCCCACGAGTGAAGCCAAGAGACCGAGGACATCTGGGAAATTTTTGATCGGTGAAGAGTCTAAGGCTCCCAAACCCCCACGTCGTTCGAAGGCGTCGTCTTCGCGATCGGGAGTGAGCGCTGGGAATCCCAAGCCAGTATCGGTGACTCTCGGCAAGAAGGGAGGGTGCTTCAACTGCAATCGTCGGGGACATGTTCGTGCAAATTGTCCCTTTCCACTCTTGACTTGTTACCGGTGCGGGTGTGAAGGTCATCGGGAGAAATACTGTGAGATAATTTTTGAACTGGCAAAGAATGCTACCCTGTTGGCGAACAAAGCAAGTGACCGGAGAATGTCCCGAAATTCTATGTCTCCTTCTGAGGAGCCTAACATGGGAGAATGAATATTTTGTAAGATGTCATAATCGTTGCTGGTTCTAACAATCGTGACTTCGATCGTTTTTCGTTTCGTTGCTTTACGTTTCCATCTTTTGTTATTCTAAGTTTCGGGATCGTAATGTCCTTTTAGTATGGGGGAGTCTATTACCCGTACTTTTCTTAGTATTTCCGGTATTGTGTGACCTTTCATTGTTGGTAATTCAATTGTGATCCTCTTGATGATTTTAAACTACCATGTTCTACCTAGCCTACCATCCTCCGAATGAATTTCAGAGTTGTTTTGTCAGACTCCATGGATTATTGTGGTCTTTCCACATCCGAACTTGATCCTTACAAAATTTTGTTCGAAACTATTATTCTCACGCGTGCAATTAACACTTCCGAATGTGTTATGAACTTGGAGACGGTTGGTCGAGCTCGAAACATGGTTTCAGGATGTCTGAGCCGTTTAGTGATTTTCTTAACTCGTGGAGCTTTTGTCTCTATATTCATACCCCTCCACCACGGCTTATCGTGTTCACGTACATTTTTATCGCCTCAACTCAGGTACCAGATACTTGCAAGGTTCGTTCATTGTATTTCTAGAACCTCGCATTCGCGCATTGCTCGTGATGTTTTGGGGCTGAGCAAGTAGTTATTTCCTTGATTGTTCCGCCGCTCTCTATTTTAAGTTTCGGGACGAAACTTATTTTAAGGGGGGTAGAATGTAATATCCGAGATTTTTATTCTGATTAATTCGAATTTTTCTTTTTTTTAGACCGGAAATTTCTCGATTGTCGAGCGTTGGTATTATTTTCTCGACGATTGATTTTGTGTTTATTGTAATAACCGCATATTTCATGTGTATTATTTTAGAATTTATATTATGGCTATATGTATTTGAGGGACACGAGGAGTGTTATTGGAATATTCATGGTTAGTAATCATTGAGTTTTGTGATTTCCAGATTTGTGTTCGTTCTGGCCGAACTTCGTGAATTTAATGCTGAAAAGTAGCAGAAGCACACGCTAGACTGCATTTCTAGCGCACGCTAATAATGTGTGAGTAGCGCACGCTACTCTTGTGCGTAGCGCACTCTAGGCCTGTTGGGCAGTGAGCTTTCTGGACTCTGGAATGGGGCGTTAGCGCACGTTAATGACGGGCTAGTGTGCGCTATTTCGTTTAGTTAGCGCACGTTATTAATGAATTAACGCGCGCTATGTCGGCAGGACAGTGAGGGCGGAATGTTTCTGGACTGCAGGTGATAGCAGGTAGCGCACGCTATTGTTTGGAGCTAGCGCACGCTAAGTGTCGATCGATAGCGAACGCTAATAATGTGTGGGTAGCGCGCGCTACCGGAGTCAGACAGTAGATTCTGGACTGCCTTTTTCCTTTTCAATACACCGACTTTCAGCCCGTTAGCGCATGCTAAACTTTAAGCGTAGCGTGCGCTAATCCCTCCCAGTATATATTTGCTGGGCAGGCTCAGAATCGTCATTTTCTTCCCTTCTTTCTCCTCCTCCGGCGGCTGAGTGTTGTTGAGCGTATAAGAGTGCAGACTTCGGTCGAATTTCATCATCAACAACACTTTTGAGTTCCTAACACCGAGTTATCAACATCTTATCAACTTTCACCATACAACAAGGTAAAATCCGCGTGAACCCTAGTTCTTCATATTTTGGGGCTTTTGTTGAGATCTTTGATTCTAAGCTATGTTAGCTCAGATTTGTGTTAGATTATGATTATGAAGTCATAATCCCTTGTTTTCCTTGAAGTCTATGGATTTTGTTTCGAGTTTTCATCCATTAAATGGTGTATGAACGACTCTGTCCCCATAGTGTTTGATTAAATATTCCAGAGGGTAGAACTTAGGGTGAATCCTTCCGTTTCCATGGTGTTGTGTTCTGATTCGATATTTCGATGTGTTAGGTTTGAATTTTTGAAGGAAGTGCGGACCGTACGTTCATCCGATTGCTATTTCCCGTATCATCCGAATTGAGGCAAGTACTTTGATATACGAATTGTAACTGCGTGAAATCATTGTTGTCGAAGTGTATGAATTTATATGGATGTATATATATATATAGATTTATACATATTTATATGTTAAATATATGTATGTATATACGTATATTGATATATATGCCTATGTCGGTGAATGATGAGTGATGAATACTAACACTAGTTGACATACTCAACTTGGATTGATGGATGAACTATACTTATTCATATATTGTAGTAAGGTTATATATATATATATATATATATATAATATATATATTCGGTTGAGTCGCAATATAGGGATATATGTGCGGTGTTGGTTGGTTATGCTTGAAGGCTTATTGTGATTGAGTTTGATTGATAACGTGCGTGTTATTTTTTATTTGTGTGGTTATGGACTGGCGGAGAAATTGTGTGACTTGATTTACTGAGTTGATAATTGTTGTGACGTTTGTCTGTGTGCTTGATGTTTGAAATAATGTGGATACTTGTTGTGAGAAACGTCGTATCCGGGAACCTCTGAGGGCGGGGCGTGCACTCCGGCCTGGTGTATGCTGCAATGTGCGGCTCCATATGGGTGATGAACGCCGGTGTTACCTAATGCACGCGCAAGGGGCGGCTCTTGCGGGAGTGATCGCCGGCGCGGTGACATGTTCAAGGAGCGGCCAACATAGTGGAGTGAACGCCGGTGCACAGGTGCGCAAGGGAGGCGCCTGGCAGGCTTATTGGTTACGAATATTTGAGTGATAGCTAAGACCCCGTTACCAAACGATGTTCGTTTTTCAAATTCTCTCAACTCACTTTTAAATGTTTGTCTTGTTATAGACCGTGATTCGTGTTTTTTTGAAAGTCTTTTTCAACTTGTTTATAAAGCGTTGGTATGAGGGTTAATTAACCAAGGAGGTTTGACGAAATCTCCGAGGGTTAATTAATCGGGGGTCTTGAGCAGGATATGTCGAATGAGAGATTGTGCTTTGATTGTATTGTGGTGCTATTCTGTGTATTGGATCGAGGACCCTGTGGAATGTTGAGATGATTGATTTCGTGATGATGTTATTTGGATTGGGTTCAGAACCCTGTGAGATGTTGTAATGATTTCATTTGTGACAGTATTCTATAAATTGGGTCGAGGACCCCGAATAAGTTGACTTGGTTTTCGTGTAATTGTTTTCCATTTGTTGGGTCAAGGACCCGAGACCTTTTGAAATTATTTTCCAAAAGTGTTCCCATTCGATTTTCAAAACTCCAAGACGGCCCGAGTCAATAATAACGTTTGCAAACTATCTTATCAAAATACTTTTCCTTTTACAAAAGGGATTTTCCTGACTCCTTGGGCTCGTTGAAAGTTTCATTGATGTTATGTTCCGTAAAGAGAATATGACTATGTAATTATCTTTCACCTTGTGTATGCGAGTGTTATTCTGTGTTGACTATAGGAATGTATGGTTTGTGTTAAGGCTTCACGACGGTTGAATTTTGTGTTGTTATTGTTCGTATATCTTGTATATTATGTACTTGCACTAGCAAAATTCGTTTATAACCCCGAGTTTTCGGGGTGGAGTGCTGTTATGCGCTCAGGTTTTGGCAGCTCGGGAGCAGTCACGGGATTGGCTTGGAAGGAGATGGAAGACGACGATGTTAATCACACCAGAGTCAGAGTCTTTTCTTTTGTTTCATTTTGGTCGGTATTTCTCTGTCGTTCGAGTATTCACCCTTGCATGAGTGTAGTTTTCATTTATTAAATTGAGTTGTCATTCTTTTTTGTGTTCAAGTTTATTGTTGTCATTGTAACATGAATGTCGTTAGTTTCTGAATTGGTTTATGACCTTGTCGGTCTATTTTGTATTTAATTTTGACCCCGGTCGGTCAATCATTGAGTAGTCTTTTGGAGTTTAGCCTGGTAGATCCTTGTGATAAGGGTCTACGACGTGTGACATTCCCGATCGTATTCTGGGGGTGTTACATATATATATATATATATATATATATATATATATATATATTGTGAACTAATGTGTACTATGTAATTTGAACATCTAACAATGGTGCTACATGAAATTCATCTTATTGTTTCTATGTGGATCAACCGCCCAATCCTGCAACTCATGATGGGTCAACCCATCTTGCCCGGTTCACCTTGTGGAATGGGTTTGGGTCAGGTATCCGATTCGATCCATTACCATTCCTAGCAGATAAAATTTGTCATCGTTCGGAACAATAAGATTAAAAGTTTAATTTACCAAGTTATATATTAGAATTTTAATACAAAACGATAAGTATTTATTATTTGTCAAAGGAGGGTGTTTATTTGAAGACACGAAGTAAGAAGATCGGAAGATGCTCAAGACATCAAGTTTAGAAGAGTATTACGAAAGGATAAGAGAGTCCCAATTAGACAAAGATGGATGGTATTGTATTTTTAACGTGTAATATCACTGGTATTTACAATATATTTTAATATGTATTTTTATATTTATTTATGATAAATCATACCGAACGTAGATACCTCAATCATTAATGATTGTTATCGTGTTCGTTTTGTCATTACATAGTGGGAATGATTATATGATATTTACATGAGAGTCAGAATGATGAGTTGCTCATCCTTATGATGGTATGAAAAGGTTGAGACATGTGTCTCTTTATTTGTTTGTGTTACGTAAGGAGTATTTGAATAGGATTTTGCATATTTTGCGAGGAGAATCTAGATTTAAGTTTTATTCTAAATGTGGTCCTTTGTATATTACTCATTTTACTTTTGCTGATGATCTTTCGTTCTTCTTTATAGGGGATAGGGAGTCGATTTTGACTCTGTTCGAGATATATGAAACTTTTAGTCTTATTGCTAAGAATAGTAAAAGTGAAATCTATTTTGCTAGGGGTGTCTAAATAGTTCCCGGTTCTCGGTTAGAACCGGAATCGAACCGGAACCGAGGCGGTTCCGATTAATCGGAACCATATAATCGGTTAAAGGTTCGGTTTTCGGTTCCTCATTACATAATTTTTCGGTTTTCGGTTGAGCAACCAAACGATTCGAACCGAAAACCGATTTTATAATATATTTATTAAATATTATTTTTATATTTTATACTTATATATTTTATTATTTTAATTTTTGTAAATTAAAAATTTAGAACTATAATATTGTTAAATAAATATTTTATATTTTGTTAAAAATTTATAATAATATATTATATATGTATTAAATATTAATTTTATATTTTATAATTTATAATTTATATAAATAAAAAAAATAAAAAAAACGGTTCTTACGGGTTACCCGAACCGGAACCGAACTAATTCGGTGCGGTTCCGGTTAACCGAAAGTGTAAAACGGTTCGGTTTACGGTTCCACTTTTTTGGCTATAATGGTTCCGGTTAACCGATTTTTTTGGTCCGATTAACCGGAACCGAACCGTTCGACACCCCTATATTTTGTTAGTGTCCCTGTAGCTATTAAGGAGAACATCTTTAGTGAGGTTCAAGTGCAAGAGAGCGTCCTACTTTTTAAATACTTGGGCATTCGTTTAAATGCCAACTTTCTATTGTTCAATATCAACCTCTTAGGGGGGAGGGAATGGGGCTCGGGTAAGGGGATCGGGTACCCTTACCCGAGCGGTAACACCGCCGCCGCGGCATCGGGTAAGGCGGGCGGTGTTACCATGCGGCTTCGGAAGCCGATCGGTGGGGGGGGGTGGTTTTCAAAATTTTAGCCGTTGCAACGGCTAATTCAATAAAAAAAAAAATTCCTATAAAATCAAACATTTTCAACTTCGTTTTTCAAAATAAAAACACACAAAACACAAATAAAAACACACACTAATATTTCAAAACACAAAACCATGGATCGAAGAGGTAAAAAAACTTCCATGTCAAGCAACAAACTCAGTTAGGATTTAGCCCATTTTATTCTCAAGCGTCCCGAATCAATTTTACGTTCCACAACCTCCATCTCCACATCCATTTTACCAATATAATATGGGTCCTCCTCAAATGAATCCTCAACACTACAACATCACTACTAGAAGCGAGTTCTCGTTTGAAAACATTGATGAAGGCGTGAGTACGTGCAGAAACACAACCACTACCAAGCGAAGAAGACGAAGATGAGGAAGTTCAAGAAGTCGATCCGAGAGGGAAGAAAAAAGCATTCGGTGGGAGGAGGCCCCGTGAACTTTGGTCGCGGCACAAGAGGAGGCTTTGGCGAAAGCGTGGATTCAAATCTCCGAATGTGGTGTTGTCGGTAATGAACAAAAGTCCAGCGGTTTTGGAAAGCAGATTCTCAAGCATTACGAGGAACTATGGGTTCAAGTTCACGAACTTTTCATTCGTTGAATACCAAGTGGAAAACAATGAACACGGCCATGGGTATTTTCAACGGCTACTACCTCAATGGTACAAACTATACTTTTTATTTTACGTAATCTATATTTTTTATTTTACATAATCTATATTTTTATTTTGTATATAATGTAGAAACGTGCTAAGGCTAGTGGGTGCAACGACTTGGGACGTGGTGAGCAAAGTGAGTCCGATTACTATACACAAAAAAAAAAGACAATTTACTCATACCTTGGCGTGGGAGATTGTCGGAGGTCATGACAAATGGACGGAGCAAGAATGTTTTCAAGATATTGCCGGTGCGACAAGCAACTCTTCAAAAAGGAAGTCGGGGAGTATGAATCGGCAAGCAACACCGTTCCCGACATGAATGAAGACCCCAACCCTCCACTTTCATCAAGAAAGATGAAAAAGAAGCAAGGCGCATCCTCGTCGATCTCAAGTGTTGCGGATGAAATCAACTCCTACACACAAAAGAAGACACAATATTTGGAAGAAAACGCGAGAAGGATGCTTTGGCAAAACAATTGTTGGCTACACAACTCGAGGCGAAGTTCAAGAATGCACAACGGAGATGAAGTTTTTTTGGAGCCGCATGATCACATTCGCGATCCCGCTATGTTGGAATTCGGTGTTAACCAAAAACGTGAATGTGCGGCCAAACACGCTTGGGGTTTCAATTTTTATGTTGTTGTTTGAACTTGTTTTAATTTTAAATTATGTTATGTTTTTTTTTTTTTTAGTTTTAGTTTCATTTTTTAAGTTTTAGTTTTTTTAAGTATTATGTAATATTTTTATTTTTAATGAAATGGTATGTTTTTATGTAATATTTTTTTAAGTATTATGTAATGTTTTTATTTTTAATGAAATGATATGTTTTTATTTTAATATTGTATGTGATTTTATGTATGAACAAAAAAAAATCGGGTAGTATAGGTGACCACTCCCTCCACTTAGGGTAGTGTTAGGGTAGAATTGGGTAGTTTTGAGTTGGAGGGTTTTTATTGGATAGAGGTGATGTGGCACCTAGGGTATTAGGTGACCACTCCCTCACCCCTTATAGAAAATATGGTTGCCAAAGCGAGATATTGGACTACAAAGATGCTTACTCCGACCATCTCCAACAGTTTATAAAAAAATACTGCAACTTCAAACACAAAAATACAGAAAATCAACAATACATCTCCAACAACTTACACAAAAATACAGCAATTAGTAATGCATCTCCAACAGTTTGCACAAAAATACAGTAAAAATAGATATTCTATTATATTCTTTTAAAATTAATAAAAAAAAATGCAACAACAATTAAAATTGAATACATATAGCACAAATAAAAAGAAAAGAAATAACTAAAAACAAATACAAATGCAACAACAATCAATAAAAGAAAAGAAAAAAGAAATTGAAACAATATAGCGCAAGGCTACAGTGCTGCGCCAAAAATACAGTAGCACTGTTCAAAACTCAAAAATTGCACAAGAATTGCGCTGACCATTGGAGGAAGATTTGCACAAAAAAAACACTCAACGCTATTTTTAGAGCATTGTTGGAGATGCTCTTATGGAGGGTTATGAGCACCGGCAGATCCACCTTGGGGGCAAAAGGGGTCAACTGACCCCTTGAAAACAAAAAAAAAAAAATTTTAAAAACAAATTATACTAAAAACAATTAATACTTTTAGTTTTTTCGGTTAGTCCGCTACCTTCTTTCATTTCATACAGGAAGAAATAATTTACCAAGAGAGTCTTGTTTTCTCTAAAAAACTTCTCCTTGAAATTTCGTATAAATTTTAAGCACCGTATTAAATCCAACTCGAAAGTACAAAATTGCACATTTGCTTGGAATTTTTCTATTTCATCTTGAATAGTTGAGCCTGAAAAAATAAACAAAAATATAAAATATATATCAAAACAACTGCAACTACATTGGAGAGCGAATGAATTATTAAAAAATTATTTCACTCGTGGTCGAACAATAGATTGAATATGTGACAATTGACGTTTATTATTGATTTTGTTATTGTTTATGAATGAAACACGATTTTATTATCTTTCTAATATTTTTACTTTACAAAGTTTTTAAAAACTTTGCACTTTGCCCTGGTGGCCTCACAATTCTGAATCCGCCACTAGTTATGAGTTGGTCCAAAGTGTTTTGTATGTTGTAGATAACATAAAATTATTAGAGAAAATTATATGTTGTACAAAAACTATTTAAGAAAATAATACAGTGTAGTAGGTTGTTGTTGAGAGTATGGAAACTGGAAAGGTAGATCTTTTGAGACACCAGATTTTTTTCAATGAAGAAGGTATTCCGAAACAAAAATATATAAATCGAAGCAAAATCAAATTAATATGGGTTGGATATGACTTTAATGGTTCTAAATTTAACTGAATTAATTTCCAGATCTTTTACGATTATAAAATTACACAAATTTCAAATAAAATATATTTGTGCTCTTATGAAACTAAAAAAAAAAAGTGTACACAATATTTTATGCTTATGGTGACAAAATAAATTAGAATATCACATATTCCTTGTTGCTTGAATTATGTAAAATTTATAATACTTTTCTCTTATTTTTTCTCTCTCTTAAAATGTGTCTTTGTATGCTATAATTAGATAATGAACGTATTAAAATTGAATTTCGGTGGAAATATAGCATGATATGTTAAGTTTTCACTAAAATAGAATAAATCAGAAAAACAAACCGTTGCCGGTTAAAAGACATGGTTCGAGTTTGAAAAATAGTTCGGGTTCAAAAATTTATATGATTGGACTCGAATCCCCTCATATATATTAGTATATATGCTAATTTTATAACTAATTTGACATATGTCAATAAATTAAAGAGAAAATTATTGATTTGGTCCTGTATGTGGGATTAATTGGTCAAAAAGTCCCATCTGTCTCTGACGGACTAAAAAAACTCACATCTCCCCCCTATTTTCGCCAATTTGATCCTCCGTGGCCTTCCGAAGTATTTCTGGGCCATCAGAGCTGACATGGATGACACGTGGCAAAAATAGTGGGTCCGCCTGAAACAGACGGGGCTTTTTGGCCAATTGGTCCCACATACGGGACCAATTTGATAATTTTCTCATTATATATATATATATATAAAATAATTTTTCAATAAATGTAATAAATATAATAAATATTAATGGCACATGATATAAAGAACTATAATCTAGTTGAGTTTAAATTATTTGTGGCAAAAAAATTCTATCAAATAAAAAGTTGATGAGGATAAAATTTTTATTTTTCGAGGATAGAATTATTTATCAAATAAAGATTGGTAGAAGTTTATTGCTTGCAAAAACGATTTATGTAATCGATTTATGTTAAATTTTTAGTTTTCTCATATAATCAATTTGTAAAATATATTTTCTAAATCAATTAAATTTATTTAAAATGAATTCAATTTCTCTCCTAAATTGATTGAATGATACTATTATTTTTATTTTATAAAATAAATCAACTAAGTAAGCTCTTTAGCATAAATGCAAAATATGTTAAATAAAGAAATCTAATATTGGATATTAAAATTATTTCTTTTATTGCAAGAATGTATTCTTTTGTTGTATAATACAAAAAATCATAAACTTTTTTTGCAAGCAATAAACTTCTATCAATCTTTATTTGATAAATAATCTTACCCTCGGAAAATAAAAATTTTATCGCTCATCGACTTTTCATTTGATAGATTTTTTTTGCTACAAATACTTTAAATTCAATTAAATTATAGTTCTTTATATCATGTGTCATTAAGATTTATTATATTTATTACATTTATTGAAAAATATATATGTATATATAATGAGAAAATTATCAAATTGGTCCCGTATATGGGATCAATTGGCCAAAAAGCCTCGTCTGTCTCAGACGGACCCACTATTTTTGCCACGTGTTAGCCACGCGTCGTCCATGTCAGCTCTGATGACCAAAAATACTCTTCTCTGTTTACTTGTCCACGTCATTTCCGATGCCACGTGTTAGCCATGTTTTAATTAAATTTGAGATGATTATGAATATATAAATTACAAATAGATTAGATTGGCGAAACTAATTCCATTAATTCGATTCATTACCCTTCTCTGTGGTAAATAATTTTAAAACTCTAGCTAAATATCAAAATTTTATTTTATTTATATTTATAAATTACGATATAATGTAATTTCCCGTCTAATTTTCGTTCACGTCAAAACTGAAGAGACACACTACTCCTAAACATAAAAAAAACCATATGCAACCAACTGCTTGTGTGATTGTGCACAACCTTGATTTAGTTGGAGGTTAGGGGTTGGTCATAATGTAATGACTTTGGAATTGAATTTACTAACGATCCGTAGTCTTTGACTAAGGGTTAGAAGCTAGCCTCCGAATGTTGGTGGAACAATTAAATATTGAGGGCAAGCGGCGGTATGGGAGGCAGGATCTCGGTGGGAACTGCGGTTGGATTTGGAGGGTCCAACATGGAGCAATCGGCAGGGGCACTCATGCGCGGTAGTTGAGGATATTTAAGAACCCGAGGCCAGAGATACACATCTCGCGATTTAAGCTGGTAGCGATCTTGTAGGTAGGACCGTTATCCAGGACTAGTCAGTGTAAGGCAAACCTCGATATCAAAAAAAAAAAAAAAAAAAAAAAAGACCATATGCTCCCGACCGGCAAGACAAGTAAATAATAGAACGGTGCTGAACCAAAGAAGAGCAACCACGTGCCAGTCATATGTTAGCTACGGTCAAATGCCGGTGCACAACTGGGGCCACGTGTTCTGGCCCAACTTTGAATCATTGACTGTTCTGATCCATAGTATTACCATATGGGCGGGACCCGTGACTTGACCGTTTAATCAACTCTTTTTGCTCTTCCAATCCCGACCGCCTTAAATTCTTCCACACACTAATTTTTAATTAATCACGTTCAGAAACCAAAATTAGATATGTACTTCAGATCTAATACATATTATAGGGTACAGTTAATTAAGTTAATTAAGTTTCTCGTATTCGAATTCGATTGATAAAAAGTTCATCTGAATTAGACCCGTTTGAATAACGAATCAAATTTAAATATAATTATTTTTTGCTAAGATACAATGCTCGATTCGGGGTCGATTTAATTTAAATAAAAAGTATAAACTGCATATATAAAATTAAACTACTCAAAAACTCAATTCTTATTTGACTTGATTAAACTTAAACATAGTACTTAAACCAAATTTGAATAGACATACACTCAGCTCATTTGGATCGATTTACGACCCTACACATTTACCAAATTGTAGGGGGTATTGTTGACGTCTGGTTTGGTCAACGTTACGTGTGCTGATCTGGACAAATGGATCGAAGACACGTAGAAAATAACAAATAAAATGGAAGATATTTGATCACCAAATTTTATTAATGACCTTTTTATAGCATAGAGCCGAGCAGAATAATGTATGTAGTCTATCAGGTTTATTGTTAATTACAAGTCTTTTTCGTTCTTTTTCAGTCTCTCTCAAATCTCTCTTTTTTCTCTCTCTCCTCTTAATGCTGAAAATCCAAAGATCCCTTTTTACTGTTCATTTCTTCCATATATAGACAATCTGGGCCAGTGGAGAGATGACAGTGGCATGTTTGGGAATATGCCCATAACACTTGTCGATCCACATTTAAGTCTTGGACACGTGGCGGCCTCTAAGGAGTGTCTTGGGAAGGCGTGGCTGCATGCGTTAATTGGCATGCGGAGTGCATTTCTTGACTTAGGTGATATCTATCCGATAGGGTCGGTCCTCGGGCCCCAGCCGCTCTGGTCGGCTTGGGTCTCCGCCGTTCAAAGCCTGCCCTGCCGTAGTCTTGAATCGGGACATTTTCGTCCTTTCTCTGCTCGGCCTTCTGGATCGAGATCTAGGATCGGCCTTGGAGTCACCGTCCGTTCCGGTTTTTAGCGAGCCCGGTTGGAAATCGGGTTTTTTGTCCGGTCCGACTTCAGGTTCTGCTCGGCCGGTTTAGTTGCCTGGAGTGCCTACGTGGATTCTGAGTAGGATGGGCTACCAAGAAGGGCCCCCGAGTCCAGGGCCATGCCGAGCTGGCCGGGGCTGGAGTCGTTTGATGTTGAGACCGATCCGGTTTGTGAGAGGATAAGACCTTTCGAACAGACGTCTCTTCGGGAGTCGCGTCGCATCGCTTCCCTGGTTTTCAGGGGTCATCATGTGGGGGGACGCGTGGCGCAAGAATACTGGGCGGCGCGCTCACGCGTTCTCGAATCCCGCGACGGTTCAGTAGAATTTCTCGCTTCACGCGCCTAGCATTTAATGCCTACATTTCCCTATAAATAGAGGTTGTCTTCTCTTTCAGTGTTTCCTCCGCCATTTTTACGTATTGTTGCAGAGAGAAAGAAATTTTTTCGACGATTTTTTCTTCTTTTCCGATTTCACCGACCTTCCCGGTAAGCTCGCTTTTCTTTCTTTTTTCCTTATCTATTTAAGATGTCGGAGACAAGGGACGAGACGGAGGTGGTTTTGGCCGTGTCGCCGGACCGCACGGGTGTGGCGGATCTATCGATTGACGAAGCTCCCGTCGACTGGAGTGTTGAGGAAGAAGGAGACGAATTTGTGAAGTCGCCGGGATCTGGAGAAGTGGAAATGGTGGCGCCGCTGACAGTTGTCGGAGAAACTCCGGCGGAGAGAGTCGAGCCGGTGGTGGCCCGGGCTCGCCCTCGTCCGGCCCCTTTGGTGGTGGCGAATTGGGACTCAGCTTCGATTCCGAGTAACGTTACGGAGGAACAATTGGCGGCCTGGCGGCTGCGATTTAAAATTCCGGCGAGGGTGCGGATGTTTGCTCCGAATCCCGAGGAGAGGCCCCACAGTCCGCCCGTTGGTTGCACGGCGGTGTATTACCGCTCTTTACTGGCCGGGCTTCGGTTTCCGCTTCCGTTGACTCTTTCCCGGTGGCTAAGGCAGTGGGGCCTTCCTGTCCCCCAGATACATCCGAATTCCTGGGCTCGGGTGGTGGGCCTTTTTATTCTTTTTAATCGGCCTGGTGGCCGATCCAGCTTTGAGGAGTTCAAACCTCTATTTATGGAGGTCGGTTGGTAGGTCCGGCTCATTTGGTTTTATCTGACGGCCCGGCATGCTATGCACAAGGAGTTAGTGGGGGTACCCGAGACCATTCATAGCTGGAAAGAACAGTGGTTCTTTATCGGGGGGCCGTGGAGGAGTTCTTTGGATGAGTGGGAGCCGGGGGTGGTAGATGCTGAGCTGCGGGTCCCTGTGCTTTTTACGGCCAAAATGAGTAAGTGTGGTATTTTTTGTTTTTGTTCCTTTTTTGTCTAACGCTCATCATTTGTTGCCTGTGCAGAATGCATCCCGGCGTCAGAGACTTCTGCCGATTTCGACGATCGGGTCGAGCAGCTTTTGGGCCTTCCTCTGGAGCAAAGGAAGTCTCATCTTTTAGTGTCCGAGGAGAATCTTTGGGCGACCGGACTTAGAGAGACCGATCCGAGCACAATGTCTTCTTCAGGACTTTTTTTTTTTTTTTTTTTGACATGTCTTCCTTTTCCAGCTCCTAAGGCAAAGACTTCATCCGGTCGGAAGGAGACGCCCGCGCAGCGTGTGGCAAGGCTGGCAGCTGAGGCTGCCGAGCGGAGGGAGCGGGCCGGCAAGCGCAAGAGGGTGGAGACTGTGCCTGAGGACAGCGCGAACAAGGCCGAGGGTTCGTCTGCCCCTGAAGTCGTAGTGTCCGCCCCGACTCCTGTCCGGGCAGATCGGGAGGAGCCCGTTATTGACTTGGAGGGCCATTATCTTCCGGTCAACCAGGAGCGGGTGGAGCCATGTGACCAGATGAAGGGGCGACGGCCGCGCTGGTTCCTGGACTATGTCCGGGCCGCTACCCCGACTCCTGAGATGCTCAGTCGGGTCCCTCCTGGGGTGGCTGTTTCTAGTCATATTCCGATCCGGGGTTGGACTCCCAAGCTGGAAATGATGACTAACGATATGGATCCGGCAGATCCAGTTCGGAAATGCCACAGTCGCGGGCCATGTGCACCTACGTGAAGGCCTCGATGAGTTTACGCCGTCAGAGGCACAAGAAGACGGAGGCCGACCTCAAGGCTTTGCGGGAGGAGCATCACTGTGCCCTTCTTTGATCAAGTCTCTCGAGGGAGATAACCTCCACGAGGCGAGATGGAGCTTTTGGACGGTCGGGCCCTCAGCCGACATATGGAGGCAAGGCCGAGGCGACCGATGCGGCCGATCGGGCGCAAAGCGGTGCCAAATCCGGGCCGAGCACGAGGCTTATTAGGAGACCAAGGCCCAGTCGAAAGCGACCGAGCGCCTCAACACTGCGAGGCTTCGAGCTATGCTAGGGGCCGTGCCGAAGGTGGAGGCCTTCAAGGAGACGCCTGCCTTTGAGGAGCTGATCAATCTGAACTACGTCTCCACTTGTTTCGAGATTTTAGATCTTATGAAAGGTGGTAATACCGTTAAGGAGATTGAGGCTTACATCACCTCTCAAGCGGCCGACCTTCATGTTGACATTCTTTGAGGCCGACGAGCAGGCGGCCGAGGTGAGGATCTTGGTCGGAGCTCCGCAAGCGAAGGCGAGGGCAATCTTTTCAGCGGCCGGCCGGGATGTGGGCCGAGTAGTTTCCTTTAGATTTTGCTTCTAGCATGGCCTGCGTGCCTATTTTTGTCTTTCTTTTGTTTCATTTGATGTACGGCCGACGTGCCAACCTGGTTCAGGTCTTTTGTAATCGTCTGTATTTTGTAGCAACGACTTGATGAAATAAGATCTTTGCCGTTTTCGTTGTGCTTTTTTATTGTTCTTGGTTGATCGCGCCGAGGCAAGCTTCGTCTTATAATGCCGGAGGAGCCGGTCAGTTGAGGTGCCGAGACGAGCTCGGTCTTATAGGGCCGGAGGAGCCGGCCATTCGAGGTGCCGAGACGAGCTCGGTCTTATAGTGCCGGAGGAGCCGGTCTTTCGAGGTGCCGAGACGAGCTCGGTCTTATAGTGCCGGAGGAGCCGGTCTTTCGAGGTGCCGAGACGAGCTCGGTCTCATAGTGCCGGAGGAGTCGGTCTTATGAGGTGCCGAGACGAGCTCGGTCTTATAGTGCCGGAGGAGCCGGTCTTTCGAGGTGCCGAGACGAGCTCGGTCTTATAGTGCCGGAGGAGCCGGTCTTTCGAGGTACCGAGACGAGCTCGGTTTTGTAGTGCCGGAGGAGCCGGTCTTATGAGGTGCCGAGACGAGCTCGGTCTTATAGTGCCGGAGGAGCCGGTCTTTCGAGTGCGAGGCAGGCTCGGTCTTATAGTGCGGAGGAGCCGGTCTTTCGAGGTGCCGAGGCAGGCTCGGTCTTATAGTGCGGAGGAGCCGGTATTTCGAGTGCCGAGGCAGGCTCGGTCTTATAGTGCCGGAGGAGCCGGTCTTTCGAGTGCGAGGCAGGCTCGGTCTTATAGTGCGGAGGAACCGGTCTTTCGAGTGCGAGGCGAGCTCGGTCTTATAGTGCGGAGGAGCCGGTCATTCGGCGTACCGGTATTGAGACGAGGAATAACATCAAATTTTTATTGATAATACCTTTTTAGATACATAGCGTTCCACGGAGTAAGTTAATCTTTGGCCGTTCGGATATTCCAGTAGGTAGGCTCCATTCTGAAGGACTTCACTAACTTTATACGGCCCTTCCCACTTGGGCTTGAGCGGCCCGGGATCCGGGCCCAAAACCCTCTTAAGGACTAGGTCGCCGACCTGGAATCTTCTCGGGTGAACCTTGGAGTTGTAATATTTTTCACTCCTTCTTTTGTAGACGGCGTTTCGCATTTCTGCCTGAGCTCGTTTTTCGGCAAGGAGGTCCAGGTTCACTTGGAGGGCCAAGTCGTTATCCTGTTCTTCAAAATGTGCTACTCGGTAGGTAGGTACCCCGATTTCGACCGGGATAACGGCTTCAGAGCCGAAAGCCAAGGAGAAAGGCGTTTCTCCGGTGGCGGATCTATGCGTTGTTCGGTAGGCCCATAGGGTCCCGGGGAGTTCTTCTGGCCAAGAACCCTTGAGTTCCTCTAGGTGAGTCTTGAGATGTTGCTTTAAGATCTTGTTGACTGCCTCCACCTGCCCGTTAGATTGTGGATAATAGGGCGTGGAAAAGTTATTTCGTATTTGGAGACCGTCGCAGAAAGATCGGAATTTCTTGTTGTCAAACTATTTCGCATTATCCAAGACAACGGATTGAGGGATTCCGAACCGGCATATGATTGACTTCCATATGAAGTCGACTATCTTCTGTTCGGTTGTTCGTGCCGTAGGTTCGGCCTCGGCCCATTTCGTAAAATAATCGACTGCGACGATTGCGTATTGCACTCCTCCCCGTCCCCTAGGCAGAGGGCCGATCAAGTCGATTCCCCACTTGGCGAATGGCCATGGACAATATACGGACGTGAGGGTTTCCGGGGGGGATCGGATCTGTGGGGCAAAGATTTGGCACCGGACACACTTTCGTACGAGCGCAATGGCATCTTTTTTTAGATCGGGCCAATAGTAGCCTTGTCGGATTAACTTGTAGGCCAACGCCTGGCCGCCGGAGTGGTTTCCGCATATACCCTCGTGCACCTCCCTGAGGGCATATTCGGCTTCTGATTCGGATAGGCACTTCAGCAGCGGAACCGAATATCCTGTTTTATATAATGCTCCGTCCTGTAATACCCGTACTTTTTGTAAATCTTCTACTCTTGTACTTTGTAATTTTTACGCTCGTATAAGTGTTTGGTAAGCTTATATGGATCTTGGAACTCTTGTCAATTGGATTTACCCCTTTTCTTGTTCGGATCGTCGCTGTTTTCGGATCCTTGATGCGATCCTACTACCTTCGTGTAATGGGTAGCGCACGCTACGCACACCTTGTAGCGCACGCTAATTTAGTGAGGGTAGCGCACGCTATCCATTATCATTAGCGCACGCTACTAATGTATTGGAGGCGGGCGATCCGGTGGCTCTTGGATCGAACAAATTCTAGCGTACGCTAGGTGTGGTAATAGCGTCGCTAGATTTTGGTGGTAGCGCACACTACGTTACTAGAGTAACGTCGCTAGAGAGAGCGCAGGGGACGATGGGTTACGGGTGGACACCGACTACCGTGTAGCGCACGCTATTAGAAATAATTAGCGCACGCTAATTGAAGTCACTAGCGCACGCTATGAACAGGTGTTAGCGTACGCTAACGGAGTTGGCAGAGGCTACTGGATTGCCTGGTGAGTCCGATAGCGCGCGCTATTTTTCATGGCTAGCGCACGCTAGTTCCTATTTAGTATAAATAGGACATTTCCGTTCCCAAATCGTCATTTCTACCTACCTTCACCTCCTTGGGCGATTCTAAGCGATTCCGGGCGATTTGTGAGGAGTTCTTCGAGCTGCAATTATCTAGCAACATCCTTGAGTTTCTAGTTCGGATTTATCAACGTTTAATCCTCTCCACCGCTCCAAATCAAGGTAAAATTCTCACAACCCTAGATTTTCGGGATTTGGGGATTTTCCATCCGATCTCTTCGATCCACTTGTTGTTATGTTAGAATATATCGATTACGAGTCATCTACCTTGGATACATGTTTTCCTACGAATTTATTGGTATATTTAGGAGTTCTTGAGTATTTGGGATATTTGACTTGCGATTCACTATCTAAGAGAATTATTTCCGAACACATGTATCGGGGTAGTAATTCGAGTGATTCCAACTTATTTTCATACCGATGGAGTTTTGATAATTGAATTACGAACTTGTCTAGGTTCGGAGTTGTCGAATCCTTCAATCTTGGTACCTTGTCGTTCGTACCCTTTTCCCCTCGTTTCCAGGCAAGTGATTCTTGTGAAAGTTATGTTCTTAAATGTGAAAAGTAATGCATGTGATTGTGAGAGTTGCTTTCGTTCACTCCGAGAGGACCCGACGGGGTCGAGGAGGGTTCCGCTTATGTCGGTTCCGTGAACGTTTGGGTTAGCCACTCCGAGATGATCCGACGGGGTCGAGGAGGGATTCACGCATTGTCGAGTCCACGGTTAATCAAGAGATATCATCATTTCCAAATATGTTTGGATAATTGTATTTTCCGGAAAATCATTATCATGGCTTTGAATTGGTGCATATGCTTTTATGTATAAGACTTGACATTTCACTTGTAATACTTGCCCTAACCCCTCTCGTTTGGGGAAAATTACTTTTGTGTTTTTCAGGTCCTAAGGAATCTTACGAGCGAGCGCCGGGACGATACGATGAGGATGGCGAGGCGTGATACTGTGGCTAGTTGTGTTCTACTTTGTTTGGTCGTTGTTCTCTTTGGTCCATTTTATCCTTGTAATAATAAGTGGTACTCGAGTACTTTAGGAAAGTCCTTTTCCATTGTCGTACAACTTCTTGTATTTCTTCATGGTATTGTTTGTCCGTGGTTGAACTTCCTTGGTTGTATCGAGTTTATTGTTTCCCAATTGGATTTTATTAAATTCAATACGTTGTGAGTGAGATAAGCCTAGTAAATTCCAGGTCGGGATTTACGGCGCTGTGATATTCTCCGAATATCTCGGGGTGTTACGAATTTGGTATCGAGCTTAGGTTTATGGATACCTAGTGCCAGTTCTTTGAGTCTAAATATACTATTCCAAGGACACAGTATCATCGTGCTGCCGTCATCTCGTACGGCCGTACTCGTAAGTTCTCTAACTTATTTACCCTCTTCAGTCACTCTCTATCATTCGATTATGGGACGTGAGTAGTCCATATTCTAGGCGGCATAGCTTCGAGCTATTCTTATGATTTTACTTACATTTTTCTTTAGAATGTCAACTGGTAGAGGACGTGGACGCGGCCGTGGTCGTGGTCGGGGCCGAGGCGTGGCGCGGCCGGTGGAGCGACCATGTCCTCACTCGGTAGAAGGCTCGGCTACGCCTGGCTTGTCGGACTCTATTCAACCTAGCACCGGTAGTCATCGGGAGCCGTCAACGAGTGCAGGAACTTCTACGAGGAGCCAACCGGATCTCAGGTGTTGCCACCATCTTGCAACAAGTGGCGAACCAAATGGCTCTTTTAACCCGGTGATGCGGCTTAACCAACCACCTCCTATTCTGCGACATCTTTGAGAAGTGGTTACAAGATGTTATTCGTATGCGCCCTCCCAATTTATTGGTGCAAATGATCCAATCGGTGGGAAGATTGGATTAATGAGATGAATAAAGTTTTCATGGCCGTGAATTGTCCAGAGGCACGTAAGGTGCCGATTGCCCAAGACTTCCTATCAAGGGATGCGGCCGGTGGTGGCAAGCTGTTGCACCTCGTGGTCGTGAGGTTTCATGGGACGAGTTTAAGGAATTGATGGAGGCCGAGTTACGCCGTGGCTGTTCGGGAGGCCAGATTCGAGCCTTTTATGAAGCTAAACCCCGGGATGTCCCACTGTATCTCGGTGCAATCATTGAATACAACCGTCAACTCAACCATGTGAAAAATCAAGTGAGGGAAGAGAGAGATAGAATTCGTCACTTTGACATGCGAATGAAGCAAAAGTTCGGCACTATATGTCGGGCTTAAGCTTGCGCCACATTGAAGGAGTATCAAGATAGGGCACTAGCCTATGATATGTCCTTCACACCTACCAAAGCGACAAGTGAGAGTAAGAAGCGAAGACCACCGGAAAGTTTTCTAGCGGTAGAGGTGGCAACCAGCGGGGATCGCGATCGGCAAGCTATACAACCAAGGGGTCTTCCGTGCTTGGAGGTAAACGGAATTTAATTTGGTGCTAATGCGTCAATAGGGTTGTGACATGTTTTAATTGTGGCAGCAGGCCATATTAATCGTGATTGTGGTCTACCCCCATTGAGGTGTTTTAATTGCGGCCGGGAAGGCCACAGAGCCATGTATTGTACGGACGAAGAAACCCCACTTGGAACTCAGGCAACAGCCCCTAAGCCTGGAGAACCGAGTGTTAATCAGAAGTCATCTACGGGTCAACCATCCCAGAGTTATGGTCGAGGCAGAGGCCGTGGTCAGTCTGCTAGAGGGGAGCTCCCAGTCTTGGTTCGGTGCAACCTCGTGTCTATGAGATGAGGAAAGCTGGAGATCCCGAGGCTACCGTGGCAACAGTATCATTTCTCTTTTGTCTCATTCAGTTAGAGTGCTTTTTGATTAAGTGCTTCTCATTCGTTCATCTCTTTGGATTGTGTGCGTCGATTGAATATTGAGGGCTTGTCTCCTTGTGAGTCCTTTGTGGTTAAGTTGCCCAGTGGCGATAGAATCGTGGGAGACAAGGAAGTTAGAGATTGTCCGGTGTTTATCGCTGAGAGAGTGTGGTTTTCGAAATTGATAGTCGTAGACATTGTTGATGAAGATCTAATCCTCGGTGACGATTGGCTCGATAGACACGGTGCGGTAATGAATTATCGCACGAAGATCGTATCAATGTTAGCCAAAGACACGAACACCATTTTGCGGGGTACAAGAGGGGATGTCTGATATTTTTGATTAGTGCCTTGAAGGTGACAAAAATTTTTTGATTGGGTTTTGTTGGTTTTTGGTGGTATTCCATGATAGTAGAAGATTGGAAAGCTGAACTTCCCTCGATTCCTATTATAAGAGATTTTCCGGATGTCTTTCCCGGGCAATTAATGGACTACCAAGGACGGAAGTTGAATTTACAATTGATTTGGAGTCGAGCAACCCCGATTTCTAAGGCACCGTGCCGTATGGCACCTTCAAATGCAAGAGTTGAAGAAACAATCGGGAGAATTGTTGGATAAAGGGTATATTAGACCCAGTGCCTCGCCATGGGGTGCACCGGTCTTGTTCGTAAGGAAGAAAGATGGTTCACTACGTTTGTGTATTGATTATCGGGAACTGAACAAAGTGACCATTAAGAATAAATACCCTTTGCCGCGTATCGATGATTTGTTTGATCAATTGCGAGGAGCCGCGGTGTTCTCGAAAATTGATTTGAGGTCGGTTACTATCAACTTCGCATTAAGGAATCCGGCGTTCCTAAAGCGCTTTAAAATCGAGGTATGGACACTATGAGTTTGTGGTTATGCCTTTTGGGTTAACCAACGCACCGCGATATTTATGCAATTGATGAATAAGATATTTATTGAGCATCTTGATAATTGTGTAGTCGTTTTTATCGACGATATTTTGGTTTACTCTCGAGATGAAGAGGAACACGCTCGGCATTTGCGATTGGTGTTGGAGGTTTTGAGGACTCAGCACCTCTATGCAAAGTTTTCTAAGTGTGAATTCTGGCTGAAGGAAGTCATGTTTCTCGGACATGTGATTTCATGGAAGGGGTTCGAGTAGATCCCCAGAAAATTGAGGCAGTGTTAGATTGGGCTCCACCCAGAACGTGAAGGAGGTTCGTAGCTTTTTGGGTCAGCCGGATACTAGGAGGTTCGTCGAGGTTCTCCAAACTTGCTCGACCACTTACTCAATTACTCCGAAGTCCGAAAGGTTCGAATGGAATGAAGAGAGGCAACGGAGTTTCGAAGAGCTGAAAAGGCGCGACTACCGCGCGGTTTTAGCCCTACCTCGTGAGTCGGTGGGTATTCGATTTATTGTGATGCATCGGGACAAAGACTTGGGTGTGTACTCTTGCGGCATGATAAGACGATTACTATGCTTCGCGGCAACTTAAACCGAATGAGTGAATTATCCTACCCATGATTTGGAATTAGGCTGTGTAGTGTTTGCCTTTGAAGATGCAGCGTCACTATTTGTACGGTTCTTCATGTCGAATTTATACCGACCACAAGAGCCTAAAGTATATTTTTAGCGAGAAAGAGCTGAATATGAGACAACGACGTTGGTTAGAGCCGATAAAGGATTATGATCTGGAAATCCTTTACCATCCAGAAAGGCTAACGTTGTAGGCGATGCGTTGAGCGAAGTCGATATCTCTTCATATGCTTGAGGCCCTTACGCCTCAAGTTAAGATCAGACGAGTTAATTGAGCGGGGAGTCGAAATGCGGATCCAGCGGATTCGGGTCGATGTGTACTCTTGAGGCTATTCCGTCCTTGATCGGCGACGTCCGGAAAAACAGGAGAATGACCCAATGCTTGTTCAATCAAGGCGGACGTGGAAAAGGAAAGCCCTGGTTTTATGATCCACGAGGATGGCATTTTGAAATTTCAAGGTAGGATTTGTGTTAGAATGACTCGAGCCGAGACAGAGAATACTCAGAAGCCCATGCTACACCTTACTCGATCCATCCTGGGACGAGTAAAATGTACAAGGATCTTAAAAGGAGTTTTGGTGGAATAATATGAAGAGAGATGTCACCGAGTTTGTGTCAAGGTGTTTGACATGTCAACAGTCAAAATTGAGCATCAACGGCCGGTAAGCTGTTGAAACCTCTCCTATTCCCGAATGGAAATGGGAGGATATTACCATGGATTTCATCACCGGATGCCGAGGACTAAGTCGGGGATGAATATGATATGGGTTGTTGTTGACCGATTGACTAAGTCGGCACATTTTCTTGGCATTAAGGACACGTGGGGACCGGAGCGATTGTCCCGGATTTTTATATCGGAGATTGTGAGATTACAGTACGCCAAAGTCTATTGTTTCCGATCGTGACGGCCGTTTCGTGTCGCATTTTGGAAGGCGGTCCATCAAGCATTGGGCACCGAATTGAGGTTGAGTACTTCCTTCCACCCTCGGTCGGTCAAACCGAGCGGACGATCCGGACATTGGAAGATATCGAGGCGTGTGCCACGAATTGGAGTACCGATTGGGAAATGCACCTACCTTTGATCGAGTTCACTTACAATAATAGGCGCACGCATCGATCAAGATGGCACCTTTTGAGGCATTGTATGGTAGGCGGTGTAGATCTCCACTTTGTTGGGATGAAGCTTGATTTAGTCGGGACGGAACCCGATATGTTGATGGAAACTAAAGAGAAGATTTCCATCATCCGAGACCGACTGTTAACCGCCCAGAGTCGACAAAAATCCTACGCTGACAATCGTCGTCGGCCCTTGGAATTTGATGTGGGTGATCATGTCCTACTCAAAGTATCACCGACGAGAGGAGTCTTCAGGTTCGGAAAAAGGGGCAAACTTAGTCCGAGATATATTGGACCTTTTGAGATTCTTGACAGAATTGGGGAACTGGCCTATCGATTGGCTTTACCTCCAGCCCTTAGCCATGTTCACAGTGTGTTCCATGTTTCCCAACTGAGGAGGTACGTCCCTGACCCGAGTCATATCATTGATTACGGGGACATCGAGATCGCGGAGGATGTCACATTTGAAGAGAAGCCAGTGAAAGTATTAGAGCATCGAGTAAAACAACTCCGGCACAAAACCATACTGTTGGTTAAAGTTCAGTGGTCACGACACGGAGTTGAGGAAGCGACGTGGGAAACCGAAGAGAGCATGCGCACTAGATACCCCGAGTTATTCATTTCTTAAGTTTCGGGACGAAACTTCATTTTAGAGGGGGAGGATGTAATACCCGTACTTTTTGTAAATCTTCTACTCTTGTACTTTGTAATTTTTACGCTCGTATAAGTGTTTGGTAAGCTTATATAGATCTTGGAACTCTTGTCAATTGGATTTACCCCTTTTCTTGTTCGGATCGTCGCTGTTTTCGGATCCTTGATGCGATCCTACTACCTTCGTGTAATGGGTAGCGCACGCTACGCACACCTTGTAGCGCACGCTAATTTAGTGAGGGTAGCGCACGCTATCCATTATCATTAGCGCACGCTACTAATGTATTGGAGGCGGACAGTCCAGTGGCTACCGGATCGAGGAATTCTAGCGTCGCTAGGTGTGACCGTAGCGTACGCTAGATTTTGGTGGTAGCGCACGCTACGTTACTAGAGTAACGTACGCTAGAGAGAGCAGAGGGACATGAGGTTACGGGTGGACACTGACTACCAGGTAGCGCACGCTATTAGAAATAATTAGCGCACGCTAATTGAAGTCACTAGCGCACGCTATGAACAGGTGTTAGCGTACGCTAACGGAGTTGGCAGAGGCTACTGGATTGCCTGGTGAGTCCGATAGCGCGCGCTATTTTTCATGGCTAGCGCACGCTAGTTCCTATTTAGTATAAATAGGACATTTCCGTTCCCAAATCGTCATTTCTACCTACCTTCACCTCCTTGGGCGATTCTAAGCGATTCCGGGCGATTTGTGAGGAGTTCTTCGAGCTGCAATTATCTAGCAACATCCTTGAGTTTCTAGTTCGGATTTATCAACGTTTAATCCTCTCCACCGCTCCAAATCAAGGTAAAATTCTCACAACCCTAGATTTTCGGGATTTGGGGATTTTCCATCCGATCTCTTCGATCCAGCTTGTTGTTATGTTAGAATATATCGATTACGAGTCATCTACCTTGGATACATGTTTTCCTACGAATTTATTGGTATATTTCCGGAGTTCTTGAGTATTTGGGATATTTGACTTGAAAATCACTATCTAAGAGAATTATTTCATTAACAAATGTATCGGGGTAGTAATTTCGAGTGATTCCAACTTATTTTCATACCGATGGAGTTTTGATAATTGAATTACGAACTTGTCTAGGTTCGGAGTTGTCGAATCCTTCAATCTTGGTACCTTGTCGTTCGTACCCTTTTCCCCTCGTTTCCAGGCAAGTGATTCTTGTGAAAGTTATGTTCTTAAATGTGAAAAGTAATGCATGTGATTGTGAGAGTTGCTTTCGTTCACTCCGAGAGGACCCGACGGGGTCGAGGAGGGTTCCGCTTATGTCGGTTCCGTGAACGTTTGGGTTAGCCACTCCGAGATGATCCGACGGGGTCGAGGAGGGATTCGCGCATTGTCGAGTCCACGGTTAATCAAGAGATATCATCATTTCCAAATATGTTTGGATAATTGTATTTTTCGGAAAATCATTATCATGGCTTTGAATTGGTGCATATGCTTTTATGTATAAGACTTGACATTTCACTTGTAATACTTGCCCTAACCCCTCTCGTTTGGGGAAAATTACTTTTGTGTTTTTCAGGTCCTAAGGAATCTTACGAGCGAGCGCCGGGACGATACGATGAGGATGGCGAGGCGTGATACTGTGGCTAGTTGTGTTCTACTTTGTTTGGTCGTTGTTCTCTTTGGTCCATTTTATCCTTGTAATAATAAGTGGTACTCGAGTACTTTAGGAAAGTCCTTTTCCATTGTCGTACAACTTCTTGTATTTCTTCATGGTATTGTTTGTCCGTGGTTGAACTTCCTTGGTTGTATCGAGTTTATTGTTTCCCAATTGGATTTTATTAAATTCAATACGTTGTGAGTGAGATAAGCCTAGTAAATTCCAGGTCGGGATTTACGGCGGTGTGATATTCTCCGAATATCTCGGGGGGTGTTACACGTCCACGATAGTGAACCGGGCAGACTGAGTTCGTAAGGATCTTGCTTGCGCTTGGTCTTCGGGTAAAATGCCGCTTTGCAGGTATTGCATTATGGGCTGCATCCACCCTCGTGGTTCTGACTGTTCCGCTGCTTGGATTTCGGCCATCTCCAGGGCCGATGAGGCGTGATACCCTATCCTGACCTCATCCATATGCTCGGCCCCGGCGCTGGATGCAAGTTTGGCCAAAGAGTCGGCCTGAATGTTTTCCGTTCGGGGAATATGTTGTATAGTTTCCTGAAAACTTTGCAGCCGGGCTCGGGCCAGGTTGAGGTACTTAACCAGTTTAGGCTCTTTGGCTTCGTATTCGCCGTTGATATGGTTGACCATCAACTGAGAATCACTCAGGATGGTGAGGCGGGTAAGGCCGAGAGAGGTCGCCATTTCTAGACCAGCCAAGAGAGCTTCGTATTCTGCCTCATTATTGGTGGTTGGGAAACTCAGGCGAATAGCCGAGCAGAACAGGCGCTGGTCGGGACTAACGAGGACTATTCCCGCACCCGATCGGTCAGCTGTAGAGGACCCATCCACGTAGAGTGACCATTCTTCTGATCGGTCGTCCTCCTGGGCAATTGCGGGCGTGAACTCTGCAATGAAGTCCGCAAGGGCTTGTCCCTTTATAGCAGTGCGCGATTCGTAAGTTATGTCAAACTGTCCAAGTTCGACGGCCCATTTTACCATCCGTCCGGAAACATCAGGTCGGTGCATAACCTGTTTTAATGGATAGTTGGTTAAGACGACTACCTGATGTTCCAAAAAGTAGGGCCTCAACTTCCGGGATGCCATTATGAGCGCATAAGCCAGTTTTTCCATCGGGGCATATCTGAGCTCGGCATCATGGAGGGCCTGACTTACATAATAAACCGGATGTTGCACCGCATTCTCCGTTCGAATCAGAGCGGCGCTGATTGCGGAGTCGGAGACCGCGAGATATAAGTTAAGAAGCTCCCCTCGGGACGGTCTCTGCAGGGTCGGGGCTTCCGCTAAGACTTTCTTGATAGCTTCGAAGGCTTTTTGGCAAGGTTCTGTCCATTGAAAATCCTTGTTCTTTTTTATCGCCTCAAAGAAAGGTTTGCACTTATCCGTTGAACGGTAGATGAAACGGCTCAGTGTGGCTAGACGGCCAGTTAGGCTTTGCACCTTTTTGACCGAGTTTGGGGGAACAAGCTCGGCTACTGCCTTAATTTTATCGGGGTTGGCTTCAATCCCTCTTTGGCTTACCATGTAGCCGAGGAATTTTCCAGAACCTACCCCGAAGGAATATTTCTTCGGATTTAGCTTCATTTTATACTCTCGCAAAATAGCAAACATTTTATTGAGGTCATGTACATGGTCGGCCGAGCGCAGAGATTTAACTAACATGTCATCTACATATACTTCCATAGTATGACCTATCAAGCTATTGAACATTTTATTTACCAGGCGTTGATATGTCGCGCCGGCATTCTTGAGCCCGAAAGGCATCATCCGTGCTTGATATAAGCCACGGGCCGAGTAGAAGGAGGTATTTTCCTCATCGGCGGGGTGCATTGGGATCTGGTTGTATCCAGAATAGGCATCCATGAAGCTCATTAGCTCGTGCCCGGCCGTTGCATCTACCATGTAATCGATATGGGGGAGCGGGTAGCTATCTTTTGGGCAGGCTTTATTCAGGTTGGAGAAGTCAATGCAGAGCCTCCATAGCCCGATCGGCTTTTTTACCAGAACCGGGTTGGCTACCCAGGTCGGGTATTGGGGTTCCCGAATAAACCCGTTATCAATTAGCTTTTCTACCTCCTCTTCCAGCCCTTTCTGTCTTTCGGCCCCCATCTTTCTCCTCTTCTGGACGACCGGTTTTGAGCTGGGGTCGATGTTCAGTGGGTGGCATGCCAGTTCCGGATCAATCCCCGACCTATCAGAATGGGTCCAAGCAAAGACATCCAGATTTTGTCTTAGATGGAAGACAAGCTCGGAGCGGATCGGTTCTTGGAGGTTGTGGCCGATCTTTAGCCGTCGGGCGGGATTAGATGAATCCACGTCGACCAGGTCCAATTCTTCTGTTGGCTCAGCGTGGCGGATTTTTCCTTTTGGATTTTGATACCGCGGGTCAACGGGATCTTCTTCTAAGATCGGCTCTTTCTCGGGCCTGCGGCCGCGGTCCGCCGCCTGTCCGATTCTCATTTCGGGGGTTTGCGCGGCCCCGGGACCGTCGGGCCCCCGGTCAAGCAGGGTGTTTCCCGTCTGTTGCTCGGAGTTGGTAGTCTCCATTTCTCCCGGCAGATTTTCCGGGATGGCTTCTACGGTGTTGATCTCGCGAGCCCGGATGCTGAGATTGCATTCCCGGGCAGCCCTTTGATCCCCTCTGTGCACCCCGACGCCGTCCGGGGTGGGGAATTTCATGCACAGGTGGTAGGTGGACTGAGTGGCTCTCAGCCTCGACATCACAGGTCGGCCTATGATGGCATTGTAGTCGCTGTGCACGTCGATGATCTTAAAGGTTGTGATCATCGTTCTTCTGACCGGACCCTGACCAAATTCCAGGGCGAGGTCAATTTCCCCCAGCGGAGAGGTGCGGCAGTTGGCAAATCCCCGGATGTCCTCGTTGCAGGGCTGGATATACGATTGGTCTACCTTCATCCTACGAAGGGTATGAAGGTAAATGATGCTTGCATAAGCCCCGGAGTCCACCAATACCCTGTGGACCGGGATCCCCATTATGGGCAGAGTGATGACAAGTGCGTCTGAATGGGGATGGTCCAAGCCGCCTGCGTCGGATTCCTCAAAAGTAACTGCCAGCTGGGGGTTTTGGGGGGCTTCTTCGGCCACCGATAGAAACCCATCTGCTCGGCGCTCGGTCCGCTGATAGGAAGTGGTGGCTTCTCGGATAGATGCCTTTTTCTGGCGCTTGGACCGATGATCATCGACCTCGGCGGTGCCCATAATCGTTAGAATTTCCCGGGGGGATTTGGGGGCCGGAGGCACCCGATCATTTTTGGCTCTCGTCGGGTCGACCCTATCCTGGCGATCCCGAGGCGGGTTCCGGGTAAACCGCCTCAAGCCTGTCTCGTCGCATACCGCGATCAGGGCAGCGACGAGGTCTCGGCACTGTTCGGTGTTATGACCCGCTGACTCATGATATTTCTGAGCGGAGTCTGGTCCATGTCCTTCCGATCTTTATAGATCGGTAGGGGGGCCCAGGAGCAAGTTTTGTCTTTTATTTGATCAAATATCGCCGCGGCTCCGATGGAATATATTTCAGCGAAATTGGCCATGAGCTCGGGCCGGCGATAGCTTTGAGTGGGTGGGACGGCCGAGGAGGAGGCAGGGGTTTTATTTTCCCGTCTAGGTTCTTGACGGGTCTCTTTGTAGTCACGCCTTTCTTCTTTCTTTTTATACGATCCTTTCTGATCGGAGGGCATGACTAACATTGGTGCCGGCATAGCTTCCTCGGCAGCTATGTGGGAGCTAGCGCGCTCCAAAAATTCCTGGTAGGTTTGAGGGACATTCTGGCACACCGTCCAGCGAAAGAAAGAATTTTTGAGGAGGCCGGCCTGGGCAATAATGGCCAGCGCATCGTCGGACATAGGCTCCGTCTCTAATATCCGTTTATTGAAACGGGATATATAATCTTTAAGGGACTCGTTCGGCCCCTGGATCACGGAAGCAATGGATGAGCGCGGGGCGACCCGTACAAGGGACCCCATGAAGTGGGATCGGAACGTCGCCGAAAGCTGAGCCCACGTTTGAACCGAATGATGGGGCAGCATCCGATACCACCTCTGGGCCCTCTCCCCCAGAGTTAGGGAAAACATTCGGCATCGGAACGCGTCCTGAGACCCGTGTAGATCCATCCAGGAATTATAATGCCCAAGATGGGCGTTAGGGTCTGTTTCTCCGTTGTATGGCGGAATTTGAGGAATTTTGAACTTCTCCGGGAGGGGTTCCGCCAGAACGCTAGGGGCCAGGGGACTCTCCTGGCTGTTGAGCCATTCCGAACTTTGGGATGGCTGGAGTTGTTTATTTTCGAGCTCCGTAAGGCGCTTTTTTAGAAACTCGATCTCGCTCGAATTATCGCCCGGAGTGGGAGGCAATATTCGCGTTGGATTTAGGGACGGGTGGTGAGCCTTCTCTTCCTTACGGCTCTGACTCTGGACAGTAGGAGCCGGTGCTGCCTTCTCGATTTTCCTTCCCGCCTCAAGGCGATCAAAAACGGACGGGGGGCGGGAAAGCTTACTTTTTCGTGAGGGATGCGAGCTTTCGCCGTGGCTCTCTGCCCTTTCCCCGGCGGCCCCAGAGGCCGTCCTTTTTCTGTTTCGTCCCGAGGCATCGGGGCGGGCCGTCTGAGATTCTGCCTCGAGCTGAGCCTCGGGATTTTGAAGGGTCCCGCCCCCTGTAACTCTTGCCATAAGGGCCGCCATGCCTTGAATGAAGGCAGGGTGTTTAAAGCATTCAACCACTTTAAGGAGGTTTTCTTCCTCCGTCGCGGGCTGAGGGTTTTTGGAACTGTTGTGAGACATCGCTGGTGAAGGGTCTATATCTACCTTTTTTATCGAAGGTGCGCCCTCCTTCTAGCGTCAATCTGTTGACGTCTGGTTTGGTCAACGTCACGTGTGCTGATCTGGACAAATGGATCGAAGACACGTAGAAAATAACAAATAAAATGGAAGATATTTGATCACCAAATTTTATTAATGACCTTTTTATAGCATAGAGCCGAGCAGAATAATGTATGCCGGTCTATCCAGTTTGCTTGTTAATTACAAGTCTTTTTCGTTCTTTTTCAATCTCTCTCAAATCTCTCTTTTTTCTCTCTCTCCTCTTAATGCTGAAAATCCAAAGATCCCTTTTTACTGTTCATTTCTTCCATATATAGACAATCTGGGCCAGTGGAGAGATGACAGCTGGCGCATGTTTGGGGAATATGCCCATAACACTTGTCAGTCCGCATTTAAGTCTTGGACACGTGGCGGCCTCTAAGGAGTGTCTTGGGAAGGGGCGTGACTGCATGCGTTAATTGGCATGCGGGTCTGTTTTGCCGACTTCCGGTGATGTCTATCCGATAGGGTCGGTCCTCGGGCCCCCCGCCGCTCTGGTCGGCTTCGGGTCTCCCGCCGTTCAGGCCGGCCCTGCCGTAGTCTTGAATCGGGACATTTTCGTCCTTTCTCTGCTCGGCCTTCCTGGATCAGATACCGGATCGGCCTTGGAGTCACCGTCCGTTCCGGTTTTTAGCGAGCCCGGTTGGAAATCGGGTTTTTTGTCCGGTCCGACTTCAGGTTCTGCTCGGCCGGTTTAGCTGCCTGGAGTACCTACGTGGATTCTGAGTAGGATGAGCTACCAACAGGTATGTTTACATTATGATTCAAAATATTGGATTTGGATTTTGAATACCAATACTCATTTGTGCAAAGACACAAATATCAAATGCCAAACCAACTTCTTCTTACGGATCACACGTACCTACTTTATATCACGTCATCTCTATCTCTTGTTTTTTCATCTTTAAATAATAAAATTAAATACTAGTATATTTTTCACAGTCAGATATTGACAGCGGGAGTGAAAATACAAGAATTTATAAAAGGTAATGATTAGAAATGTCAATTGTATTTAGAGGTGAGCAAAAAAACCGAAACCGAAACTGAAACCGAAAAAAAAACTGAAACCGAAACCGGTCAAAAACGGTTTTTGACCCAAACCGGTTCGGGTTGTATAAAAATCGGCGATTTCTACCCGGTTTTACATTTTCCCGTTAGAAACCGGTTCGGGTCGGGTTTGGGGGAACCGGTTTCAGAAACCGGGTTGGAAAAACCGGTTAGAAACCGGTTTTTCATCAATTGAAACTTCGTTTTTAAAAAATATGACCGTTTTGTGCCTTTTTTTTTAACATTTTGCCATCCCTAATCAACTATAAATAGTTGATG
The DNA here is from genome assembly GCA_033398695.1 of Orobanche coerulescens. Lineage (NCBI taxonomy): Eukaryota > Viridiplantae > Streptophyta > Magnoliopsida > Lamiales > Orobanchaceae > Orobanche > Orobanche coerulescens. The sequence goes on along the minus strand of CM065813.1, from coordinate 9,376,690 downwards.
TTGTAATGGATTTATTTAATAAAAGTTTATGTTTTAAATTCTAAATGTTTGGATAAAAGTTCATGTTGTAATGAGTTTATTTAATAAAAGTTTGTGTTTTAAATTCTAAATGTTTGAATAAAAGTTGATGTTGTAATGAGTTTATTTAATAAAAGTTTATGTTTTAAATTCTAAATGTTTGAATAAAAGTTGATGTTGTAATGAGTTTATTTAATAAAAGTTTATATTTAAATTCTGAATGTTTGAATAAAAGTTGATGTTGTAATGAGTTTATTTAATAAAAGTTTATATTTAATGTATAATGGGTTTATTTAATAACAATATATTACTATCTTAAGTTTTTTTTTTTTTTTAAAACCCGGTTATAACCGTTTTTTCCTACCCGAACCGGTCTCAACCCGATCCAAACCGGTTAGTATAGGGTCGAGTTTTTACAGTCCCCAACCCAACCCAACCCGAACCGGTTTGGTCAAAAAACCGGTTCCCAGAATACGACCAAAAACCGGTTCGGTTTTAAAACCCAAACCGGTTTGAAAAAAAACCCAATTTGTACACCCCTAATTGTATTGATGATAAGTGTATGTTTGAGATTTAAAACAGTGTATGGTGTAGATTAATTGATGTGATTGTGATTGTTTGATTTGATTTGATTGTGTAGAATCGATGAATATAAACTTTCTAAAGAGACACACTTTTAAGTGAATAAAAAAAATCTTCGAGCGAGATGGAAAAAATATATAACAACAACATAACATTTAGTGTGTTACGGTTTGTTTTTGTGTTTTTACATTTGACCTACAAGGCAAATTGTTACGAAATACGAAATTCAATTTGTAACACCTGTTACGAAATGGTAACATTTGTTACGAAATACGAAATTCGTAACAACATAATTAACAGTGTTACTAAATCGCAAAAAAAAACCCAATAAGCATAAAAATGACGATACGAAATACGAATTTCGTAACAAGGATACAACATATCCAACACGAAATTCTAAATTCGAACAAAGTTATAACCGTATTATGAAAATCACATTTCGTATTAATTCTTTCTTTTCGTAATCGTAACAAAACATTCAATACGAAATTGCAATTTTCGTAACATGTCCAACAGATCTGAGAAAAAAACAGGCGATAATAACAAGATTCATATGAATTCACCCGCCAGTTCAACCACAAATCCTATCAATTCACCAATCGTAGCAGTTACGAAATTCGTAACATGTATACCAAATCTCCAATACGAAATTTTCAAATCGGCACAAATGTGTTACGAAATTCAAATTTCGTAACTTCATACTGATACGAAATGACAAAATCTTAAAAAAAACTCAAGGCATAGTGATACGAAATTATAAAATTGTAACATGGTAACACAGTACGAAATGAATAAATCGTAACAACTGTAAATTCGTAACTACGTATGCAAACATGCGAAAACTAGATCTAAAACACCAATACATCCAAATCGGTCGGAAATCACCCCAAATATACGACGAATCACCAGGAATCATATGAAAACTTGTAAATCATCAAAAACAAATACGAATATAGCATTATTTCAAGCTAGATTTAGGATTTTTCTAGAGAGAGAAAATTAGAAAAGAGAAATAAAATCGAAGAAGGAGCGGTAGAGGTGGTCGGAATCGATCTCGTCGGAGTCAGATCCATGGATTGAAGCTCGCCGGAGATGAAGATGGTGGTGACCTGAGATTCTGGGCTGGGGAAGACGAGCAGAAGAGCAGCGGCATAAAGAGAGCAGCAGCGGAGGCGGAAGAGCGGCGACGGCGAGGGAGAAGGGAGGAGCAGCGAAGTAGAGAGAGAGTGAGAGAGGAGCAGGCTTTGGCAATGAAGAAGAGAGAGAGAGAGATAGGGAGACGGGGGAAGCAAAAGGTGAGATAAAATAGGTGGGTTGAAGGGTAAAATCGTCCACAAGTTGTGAAATTGGCTAGAATTTGACAATATTAAGTTGCATGACATAATTTGTAGTCTAAGGGTTCCATATGACTAGGTTCCTACTCCTCTCTAATAAGTATCTCATTATTCACAATATTAATCTTAATATCTAAGATTAAGCATACTAGAATTCTAAATCTCAACAAACCCTAGCATAAATTTGTACTCGCTTTGTCCCACCTAAAATTTAACATTTGAGCACAATAAGTGTCCTCTTAGATGTTTAACGTTTCTAGCTCGTATACAATCAAATGGATTAATTAAACAATCACAGTCACATCATTTGATCTTCATCATATCTATACTTCTATTAAAAGAGAGTCGTGACACATGTCACTCTCTAAATTTTTTGATTTTTTATTTTAAAATATAGTTTATATATAAAGATGTATCCTTAAATTTCTTAAAAAAAAAATTCTAGATATATATTGTGGGAGTTTTATTTTACAACTTACACTCATATACCAATAAAAAAATCATTCTTTTATTTTTGTAGCTTAAAATTTTAAATGTTTATAATTTTTTAAATCAAGTTTATTTTTAATAAAAATATATCAAATTAATTTTTATTTCATAATTTTCAACTAGACATCCATATAAATATAATAAATTTGATGGATTTACAATAATGATCGATTGCACAAAAAAATTATATTATAAAAACTATGAATATTTATTTTCAGTAAAATTAATTGATGCAAAACAAAAATATATTAACTCATTTATTGCTTACATAAAAAATAAATTATGATATTTATTTAATTATAATAACTAAAAATAATAAAACATACACTGCACACACACATATATTAAGACTTAATCACATATTACTTTCGTCTCTAAAATTTGTTCCTACTTCTTTTCGGTATGTCCAGGAAATTTGTTCATGTAATGGACATTAATTGACTTAACACTCCGCTAATGTGGTACTCTTTCTTAAATTATATTACACCCCATAATATACTCACACTAATATGATATTCATGTCGAAGATCATCAAAAATAAATTTAGAGATCGAGAAATTATTTTTTAATAAGAGAATATCTTATGCGGTGCATCGCACCGGATAACATCTAGTACCCAATATATTATGGACGTAACTTATCTATATATATATAATAGCGTTACGGGTTCTAAGCACTAGATTAATTCTCTCTCCTATGTGGCATTCTCTTTCTCTTAATTTGAGATTCCTATTTATCTAAAATCTTGAACCCCACATCAATTTAAAATGGTACTTAACCAATGACAACCTAATTAAACAGAATTCAATATCTTAAATCCCACATCGATTTAAAATAGAACTCCACAAATAGAGAACCTAAATAAATACCTAGAATTCAATGTGTATTTTTCAACACATAGTTATTTTACACACAAACTTAAGAATATTATTTTTATTGTGCTTAATTTGGCTAATTATTAAGTTGGAGAAATAAATAGTTTAAATTTTTAGTGAATTTTAATTGGTTCAATTATTAAATTTACATTAAATTTATTTGTCTAAAATTTGAATCTCATATCTATTTTATTTAGTAGTTTTATAATAATTAAAAATATATATAATAGCGTTACGGATTTGAAGCACCACATATTTTATAACTTTTAATAGATTTGGGTAATTTATTAATATAATTAATATGTATTTTACCATCATATTTCTCATCGCTAATTAATTTGACCAATTATCGAGTTGGGCTAAATATATAGTATTATTTGTATTGAAATGTAAGTTGGTCAATTATTAAGTTGGCCAAATAAATATTTTTATTAAAAAATTATTTTGGCTAACTTATTGACGTTTAACTTAATTTGTGTATCAACATATAACAATTTAAGCAAATTTGAATTTTTTTGAAGTCGGACGTAACAACCAATTATTATAACAACTTATATTTAATTATTTAGATTTTATATATTTTAGTAGATTTGGGAAATTAGTGCATATGGCTATATAGATTTGCAAGGGGAACAAGTGCTAAAATTATTTTTTAATTGAATTTGAGATGGTATAGGTATATAATATCAAAATGAGTTTCAAATGGCTGAACCCTAGCTTTATTGTTTCGGGTATCACTATATGAGTTTGAGATGAAAACGTGTAGTAAATTCACTTTTAAGTCAGATGCCGGATGAGTACGATTATATAAATTATAAACGAGTTCGAGTGGATGAATCTTTGCCTCATATTTTGGGTTTTTATTATTATTTATCTAAAATCTTGAATCCCTCGTCAAAGTATAGATATAAAAATTGTAAAGAATTTTGATTGTATAATTCCAAAATTTTACTAGGAATTTAACTTTTAATCTTTTGTCATTTATAATATTTATTCTTAACATTTACTTTGCAATGCTTGAGTTTTCATTGAGATGAATTAATCAATTACTATAGCAATTTATGTTTACTTATTTAAATTATATAAATTTAAATACGTAGAGTAATTAGCGGATATTATATAGGGTCTGGGATATAACGGGTAATAAAGTCATATTTTAATCGAGTTTGATAAATATGGGTATAAAGATTTTAAACAAATTTGAATATTTGTACCATACTTTCATTGTTTCATGTGTTACTATATGAGTTTTGAACTGAAATAAGTAGTGAAATTATCTTTCAATTGGGTTTATGACGAGTACAAGTACATAAATTATAAAGAAGTTCGGGTGGCTGAATCCCGTACTCATTATTTCTGTTTGTTGGTGTGTTCCGCTGCGCTACAATTGCAAGCGGCTGAACCCCTAATAAAGTATTGAATTATTTTTCGATTTTTATTTATAAATTACAATGTAAATTGATTATCCGTCGAGTTTCGACGGGCTATACACTAGTTCATCTAACAAATTAAAACATTCTCTTAAACTACACAATTTTACAGGACTATGACGGAGGCGTACATGTTTTTTTATCTGGTCGCTCTGATTCTCATATTTCTTTTCGTTTGTTTATGTAAATGTACCATTATTAGGAGTGACAATTTCTAAGTATACGACTTCCATATAAGTAAAGGTACTTTTGGTTTCGGCCTTTTGACCCAACTTTAACTTATGATTAAAGGGGTCACTTTCGATCGTCGAAGGTCTCCTCCGACCGGCGGTCATACCGAAAAAACTGATTGACTGGAGGTCCGTCGGAGATATCCGTAAAAAAAATTCTTTTTAAATTAATTGTCTTTTTAATTTAATTTAATATAATATTCTAGGACTATTTTTTAAAATTTATTATTATTATGTATTTATTATCATTATTATTATTAAGTATTATTAAGTTCAACACAAAAAGAAAGAAGGGGGGAGGGTACACCAGTCTTTTTCGGTACACACAAAGACAACCAAAAATACTGTTGTCCTTTATATTATAGATTAGAGATTACCCATAATGGCACGATGGGGGCAATACAATTGAACTAAAATAATTTAATTACCAGATTACTTGCAAGAAAAAATATATTGATTCCTAAAATTCAATCGTCGACCGACGACCTGCCATAAAAAAAAAATTAAGGACCTACTACTTGCAATTTTGATCCTTTAGTTGTAATGGAACTACTTTTTTTTTGTTGTTGTTGTTGATGACTATGGGAGTTCGCAAATTAGTTATATATTGTAAAGGAACGATATATTTTTGGTTAAAAAAATTATGCTAATCAGATAAATCATATTGATAAATTCTATATTTTGATCTCATATATTAATAGTATTATTATATATTATAATTTCGATCCCTATGTTTTGTTCAAAATTTCCATTTGTTTAAATTAGCCAAAGACTTTATTCTTCTTTGCCGGATTATAATGAAATAAAACAAAACGACCACTAAACCTACCGCACTTCTTTGTCTCACAAGATTACCATTCCATGCAATTCTCGGTGCAATTTTCATTTTGGATCATTCAAAAATTTTCTGTTAAGACAGTGTAGCGTCACAGACATCCGATCTCTCCTTACCCCGCTTTTTGCGGGAGCCGTTGAGGCATTGGGGTAATGTTGTTGTTGTTGTTTGTTTTGTTCAAAAATTACTTTTCAGAATTGCAGTCCTAATAAAGCTATGATAATGTTGCGAACTTGCGACCCTAAAATGAAATGTTTAAAGTAACCATTCATAACTCACGACTAGAAGTATGTAATACTATCGCCAATTTTTATTGTAATATGGAACGGGATATGGGATTTAATGTAGAATTTTGATATTATTAATTTTAATAATATATTAGTAAAAATCTACAAAATAATACCAATACTTTAAAAATTAACATTGAGATAACAATTCAATAATATCTTACATGATATTTTTCTATACCTTTTTTTTTTGGTAAATATGGATTTTATTACCAAATGTGGCCAGAGACAAATTACAAAACAGCAGCACAACTACAAAAACATCAAACACTTCTAACTAGCCACATCTATTACATCATCTGATTAAGTAAATGTTGGTAGCCCATCCTACTCAGAATCCACGTAGGCACTCCAGGCAGCTAAACCGGCCGAGCAGAACCCGAAGTCGGACCGGACAAAAAACCCGATTTCCAACCGGGCTCGCTAAAAACCGGAACGGACGGTGACTCCAAGGCCGACCCAGATCCGATCCAGAAGGCCGAGCAGAGGAAGAACGAAAATGTCCTTGTTCAAGATTACGGCGGGGCCGGCCGGCAGAGCGGCAGGCCGACCGGCAACGGGGACCCGAGGACCGACTCTCGGATAGACATCTCCTAAGTCGGCAAAATAGACCCGCATGCCAATTAACGCATGCGATACGCCTTCCCAAGACACTCCTTATAGGCCGCCACGTGTCCACGATGTAAATGCAGACTGACAAGTGTTATGGGCGTATTCCCCAAACATGCGCCAGCTGTCATCTCCCCACTGGCCCAGACTGTCTATATATAGGAGAAATGTACAGTAAAAAAGGATCTTTTGGAATTCTGAGCATTAATAAGAGAGAGAAAAAAGAGAGATAAGAGAGATACTGAAAAAGAATAAAAAAGACTTGTAATTAACAAGCAAATTGGATAGACCGGCGCACATTATTCTGCTCGGCTCTATGCTGTCGAAAGGTCATTAATAAAATTTAGTGATCAAATATCTTCCACTTTATTTGTTATTTTCTACGTGTCTTCGACCCATTTGTCCCGGTCAGTACACGTGACGTTGACCAAATCAGACGTCAACAGATTGGCGCTAGAGGAAGGGGCCTGAACCTCCGATAAAAAAAAGGTATAGATGGACCCTTCACCAGCAATGTCTCACAACAGTTCAAAAAACCCTCAGCCCGCGACGGAGGAAGAAAACCTCCTTAAAGTGGTTGAATGCTTTAAACACCCGGCCTTCCTCCAAGGCATGGCAGCCCTTATGGCGAGAGTGACAGGGGGCGGGACCCTTCAAAAACCCGAGGATCAACTCGAGGCAGAATCTCGGGCGGCCCGTCCTGCCGCCTCGGGCGAAGCGAAAGAGCGGCCTCGAGGCCGCCGCGAAAGGGCAGAGAGCCACGGCGAAAGCTCACATCCCTCCCGGAAAAGTAAGCCTTCACGCCCCCCGTCCGTTTTTGATCGCCTCGGGGCGGGAAGGAAAATCGAGAAGGCAGCACCGGCTCCTACTGTCCAGAGTCAGAGCCGCAAGGAAGAGAAGGCTCACCACCTGTCCCCAAATCCAACGCAAATATTGCCTCCCACTCCGGGCGACAATTCAAGCGAGATCGAGTTCCTAAAAAAGCGCCTTACGGAGCTCGAAAATAAACAACTCCCGCCATCCCAAAGCTCGGAAGGGCTCAACAGCCAGGAGAGTCCCCTGGCCCCTAGCGTTCTGGCGGAACCTCTCCCGGAAAAGTTCAAAATTCCTCAAATTCCGCCATATAACGGAGAAACAGACCCTAACGCCCATCTGGGGCATTATAATTCTTGGATGGATCTACATGGGTCTCAGGACGCGTTCCGATGCCGCATGTTTTCCCTAACTCGGGGAAAGGGCCCAGAGGTGGTATCGACGCCGCCCGTCATTCGGTTCGAGACATGGGCCCGGCTTTCGGCGACATTCCGGTCCCACTTTATGGGGTCCCTTGTGCGGGTCGCCCACGCTCATCCATTGCTTCCGTGATCCAGGGGCCGAACCCGGTCCCTTAAAGATTATATATCCGTTTTAATAAACGGATATTAGAGACGGAGCCCATGTCCGACGATGCGCTGCCATTATTGCCCAGCCGGCCTTCACAAAAATTCTTTCTTTCATTTGGACGGTGTGCCGAATGTCCCACACACCTACCAGAATTTTGGAGCGCGCCACTCCCACATAGCTGCCGAGGAAGCCATGCCGGCGCCAATGTTAGTCATGCCCTCCGATCATAAAGGATCGTATAAAAAGAAAGAAGAAAGGCGTGACTACAAAGAGACCCGTCAAGAACCTCGACGGGAAAATAAAACCCTGCCTCTTCCTCGCGGCTCCGGCCACTCAAAGCTATCGCTGCCCGAGCTCATGGCCAATTTCGCGGAAATATATTCCATTGGAGCCGCGATATTCGACCAAATAAAAGGCAAAACTTGCTCCTGGTCCCGGCGATCTATAAAGATCGAAGGACATGGACTGCACTCCGCTTTTGTAAATATCACGAGTCAGCGGGTCACAACACCGAGCAGTGTCGGGACCTCGTTGCCGCCCTGATCGCAGCATGCGACGAAACGGGCTTGAGGCGGTTTACCCGGAACCCGCCTCGGGATCGCCAAGATAGGGCCGACCCAGCGAGAGCCAAGAATGATCGGGTGCCTCCGGCCCCCAAATCCCCCCGGGAAATTCTAACGATTATGGGCACTGCCGAGGTCGATGATCCTCGGTCCAAGCGCCAGAAAAAAGCATCTATCCGAGAAGCCACCACTTCCTATCAGCGGACCGAGCGCCGAGCAGAAGGGTTTCTATCGGTGGCCGAAGAAACCCCCAAAACCCCCCAGCTGGCGGTTACTTTTGAGGAGTCCGACGCAGGCGGCTTGGACCATCCCCATTCAGACGCACTTGTCATCACTCTGCCCATAATGGGGATCCCAGTCCACAGGGTATGGGTGGACTCCGGGGCTTATGCGAGCATCGTTTACCTTCATACCCTTCGCAGGATGAAGGTAGACCAATCGTATGTCCGGCCCTGCAACGAGGACATCCGGGGATTTGCCAACTGCCGCACCTCTCCGCTGGGGGAAATTGACCTCGCCCTGGAATTTGGTCAGGGGCCGATCAGAAGAACGATGATCACAACCTTTAAGATCATCGACGTGCACAGCGACTACAATGCCATCGTAGGCCGACCTGTGATGTCGAGACTGAGAGCCACTCAGTCCACCTACCACCTGTGCATGAAATTCCCTACCCCGGACGGCGTCGGGGTACACAGAGGGGATCAAAGGGCGGCCCGGGAATGCAATCTCAGCATCCGGGCTCGCGAGATCAACGCCGCCGAGGCCATCCCGGAAAATCCGCCGGAAGAAATGGAGATTACCAACTCCGAGCAACAGACGGGAAACACCCTGCTTGACTGGGGGCCCGACGGTCCCGGGGCCGCACAAACCCCCGGAATGGGAATCGGGCGGACGACGGACCGCGGCCGCAGGCCCGAGAAAGAGCCGATCTTAGAGGAAGATCCCGTTGACCCGCGGTATCAAAATCCAAAAGGGAAAATCCACCACGCTGAGCCAACAGAAGAATTGGACCTGGTCGACGTAGATTCATCCAATACCTCCCGACGGCTAAAGATCGGCCACAACCTCCAAGAACCGATCCGCTCCGAGCTTGTCTTCCATCTGAGACAAAATTTGGATGTCTTTGCTTGGACCCATTCTGATATGCCGGGGATCGATCCGGAACTGGCCTGCCACCGACTGAACATCGACCCCAGCTCGAAACCGATCGTCCAGAAGAGAAGAAAGATGGGGCCCGAGCGACAGAAAGGGCTGGAAGAGGAGGTAGAAAAGCTAATTGATAACGGGTTTATTCGGGAAGCCCAATACCCGACCTGGGTAGCCAACCCGGTTACGTAAAAGCCGACCGGGCTATGGAGGCTCTGCATTGACTTCTCCAACCTGAATAAAGCCTGCCCAAAAGATAGCTACCCACTCCCCCATATCGATTACATGGTAGATGCCACGGCCGGGCACGAGCTAATGAGCTTCATGGATGCCTATTCTGGATACAACCAGATTCCAATGCACCCCGCCGATGAAGAAAATACCTCCTTCTACTCGGCCCGTGGCTTATACTGCTACCGGATGATGCCTTTCGGGCTCAAGAATGCCGGCGCAACATGTCAACGCCTGGTAAATAAAATGTTCAATAGCCTGATAGGTCATACTATGGAAGTATATGTAGATGACATGTTAGTAAAATCCCTGCACTCGGCCGACTATGTACATGACCTCAATAAAATGTTTGCTATTTTGCGAGAGTATAAGATGAAGCTAAATCCGAAGAAATGTTCCTTCGGGGTAGGTTCTGGAAAATTCCTCGGCTACATGGTAAGCCAAAGAGGGATTGAAGCCAACCCCGATAAAATTAAGGTAGTAGCCGAGCTTGTTCCCCCAAACTCGGTCAAAAAGGTGAAAGCCTAACCGGCCGCCTAGCCGCACTGAGCCGTTTCATCTCCCGCTCCACGGATAGGTGCAAACCTTTCTTTGAGGCGATAAAAAATAACAAGGATTTTCAATGGACAGAACCTTGCCAAAAAGCCTTCGAAGCTATCAAGGAAGTCCTGGCGGAAGCCCCGACCTTGCAGAGACCGTCCCGAGGGGAACTTCTTAACTTATATCTCGCAGTCTCCGACTCCGCAATCAGCTCCGCTCTAATTCGAACGGAGAATGCAGTACAACACCCGGTCTATTATGTAAGTCAGGCCCTTCATGATGCCGAGCTCAGATATGCCCCGATGGAAAAACTGGCCTATGCGCTCATAATGGCATCCCGGAAGTTGAGGCCCTACTTTTTGGAACACCAGGTCGTCGTCTTAACCAACTATCCATTAAAACAGGTTATGCACCGACCTGATGTTTCCGGCCGAATGGTAAAATGGGCCATCGAACTAGGACAGTTCGACATAACTTACGAATCGCGCACTGCTATAAAGGGACAAGCCCTTGCGGACTTCATTGCAGAGTTCACGCCCGCAATTGCCCAGGAGGACGACCGATCAGAAGAATGGTCACTCTATGTAGATGGGTCCTCTACCGCTGTCCGATCGGGTGCGGGAATAGTCCTCGTCAGTCCCGACCAGCGCCTGTTCTGCTCGGCTATTCGCCTGAGTTTCCCAACCACCAATAATGAGGTAGAATACGAAGCTCTCTTGGCTGGTCTAGAAATGGCAACCTCTCTCGGTCTTACCCGCCTCACCATCCTGAGTGATTCTCAGTTGATGGTCAACCAGATCAACGGCGAATACGAAACCAAAGAGCCTAAACTGGTTAAGTACCTCAACCTGGCCCGAGCCCGGCTGCAAGGTTTTCAGGGGACTGTACAACATATTCCCCGAACGAAAAACATTCAGGCCGACTCGTTGGCCAAACTTGCATCCAGCGCCGGGGCCGAGCATATGGATGAGGTCAGCATAGGGCATCACGCCTCATCGGCCCTGGAAAGGGCCGAAGTACGAGCAGCAGAGCAGTCAGAACCGCGAGGGTGGATGCAGCCTATAATGCAATACCTTCAAAGCGGTATTTTGCCCGAAGACCGAGCTCAAGCAAGATCCTTACGAACTTAGTCTGCCCGGTTCACTATCATGGACGGAGCATTATATAAAAGAGGATATTCGGTTCCGCTGCTAAAATGCTTGTCCGAATCAGAAGCCGAATATGCCCTCAGGGAGGTGCACGAGGGTATATGTGGAAACCACTCCGGCGGCCAGGCATTGGCCTATAAGTTAATCCGACAAGGCTACTATTGGCCCGATCTAAAAAAAGATGCCATTGCGCTCGTGCGGAAGTGCGTCCGGTGCCAAATCTTTGCTCCGCAGATCCGATCCCCCCCGGAGACCCTCACGTCTGTATATTGTCCATGGCCATTCGCCAAGTGGGGAATAGACTTGATCGGCCCTCTGCCTAGGGGACGGGGAGGAGTGCAATACGCAGTCGTCGCAGTCGATTATTTTACGAAATGGGCCGAGGCCAAACCTATGGCACGCACGACCGAACAGAAGATAGTCGACTTCATATGGAAGTCAATCATATGCCGGTTCGGAATCCCCCAATCCATTGTCTCGGATAATGCGAAACAGTTTGACAACAAGAAATTCCGATCTTTCTGCGACGGTCTCCAAATACGAAATAACTTTTCCACGCCCTATTATCCTCAATCTAACAGGCAGTGGAGGCAACAACAAGATCTTAAAGCAACATCTCAAGACTCGCCTAGAGGAACTCAAGGGTTCCTGGCCAGAAGAACTCCCCGGGACCCTATGGGCCTACCGAACAACGCATAGATCCGCCACAGGAGAAACGCCTTTCTCCTTGGCTTTCGGCTCTGAAGCCGTTATCCCGGTCGAAATCGGGGCACCTACCTACCGAGTAGCACATTTTGAAGAACCGGATAACGACTTGGCCCTCCAAGTGAACCTGGACCTCCTTGCCGAAAAGCGAGCTCAGGCAGAAATGCGAAACGCCGTATACAAAAGGAGGAGTGAAAAATATTACAACTCCAAGGTTCACTCGAGAAGATTCCAGGTCGGCGACCTAGTCCTCAAGAGGGTTCTAGGTCCGGATCCCGGGCCGCTCAAGCCCAAGTGGGAAGGGCCGTATAAAGTTAGCGAAGTCCTTCAGAATGGAGCCTACCGGCTGGAATATCTGAATGGCCAAAGATTAACTCACCCGTGGAACGCTATGTATCTAAAAAGGTATTATCAATAAAAATTCGATGTTATTCCCTATCTCAATACTGGTACACCTCATAAGACCGGCTCCTCCGGCACTATAAGACCGAGCTCGTCTCGGCACCTCGAAAGACCGGCTCCTCCGGCACTATAAGACCGAGCTCGTCTCGGCACCTCATAAGACCGGCTCCTCCGGCACTATAAGACCGAGCTCGTCTCGGCACCTCATAAGACCGGCTCCTCCGGCACTATAAGACCGAGCTCGTCTCGGCACCTCATAAGACCGGCTCCTCCGGCACTATAAGACCGAGCTCGTCTCGGCACCTCATAAGACCGGCTCCTCCGGCACTATAAGACCGAGCTCGTCTCGGCACCTCATAAGACCGGCTCCTCCGGCACTATAAGACCGAGCTCGTCTCGGCACCTCATAAGACCGGCTCCTCCGGCACTATAAGACCGAGCTCGTCTCGGCACCTCGAAAGACCGGCTCCTCCAGCACTATAAGACCGAGCTCGTCCCGGCACCTCATAAGACCGGCTCCTCCGGCACTATAAGACCGAGCTCGTCTCGGCACCTCATAAGACCGGCTCCTCCGGCACTATAAGACCGAGCTCGTCTCGGCACCTCATAAGACCGGCTCCTCCGGCACTATAAGACCGAGCTCGTCTCGGCACCTCATGAGACCGGCTCCCCCGGCATTCTAAGACCGAGCCCGTCTCGGCACGATCAACCAAGAACGATAAAAAAGCACAACGGAAACGGCAAAAAAGATCTTATTTCATCAAGTCGTTGTTACAAAATACAGACGATTACAAAAAACCTGAACCAGGTTGGCACGCAGGCCGAACATCAGATGAAACAAAAGAAAGACAAAAATAGGCACGCAGGCCATGTTGAAAGCAAAATCTAAAAGAAACTACTCGGCCCCGTCATCCTGGCCGGCCGCCTGAAAAGATGGCCCCTCGACGTCGCCTTGCGGAGCCCGACCGGCATCCTCACCCTTGGCCGCCTTCGGCTCATCGGCCCCAGCAATGTCAACATGAAGGTCGGCCGCCTGAGAGGTGATGTAAGCCTCAATCTCCTGAACGGTCTTCCCACCTTTCATAAGATCTAAAATCTCGAAACAAGTGGAGACGTAGTTCAGATTGATCAGCTCCTCAAAGGCAGGCGTCTCCCTGAAGGCCTCCGCCCCTTCGGCACGGCCCATCGCATAGCTCGAAGCCTCGCAGGTATTGAGGCGCTCGGTCAGGCTTTCGACCTGGGCCTTGGTCTCCTTCAAATAAACCTCGTGCCCGGCCCGGATTTCCGCGCACTGTTTCTGCGCCTGATCGACCGCATCGGTCAGCTCCTCGGCCTTCAGCCTCCATATGTCGGCTTGGAGAGCCCGACCGTCCAAAAGCTCCATCTCGCCCCTCAGGGAGGTTATCTTCCCCTCGAGAGACTTGATCAAAGAGGGGCACAAATGATGCTCCTCCTGCAAAGCCTTAAGGTCGGCCTCCGTCTTCTTGTGCCTCTCGGACGAAGCCAGAAACTCATTCGAGGCCTTCACATAGGTGCACATGGCTCGGCCGACCAGGGCATTCCCGAACTGGATCTGCTCGGCCGGATCCATATCGTTGGTCATCATTTCCAGCTTGGGAGTCCAACCCCGGATCGGAATATGGCTAGACACAGCCACCCCAGGAGGGACCCGACTGAGCATTTCAGGAGTCGGAGTCGCGGCCCGGACGTAATCCAGGAACCAGCGCGGCCGCCGCCCCTTCATCTGGTCGCATGGCTCCACCCGCTCCTGGTTGACCGGAAGATAATGGCCCTCCAAGTCAATAACGGGCTCCTCCCGATCGGCCCGGACAGGAGTCGGGGCGGACAATACGACTTCAGGGGCCGACGAACCCTCGGCCTTATTCGCAGAAACAGGCTCCACTCTCTTGCGCTTGCCGGCCCGCTCCCTCCGATCAGCAGCCTCCGCAGCCAGCCTGGCCACACGCTGAGCGGGCGTCTCCTTCCTACCGGATGAAGTCTTTGCCTGAGGAGCTGGAAAAGGAAGACATATCAAAAAAAAAAAAAAAAAAAACTGAAGAAGACATTGTGCTCGGATCGGTATATCTAAGTCCGGCCGCCCAAAGGTTCTCCACGGACACTAAAAGGTGAGACTTCCTTTGCTCCAGAGGAAGGCCCAAGCCGCCGACCCGGTCGTCAAACTCGGCGAAGTCTCGACGCCGGGATACGCTCTGCACAGCAACAAACGATGAGCGTTAGACAAAAGAGGAACAAAAACAAAAATACCACACTTACTCATTTTGGCCGTAAAAGCACAGAATCCGCGGCTCGGCATCTATCACCCCGGCTCCCACTCATCAAGGAACTCCTCCACGGCCCCCGATAAAGAACCACCTGTTCTTTCCAGCCTATGAATGGTCTCGTACCCCCACTAGCTCCTTGTGCATGGCATGCCGGCGTCGAGATAAAACCCGGCCCGAGCCGGACCTACCAACCGACCTCCATAGATAGAGGTCATTGAACTCCTCAAAGGCCAGGCTCGGGCACCCGTCTTGATTAAAAAGGATAAAAAGGCCCACCACCCGAGCCTGTGAATTCGGATGAATCGAGGGACAAGAAGGCCCCCGCCTTAACCACCGGGAAAGAGTCAACAAGCGAAACCGAAGCCGGCCAAGAAGAGCGGTAGTACACCGCCGTGCAACTAACGGGCGGACTGTGGGGCCTCTCCTCGGGATTCGGAACGAACATCCGCACCCTCGCCGGAATTTTAAAACGCAGCCGCCAGACCGCCAATTGCTCCTCCTTAACGTTACTCCGAATCGAAGCTGAGTCCCAACTCGCCGCCACCAAAGGGTCCGGACGAGGGCGAGCCCGGGCCACCACCGGCTCGACTCTCTCCGCCGGAGTCTCTCCGACAACTGTCAATGGCGCCGCCATTTCCACTTCTCCAGATCCCGGCGACTCCACTAGTTCACCTCCCTCTTCCTCAACACTCCAATCGACGGGAGCTTCGCCAATCGATAGATCCGCCACACCCGTGCGGTCCGGCGACACGGTCAAAACCACCTGCGTCTCGTCCCTTGTCTCCGACATCTTAAATAAATAAGAAAGAAAAGCAAGCTTACCGGGAAGGTCGATGAAATCGGGAAAGAAGAAAAAAGTCGCCGAAAAAATTTCCCTCTCTGCAACACTACGTAAAAATGGCGGAAGAAACACTGAAGGAGAAGACAACCTCTATTTATAGGGAAATGTAGGCATTAAATGCCAGGCGCGTGAGGCGAGAAATTCTACTGAACCGTCGCAGGATTCGAGAACGCGTGAGCGCGCCACCCAGTATTCTTGCGCCACGCGTCCCCCCACATGATGACACCTAAAGACCAGGGAGGCGGTGCGACGCGACTCCCGAAGAGACGTCTGTACGAAAGATCTTATCCTCCCACAAGGCAAACCAATCGCTTACACATCCAAGACAAACCGGATCGGTCTCAACATCGAATGACTCCAGCCCCGGCCAGCTCGGCACGGCCCTGGACTCGGGGGCCCTTGTTGGTAGCCCATCCTACTCAGAATCCACGTAGGCACTCCAGGCAGCTAAACCGGCCGAGCAGAACCCGAAGTCGGACCGGACAAAAAACCCGATTTCCAACCGGGCTCGCTAAAAACCGGAACGGACGGTGACTCCAAGGCCGACCCGGTATCTGATCCAGGAAGGCCGAGCAGAGGAAGGACGAAAATGTCCCGGTTCAAGATTACGGCGGGGCCGGCCCGAACGGCGGCAGACCCGAAGCCGACCTGAACGGCGGGGGACCCGAGGACCGACCCTGTCGGATAGACATCTCCGGAAGTCGGCAAAATAGACCCACATGCCAATTAACGCATGCAGTCACGCCCCTTCCCAAGACACTCCTTATAGGCCGCCACGTGTCCACGATGTAAATGCAGACTGACAAGTGTTATGGGCGTATTCCCCAAACATGCGCTAGCTGTCATCTCCCCACTGGCCCAGACTGTCTATATATAGGAGAAATGTACAGTAAAAAAGGATCTTTTGGAATTCCGAGCATTAATAAGAGAGAGAAAAAAGAGAGATAAGAGAGATATTGAAAAAGAATAAAAAAGACTTGTAATTAACAAGCAAATTGGATAGACCGGCGCACATTATTCTGCTCGGCTCTATGCTGTCGAAAGGTCATTAATAAAATTTAGTGATCAAATATCTTCCACTTTATTTGTTATTTTCTACGTGTCTTCGACCCATTTGTCCCGGTCAGTACACGTAACGTTGACCAAATCAGACGTCAATAGTAAATATGCTAGTTTTCTATGCATATGACACCGAACCGAGATTAGTTCCTTACATTGCTTAACCACTTGCTCCACTCCTCCAATCTTGTCTTGAAATTTCCTTGAGTTGGGTTCTTTCCAAATCATGTAGATAACTACTGTAAGCCCGAGTCTATAAAACTGTTGAGAAATAGTTTTGGATCGACATGAAGATGACAAATATCTTTTCTCCTCATCCCAATCAACTTTTTGCCTCCCAATATTACCCCACATCTTCACTTCACTCCAAACTCTTGCGGAAAATGAAAAATTAAAGAACAAATGTGCTATATCTTCATCTGCCTCACCACATAGGCAACACACTTGATCAACATGTAAACCGACACGTGCAAGATTATCACTAGTTACTAGCTTGCCAAGCATAATTAACCAAGCAATAAAAATACATTTAGGAGGAGAGGGATTACAGGTGATAAGCTTGCACCATCCCAGCTTCTGAATATCACCTCTCATTTTCGAGTAAACCTGCTTAATAGAAAAAGAATGATGTAGCAACAGCTCCTTACCATCATTTATATCCATCAAATAATCTCTAGAGCTCAAAATCTTCTTCACCACCCAAGAATAGAGGTGGTATCTGGGTCGGTCGCAGAACAGCCCGTCACGCTTAAAAACCGGCCCGGACCGGCCCATGTGCTATTTGGCCTGGACTGGCCCATGTACATTTAAGTTATGTGAGCCTTAGGGGCCTTTGTTTTAGAGGCCCGGCCCGGACCGGCCCGTGAACACCGGCCCGGCACGGACCGGCCCGAGCCCATGTTAGCCCCTGAACCGGGAAGGCCCGATCCGTTTAGCCCGCCTAAAGACCGTGAACTCGGAAGGCCCAATATGATTTTTCTTTCTTTCCTATCAATTTATAGCCTGAAAAAGGTACAAAGTCCAGTTTTCATTTAGTTAATCACATCCTATCATGTCCAAGAGGCATGCAGTAGTGAGGGTACATTTCAGCATTCTATGGTTAAGTTTTCTAAGACAAAATTAAGAAAAGATACAAATAATACAAACACATACTCTACATAATTACTATAGAAATATATTTTTGTTCTCTGCCACAGTTAAAGTTATCAAGGCCCAACTCCAAAATGGATGTACGGCATCAGACAAGTTAGGTTATGGCATATTTTCCACTAACATTTCACACCCGACAATAGTCCGATGCACTATAGGAGCACTCCGCAATTAACTTGAAGAGGTGTAAAACGAGAGAGAGAGAGAGTTTCTTTCTTTATAATAAAATTTCAAGTTTACTTTGTTGGTCATTGTAATAAAATTTCTCTTACAATGGAAAAAAATGTTCAGCCCGGCCCGACCCGACTCGTGAACAGGCCCGCTCGGCCCATGAACACAATGAGTTGTGGGCCGCGTCGGGCCTTGTGTTTTTAAAAAAAGACCAGCCCAGCCCGGCCCACCAAAAAGGAAGGACCGGCACGGCCCGACCCTTAAATGGAGCGGGCTTTAGCAGCCCGGCCCGGACCGGCCCGGGCCAGACCCGAAGGCCACCTCTACCCAAGAAGCTAGCTGTGGAATATGCATAGTAAAAATATCTTGGTTTCGGACATAATACCCATGTATCAATCTCACACACATCATCTCTTTATTCTGAATCAAAGCCCAAAGATGCTTACAGATTGTAGCTTGATTCAAAATTCTCATGTTCATGATGTTCCACACTCCTGCTTCCTTAGGCCCTGTTTGTGGTGGTTTTCTGTTTTATGTTTTGAAATTTTCAAAAACTAAAACCAGTTTCTATTTTGAGTTTTAAAAATTTCAGAAACCAAAACCAAATTGAGTTTTGAGTTAAGAAATTTTCAAAAATCAAAACTATAGTTTAAACCATGAACATAAAAGTGATATCAAAGTGGAAGTTGACGGTGGACGGTGGTGATCAAAGTGGTAGTTGATGATGGTTGGAGTGGTGGTTAGCGATCGTCAGTGGTGCTTATAGAGGTGGTTGGCAATGGTCGGAGAGGTTGTCGGAGCGATGGTCGGTGGTGGTCGGAAGTCGGCCGTCGAAATGGTGGTCCTTGGTCAAAGTGGTAGTTGACGGTAGTCGGGGTGGTGGTCGTCAGTGACCAGAGTGGTGATCGATGGTCGAAATATCGGTCAAAGTGGTAGTTGACAGTGGTCGGTGGTGGCCGGAGTGGTGATCGATGGTGGCCAGAGTGGTGGTTGGTAGTGGCTGGGGTGGTGGTCAGTGATGGTTGAAATGGTGTTCAGTGGTGGTGAAAGTGGTAGTTGAAGGTGGATAGAGTGGTGGTCGTCGGTGGCCAGAGTGGTGGTCAGTGGTGGCCGGAGTGATAGACGGTGGTAGCCAGAGTGGTGGTTGGTGGTGGTGAACGGTGGTCAGAGTGGTGGTCACTGGTCGAAATGGTGGTCAAAGTGGTAGTTGACGGTGGTCAGAGTAGTGATCGGTGGTGGCCGGGGTGATGGTCGGTGGTAGCAGAGTGGTGGTTGGCGGTGCCCGGAGTGGTTGTCGGCAGCGGTAAGAGTGGTGGTCAGTGGTTGTTGAAGTGATGGTTTGTGATGACGTGTTAGTGTTAAAACAAAAACTGGAATTATAAAACTTCTTTTTTTGATTTTGTGTTTTGATGGAAAACTGTTTCGAAAATAATGAAAAAAACCAATTAAGCACCATTTTACCCAAATATATTTTGGTTTTGAAATTGACTTTTAAAACCAAAAATCAAAAACTCGCAACCACCCCAAACGGCCCCTTAGGTAGTTGAATCTGTTCCCAAGCTACTAATGCACATTTAGATGCTCCTGATTTGCCTGTCCATAAGAAAACTCTACAAGCAAATTTAACGAGTTTTATGACTTTTTGGGGGATCAGAAACACTTGGCACCAAATATTTTTTTTATATTAATAGAACAAAATACGAGTAAAAATTCAACATATAAATAATATTATGAAATAGTTGAGTGTTGCAATCTAAAATGTAAAGAAAAAGTATTAGTTTATAAATCAATATTGTGCAAAATGCTAAACTAAATGGAGTTCTTTTTAATTTATGTAATCAATATTTTGCAAAATCAAAAGTATATAAAGGGAGCAAAACTCTAGAATATTAGATATGTTTTTTTTAAGGCCCCAATAACTTAGGGATAGTCAAAGGAGAACAGTAATTTTTCGGGCTGACACTTTAAGGACCGCAGGTCCTCAAGTAGACACTTTAAGGACGGCAAGTTAAAAAGAAATTGCGAGTTCAAGCCAAATTGGCCTTAATTGATCAAAAAATTTACAAAGGTCGAAAAAATAATAAAAATATGAAAATTAAAAACATAGATAAAAATCTGAAAAATAAAAATATTTAGAATTTCTTTTTGGAAATTTCAAAAGGTGTAAAAATTTGAAGAACGAATATATATATATATATATAATAACCAAAAAAATGAAAGATGCTAATTTATTTTTTTAGATTTTTTACTATTTCTGTTTTGAATTTTTATAACTTTCTTATCTTTTTTAATATTAAATTTCTCTTGTATTTCCTGATATTTCAATTTTTTTCTGGATGTTTTTTTCACATTTTTTTCTTATTTGAGTTTTTTTCCAAAAAAAAAAATCTAAATATTTTTTATTTTCCAGATGTTTTCTCTATATTTTTTTTTTGAATTTTTCATATTTTTCTTATATTTTTAGTATTTCAATTTTTTCAAAATATCTTTTATTGTCAAGTTTTTTTTTCTATATATTATTTTATTTTTTAGATTCATCTTACATTTTTCTAAAAATCACACAAACAAAACAATTAGGGCAAAAGTGATATTTGCCTTATTCATATGAAGACTTAACTTCAACCCTTTTATTTTATCCTCTTATTATATTAATAATTAATAATATAAATAAAACAAAGACCAACCCTAACATACCCTTATCAAGAATAGAGATCTTCTTCTCGTCAAAGCATAAATAAAACTAGACCCCATAATATTCTTCTCAGTCTTTCTCCCACCACTACAGTCTGCTATATACCTTCCTTTTTTTTTTATTATTATTATTTTCATGTCTGAAGAACAATTCCTAGAATTTTACTATCCGGAACCATTTGATCACGATGATGATCATCAGGGCCCTATCAACACGAGCGAGTTCACGTACTCCGGCGGCACCTTCTCCGATCATCATTCCTCATTCCACAACCACCTGCAGCTGCAGATGTTTGATCCTTATTCGTGTCTGAGCTTTCCCGATCATCAGCTTTTCCACGGATCCATCGAACAAAATTACTCGTCATTCTCAAGTGGCTTCGGCCTGTCGCGGGACGCGGTTTCCTCCCCCAAAGAGGAACAAAAGCCTCCGACGGCAGGAGGTGGCGACACTCCGGCGACGCCCAACTCTTCGATTTCCACCGCCTCGGAAAACGACGAGAACACCAACAAGGGCAAGAGAGGAGTTGAGGAAACCCTTGGAAATGAAGTAGAGGAAGAAAGCTCCAAGAAAGAGTAATAATAATTAATTATACAATTTTCTTTCTCTACATTTTTTATTTTCCTTTTTAAACAAAAAAAAAAAGTAATAAAAAAGATAATTATTTAATTATTATATATATATATATAGTGCAAAATCGAAGAAGAAGGAAGCTGAGAAGAAGCAACGACAACCGCGATTTGCGTTCATGACCAAGAGTGAGATTGATCATCTGGAAGATGGATACAGATGGAGAAAATATGGCCAGAAAGCAGTCAAGAATAGCCCTTATCCCAGGTAATTCCATTTTACCAAACCAAATAATTATACCAATATAATAACAATAAAAAAAGTAAAATAATAATAATAATATAATAATATTATTATGATTTGTTTGAAATTGAACCCTACCATTCTTTGAGAAATATAAACACATGACAAAAATCGTGCAAGTTGCAGCTAGTCAAACTTCAACGTTTATATATATATATATAGAGGATCAAATAAGAATGTTTCTTACTAATTGCGAATATGTATGAGTTCTATATTAATTATGCATGAAATATATGCATTTCGTGCATCAAAATTGCAATGCATTAAAATATGCATTATATGCATCAAAATATCAATGCATTTAAAAATATTTCATTATATATATCAAATTTTTGTGAGAATAAATCTAGGCCATCCATTTATGAAGATCTATGGGTGAAATTAATTCTTATTTCTTAACTTAAATTGCATTCTCACCTGAGTCCATCCCTATATATAAATATAAGAAATATATCATATGAAAACTAATTACCTTGTGAAATCTAGAAACTTTTATAGGTCATTGATATTAGTGATCTAACAGCTGTAGATGAGTAAAATTATATGCATTTATGTATTTTTTATTGCATTATTTGTTGCATATACTAGCGACTAGCTTGATGCAACAAATAATAACAAATATACAATGAAATTACTTAATAATGCAATTGGTTTCTAAATTTCACCATTAAGGGTGTTTCCACCGTAGTCAATTCATATATATATATATATATTAACCGACATATACTTTTGACCTTGTCTTCTTTCTAAAATGGGGGTAATAATTTTCCAGTTAAACAGTGATTTTGTTTCTGTCTAGTCTGAACATATATATAAAACCCTAGCTACTAGTATGAACACTCATGAAGACAAACCTATTGTATATAGGTGGCTACTAAACTATTATCATCAGATTTTCTCAACTACTCCCTCAATTTTGAAATGTTTTCTTTTATTGTTGTTGCAGTATTTATTTAATTTTGTTCGAGGGGAATATTTCGAGATAAACATTATACGAATCAAAAATCGTATGACAACGTTATGATCGTTTTTGAATTTTATGAGACCAATTCATAACGTTGTCTCTCCTCTTTCTTAATTCGAGTTTAAAATAAAAAGATACAGAAAAAAGTAGAGAACTCCAAGTAAAATTAAATAGCTAAAATATTAAAATGAACACTAAAAAAAAATTAAAAATGAGACTCAACAATTGAAAGCGAAAAATAATGAAAAACTTAAAAAAAACTAAAAGGTCCAAAAAATTCTAAAAAAATTACGAAATCCGAAAGAAAAATAAAGAACTAAAAAATAAATAAAATAAAGTAGAACAACAAAACTAAAATAGTAAAATCACTACAAAAAAAAGTTAATTATAAGACTATAATATAACAACCATTTAATGTCCTGATCCAAAAAAAAGAAAACCATTTAATGTACAACAACCACTTTTGCTATATTTTATATATTATACTATAATATAAAAAGTATATCATTGGACTTATTTTTTAATATATTTCTATATTATTATTTTTTATATAACAAAGAAATTACTATTAAGTTTCATCTCAAAAAACGATCACGTACATATATTATAAAGTCAGAGAGAGTACGTATATTCTCAAAGCTATATATACTTGCACATACATCGAGTATGTCTGAATCTTGCACCTATCATATATTTTGACAAATATTTGAACAAATTTCGCTGACAGCACGTGAAAAACATTATGAGCATGCTTAGATTAATTGCACCAAAAGTTAATTACTCTATAGCTATAAGTCATATGCTTCTAAAATATATATATATATATATACAGGGCCGTCTTAAATATTTCGGAGGCCCTGTTCTTACATATTGAAGCACAAAAATTCAAACTACTTCATTTGTATTGTCTATGTCTGCTGCGTGCTCTTTTAAATCTTTCACCAATATTTATCCAATCACTAAAACCCTCATTTGTTAATAGACATTTACCAATCTCTCTTTTAAAAATTTTACATCTAAAACAAAATACTTTATCAAGCTCTTTCGAGTAAGCAAATCAATCTCTATCGCACTTTTCTCCATTTGATAAACTCTAGTATACAAATTAGTCGTAAATCGTCTAGAAAGTTTATAATCGAGACCATTCACAATGGAAAAAATCTCTTTTAGGACTTTTCATCACTAATAAATTAGTCATTTTAGAATCAAGAGCATCCCAATTTCTTGGATCAAATATATCAAACAAATGTTCAATGAGTTTTTAGTTATCTACATTATTATCTCCATTTTCAGCATCAATATTTTCATCGTCCACATTATCATTTTCAATAGATACATCAACTCTACTCTCGGAATCAACAGTTTCACTTTCATTTTCCATATTAATATTCTCATTAACATTTTTCAATATTATGATTTTGAATAGGAAGTTCAACTTGTGTCTCTTTTACAACAAATTTATCAAGAGCTCCTCGAGATTTAGTTAATTCCTCATTTTTTTTCTTCTCACGTTTCTCATATCTAAATTCGTACTTTCTGGGAGGCATAATATGTAATAATGTAATTGAAATTAAAATGCAAAAAGGATTGAAACTACCTGGCCGATTTGAAGCATTGGTGGAGTGTGCTGTGGTGCGGCGGCGTGCAGCGTGCAGGTGCGGTGGTCAAAGGTGTAGCTGTGGTCTGGTTCACTAATTGGGCTGCACAGTTTACCGGAGACGGAGTCGGAGGTAGGAGGCGGCTGCGGGGCGCGGTGGATCCCTTTCTTTTTTGCCCGTATTGGCTGAGAAATTCGAAGGACGGGCAACAAAATTTAAGAAGTGAAATTTGAAGTAAGAATCAGAGGGGACAGCGAACGGGAACAGGCGACTGCGAAGGTGAAGAAAGAAACACATGGTGGGAGGAGTAGGGTTATGTCATAAGATTTATAGTTTATATTTGGGCTTGGACCATAAATAAATATTAAAATAAGTACAGAGAGGCCCTACTTTTTTAAATATTTGGGGGCCCTGTGCAGCAGCACAGGCTGCACAGGGCCAAAGACGGGCCTGTATATATATATATATATATATATATATATATATATAGGAGCGCGTTCTATGCAGTACTAATATTAGATGCAGTATTTTACGGTACTAATTTATGCATGAGTTTTGTACTAATTATGTATGAAATATATGCATTTCGTGCATCAAAATTTCAATACATTAAAATATGCAATATATTTGATGCATATATTTAATATTTTAATGCATAATTTATAATTTTATGTATAAATTTCTAATTAATTAAACCCTTTACTTATTTTTTTTAAAAAAAATATGTATTTGCAGAAGCTATTATAGGTGCACGGCCCAGAAATGCCAGGTCAAAAAACGCGTCGAGAGATCGTTTGAGGATCCTTCGATTGTGGTCACCACCTACGAAGGCCAGCACAACCACCATGTCCCGGCGAATCTCAGGGGGAGCGTGGCGGCTGGAATGTTTGGCCCCTCCGCACTATCTCAGCCTTTTGTGGCGCCGTCCGAACGCTTAAGCCTCTCCCATGAACTTTTAGTTCAGATGCCTCATCTCCACGGTTATGGCGGCGGTGGTGGTGCAAGTCATTATGTGAATCATCAACAAGTTCGTAGTGTTCCACGTCAGCGGTTGAGCACTCGGTTTTCGGACTGTGGACTGCTGCAGGATATAATTCCTCCTGATCATGTATTCCTTAAACAGGAGCCCTGAGATTAGTACAACTTTTAATCAATTCTAACCATTATTACTGGATGCCTTTGTTTTTTTTAAGGTTAATACTCTTGCTGACTATATACATTGGCTTTTCTCATATATATGGCCATGGTCATTGCTTAAGACATATGAGACTAGTGGTATATCATATTCTGTTATATCAATTAAATATTTACATTCATGTTTGGTCCATCTCCACATTTAGTGTCACCCGGAAGAAATAATCCTGGATCCGCCTCTGCTTGTATATCAATTTATATTTATATCCAAGAGATGGTGTGATTACAATATATACACCCGTGTCATTTATCTAATGCATTAGGAATACCGGATCATATATAAAGAGCACAATTTCTTCGAATGCAATGGCCTTTTTGCCCGCTATGTGAAGGCACTTCTGTTGTAATGTTCCCTCAAATAATTTATAAAGTTTTGGAGGTTATATATCGTCTTTCAATATTTTTTTTTGAACAACATAACCAAATTTTATTTGATCGCAAGTATGAGAAATGATACATACATATTACATAAAAGAGATAATCTAGGTCACGTCCACCATGTCAAATGTACGTACATGTAAGGGGTTTACTCAACCAAGCGCTTAATGAATAGAACCGGGTGATACAAGGCCAATATTGTTCTATGCTCCCCCGAATCGGTGCCAGTCCGATATGTTGTTCAAGATTTTTCCTTGAATCATTATGACCATCGACCAACACTTTCCCGTCTAATCCATTTATAAATACTCCTCCAAGCTATGTAAGATATCGGATAAGAAAAAATGATCATATGATTGCATTCCACCACTGTTTGATTAATGCAAAACACACACATTCATTCTCACATAGTAATTGGATTTCTCTTCTAAATTTATATATTAGGTTTTGAAGGTGGCCTATTTAAAATAAGTCTCCAAGAAAATATGGCAACCTTCGTTGGCATTTTTATTCCCATATGTGTGCATCACCGATAAATCTCCTACCCGAACAACTTGATGTAACTAGATCTTCATAGGCCGACCGGCCGGTTGTGAAATTTCCGTGTGGCTCCAAATTAAACTGCACCATCAACACAACTCAAAAGCATGCACAACCTATTTTTTTTGCTCAGGAAGCTCCATAAAACCTTCCAAATCTATTAAGCAACTTTTTTCATCTACCTAATTATCATCCAATCCGTTCCAAATTTGGACCTTCACTGTTATGAGGACTAAAAATTTCTTTTTGTTCCGGGAAATCCTTCCCGTATTGGTGTCTTACCTAATACTAGTTGTAGGGGGATAAGAGTTATGGAAGGTTCTGGACTCTTCTATAAGTAGTTGGATCCTGTGGAATCCTATGTATGGAAAGACTCTCTTTGTAATGCCTATATAAATGCCCCTTTATTCATTGTTATCAATACAATTGATTTGCTGTCTTTACTTTTCTCCTCAAACACGTTATCAGCACGTAGCTCGAACGAACAAAAAAGAAATCGGCCAAAGCCTACCGCCGAGCTCCGCCGCCTCCGCCGCCGGCCGACACCGCCGCCTGTAACCGCTCCAGCCACCACGGACCGGTGCCACCGCCGCCACCGCTGCAAGCCATCACCGGACCAACTTGCCGCCGCCTTTCACCACTTGGCCGCAATGGACCACCGCCGCTCCCGCAGCCGGACCGCCGCCGCCTCCGCAACCGGACTGCCGCCGCCTCCGCCGCCGGACCGCCGCCGTCCAGATCCGCCGGACCGCCGACGCCCAGCAGCCTCCGCCGCCCAGAGCCGCCCAGCACAGCCGCCTGACGCTGCCCAGCACCGCCGCCTCCGCCGCCGGACCGCCGCCGCCGACCAGCTCCAGTCCAGCCTAGTCCGACCCAGTTCCGACTCTCGGACCAAAACCCGAACATCAACTTATCTTCGGAAGCCGCCAAAATTGCGCCTCCGGTTTCACGTCGTCGCATCGAGTACCAACCGGTAGATCGAAGCACACCACAGATTCAGCACGTGCCTAATTTTATAATCGAGGTAATTATCTAACTTGTCCCTATTTCAATTCTCTCCTTTTGGGAATTTTTCTTTTGGGGACACGGGTTTTGGGTTCTTTATCTCCCACGCTACTTTGCGGTGGATGAGACCGCGAGAGAAGTCGGTATCTCTGCGTGTCGAATAAAACTGTGTGACGGTCCTGGGGGAGTCACGGAATTGTTGAAAAGTCGATACTTGTGGTTGTTGCATACACCACGTATCTGGGTGCGATCTGATATCGCCGTTTTTTTGTCGACTTTACTAAACAACAATTAAGGGAAGTAAATCGAGTAACGATTATGTTACACGCTTTTAAAAGCATCGATTGTGACCGTTTACATTGTCACTGAAAATCCAACAAGACTAACTTCCTCTTGTTTATATCTTGTAGATGGCACAAAGCTCCAATGTTCATCCGGAGTTCGACATCCTTGACCATGCTGGTAAGGAGTACCATAGGTGGGTCTCGGACGTCGCTTGGCGATCGGTAAGAGATTTACCACCACCATCTTTCCCTCTAACGAGCCTACCGCTCAAGAACCGAGCGAGGAAACCAAGGCTAATGCACTGATGTACTTGCGTAGACATATACATCCGTTGTTGAAAAAGTGTTATATGAACTTACAAACCCCTAAAGATCTATGGGATACACTCGAACAACGATTTAATAATGTGCATGATCAGCGCTTCCCCGAATTGCAACTTCAGTGGGAGCAAATCCGATTTTTAGATTATGCGAATGTGGAAGCCTATAATCAAGCTATCCTCGATCTTCGCGCTGATCTTGGTTTTTGTGGTGTCAAGAAGTCTGATCAAGATTTGATCGAGAAGACTCTTAACACGTTTCCCGTGGGAGCAAGTGTAATTGCTCATCAGCTGCGCGTTGCCTATGAGGAAGGGAGAATTAAGAACTTTAGTGACCTTATCTCCCACCTCGCGAAAAAAGAAAGGCACCATGAAATTATTTTCAATAGCAATGCGCGCCCAGCTGGTACGAAGCCGATTCCGGAAGTGAATCAGGCTACCCACAGGAAAGCACCACGACAAAATAGAAAAGGCAACGCTACTCAGTTTTTGCAAGCACCACGAATGCATGACTCGAGCAAGCGAGGGAAAAGACGAGGTCGTCGTTCCAACGTGTGGAAGAGGTAAGGTGGCTCGGCCACGGGACCTAGTGGAACCCAACCACGTGGGCCGCCTCCTGCCACCGGGAATGGAACCACTCCAAAGGAAGGCCGAAATTGCTATACTTGCGGATCGAAGAAGCATACTTACCGCAATTACAAAGCGCCAAAGAACATCCAAGCTTACTACAAGCACTATAAACAATATTTGACTCAAGAGTCGAATTACATGGAAGAAGATAATGAGAATACGGAGGTGAACCATATTGAGATCCAGACTGAGATCCCTCCTCTCACCATTGCGGACAAAGACCAACATATGGATGTTGCCGACTTTGACTAGTTTTACGCTTTGGTTATGTTTTGTCTTGTTTCTAGTTTCCGAGAACTACTTTGGATTTTCATGAATGTAATAAAGTTGGCCATGATGAATAAAATTCTTTTAATTGCTGTGATTGTGCAAAGATTAATTTTATTTTTTCCCTTCGAAAGCATGTTTGGTTTATCACAAAATAATTGCTAGCAATGAATTGCTTGGTTACAAATTTGATACATTGGTAGGATTTCATCAAAACTTTTGATCAAGACTAGGCGCATCCTCCTTGGTATTTGTTTATGCTTTGAGAGTTCAAACGGAATCAGTGGTTTTTAAACAAATTTAGTCAGACCGACATTCCTACTTTCTCTGCAAGTCTACCAAGTTGGAGTTACCGAAAGGATCATTAGTAGAGATATAAATCGAAAACCAAGATGCATTTTAAAGTATTTAAACGCTCCTATGGCCATATTTCCATAGTATTGTATCAACAATAATGCCTTTGAAAAAGGCTTCAACCTTGCTCTTTCACTCAACAATAGGGAAATACCAAAATAGCAAATTGAAACGAGCACTGAGATCTGAGTTTAATGATCCAGAAAGTGCACGACCTATGGACATAAATATACGGAAGTCTAGTTTCCAAAACAACTGACCGTTCGTCCATAGCCTTCTTAACGAAGAAGTTATTGCTGTCTTAGTGAACAAAGGTCAAGCTGCGCGGAAATTATTTCCAGCGATTATGCTAACTTTGATCCTAACCAACTTGGTCGAATTTCCCCAAACTCAATGTAAATGAGTTTTTGCTATGTCTCTAACCATAAGACTAATCGAGTTTCATGTCTTATTGTAGATGTCTTGTGGCGAAATTGAGTGCCTTGCTGATAGTGGAACAACCCACACTATTCTTCGGAATAGGCAATTATTCAAGGATATTGTGCCATACATATCCTCAGTGACAACAATGATTGGTTCCTCCCAAGTAATTCAAGGGAGGGGACCTGCTCATTTCTTGCTACCTAATGGTACGCATATTAATGTCACAAATGCTCTCTATGCCCCAAGAGCAAACCGAACCTTGCTAAGTTTTAGGGACATCCGTGCCAACGGTTATCACCTTGATACACATTGTGAGAATGGGACAGAATTTTTGTGTGTTACTCTGGCAGAATGCGGAAGACGCCGCGTTCTCGAGAAACTTATGAGTCTAAGTAGTGGTTTATACCAGACTACAATAAGGGTTATTGAATCCTATGCTGTGAGTCACGAACTGTGTGATTCCGAAGCATACCAACTATGGCATGACCGACTCGGTCACCCTGGACGCGACATGATGATTCGCATTTTGAAAAACTCACATGGTCATCCATTTTTCAAGTCCAGAAAACGATTGGAAGCACCACTCGATATCGGCATTGATATGAGTGAGCTTGATACCGTATCACCGGGACTAAAGATCGCACGCCCCAATAAGGTTGACGGTGCATCTCTCGCAAATCCCGAGGCTTCCGTGGCAATTTCTAATGCCCATAAATCGTTTTGTAAAGCCTGTTCACTAGCAAAGTTGATACCCTCTCCGTCCTTTGCTAAAGACTCAACACAAAATATTCGCTTCTTACAAAGAATTCAAGGGGACATATGTGGACCTATTCAACCAGAGTGCGGACCATTCAGATATTTTATGGTTCTGGTTGATGCATCGACGCGATGGTCACACGTCGCTCTGCTATCCACAAGAAACGCTGCATTTTCTAAACTCCTAGCACAAATCATCAAGTTACGGGCTAACCACCCCGACTTCCCAATCTCGTCATTAAGATTGGACAATGCCGAGAGTTTACGTCAAAGTCTTTGACGACTATTGCATGTCGATTGGGATTGATGTTGAACATCCCGTCCCCACGTTCATTCGCAGAATGGCCTTGCCGAGGCTATGATTAAGCGATTCTGACTTATCGCCCGAGCATTGGTATTGCGCACCAACTTGCCGATTTACGCTGGGTTATGCAATTTTGCATGCGGCTATACTTATTCGCTTTCGACCCACTGCCAATCAACCGTTTAGTGCGTACCAGTTGGTAACTGGATATGAGCCTGATATTTCACACTTATGCATTTTTGGTTGTGCGATATATGTGCCAATTACGCCTCCACAGTGTACTAAAATGGGTCCGCAAAGACGATTAGGTATATATGTTGGCTATGAATCGCCTAAAATTATCCGCTATTTGGAACCTTTGACAGGAGATCTGTTTACTGCAAGATTTGCAGATTGTCACTTTGATGAGACAAACTTCCCGTCGTTAGGGGGAGAGAGGAATCGAACGATTCCAGTAGAAAGCCAGGAAATTGTCTGGTGTGCTCCCTCCTTGCCTCATCAAGATCCCCGCACAGCTCAATCTGAGCTAGAAGTGCAACGTATTCTCGCCTTGAAAGTTGCGGATTCGATGCCCGACGCCTTTACCGAGCATCGCGAAAGTGACAAGATCTACCATTCCCGCTGCGAATGTTCCTGCAAGGTTGGAAGTCCCAGTTATAGGGCAAGGTTCAGCCGCCCAAAGGAATGATGCCACCGACGTCAACCTTAGTGGTGGGACGGCTGCTTCGGCTGCTCTTATCCCTGCTCGAAAGAGGGGGAGGCCAGTGGGTAGAAAGGATACCGAACCTCGAAAGAGAAGAGGAACGGAGGCACAAAATCCTCTCATCATCGACACAGTGACTCCGTCACACGAGATTATCTCTGACTACGGATATGTCCTCGAATCAACAATGGAACAATCGACGAACGCGTCGGAAACTTTGTTGATGTTAGAAAATAAAGAAATCTCGATGCAATGTACGAGTGAATACGCATTTATTGGGATGTGTCGCCCACGCTAGTCGACGATGCTTTTGCCTACTCCGTCGCTCAAGAAATTATTGAAGACGACGACGCCGAGCCGCTCGCTTTGCTGAGTGTCAACAACGAGCCGATTGGCCGAAATGGAGAGATGCAATGCAGGCTGAACTAGACTCAATGGCTAAACGTGAGGTATTTGGCCGTATCGAGCCAATACCCGTGGGCGTTAAACCAGTTGGACATAAATGGGTCTTTATTCGTAAACGCAATGATAAGGATGAGGTCATGCGTTACAAAGCGAGACTAGTTGCCCAAGGCTTCTCGCAGCGCCCTGGCATTGAATACGAGGAGACGTATTCTCCCGTTATGGACATCATCACTTTCCGCTACTTAGTCAGTTTGGTAGTGTCCAAAAAACTGAACATGCAGCTTATGGATGTGGTTACAGCGTATCTTTATGTGGATCTAGATACAGATATCTATATGAAAGTCCCCGAAGGGATTTCATGGCCCAAATCAAGTAGCTCTAAACCACGGAGCGCGTACGCTGTGAAATTGCGTCGTTCACTGTATGGTTTGAAACAATCCGGAAGGATGTGGTACAACCGCCTAAGTGAATACTTGGTTGGGAAGGGATACAAGAACAGTGACATCTGTCCATGCATATTCGTGAAAAGAACAGATGCAGGATTCGTGATTGTAGCCGTCTATGTAGATGACATGAATGTCATCGGTACCATAGATGAGGTCAGTGAAACGGCCCGCTACCTTAAATCCGAATTCGAGATGAAAGATCTGGAGAGGACTCGATTCTGCTTGGGCTTAGAGCTAGAACATCGAGATGATGGTATACTCATTCATCAGTCTACCTATGTCCACAAAATGCTCAGGCGATTTAGCATGGACAAGGCACATCCTCTTGCTACCCCCATGATTGGTCGAAGTCTGGAAATGAACAAGGATCCGTTTCGTCCTAAAGAGGAGGATGAAGAGGTCTCGAGCGTAAACACCGTACCTTAGCGCAATCGGTGCGTTGTTGTATCTGGCTCAATGTACTCGTCCAGACATCGCATTCTCTGTGAATCTGTTAGCGAGATTTAGCTCCGCTCCCACGATAAGGTATTGGAATGGAGTAAAACACATCTTTCGATACTTGAAAGGCTCCAGTGACCTTGGATTGTTCTTTCCCTACGCAAAAGAGAGTGATATTCCGAAAGGAATTGTTGAGGTTAAGACGATGCATACCGACCGTCGATCTTCCTCTGATATTGCATCTAAGCATGGTAGCTTGACTACCAGAAGTGCTAATGCGAGCAAACTTACCCCTTATGCAGAGAATCCTAACGACACGTTAGTTGGATTTGCTGATGCCGGTTATCTCTCTGACCCGCATAAAGGACGTTCCCAAACTGGTTATGTGTTCACCATTGGGAATACGGCGATATCTTGGCGATCTACCAAGCAGACCCTGGTTGCTACTTCCTCGAACCATGCAGAGATAATTGCATTGCACGAATCCGTAAGGGAGTGCATTCGTCTTGGCCACCATAGACTATATACGAGGAACGTGTGGATTAGATCCCACTACAGCAACCCCTACTTGCATCTTTGAGGACAATGCGGCATGCATTGAGCAGATGAAGTTAGGTTTCATAAAGGGTGACAATACCAAGCATATTGCGCCGAAGTTCTTTTATAATCAGCAGCAGCAGAAATTGCTGAATATCGAAGTGAAACAAGTGAGTTCCGATGAGAATATCGCAGACTTGTTCACTAAGTCTCTGCCGAAATCTACATTTGAGAAACATGTGAGAAGCATTGGCATGTGTCGATTATCCGAGCTCAACTAAAGATGGCTCGATGGAATGAGCTATTATGTATACCTCAGGGGGAGTATACTTCACATGATTCTGACATTTGTAGTTGGTGCGTTGCGCTCTTTTTCCTCACCAAAGTCTTTGTTTTTCCCACGGGGTTTTATTTGACTTGAAAAGATTTTTTACCGAGGCAACACCGTGTGCACCATGTTAGTATTAGCGTTCGACACAGGGGGAGTGTTCCGGGAAATCCTTCCCGTATTGGTGTCTTACCTAATACTAGTTGTAGGGGGATAAGAGTTATGGAAGGTTCTAGACTCTTCCATAAGTAGTTGGATCCTGTTAGATGTCTTACCTTAACTAGGAATCCTATGTATGAAAAGACTCTCTTTGTAATGCCTATATAAAGGCCCCTCTATTCATTGTTATCAATACAATTGATTTGCTGTCTTTACTTTTCTCCTCAAACACTTTTATCCTTTATTTACGCTAATGACATTTTGACTTGTTGGAGCGTAAATCATACACCAAGGGCATGATTGATTTTTGTGACAAGATTGTTAAAATTTGATTGGATTAGATAAGATTGCACCGTCGGTACATAAGAAAATTCTAAGATACTTATACGGGTATTATATATACATTTATATTCACTGTATAGTAGTTCACAACCTATATAATTATTAGACAAATTATATGAAATGTTGTGTGTATATTTGAGATTAGTTGATCTTGACTATAAATATGCATCAGCGTATTTGCATACGTTGAACTGGATCGAGGTGAGATAGTGTCTTCTGTACTGACGGTAAGAAAACGTAAATCTCGGATAATTATTATTTCTTAAATTCTAAATATATAATATTTAATAGTGTATTTATAATATTTATTGCTTTGATTTACCATGGGTGAGAGCCAAAATGATTGATTCAATAAGCTTCGTATCTTGGCCAACAATATTATTTATATGATAATTTTTATTATTACCAGAAATTGTGTCCCGATTAAGGCGGATCATAATCTAGAAGATCTAAAGATAGAAATACAAGAAGATTGAGGAGCAAGCAACCACTACGCTTCAAAGGTAATATCGTGTGATCTTTGATCTAGATTAAGATATTTAATTTACCAACATATTTATTTAATAAATAATAAAATAATATTTAAATTGCTTATTAATCTTAGTAGTTAATTAATTAGCATGCCTAAATAGGTTTTGTGCTCGTGGATTGCGTAGAACGCTCTTATAAAACTTTAACCAACTTCGCTTCCAGCCTGTTTTATTTCCAACAATTATTAGAATTGTAACTGCTGGGAGCAGATCCCAATTTCTCAGCACATATTGCATGGTAAGTAGTGCGAACAGAGTACTTTCCATCTTTCTCCAAGCTCCACACAAATCTATCCTCAGAGAGTAGCAGAAAGAGGAACACTGACCATCTTAGAAGCCTCACTTGAGTTAAATAAATTGTAAATCAAAGGCTTGTTCCATTGTTTGAGATCAGAATCAATGAGTTCAGAAACAAGCGCCTCTTCACCGGGAGTGTTGTTTGTTAGTCTAGATCTCACCATATTAGACATTGGCAGCCATTTGTCTTTCCAGATTTTTTATCTTTTCACCATTGCCAACAATCCATTTTCCACCCAACCCAAGTCAATGATCTTCCTTGCACCAATAATGCTCCTCTAAGCATAGCTAGGTTGATACCCAACATTAACCTCAGCAAAAGTACCTCTAGGGTAATATCTGCTCTTTAAAACGTCTTCCAAGAGAGTGGATTCTCCAGTTAAGAGTCTCCAGCAATGCTGTCCAAAAAGAGCAGTATTGAAATCCTTAAATCCTCTAAATTTCATACCACATTGCTCTTAGGAATGGACATTTTTCCCCAACTAATCCAACAGATTCTTCTTTTTTTTCCTCCTTAGACCCCCACCAAAACTTAGCAAGCATTGAATCAATTTTAACACATACAATCCACAGGAATCTGATAACAGCTTAACATGCAGTTAGGAATCGCCTGAGCCACAACCTTAATAAGAGTTTCCTTACCAGCCCTGGATAAACACTTTTACTTCCACCCTTTCAATTTCTTCCAAATGCGGTCCATGACATGAGAGAAGATATCGTTCTTTGATCTTCCAAAAGGAATTGGAAAACTAAGATACCTTGACTGAGCTTCAACTGCCTTTGCTCCCATCAAATTATAGATCATATCTTTATCATTTTGCGGCACATTTTGGCTAAACGAAGCTTCAGAGTTGTCAAGATTAACCACCTGTCCAGAAGCAATCTCATAGGTTTTAAGTGTAATATCCGCAATTCCAATTTCCGGTAATTTTCTTTTTTTTTTTGGGAGAGTCCATTTTGACGAATCGCTTATGACCGTTTCATCATTTCGAGAATGATTAATTCTACACTTTTTGTCATCCGAGTTCGTTTCGGTGTCGTTTTGTTGAGTTCCATGTTCTTAAGCGACTTTTCCGCACTTGAGTTCGGTTCTTGCGAATCTCGTACGAAACTGTTATTTCGTGTTTCCGTAAGTCCGTTTAACGTTGTTAGACGTGTTGTGAACTTTTATTGGTGTTTGATCAAGTATCGTGTTGGGTCATTCCGTAATATTCCAAAGTTTTGGGTTTCCATTGCGTTCATTCTCTTTTCGGATCATTTGATGTTACCGTCGTGTGGGGACCGACTTTGTTTGATGTGAAGTCAGCATACTAGGGTTTGTGATAGTTAATTCAGGCCTTTAAATGATTGGGTTTATGGGTCGATCGATTATATCATGTTTGGGGGTCGTTTTTCATCAATTTTGGGCTCGAACAGGGTGTGCCGCGGCACAGGGGACTGTGCGCCGCGGCACGGCCTTAGCAAGATTGTTGCCTGGGCCGGCTGTACTTTGTGCCGTGGCACACAACAGTACGGTCCGCGTCCCCAGCCAGAATCCCGCTACCTTATTTCAGCCGCGGGCCGCGGCACACTCAGCCCGCGCCGCGGCACGGGGGTCAGTCAGGGTATATCTGAGCGGGTTTTTGGAAGAGGATTTCATTTCCTCTCCTATCTTCTTCTCCCTCACGATCTAGGCGCTTTAGGGGCGATTTTTGGGCATTTTGTCTCAGAGATATCCCCCTCCTCAAGTTCTTGGTGTGGATTAACAACATCAATTTGTGTTCTTCGTCATTAATCTGAGGTATTTTCTTGATTCTATGGAGTTGATCTTTTTGGGAGTTTTGTTTTTGATTTCGTTTTCCATCCGATTTGATGAATCGATTGGTGTTAGATGTTGTTGCTAAACATATCCTATGGATTGTATATCCATATTCCGGGTTGGAATTTTGTTTTCATGTTTTGGTCGGTCGATTCATGTTCTTGGCCATTTTGGGGGAAACCCTTGAACTTTCATCGTTTGTTCCTTGAATTCAGCGACTTTAGGTCGTGCTATGGAATTCATTTTCATTGTTGTTATTGTTGTTCGTAGTTTATTGTCGCGGGTTAGCGTTCTATGGAGTCGGTGGGTTCGTAGTCGATTCTTCGCATTTGTGGTTATTCGAGGCACGTACCTTGTTCATACATTACTTGTTTTGTGGATATGATGATTGGTGATCATTTTGGTATGTTTGTTTGGTTGTTTGGAATGAACTTTCAAAAGATTCGGTTTAGCCTCGTTAAAGGCTCACTTTCAAAATGCGTGTATTTTGTGAATGGTGTGGTTTGTGAATGGATAAGTGAACCCTATGAATACACTTGGTGTTGTTGTTGTGCTTTGAAGAATGCAGGGGCGACCTACCAGCGACTAGTCAATGGGATGTTCGCCAATCAGATCGGCAAGACCATGGAGGTCTACATTGACGACATCGTGGTCAAAAGCCTCAAAAAGGAAGATCACCTCAATGACCTTGCCGAGACGTTCGCCATCCTCGAGAAGTTCAATATGAAGCTAAACCCCAAGAAATGCAACTTCGGGGTAAGCTACGGGAAGTTCCTGGGGCACATCGTGAGCCAAAGAGGGATCGAGGCAAACCCCACCAAGATCCAGGCGATCCTCGACATGTAGGAGCCACGGAATATCAAGCAAGTGCAACGCCTCACGGGTTGTCTAGCTGCCCTCAACCATTTCATATCTCAGCTCGGAGATAAAAGCAAGCTATTCTTCGCGACCATAAAGAAAAAGAAGTTCGCATGGATAAAAGAGAGTCAAATAGCATTCGACAAAATCAAGGAGTATCTATCGAACCCCCAGATCTTAGCGAAGCCGATCCCCGGCGAGAAGCTATTCCTTTACCTGGCGGCCTCCGAGGTCGCGCTGAGTGCTGTTTTAGTGCGAGCAGAGGGGCAAGCCCACTTGACGATCTAAGCACTCCATGACGCGGAAACACGATACACGCCTCTGGAGAAGATCGCCTACGCTCTAGTCATGAGTGTTCACAAGCTAAGGGCCTACTTCTTCGAACATCAAGTGGAGGTTCTGACGACTCTCCCCTTAAGGCACGTTCTGCACCGCCAGACACCAACGGGCGACTCCTCAAGTGGTCACTGGAAATCGCCCAATACGGTATCACTTACGCTCCTCGCACGGCGATCAAAGGCCAAGCTCTGGCGGACTTCGTGGTGGAATTAACATTCCCTCCCAGTCTGACCCATGTCGGTCGTCCCGCTTGGAAGTTGTACATGGATGGCTCGGCAACCAACTCGCGAGCAGGGGCAGGGATCATCCTCATCAGCCCTGATGGCCAAAGTTTCACAAATGCTGTGCGTTTCGGGTTTCGTGCGACCAACAATGAAGCCGAATACGAGGCCTTGGTAGGCGGGCTCGATCTAGCACTCGCCCTGGATGTTCGCCGTCTCCACATTTTCATGGACTCCCTCTTGGTCGTGAACCAAGTCAAGGGAGAATATGAGGCGCGCGGCGAAAAAATGATCAAATACCAAGAACTGGTCGCCGAAATGTGCACGAAATTTGAAGAAGTGCTGATCGAACAAGTCCCGAGAGAGCACAACTCCCAGGCCGATGCCCTATCCAAACTAGCATCGTCAGATGGGGCGGCCGATTTCTCTAATATCCAAATCACGAAATCAACAAAACCGGCGATCGACAGAAGCCTGATTACCATAGTTGTCATCGCCGAAGAGAGCTGGATGACCTCATTCATTAAATACTTGAAGGACGGAATGGTCCCCGCCGACCGTATCAAAGCTCGCCAGCTACAACTCCGTGCAACCAGATATACCCTTTTGGACGACCGGCTTTACAAGCGAGCTTTCAGCCTTCCTCTCCTCAAATGCATCACGCCGGAGGAAGGCCAACTCGTTTTAGCTGAGATCCACGACGGGAGCTGTGGAAATCATGCCGGAGGGCGAGCTCTCATCCAAAAGACGACCAGGCAAGCTTTTTTCTGGCCTACACTGCAAAAAGATGCGATCGCCTACGCTCGATCGTGTCACAGGTGTCAAGTAATGGGCCCAAACATCAAGCTCTCCCCCGAGCAACTCACTTCTATGTACAGCCCATGGCCGTTCGCCCAATGGGGCATCGACCTCATCGGTCCCTTGCCAACGGCGCCAGGGGGATGTAAATTTGCCATCGTAGGGGTCGATTACTTCACAAAATGGGCTTAGGCCGAGCCACTCAACAAGATCGGCCAAGAACAAGTAATTAAGTTCATTTGGAAGAACATCATATGCCGGTTCGGTCTACCCCAGGCTATCATCTCCGACAACGGAAAGCAGTTCGACGGCTTGGAAATCATGCAATTCTGCGAAAAATGGGGAATCAAAAAGTTGTTCTCGGCCCCCTACCACCCTCAGACGAACGGGCAGGTAGAGGCTGTAAATAAGATCCTCAAACACACGATCAAAGCAAGACTTGAAGACAAACAAGGACGATGGGCGAGCGAGCTCCTAGATGTTTTATGGTCCTACCGAACGACGACCCGAAACTCGACTGGCGAAACCCCGTTCGCCCTCGCCTTCGGAACAGAAGCGGTGATCCCTTCGGAGATCGCCGTCCTCCGCCACCGAACTGAACAAGAGATGATGACGGACAATGATGTGGCCCAGCGGATCGACTTGGACATGCTCAAAGAACGGCGACTGACCTCGGAAATGAAGAACACAATCCACAAAAGGAGATCCAAAAAGTTCTTCAATTCGAAGGTCAAGGAAAGACGGTTCCAAGTGGGTGACCTAGTCCTCAAAAAAGTCCAGACTCACACAAGAGTCTTTGGCCGGAATTGGGAAGGCCCCTTCAGGATATCTAAGTGGTTAACTAGGGGAGCCTACGAACTTGAACACCCTGACGGCACTCCGAACCAATATCCCTGGAACGCCGTACATTTGAAGAAATACTACCAGTGAAAACTTTGTATTCAGTTTCAGTTACCCAATGTACAAAGAGTATAATGAGATTTTCCTATCCCATCTATATGATTCACCTCGACGAAAATGACAAACTAAAAAGAGGATGACTCGCTCGCCCTACAAGAGGTTATCGCCTAAACCTGACAGACCTATGCAAGCGATCTCCCCTCCAAGCACAACGTATACCATCGAGGGTCGTCATCTAACATGGCGATCCGAGGTAGAAAAGTGCAGCCATGGTCCTGGAAGTCGATGGAACCGACAGCTTCGTCCATGCAAGGTTCCTTTGGGCTGCGATCGCTCGCCCTTCGTTTAAATACGAGGCGAGCATAGCCGAAGGACCCTCCAATTAAATCCATGGACACGCTCGCGCGCCCTCAAAAGTACATCATCTAACATGATATAGCCGGACAAGGCGACACGTCCCTACCCCATCACAACGTATACCGTCGAGGGTCGCCATCTAACATGCCGACCCGAGGTAGAAAAGTGCTAACAAGCCACGGACGTGGAGTCGAATAAACCGACGATGCCCCATGCAAGGACTCCTCCAGACCAAGACCGCTCGCCTTTCGTTTAAATACAAGGCGGGTGCAGCCTAACGGAGGACCCTAACAATAAAGTGAGTCGCGGGACAGACCTACGGATGGAATCTCCCTCGCACATAAAGACACAGTTACGGAGGTCGGTCCATCGAACTCAGCGACCGTGCACACAGTCGTATTCCCTCAAAGAATCGACAAAACTAAAGATAGCTCGTCAAACATACTATTTTCGTTCCCTTACTTGCACTAAGTATACAAAAACAAGGGGCAAAGTGGAGCTATTCCTATATGCGATCGGGAGTAAAGAACCATACACGATCGGCTTTGTTCAAGTGTACCAATACATAAAGTCGAAGCGATGCGGAACATTCAGACAGTCGATCGTACAAACATGACGTCAGGTGCGATTGTGTAAACACTTGTATAAATTCATAAGCAAACACTAAGAAGAGATGATCGTACATATAAAGAATCAGATGCGAAGAAGAAATATTTTATTCCATTCAAAACGATCGTACATACAAGCCCGAAGGCAATACAAGAGAAAATTGGAAATTACAAAGCAACGGAAATCAAAACAAACTCTAACGCCACTCAGGCCACCCCCGACTGGCCTTCGCCTCCAGCAGGCGGATCGGCGCGCGCTTCCTCACCGGCTTCAGGATAAATAAGTTTATCCGGAAATGGATACCAGCTCAGATCAATCCCTAAGTCGGTGATATCGAGGATCGGCAGGGAGAAGTCCGGCTGCAAAGAATGCTCAAGTACATAGGCTTTGAAGGTTTCCATCATAGGGCCGACCTCGAGCCCTACCTTATTGGCAGCACGGATAGCGTCGGCGTAAGCCACATAGTAGGCGAACTCGCCGATGTACCCCACATTAAGGTAGGGATCAGTCTCGATCGCCTTTAATTGCTCCTTCAGCCCCGCAGTCGTCTTGTCAGCATCCGCAAGCTCGGCTACCTTAGCGGCCAGTTCCCCTTTCATCTTCTCCAGCTCGCCGTTGAGCCGATCCACTGTCGCCCTCAGCCCAGCCACTCCTCCTGCGAGGCCGCGTGCAACCGACGAGCATCCGTCATCTGGTCGCGGAACCGATCGGCCACCTCCCTAGACCGGCCAAGCTCTTCCTTCATCCGATCAAGGTCCTGTCTGGCTCGTTTGGCCGTCTCCAGGTGCTCCTTCTCCATGGCCACTATCCGATTAGTGAAATCGGCATTCTGGTTCCGAGCGGCCTCAAGATCTTGATGGAGGCGAGCAGTAGAGGGTCGCCCCTCATAATCCTTAACGGCTTGGGCGGCCATCGTCGCCGCCTGGAGAGTCAGGGCGAGTGTCGCCTGCATGGCATCTCCAGACCGCCGACGAGCAATCGCGTCGAGATCGGTCGTCCAAGCATTAGGAAGAGAGTTGATGGCCTGGGAGACATAAGAAGAAACGTCGAGGGACTGGCGCGGAGACTTGCTTGCCAAGAAATCCAGCACCATCGGCGAGACGTCCGGATCGGCAAGACGGACCCTGCAACACAAACAAAAAGAAACAAGGGAGTTAGTATACATCCTACACAAATAGCCTAACTCAGAAAGATCAAACCGGTCTTACCTGGTGACCAACTCGGGGTCACGACCAAAAAAGGGCTTGCCCCTCGGAATCTCAGCTTCGGCGATCGCCGCAGTTTTCAAGAAGGCCGCTGAGGGCCTAGACCCCTCCGCCATTGGAACAGCAGAGGTAGGTGGCTCGGCAACCGGCGGCTCCAAAATGGATACCTCCGCATCAGCAGTCGGCAGGGGCTCCTCCGGCCTACGCCTCTTGCGGTTGCGCTGGAGCTGCTCCTCCTCCCAAGCTTCCGGCTCGACGACCGGCACTATAGTAGGTCTCACCTTAGGGACGGGACGGGACGTCGTTGCAGGGGCATGACCCGTCTTCTTTCCCTGGTGGAGACGACCCAAAAGACTGGGGTTCGACATCAGAATCTCTCTCGGGGGCTCGGCGTAGCGGGAAAAATGGATCTCTGTCAAAGATGAAATTCAGACAAGTTAAACACCTCTTCAATCAGACGATCGTCAATCAAGGAAGAGGAAACAAAAATTTATACCTGGAACCTTCAGGTGGCGAGGGAAGCGAAACAAGCGAGCTCCCAACCAATGAAGTTCGTCGTTGACTGTGCGAACGCCGAGGTAAGAATCCGCAGACCGCGAATTCGCTCCCAGACGATCAAGAAATCAAAAGGGAGATCGCCGATCGCTGGAACAAGGGAGCCTGCAAAAAGTAAACCAAATTAGATCAGTTTAAGGTGTATCCGAATAAAGGGAGAGTTAAAACCCTTACTCGGATTCCTCTCCCGAAAACTGGTGGGGATATCCAACTCTTCCTCCGGCTTATCGCTCGATGCCGACCTCCACGCTCCGCCGACCCAGCACCATTTTGCCAGGTCACTGCGAGTTTTGTTCGGCACCCCAAGGACCACCCGACCCATGCGACCCTGAATGTGGTAGCCGCCGACCGATCCCTTCTGCGCAGTCAACTTGAAGAGATAGTTCATTTCCAGCGCAGTAGGTAGACGAAACAACCGATGACTGCCAAAAAGTGTCATGGTGCTAATAATCTGCAGCCAGGCGTTCGGCGTCAACTGAAGCGGTGCCACATTCCAGGCGATCAGCAAATATGACACGGCAAACGGCAATGGGAACCGCAAGCCGGCCTTCAGGATCATTTCGTTGACAGCAACCAAACCCTCGGGAGGTTGATCGGCACGTTCATTCTCCAAGGGCACGTACAACGAGACATCAAAAGGGATATGGAATTTCGCCCTCCAGCGAATCAAGTCTTTCCTGGTCGCCGAACTCTGAACCTGACTGAGGGTTCACAGGGAGCGGTCTGCGGCCCGAAACGCCGTCCGTTTCACAGGCTCATAGGGGTGGGCGGCAGAGTATGCCCCGAAGTCAAACTGGGGACGTGGCCCGGCAATCCTCTCCATGAGCTTAGCGAACTCCAAAAAGGCTGGGCCGAACACGCTGTTCTGCTCCCAGTACAGCCTCACCGCTTCATCCTCATCCACCGGCGAGCCCCTCTGCCCCGCCGCCGCCGATCTCGCCACATCGGCCTCGTTGAAGAGCTCTTCAACCTCCACGGGTGTGATTCCCACACGGATGGCCTCGACGGCCGTCTCCATGTGAAGAACTGCGGAGGTCTCTTCCCGGACAGGTGATGTCGCGGTGGCAGAAGAGCTTCCGGCCTCAGAAGCTTTAGATCCTCCTCCAGACATGTTTCGAAGAATAAAGGGGGAGAGATAATTTCTGTTCTTACCTAGAGAGAAAGTCGGTCGGCACAAGAATCTTCAAAGAAATTCGGCAGAGTCTCGTCTAAAAGGCAAGGGCACATAAAGAGATAAACTGAAGTGACCCTAGCCCTTTTATAGT
Organism: Orobanche coerulescens; assembly: GCA_033398695.1. Classification (NCBI taxonomy): domain Eukaryota; kingdom Viridiplantae; phylum Streptophyta; class Magnoliopsida; order Lamiales; family Orobanchaceae; genus Orobanche; species Orobanche coerulescens. The sequence goes on along the minus strand of CM065813.1, from coordinate 9,332,706 downwards.
CGAGTACAGGGACCTTTGTGTAAATAGGTGAAATCCCGGGGGCTGGAGTGCAACCGTCGGGAGGGGGACACATTAAATGCAGCCCTAGAAACCCGCGTACGCGTCGTTTCGAGAGCACGCCAGCCGACAGGTCTGACAAAACCGCCGGACTCCCCCAACGGGAGCGCGACGCGTGTCCCTGCAACGTTTAGAGAGCCCGCCTCTACTTCCCGCTATTTCCAGCGCATAAGGAGATCGTCCGAATTCGAAATCAGATCATCCAGGCGACGATCATCCTTGTCAAAAACAGATGAGTCAATCGTCTACAACAGGCGATCGCTAACAAAGCCACCTCACCCCACGTTTTCAACATCAGAGCGAGCTGGGGGGCAATTGTTGTGCGGCGATTTATATGCCTCGATGGCGATCAGCGTAATGGTCAAGAGCCAGCCAAAGAAGATAGATGCTGGGCAAGCGCCTAGCGATCGGCGTCCAAAGCGATCGTCTATCGGCATCTGGCGATCGTCTATAATGTCCGACTGTAGACGATCGTCCCGTACCACGTATGAATCCGACATCCGTCAGAGTCCTTGAAGACCGAATCTCGGATGGAGACCCACGTGCAGATCCGCAAAAGGCGCCACAAGATAAGGCCTTTTGACCCCAGCCTGTCACCGCCTTCACACCTACCGACAGACCCGCCGAAAGGTACAAACTGGGTCCTCCCCTGACAGCGACTCAGGACGCATGTGGACTTCTCATTGGCTCGCACATCTGGCTGCCAGCAGCATCCTCAGGCTTTAAGGAAACAGTCCCACGTGATGGGACGATCGCCCACCTTATTTTAATATAGAAAATGGCGGTCGCCCGCGATCGCCGGGGAGGACCTAGCAACCTCTTCTACTATAAATAGTAGGCCTCAAACCGTGGCCTAAGAGAGCGACATACACAGTGAAATTACTTGATAGATTATTTCAGTCACACAGAAGACCAAAAGCAAGAACTCACAGAGCATCATATCTGGTTCTTCCGGCAATCTCCACGCTCAATAGGTGAGATAACTAGAATCTTTATACTCATTGTAATAGTGTTCTAACATTAATATTTGTACTCCCTAGTATTCATATTAATAACATCTCGCGAGAGCATTCAAGTCCGGGACTAACAACCCCGGCAAATCTTGTGTTATTTACTGTCCCACGGAAGTGTTCTCGCATTTGTTTGTTACTCGACCACTCCAGCAATATCATCTTCGGATAATATTTTGAGTAACAACAATACTAAGATAGAATTATTTCTCCCGTTAGTGAGCGGGTTATATGTCCTATGCGGTTATTGGCAGATGAGATCATAAGTCTTTGGCCAAAACATTGGAGCTAGTTGTATTGGATACACGAGAGCTCGATGATCTCGATTTGCATTAACACATGCATAAAGTCAAGTACATTTAGGGTTTGACTGACCGTGACCCTATATCTTGATCGGGACATTTGAAAGAAGGGTTTATACGTATACTGGTGTTCACGACAGAATGGTTCTTGAATGATCCCAATCATTCGTTCTCAGTTGGGGTACAGTGTAGGCCGCCAGACTGGCTAGGTGGTGCTACTACTCTTTGGTTCCTCCCATTGCTGACTGAGATGGACCTACCGAGTCGCGCAATAGGATTGACGACGGAATAAATCAAGCTTATTCTCTCATTATGAATATTAGATATTGGATATCTAAAATTGGGACATTGGATGTTTAAATTGATTTATTAGATAAATTAATTTACGGCCCAATGAATTAAATAAATTACTAGGTGATTAATTTAATTCATGAATATAATTATTTCTTGGAGAAATTAATTATGTTATTATGTATTTGATATGATTAATTAATTGGATTAATTAATCGATATAAATACGTCAGAACGGAATCAGAGTTTATCTGTTTGGACTCACGGGAGTCCGAAACGGACCGAACTCGTATGACTTCTTCTAGATGGCCGCCCCCATTTCCACCTACCTTCCACTTAGTCTTTGTTTCCATTTTATAATGGATGAAAATGACTTTGTTGGGAATCTCTCATGTGAGATGAGTTGTTGGTAGTGTATTATATATGATGAAGACTTGACTCCAATTCTCCCACCTTTTGAGCACATTCACGGTTCTTGCAAGGAGAGAGAAAGAGAGAAAAACCATTTTTCTCATAAAGTTCATCTTCTTCTTCATATCACTTCTTGGTTGTTATTGGAGAAAATCAAGAGATTCACTGAGAGTGTGAGTTATACACTTAGAGTGCTATAATCACAATTAAAAGCTTCATCCCTTAGCTCTAGCTGTATCCTTAGAGGATAGCAAGTTGATCGTCGTTCCGATCGTTTCTCCGGCGCGTGACAAGTAGAGACGCGGTGTTTTCGGCGTTGGATCATCCAAGAGCTTGGAGCGGATTGGATCGTAAGGAAAGCAATCTAAAGCTTGGGGAATAGCTCAAGAGAAGGAATCCATTTAATCAACGGACTACAAGGGTGAGTTTCTATATCTCTTGTGTTTCGTATAATATTCGTATATGCGTAGCTCGATCGATCCTCGCAGGGATTCAGATCGAATTAATTTTCGTTTTACCGCTTCCGCTGGGTCTTCGATTTAGGCACCGAATCCCAACAGTGGTATCGGAGCGTAGGTCTTGCGATCGTATATACGATATTGGCATTTGGAATGCTTGATTAGATGGTGAATGATTTGGAATCATTTATAGTCATAATCGTAGTATATGTTTTTCGTTCGTAATAGTTGTATTTTTCGTAATATGTCTAAATATAAATCTTTAATTTCTGGGAAATATGATTTATATTGAAGATATGAATGTTGAAAAATATTGATATTTGATATCCGGTCGAAAATGGAGCTCCGAATCGTCGTCGGACGACTTTTCAGACAACTGGCAGGAAGCTGTCGGGCTGACCCGACCGTGTCAAGCGACACGGGCCGTGCTAGCCGGCCAGTCTCGGCAGACTGTCGGGATGACCCGACCGTTTCATTTGGACACGGCCGAGTCTGGTAGGATAGTCTAGGACACTGCCGGCACGACCCGACCGTGTCAGGCGACATGGGCCGTGTCTGACCGACAGACTACCGGCAGTGTCTTGGCCGTGGCAGGCCAGTTTCGCCCCGGGTCGATTTTTTCGTGTATTCTTGAAAATTAATCCCCCGCATGTTAAATTAGATTTAATATGATTAAAATGATTTATGGAATTTCATTTTATAAGGGAAATTTGATTAATTGGAATATTTATGGGTGACTGAATTATTTGAACATTTTCATATTACCGATTATGTAAATCGATTAAATCGGTTAGTATTGTTGATTGGATCAATGTATCTCTACGCTTTCCGTTTATATAGTATTTATTGGATGAATGCTTTTAAATGGGGATGTGGTTCGTGGACTTAGTTTTGAATCGTTCGTTTTATTCGATTGGGTTGTAAAGGCTGTTTTGAGCCTATTTATTTTACTAGAATTATTTGTATCTAGGATGTAATTTTTCAATGTAAAATTTATATGTAATGACGAAGACCGTAGGAATACGTTTCGAGAAGACGAAGATTCAAGACGAAGACTTGTAATTAGATTACGGAGTTTTTATTTTCTAGGAACGGTCCATGAACCACATGTTGGTAGCAACTAGGTTGTGAATGCTTGTTCATATTGTATGAATGCACAAACGCGCTTAATTTAATTAATGTGCAAAGTGTAACATTAATCGCGAAAATTCTCTCACGACAAATTATTAAGTTTATAAGGTTTCAAGGTTTTCCTTCCCTCCATCGAGCTTTCGGGAAATTGAAATCCAAACCGGATGTGCTATGCTTCCGAGTTATCAGGGTAGTCATTCGGGAAGGATGGATAAATTACCGGGAGCGCATTGGATGCCTTCGGTTGGAGCAAATTTTATCCCTAGAAACCTGATAGGTTGCCGGATAAGATTCAATTGTGAAACTGATTTGCGTCGATGGTATAAACTTAACTTGTTCACGAACCATAGAAACCGTATAGGTTGATGGGAGTGAACAAGGGGAAAAAGAAGATCGAATCATCCATTATATGGATTGGTGTTGGACACCACTTTATGATAATTAATAGACTAGAAACCTGTTCGGTTGCCCTCTATTAAGATTTATAAAGAACTCGATCACCACTATGAAGTAGAGCGAAGATACTTACGGATTTTACATGGGAGTGTGTTATTCCGATAAAAATAGTGGGAGCTGGGTAACAAGAATAGAAAAGACCTTAATTCTATACTCAGATCATAATTGAACAAGTCACTAATTAATCTGTTGTACATAATGCAAACATAACTCTCAATATGACAATGAACCCACTCGCAATTCTACTCGAGAAGAATACCTTGATTGGACCTAACTTTGTGGTCTGGCTCTGCAATCTGATGATTGTCCTCAGTATAGAGGCACTGGGATACGTCTTGGAGACGGACATTCCGGCACCTCCTGTGCGGACCAGAGCCAATCAGGAAGAGATTGAAAACCACGAAAACTGGGTTAAGGATGACGTAAAAGTCCGTGCATACATGATGGATTCTATGTCTAATGAGCTTTAGAGAGCTCATGAGAAAATGACTTCTGCTAGGCAGATTCTATCTCACTTAACTGAACTTTATGGTGAGCACAGCAGAACTGCTAGATATGAGATATCCAAGCAACTGTTCGGTGCAAGGATGAAGGAAGGTGAGAAGGTTGGGGAACACGTCCTCAAAATGATATCCATGATCGAGAGATTGGAGGCTCTTGATTTTAAAATTGATACTTCTCTCCAAACTGACCTTATCCTACAGTCTCTGCCCGATTCCTTCTCACAGTTTGTTATGAACTTCAACTGCAATGAGATTGCATGTAATTTAGCTGGGCTAATGAACAAACTTGTGACCGCTCAATCTCAGATGAAGACTCCACGGATGAAGGAGTCTGCTCTTGTGATTTCTTCTGGACCTCGGAGGTCTAAGAACAAGAAAAAAAAGACCAAGAAGCAGACTAGACCACATGTCAAGGACTTCAAGGGCAAGGGCAAGGCCCCAACGGTTTCGAAGAACAAGAAGAAGGAGGATGCTTGTCTAAAGTGCGGTGAGCTGGGCCACTGGGCTAGAGACTGTCCGATTCTTCATGGCACTTCAGGTACAGAACTTTTAGTTTTGGAGACAAATTGCTCTGCTACTGTATTTTTTACTTTCTGGATACTGGATTCTGGTGCTAGTTCTCATATTTGTACCGTGAATCAGGATCTGGAACAAAGTAGGAAGCTTGGAGCTGGAGAAGTTATGATCACAGTCGGAAGCGGGCATAGTGTCGAGGCGACTGACATAGGATCACTTCTTTTGGGTTTAGAATCCGGCTTTGTTTTGACTTTAGAAGATGTACTTGTTTTGCCCAAGGGGCACAAAAACATTGTATCCATTCCGGTCATGGACCGAAAAGGCTTTTCATTTTTCATTGGTGATGGTTCCTGTAAAATTTATTTAAGAAATAAACTAGTGGGTACTGCTACATTGTTAAATGGATTGTATCATCTAAATCTCGGCAACAAAGTAGTTGTAAATACTATGACTAGAAAACGTGGTAGGGATGAAACCAATCAAGTTTTGAAATGGCATCTTAGACCTGGTCATGTTGGTCAGACCAAGGTTTACAAGATGGAAAAAGATGGACTTATGAGTCCATTGGGATCAGATCCCTTTCCTACTTGTGAATCTTGCCTTAAAGGCAAAATGACTAAGTCCCCCTTCACAGGGACTTTTGAAAGAGCCGCTGATAAACTGGGATTAATCATACCGACGTGTGTGGTGCTTTAGAAGTAGCACGTGATGGATATCAATATTTCATTATGTTTACAGATGATCATACTAGGTATGGTTATGTATACTTAATGAAACATAAATCCGAGGCCTTTGAGAAATTCCAGGAATTCAAAGCCCTAGTCAAAAAACAAACTGGTAATCATATCAAAGCACTTCGGTCGGACCGAGGTGGTGAGTATATGTGTACAGAGTTTGAGGAGTTCCTTAAGGAACATGGAAAAGTTTCACAACTAACACCTCCAGGTACTCCTCAGTTAAATGGTGTCAGAAAGAAGGAACCGGACCCTGTTGAACATGGTCCGTTCCATGCTGGGCTATACCGACTTATCGATTTACCTGTGGGGGTATGCACTCCTGACTGCCGCTTACATCTTGAACAGATGTCCTTCCAAATCCGTTCCTAAAACTCCACATGAGATGTGAGAGGGCAGGAAACCAAGTCTTAATCATATTATGATTTGGGGATGTCCCGCCTATGCTAAGAAGACTAAGGTGGAAAAGTTGGAAGCAAGGTCCGCGAAGGGACGTTTTATTGGATTCCCATCTGGTACGATGGGTTATCTATTCTACATGCTCGAATATCGAAAGATTGTTGTTGCTTTACAAACACATTTCCTGGAAGATGAGTTCATTCAGGAAGGCGGAGCAGGAAGAAGTATTTCTTTGGAAGAATACAATGAAACTCCTAAGGAGACACCTGTGCAAGAAATTAGAACCGAACTTTCTGAAACATAAGTACAACCACCTCATAGGTCTAGTAGGGTGTCTCATTTACCTGAGAGGTATGGGCTTATGCACTTGGAGGAACTAGGTCTCCATGAGGTTCCAAGTGATAGCCAAGAGACCGACCCAACGACCTATGACCAAGCGATGGTGGATGTAGACTCCGCGAAATGGCGTGAAGCTATGGAAGCTGAGATAGACTTGATGCATGTCAATCAGGTATGGACTCTAGTAGACCGCCCCAAGGGCATAGTGCCTATTGGGAACAAGTGGATCTACAAGAGAAAGACTGATGGTGATTGCAAGGTTGACGCCTATAAGGCCATGCTTGTGGCAAAGGGTTATACCCATAAAGAAGGGATCGACTACCACGATACCTTCTCGCCCGTAGCTATGATCAAGTCTATTCGCATGATGCTTGCTATAGCTGCCTACCACGATTATGAGATATGGAAAATGGACGTAAAGACGGCTTTCCTTAATGGATTCCTCGAGGAGGAAATCTATATGGAGCAGCCTAAAAGCTTTATGTCCGAAGTCGATATTCAGAAAGTGTGCAAGCTTCAGCGTTCCATTTATGGACTGAAGCAAGCATCGCATAGTTGGAACCTTCGTTTTGACAAGTCGGTCAAAGAGTTTGAATTCGTGTAAAATGAGGAGGAACCTTGTGTATACAAGAGGGTTAGTGGGAACAAGATCGCATTCTTAGTACTATATGTGGATGACATTCTACTAATAGGAAATGATGTGGGAATGCTCAGTTCTGTGAAAGCTTGGCTTTCGAGTAATTTCTCCATGAAAGACTTGGGAGAAGCAACCTATATTCTTGGAATTCGACTCTACCGGGATAGAGCGAAGAGAACAATAGGTATTTCCCAAGCCCTCTATATAGATAAAATCTTAAAACGATTTAAGATGGATGATTCTAAAAGAGGGTTCCTACCGATGCGACATGAATAAAACTCTCCTTGAAGATGTGTCCTCAAAGTGAGGAACAACGAAAAGAAATGAGTAATATACCATATGCTTCGGTCGTGGGTAGCCTTATGTATGCTATGTTATGTACGAGACCTGACATTGCGCATGCTGTAAGTGTGGTGAGTAGGTTTCAGGAAAACCCAGGTAGGGAACATTGGACTGCCGTAAAAAATGTTCTCAAGTACTTGAGAAGGACTAGAGATATGGTTCTGATGTGTTGTTACCCAAAATATATTATATTGTTGGAATAAACAAAATACGAGGGCACGTACGAAGAAATGAAATGACACAAGATTTGCCGGGGTTGTTAGTCCCGGGCTTGAATGCTCTCGCGAGATATTATTAATACGGACGCAGCTTTAGAGTACGAGTATTAATGTTAGAGTACAATTACAAGGAGTGTAATGCCCCTAGTTATCTAGCTATCGAGTGCTGTTGATTGCCGGAAGAACCAGAGTTAGAGCTCTGTGAGTTCTTGTTACAAAGATGAAGTGTTCTCTATGTATTGTTTACTGTGTGTAGTTGTGTTCACATTGTAATCTCACCCTGCTTTTGCCAATGCTGGAGGCCTCCTATTTATAGGAGAGGAGGTTGTTGGGATGTCCCTGTGCTACATGGGCGATCGCCGTTTCTGCATTAAATAAGGCGTGCAATCGTCCCATCACGTGGGACTGTATCCTTAAAGTCCGTGGCTGCTGCTGGCAGCCAGATGCACGAACCAATGAGGAGGCGACATGTGCCTCACATCGCAGTCTTCGGAGGTCCCACCTAGTACCTTTCGGCGGGTCTGTCGGTAGGTGAGGCCGTCCTTGTCACTGACAGCTGCTGATGGGCTGGAGTAAAGCCTGTTCTTGCGGCGCCTTTTGCGGATCTGCACGTGGGCCTTCATCCCGAGATTCGGTCTTCACAGACTTTGACGGATGTTGGATTTACACGTGGCATGGGACGTTCGTCCCAGGTCACGTACTAGAGGCGATCGCTAGGTGCCAATAGACGATCGCCTTGGACATCGACCGCTAGGCACTTGACCATGATCTGTCTTCTTCGGTTGGCATGTCTGCCTTGGTCTATTCAATTCTGGTTTCGGTCGCCCGGCCATTATGCCGATCGCCTTCGAGGCGTATAAATCGCCGCACAACAATTACCCCCCAGCTCGCTCCGATGTTGAAGACGTGGGGTGAGGTGGCTCTACTGGCGATCGCTTGGATTAGGTGAGCGACTCCTCCTTTTATGAGGCAGACGATCGTCTCTCGAACAGACTGAATTCGAATTTGGACGACCTCTCCGGTCGCTGAAAAGAGTGGGAAGTGGAAGCGGGCTTTGAAACGTCACTGGGGCACGTGTCGTGCTCCCGTTGGGGGAGTCCGACGGTTCTGTCAGACTTGTTGTTTGGCACTGGGGCACGTGTCGCGCTCCTGTTGGGGGAGTCTGAGGTTCTGTCAGACTTGTCGTTTGGCGTTCCCTCGAAACGATGCACACGCGGATTTCGAGGGCGGCATTAAATGCGACTTATCCGACGGTTGCACTTCGGCCCTCGAGATTCTGCTTATTTGCCAGAAGTCCCTGCTCTTCGCCTATAAAAGGGGCTGGGGCTTCTGGGGTTATAACTTTATGCGCTTTTGCCTGAGAAGAAGAAGACAGCCGAATTTTCTTGAAGCTTTGTGTGACGATCGTCGTTCGATTCAGACTCCTTAGGTAAGAACAAAAGCTTTTCTCCCTCCTTTCTCTTTGAATATGTCCGGAGGAAGACCAATCGTGTATGAGGCGGGTAGCATTTCCACCGCCGCGGCCTCGACTGCTCGGGATGAAACCTCTGCGGATTTTCACGTGGAGACGGCCATCGAGGCCATCCGCGCCGGGATTGAACCCACGGAGGTCGAAGAACTCTTCAACGAGGCTGACGTGGCAAAGTCGTCGTCGGCGGAGCAGAAGCGCTCGTCAGCCGACGAGGAGGAGGTAATAAGACTGTACTGGGAGCAGAACAGTGTGTTCGGCCAGGCCTTTCTGGAATTTGCCGAGCTTATGGAGAGACTTTCCGGACCACGCCCTAAGTTCGATTTTCGCGCATATTCGATCGCCCATCCCCATGAACCCGTAAAGCGGACGTTGGTTCGGGCCGCGGGCCGCTCCCCGTGGACCCTTGGCCAGATTAAGAGTTCGGCGACCAAGAAGGATTTGTCTCGTTGGAGGGCGGAATTCCATGTCCCCTCCGACATTTCACTGTATGTGCCTGCCGAGAATGAACGTGCCGACCAACCTCCCGAGGGTATGGTCGCCGTTAACGAGTTGATCATGGGGGCCGGACTGCGGTTCCCACTACCGTTCACCGTATCGTATCTGTTGACAGCTTGGAATGTGGCGCCGCTCCAACTGACGCCGAACGCCTGGTTGCAGATCATTAGCACTTTCACTCTATTTGGCGGTCACCGGCTGTTCCGTCTTCCTTTTGCGCTGGAGATGAACTATCTCTTTAAGCTGACGACGCAGAAAGGTTATGTTGGCGGATACTACATCGAGGGTCGCTTGGGCCGGGTGGTTCTTGGGGTGCCGAATAAGGTCCGGGGCGACCTGACAAAGTGGTGTTGGGTCGGCGGTGCATGGAAATCAGCCGCGAGCGACAAACCCGACGATGAGTTGGATATCCCCACCGGCTTCCGGGAGAGGAATCCGAGTAAGGGTTTTGACTCTCTCTTCGTTCGGATACATCTCGAACTGATCTAATTTGGTTTTCTTTTTGCAGGCTCTCTTGTTCCAGCAGCCGGCGACCTACCATTTCATTTTTCGATCGTATGGGAGCGAATCCGTAGCCTTCCGGACAGTTATATCGACGCTCGCGTGATCAACAACGAAGCTCATTGGTTGTCCGCCCGGTTGTTCCGCTTTCCCCGCCACTTAAGGGTCCCAGGTACAAATGTTTACGATTTACTTTTGCTTGACGATCACCTTTGATTGAAGAAGACACTAACTTGGTTGATTGTCTTTTTTGGCAGAGATCTACTTCCCCCGCTACTACGAGCCACCGAGAGAAATCGCCATGTCGAACCCTGGTATCGTGAGTCGTCTCCGCCAAGGCAAGAAAACGAGCCGTGCCCCTACGGCGACGACCCGTCCTATCCCGTAGGTGAGACCTCTCGTGGGGCCAATCGTCAACGAGCCAGAAACTCGGGAGGAGGAGCAGCTCCAGCACAACCGCAAGAGCCGGAGGCGGGAGGAGCCCTTGCCCTCTGTTGCTGCTGAGGCGCCCGCGGTGGTGCCGCAGGTCGCCGCGCCTCCACTTTCTGCAGTTCCAATGGCGGGGGGCCTACGCCCTCATCGACCTTTCTACAGGCCCTGGCGACCGCCGATGCCCAGACCCCGCGGGGCAAGCCTTTCTTCGGCCGCGACCCCGAGAAGGTCGAAAGGTAAGCTTGGCTGCTCTGCTGAGTTATATCACTTGTGTGGGGGACATACTAACTCTTGTGTTCTTGGTGCAGGGTCCGTATCGCCGACCCGAACTGTTCGCCGATGGTGTTGGACTTCCTCGCGAGCAGATCTCCCCGCGAGCCTAGCGACGTCCCTCACTACGTCTCTCGGGCTATCTCCGCCCTGCCGAAGGCTTGGACGACTGACCTGGATGCGATCGCGCGCCGGCGGTCCGGGGACGCAATGCAGGCGACTCTTGCTCTGACCCTTCAAGCGGCGACGATGGCCGCTCAGGCCGTGAAGGATTATGAGGAGCGGCCCTCCACCGCCTGTCTCCATGTGGACCTCGAGACTGCTCGGAATCAGAACGCCGAGTTTGCTGACAGGATCGCGGCAATGGAGAAGGAGTACGTGGAGACGGCCAAGCGGGCGAAGCAGGATCTCGACCGGGCACGGGCGGCGACCGACCGGATGCGCGATCAAATGACGGAAGCCCCTCGGTTGCACGCGGCCTCGCAGAAGGAGGCGACTGAGCTGAAGGCGGTGGTGGACCGGTTAAATGGTGAGATGGAGTCGTCGAAGAGAGAGCTGTCCGCTAAGGTTGCCGAGCTCCAGGGAGAGCTGGCCGCTAAGGTTGCCGAGCTCTAGGGTGCGGATCAAACAATCGCGGGGCTGAAGGAGATGTTGAAGGCGACCGAGGTCGATCCCTTCCTCAACGTGGAGTGTGTCGGAGAATTCGCCTATTACATGGCTTACGCTGACGCCATCCGCGCTGCCAAGAAGGGAGGGCTCGAGGTCGGCCCTTTGATTGATAACTTCAAAGCCTATGTGCTTGAGCATCCTTTGCAGTTGTCTTTCTTTGTGCCGATCCTTGACCTCTCCGAACTCGGAATCGACCTGAGCTGGTATCCGTTGCTCGACAACCTCGTTCACCCGGACGCCGGCGAAGAGGCACACGTCGATCTAGCGGCCAGTGGCGAAGGCCGGACCGATCCATCGGCCGGTGGTGAATGCCAGACGGGGGTAGCCTGAGTTTTGTCCGTTTTTATTTTGTTTTCACTTGTGATTTTCCAGCTTTGTTGTATTCTGCCTTCGGGCGCTTTAACAAGTATTCCGAATGAAATGAAATAAGTAATTGCTTCTGATTCCTTGCTTGTATGATCGTCTGTCTGGATCTTTTGTATTTGACTTCACATGTGCGTTTGAGGAGCGGTCGTTGTATGTATAGCTCCGAATGTATTGGTATACTTAAGTTCTCACTTGTAAATTTCTGTACAAAGCCGATCGTCATATGTGTATTTGAACAAAGACGATCGTATTTGTGGCTCCGTCCTGATCGTATGTATGGCTCCGTTCTGCCCCTTGTTTTTTGTTTACTTAGTGAAAGTAAGGGAACGAAAATAATTCGTTTAGCGAGCTATCTTTATTACATGTGCTTGCGATCTTCGATTTTGTTGCTTCCTCGAAGGAGACCGAGTGTCCCGGTCTGGAAGGAATTTGCACGGTCATGGGGTTCGACGGAAGCGACCTCCACGACTATGTCTTGTGCGCGAGCGACATTCCGTCTGATGGTTAACTTCTCGCGTCTCACTTAATTGTGAGGGTCCTCCGTATGCTACGTTTTGCCTCGCAATGTAGCGATGGGACGGACGGTCTCTGCCTGGAGGAGTCCTTGCATGGGGCGCCGTCAGATAAGTCGACTTCGCTATCGTGGCTTGTTAGCACTTTTTTGCCCGGGACCGACATGTTAGATGACGGACCTAATAGGGCATATGTTGTGACGGGGAAAGGGACGCGTCGCATTGTCCAGGTCCACCATGTCAGATGATGGATGTGAGGGCGGGTGAGCGTGTCCACTGATCTGTTTTGGAGGGTCCTTCGGCTACGCCCGCCTCGTATTTAAACGAAAGAGCGGGCGATCTCTGCCCAAAGGAACCTTGCATGGACGAGCTGTCGGTTCCATCGACCTCTAGAACCATGGCTGCACTCTTCTACCTCGGATCGCCATATTAGATGACGATCCTCGATGGTATACGTTGTGCTGGGGGGGCGATCGCTTGCCTAGGTCCATCATGTTAGATGACGAACTCTTGGAGGGCGAGCGAGTCATCCTCTTTTCTGTTTGTTTTGCCGAGGCGAATCGTTTAGAGAGGATCGGAAAATCTCATTAAGCTCTTTGTACATTGGATAAATGAATACAGAGTTTTTATTGATAGTATTTCTTCAAATGAACGGCGTTCCAGGGATATTGGTCCGAAGTGTCGTCTGGGTGTTGGAGCTCGTAGGCTCATTTGGTCAGCCATTTGGATATCCTGAAGGCCCCCTCCCAATTCGGGCCAAATACTCCCGTGTGAGCATGGACCTTTTTGAGGACTAGGTCGCCCACTTGGAATCGCCTTTCCTTGACCTTCGAATTGAAAAATTTCTCGGATTTTCTTTTGTGGATTATGTTCTTCATTTCCGAGGTCAGTCGTCATTGCTCGAGCATATCCAAGTTGATCCGCCGAGCTACATCATTATTCGTCGTTATTTGTTGTGCAGTTCGGTGGCCGAGGACGGCGATCTCCGTTGGGTTCACCGCTTCTGTTCCGAAGGCGAGGGCGAATGGGGTTTCGCCGGTTGAATTTCGGGTCGTCGTTCGGTAGGACCACAACCATCGCCCTTGTTTGGATTCTAGTCTTGCTTTGATCGTGTGCTTGAGGATCTTGTTTACAGCCTCTACCTGCCCGTTTGTTTGAGGGTGGTAAGGTGCCGAGAACAACTTTTTAATTCCCCATTTCTCGCAGAATTGTATAACTTCCAGGCTGTCGAACTGCTTTCTGTTGTCGGAGATAATAGCCTGAGGTAGACCGAAACGGCAGACGATGTTCTTCCAAATGAACCTGATCACTTGTTCTTGGCCGATCTTGTTGAGTGGTTCGGCCTCTACCCATTTCGTGAAATAATCGACCCCCACGATGGCGAATTTACATCCCCCTGGTGCCGTCGGTAAAGGACCGATGAGGTCGATGTCCCATTGGGCGAACGGCCACGGACTGTACATAGAAGTGAGCTGCTCGGGAAAGAGCTTGATGTTCGGGCCGATTATCTGACACTTGTGACAAGATCGGGCATAGGCGATTGCGTCCTTTTGCAGGGTAGGCCAGAAAAAGCCTTGCCTGGTCGCCTTGTGGATGAGAGCTTGCCCTCCAGCGTGATTTCCACAGATCCCGTCATGGATTTCGGCTAAAATAAGTTGGCCTTCCTCTGGCGTAATGCACTTGAGGAGAGGAAGGCTGAAAGCTCGCTTGTAAAGCCGGTCGTCCAATAGGGTATCTGGTTGCTCGGAGCTGAAGCTGGCGAGCCTTGATCCGATCCGCGAGGACCGTTCCGTCCTTCAAGTACTCAATGAATGGAGTCATCCAGTTCTCTTCGGTGATGGCGACTGTGGTGACTAGGCTTTTGTCGATCGCCGATTTTGCTGACTTCGTGATTTGGATGTTAGAGAAGTCTGTCGCACCATCTGACGATGCGAGTTTGGATAGGGCATCTGCCTGGGAGTTGTGCTCTCTCGGGACTTGTTCGATCAGCACTTCTTCAAATTTCGTGCACATTTCGGCGACCAATTCTTGATATTTGATCATCTGTTCGCCGCGTGCCTCATATTCCCCCTTGACTTGGTTCACGACCAAGAGGGAGTCCATGAAGATGTGAAGGCGACGAACGTCCATGGTGAGTGCAAGATCGAGCCCGACTATAAAGGCTTCGTACTCGGCTTCATTGTTGGTCGCTCGGAACCCGAAACGCATAACATTTGTAAAACTCTGGCCGTCGGGGATGATGAGGACGATCCCCGCCCCTGCTCGTGAGCTGGTCGCCGAGCCATCTACGTACAGTTTCCAGGCGGGACTACCGATATGAGTCGGACTAGGCGGGAACATTAATTCCACCATGAAATCCGCCAGAGCTTGGCCTTTGATTGCCGTGCGAGGAGCATACGTGACACCGTATTGGGCGATCTCCAGTGACCACTTGAGGAGTCGACCGTTGGTGTCCGGCCGGTGCAGAACTTGTCTTATAGGGAGGGTCGTCAGAACCTCCACTTGGTGTTCGAAGAAATAGGCCCTCATCTTGCGAACACTCATGACTAGTGTGTAGGCGATCTTCTCCAGAGGCATGTAACGCGTTTATGCGTCATGAAGCGCTTGGCTGACGAAGTAGATCGGCAAATGGGCTTGCCCCTCTGCTCGCACTAAAACGGCGCTCAGCGCGACCTCCGAGGCTGCCAGGTAAAGGAATGCTTTTCGCCGGGGATCGGTTTCGCCAAAATTTGGGGATTTGACAGATACTCCTTGATTTTGGCGAACGCTATTTGACTTTCCTTCGTCCACGCAAATTTCTTATTCTTTATGGTGGTGAAGAATGGTTTGCTTTTGTCTTCGAGCCGAGAAATGAAACGGTTAAGGGCTGCTAGACACCCCGTGAGGCATTGCACTTGCTTGATGTTCCGTGGCTCCTGCATGTCGAGGATCGCCTTGATCTTGGTGGGGTTCGCTTCTATCCCCCTTTGGCTCACGATGTGCCCCAGAAACTTTCCAGAGCTTACTCCGAAGTTGCACTTCTTGGGGTTCAGTTTCATGTTGAACCTCTCGAGGATGGTGAATGTCTCGGCAAGGTCTTTGAGGTGATCTTCCTTTTTGAGGCTCTTGACCACGATGTCGTCAATGTAAACCTCCATGGTCTTGCCGATCTGATCGACAAACATCCCGTTCACTAGCTGCTGGTAGGTCGCCCCCGCATTTTTCAGACCGAACGACATTCGGACCCAAAAGTACACGTCTTTTTCCGTGTGGAACGACGTGTGTTTTACGTCTTTTTTTGCCATTGGGATCTGATGGTACCCGGCGAAGGCGTCCATAAATGACATCATTTCGCAACCTGCTATCCTATCGACCAAGTGGTCAATATGAGGCATTGGAAAGTGATCTTTCAGACACGCCGCGTTGAGGTTGGTGAAATCGATGCATAACCTCCAGGAATTGCTCGCCTTTTGATGAGCACCGCATTGGCTACCCACTGCGGCTCATCGGTAGCTACTCCGATCAGTTTGTTGTCAAGTAGCTTTTTGACTTATGCCTCGAGCGCAGCATACTTCTCTGGACCGAATTTCCTACGTTTCTGGTGAACAGGCTTCCTTGCCGGGTCGATCTTTAGATAGTGGCAAACGTGTTCAGGACTGATGCCGACCATATCTTGATGCGACCAGGCAAAGACTCCGATGTTCTTCCATAGTAAATTGATCAGACCGTCTTTTAACTCGGGACCGACGCTTGAACCGATCTGCACTTCCCGCTCCGGGCGAGCCAGATCGATTGTTATACTTTCTAGCTCTTCGATGGGGACGGCCGCTTCTCGTTTGGAACGATCGCCGGACTCGACCCTTGGATCAACATTGAGGCTTGGCTCGAAGCCTATCCTTGGTTCGATGTCGTCCGACAATCGATGTGAGATGCCGTCCTCTGAGTCGGGCCGGTTTGAGGTGCTTGGCTTGTCGATCTCCATCGATTGACTGTCGATCGTCTCAATGTTACAAACAGTACTAGAGACATTCAAAGGAAAAGTTACGACACAGGGGTAATTCAAACATTTCTTTGCCATTAGCTGGTCTCCTTTTACAGTACCGACTGTCCCATCGGCAGTGGAGAACTTGATACAGTAAAAGAAAGAAGAGGCGACTGCCTCGAAGGTTTCTAGAAAGGGGCGACCTAGGAACCCATTATAGATGCTGGGCCAATCTATGATTACAAAATTGAGGTTCCTCACTACCAAAAATCATACTTTAGCCGACGACTTAAAGTGGTCGGCTAAACCCCAAAGTCGTCGGCTAATCGTGCCAACCGTCGGCTAAAAAACCGTCGGCCAAGGTTTAGCCGACGACTTTTTTTGTAGTCGTCGACTAAAGTTCAAAGTTTAGCCGACCACTATAGTAAGGTCGTCGGCTAAACCTGTTGGAAAAAAAAAATTAGCCGACGACCTTATCGAGTCGGTCGGCTAAACCGGTTTTTTTTTTAAAAAAAAAAAATAGAGTTCAGCCGACGACCGTCTTATATGTCGTCGGCTAAAACCATTTTTTAAAAAAAGTTAAATTATTTTGGCCGACGACCGCCTTATAGGTCGTCGGCTAAAACCCTTTTTAAAAAATTACTTTAGCCGACGACCGTCTTATATGTCGTCGGCTAAAACCCTTTTTAAAAAAAATAAATAAATTACTTTAGCCGACGACCGTCTTATATGTCGTCGGCTAAAACCCTTTTTTAGAAAAAAAATTTAATTCAGATTTTGGGATCCCAAAACCTGTATTTTTTGCACCTGCAATTTTTATACACGAGCTCTCATTATCAACAACAATCAACGCGCAACACATTCAACTAATACCATTAATAATATGCCCAACATTATATGCATTACAACGCACAACACATTCAAGAACATTAATTTCATCAACATAGTAGTAGCGTCAATAAAATCACTTACACAATTGTAACACAAATATAAATATACAAGAGTACTACAACAACACAACTACAATCCACTGCCAAAATCATCTAAATGTCGAAATGTAGTAGTAGAAGGATTACCACCATCCCCTAGATCCTCGTCACGAGGCTGTGAAGATGAGGTCTGTCCGAAGAGAGAAGGCGGTGGAGCAGGTGCCTGCAGTCCAGCCTGAGTAATGGTCTGAGTCAGCGTCATCATATAGTCCATCATGGCCTGCTGCTGTCTCTGGAAATTCTCTAACCGCGACTCAGTCCTCTGCTCGCTCTCATGTAACCGCGTCTGAGTCCTCCTTTCATTCTCAGCTCGGAGCTCCCTCTCCGCCCTCAACTGCTCCTCGAGATAGGCAGTCCGTGCATCCCGTCCGCGAGGGCGCTGGAAGCCGGGGATATCTTTCAATACATGGTGACCCTCGGCTCCCATCATCTTAGTGCGGTACCGACTACCTCTAGGAGGGTAGACGGTACCCCACACCCTAGCTAAGGATCAGCCTGATCGATCTGTCCAATGGTAGAATCGAGGTCGGTCTCCGCTAAGTCCGGATACTGCTCCCGAGCAATCTCAGCAAGCATCCTCTGAGACTCCTCCCGCACACGCTCCTAAGTTAATATGAAAATAAATATTTGAATATCAATAAAAGTATGATACAAAGGCATTTATTTTATTACTAAAATAAAATAAAGAAAGACTTACATGCTCCTCGGGACGGTTCGGAAATGCTTTATGAGTCACGTAGGCAAATGCATCCAACGAATCAGAAGAAATGGCCTCGTGCGCAACTCTGGCTAACGACCGAACCTGCATCGTGATGGTCGATCAAAGACGATTGGTCGTGTTGGTCAAGCTAGTCGCCTACAAAAAAATATTATTTAGAATCAAGTTTATATTTAGAATTAAAAAAAAATAAAAACTGAAATATTATTATTTTTTATTAAATACTAGCATTTTTTTTAATAAATAAAATACAATATTCAGATTTTTATTTTTTTTATGGAAAATAATATTCTAGTTTTTATTTTTATTAAAAAAATTTATTTCCACTTTTCAAAAAAAATAAAAACTGAAAGAGGAAGAATGAAATGAGGGTATTTTAGTCATACCATGAACTCTGGGTCGCGAAAATGGGCGTGTAGCCACTTCCACTCGTACTCCCGGAACTTGAATTCTTCCGGGGTAGCCTCTCGGGTATCACCCCAGGCTGTCCAGAACATGTGCATCTCATTTTTCCAAGATTTGTACCTACAACACATTATAATCTTATTGATATTATATTAATGTTATGATTATGATTATTATTATTACTATTTTTTTAATTATATTTAACAAATGAAAATATACATCTACTAAATTTATGGCTCATAGTTTGAGTCATCACTACAAATTGGCCTCATTATCTGAGTTGATATCCGGCAACATATGCCTCAAGTCGTCCACATTATCGTCATCAGAATTTTCAAGTAATTCGTTTGTATCAACGTCAATGTACCCGCGAGCATCACCACGGAGTCGGACGACTCGTTCGTCAGGAACATTGTTCATTGTAATTGTCGTTGATGGTGGAATATTTGCTGTATTTGGCTCTTGATAAGCATCATTGTCATCAGTACCTGTTGTTTCTCCCAAAGGTAGCAAAGACTAAAAATATTCCTCGTTGTCACAACGTTCACTACCTTCCATGTGCCTTTCTTCACCAAGTCGTCCAAATAATACACCGACTTTGCTGATGTAGCAAATACAAAAGGATCACTTTCATACCATGAAGTGGAAGTGTCAACAGATAACAGCCCGTAGTCGTCTTGCATATCGGTTCCAAGACTGGTGTCGTACCATCGACACTTAAACAAGTAAATTGTCATGCCTTCCCCGTAAATTAGTTCTACCACTTCCAAAAGAACACCGTAATATCCAACATCTATCATAACCCCAGAATTTTGACATCTTCTTTTTTGGTCTCTCTCAAGACATACGAATGTGACACCGTTGACTTTGGCCATCGAATAAATTCTTGACATAACCGGCTTCATAGAAAGAAGCATAAGTTCACGCGGCCAGTTAGGGTGTCCGTCATCTTGTATGTGTGTCATCTGTCGTAAATAAACTTTATATGTAAAAAATATCTTAAGTCCAGAATGCAATAGCAACTGAATGTATACGTACCCATTCTCCAAAATAGTTGGCAAAAGTGTCATTGTGGAATCTAGTGTCACCTCGCACCATATCGCATGACAAGTGGATGTCTTTCCAGTACTGAACTTCTGGACAATTGAACAATATCCACCAATGTGCAATTCGTGACTCGTACAGGTCTAATTGTCTTCCTGGCAACCTCCCATAGACGTCAACCTCAGTGGATATGATAGAAAGATTGAATTGTATTTTATCTGTTGGAATAGAGCGGGAAGGGGGATCGAAGGTGCCCAAATACAACTTGATATGCGTAATACACTCCGACGCAAGGTAAGATTCTGCAATGCATCCTTCTGGTGCAGACTTATTGGCCACGGAGTCTTTGTAATCACCGAGTTGCCTGTAATATTGTCATTGTGTTAAAAATCATACTTAATTTGAGAATATATATATATATATCATACAAAATTATGTTACCTTTCAACCGGGTACATCCACGTGTAGTGCACTGGACCAGTGACCAATAACTGCCTGGGAAGGTGGATCATGAGGTCAAAAAAGTTTGGAGGAAATATCGCTCAAACTTGCACAAGATATAGATGATCTCATCTTGCATTTTATGCAAATCAGATCTCTTGACTTCTCTCGTACATAATTTCTGGAAAAATCTTGACAATGCAACACACGGCTCGACCACCTGTTTTGGTAAGTACGGTCGAATAAATACCGGAAATAGGTGTTGGAGTAGGATATGACAATCATGACTCTTCAAACCAGTTAACTTGTTCTCCGTGAAATTAACACATCTTCCTATATTTCCAGCATACCCAGTAGGATACCTAGCAGTCTTTATCCAACAAAATATCTCAGTTCTCTGCTCGGCAGTGATGGTGTAAGCTGCCTTAGGCATTTTTTGTTTTTCCTTGACAGTTTTCAACCACAAATGTTTTCTTATGCTCATTTCTTCCAAACCTTTGCGTGCTTTTGGCCCGTCTTTGGTCTTTCCATCCCAACCTAAGGTTGTCCCAACCACACTTTCGCAAACATTCTTTTCAATGTGCATGACATCCAAGAAGTTCCTTATCAGTAACTTGGACCAGTAAGGCAATTCCCAGAATATACTTTTGTGCGACCAATACTTATACCTGTCGGGCCTTTCAGGGGTTGCTGCAATCACATCAAGATGGTTGCTAAGCTGACCAAAATCGTACTCGTTAAGAATTGATAGTATTTCATCACCTGTCCATTGTCGTGGTGGCTTGCCCATTTCTACAGTGCCATCAAATGCTGCAGCATCCATACGCCACTCATGTTCCCTCTCAAGCCATATCCGATGACGCATTCGGATAACTTTCCTACAGTGGTACCTAGCACAATCTGCATTCAAACACACTGGACAACCTCTATATCCGCTAATAATGATCCGCATGAGATTCCATATACAGGAAAATCACTAATAGTGCCGATACACATGGCGTGCAAGTAGAATGTCTCGGACGAATAACTATCGTACGTGGGATGACCTTGCTCCCACAACAATTTCAGCTCCTCTATCAAAGGTCTCATATACACATCGATACAATCCCGAGCCTCACATTTCGGATATCTGAAGAAAAATTCGGATATCCCTATCTATATGCTTCCACGCTTCTCCATCCGAAGGGTGTATCATAGTATCCCTGTCATTAGTGCGCGGCTCGGCATGCCATCTCATTGCTTTTGCCGTGTGAGGAGACATAAAAAGCCGTTCCAACCTGTCCTTCAGTGGAAAATACCAAAGTACCTTCACCGGTTTCTCTTTTCCAGAAGGAGTGATCCTATATCTCTCTGTATCACATACAGGACATCTCGTGAGGTCTTCATTAGGATGCCCCCAGAATAGAACACAATCATACATGCAAACGTGGATCTTAATGTAGGAAAGACCAAGATCTTTCAAAATTCGTCTCATTTTTGAATATGTATTAGGAAGATGATGACCCTGTGGAAGCATATTACTCGTAAGCTCCAAGTAATCATCTACAGACTTGATGGATGATTTGTTTTCCACCTTTAATCTCATCGTTTCCATGACACAATCAAGAACAGTCATGTTACACCCTGGGTATAGAGGGGTCTGTTGGAGTTGAATTAGCTTGTTGTACCTGTCAAGCCCAGCAGTATTGCAAGGCAACGGTCTACGGGGTCGTGGGATTTGCTCAGTTGGTACAAACGTCTCGGAAAAACCAAACACATCATCAATCAACCTCCTCTTCGGATCGGTGAACCCGTCGTTACCACTAAATTGTCTGTGATCATATGGAATAACAGAATTCGGTGCTTCACCGTGGTATATCAACATGTATATTTACTCCAAAAACCATTCTTCTTTAGGTGTTCCCAGACCTCGTCAAATGGAAAACGAAACATAGCACTGCGACATCTACATTTATTACACGGACAGTAGTGCAACGTATTACCACTGTCGTGCTCTTTTACAAATCTCATAAACTGCTTCATCCCATCCATTACACTTGGATCCCATTTTCGTAACCCAATCCAACTCTTGTCCATCCTGAAAATGTATACATTTTCCAATATTAATCCAACTAACTAATATTGTTCAAATTATAAATGAAATCACAACAAACAATTAATCATAATGATTATCATCATAAAACTTAATCGTTTTACATAAAAGCTATCGAATGTAACATGAATAATACAAAGTTTCAAATCACAATAAAAATACAATAAAATACGTACCTTAATCGAAATGGTGATTATAAACCGGTAGAAACCTTCGTCACTCCAAATAGCACAACTCAAAGTAGCAACTCACAAGCTTTTTTCGGGAATAACGACAGATCGGGAATAGAAATGTGCTCTTTAGCGGGAGAGGGGCAAGATTGGGTTGGTGTTCCTCGAACTATAAATAATTTTCACTGAGGTTTAGCCACGACCTAGATCTAGGTCGTCGGCTAAACCGCTGCAATATTATTTTTTCGGAAGGAGTTTAGCTACGACCTAGATCAGTCGTCGGCTAAAGTATATTAATTTTTTTGAAAAAGTGTTTAGCCGACGACCGAGATCTAGGTCGTCGGCTAAACCGCTGCAATATTATTTTTTTCGGAAGGAGTTTAGCGGACGACCTAGATCAGTCGTCGGCTAAAGTATATTATTTTTTTGGAAAAGTGTTTAGCCGACGACCGAGATCTAGGTCGTCGGCTAAACCGTTGCAATATTTTTTTTTTTTTCGAAAGGGTTTTAGCCGACGACCGAGATCAAGTCGTCGGCTAAAATGTTTTTTTTTCGATCGGCTAAACGTTATCTCGGTCGTCGGCTAAACCTCTTTAATATAGCCTACGACTATTTCGCACTTTAGCCGACGACCTTGGCCAAGTCGTCGGCTAAAACCCTTTAGCCGACGGCAAAACAAGTCGTCGGCTAAAGTGCGGAGTTTAGCCGACGACACTTTATAGTCGTCGGCCATTTTTTTTCGGGTCGTCGGCTAAAGTACTTTTTTTGGTAGTGCCTAGTGATCTTAACCTTGGGATTAACAGCAGATTAGCTCGACAGAGAGCTTGATCCTTCCATAGGCTTGGACCGTGTTGTCTCCGAACCCTTGAAGCACGGTGTCGAATGGCTTGATGAACTTGGTCAGGTTGCCGAGCTGGTCCAGAGCAGATTTGAATATGATGTTGCAAAAGCTCCCATTGTCAACCAGCACGCGGTCGACCATTTTCCCAAGGACACATGCAGAGATCACTAATGCATCCTCTTTGGGGTACTGCACTCCCTCCCTATCCTTGTTGGAGAAGGAGATGAGCGCGTCTCTGGAGATGGTTGGCTCTGGGGGCACCACGACATGGACTCCGGCGAACACACTCATCTCGGCCTTCCGCTTTCTATTTGACATGGTGGAAACCGGGGAAAGACCTCCGAGGTTTCCACCTCCCAACTGAAGCATATTGATCCGGACGCCGGGGTTGATCGGAGGGATCGACTCGTATGAGTACTCCGGCTCGTTTTGCTCGATCCTGGCGACCAGATTGGGAGGTTGACGGTCGTCGTTCTGTCGACGATTGCGTCCCCCGGTCCTTTCTGCTCGGGGCTCCGGCTTGGTCACCAAATTGTCCAGCTTGCCTTCCTCGAACAGTCTCCAGAGTTGTCTGAGGAGATCACGGCATTGGCTGGTGTTGTGGCCGGGACTTTTGTGGTAGGCACAAAATTTACTGTGGTCCAGATGATCGTTGTCCCTCATCGGCTTCGGCTTGCTAAGCCATTCGCGCCCCTTGATGGCGTTGAAGATATGGGCCGGAGACAGATTGAGGTTGCGGATGAGGTGAACTTCCACATACTCGAAGGCCTTGAACTCACCGGGCGGTTTTGCGACCGCCTTTCTGGGCTTGGCGACCGCCTTCTTCGGGACGGGAGATGGCCCATTCCCTTCTCCGGAGGCCCCCTCGCCTAGGCGAAGGGTGAGCATCCTCTGCCGGTCCAGAAAGTCGGCAGCCTTGACGCGGAAGATCGCGTAGGTCGGGGGGATGTCTTTCGTGAGATGCCTGAATATAGGTGAATGGCCATAGAATCCCCCAGGACCGAGTAGAGGGCGAGCTCATCGCTAATGGGCTCGCCGGTGAGGACTATTTCATCCATCCGGTCGATGTAATCTTCGTCGGGCTCATCCTTCCCCTGCCTGATCTTCATCATGCGGTGGGGACCTTCTGGACGAGCGACCTTGGCGGCGAAATACGACGTGAAGTCATTCGCCAGCTTCTCAAAACAGTTGATTGTGCGCGGTGGTAATGAGATGTACCACCTATGGGCAAGGTCGCCCAATGTTAATGGGAACATTCGGCACTTCATCGCGTCCGATGCCTCGCATCCGGTCATGTAGATCCGGAACTTGCTCAAGTGGGTCTCAGGGTCCGATCTCCCCTCATATAGTGGTGTTTGGGGAGGAGCGATCTTCAGTTGCACGGGGGCAAGCTCGATCTGGACCGCGAGCGGCTCACTTGGTCCGGCAATCGATCTCTTGGCGCCTGCCCCAGTTTCTATGAGTGCCTTCATTTCGTCGAGCTGGCACTGCATTGCGGCCATCGCCGTAGCCTGACTGCTCGCGATCTGGCTCTTGAAGCGGGAGCCGAGGCGATCATGTACCGATCTTCTGGCCCCATGGTAGGCGATGAGGTCTTTTCCGCCGAGCTCAATTCTTGGGCGAGTGGGAGCCAGATGGCCGGCCTGTCTTCTGGGAGTTGGGTACGCCGAACTCCTGGTGACGGATTCGGACTCCGACGTCTCACGGCTGGGGCCTGAATGCCTAGGTCGCCTTGTGGGATCACTCCCTAGGTGGCTGAAGACGGAATCGTCCTGCCTTGCGAGCACCTTTTCCTGCGGCTCGGGGCCTTCTGACGATTTCTCGACATATAGCCCCTTGAGCTTTCGCTTGCCCGCACGGCGGATGGCTGATGGAGTAATGGTGGGCGTGTCGCATGCTCTCCCTCGCTCCCTTAGGATGGTCATGGCCTCCTCGATCTGTCCCGCGGTTTGTAATTGATCGAGTGAGAGGCTGGGGCCGTCCCTCGGGGGCGGGAGTGAGAGTCTAGCGTCGCCGCGGTCGCCTTCCGCAGCAGGTTGGGACTCGACCTGGGCCGAAATAAGGCGTCCGGTGGATCGTAAAGCGGCTCTTTTGAAGGCTTTCTTTGAAGAACAGTGAGTATTTCTTCAAGTATAAGCTCCGGAGAACAGTGAGTGTTCTTTGAAACGGTCGGAGAGAAAATGAAGGTAATGCCCCCTTCTTCTAGCGCCAATTGTTATTACCCAAAATATATTATATTGCTTGAATGGATGAGTAATAAACAAAATGCGATAGCACGTACGAAGAAATGTAAATGACACAAGATTTGCCGGGGTTGTTAGTCCCGGGCTTGAATGCTCTCGCGAGATATTATTAATACGGACGAAGCTTCAGAGTACGAGTATTAATGTTAGAGTACAATTACAAGGAGTGTAATGCCCCTAGTTATCTAGCTATCGAGTGATGTTGATTGCCGGAAGAACTAGAGTTAGAGCTCTGTGAGTTCTTGTTACAAAGATGAAGTGTTCTCTGTGTATTGTTTACTGTGTGTAGTTGTGTTCACGTTGTAATCTCATCCTGCTTTTGCCAATGCTGGAGGCCTCCTATTTATAGGAGAGGAGGTTGTTGGGATGTCCCTGTCCTACATGGGCGATCGCCGTTTCTGCATTAAATAAGGGGGGCGATCATCCCATCACGTGGGACTGTTTCCTTAAAATTCGTGGCTGCTGCTGGTAGCCAGATGCGAGAACCAATGAGGAGGCGACATGTGCCTCACGTCGCAGTCTTAGGAGGTCCCACCTAGTACTTTTCGGCGGGTCTGTTGGTAGGTGAGTCAGTCCTTGTCACTGACAGCTGCTGATGGGCTGGAGTAAAGCCTATTGTTGCGGTGCCTTTTGCGGATCTGCACGTGGGCCTTTATCCCGAGATTCGGTCATCGCAGACTTTGACGGATGTTGGATTTACACATGGCATGTGACGGTCGTCCCAGGTCACGTACTAGAGGCGATCGCCAGGTGCCAATAGATGATCGCCTTGGACATCGACCGCTAGGCACTTGACCATGATCTGTATTCTTCGGTTGGCATGTTTGCCTTGGTCTATGTTGCTACCCAAAATATTATCCGGAGATAGATATTGCTAGAATGGTCGGGCAGCAAACAAATGTGAGAGCACTTCCGTGGGGAAAGTAAATAACACAAGATTTGCCGGGGTTGTTAGTCTCGGGCTTGAATGCTCTCGCGAGATATTATTAATACAAATACATTGGAGTACAAATATTAATGTTAGAGTACAATTACAATGAGTGTAAATACCGTAGTTATCTTAGCTACTGAGCGTGAAGATTGCGAAAGAACCAGATATGATGCTCTGTGAGTTCTTGTAACAACGATGGGGTGCTGTGACGACTGTGAGAAATCGACGGTCTCTCACAATGCATATTAACTGAATGTCTTAGCTCCTGGACTTGCGAATCTCTTCGAATCTGCACTATGGGGAATTCTTGCCTCTGCCGACCGTCTTCTGGTTGAGAGTTGCTGAGAGGGAAATCCTGAGATTGATTCAAGAGAGGAAGCCGAGAGCCTGAAAGTGTGTACATTTGTATGTATTTGCCAATGTAGTTGTGAACTCAGAGGAACGTCTGAACTGAGAGGAGAGAACCTTTTTCCAGTTGCTGGAGGTTCTCTATTTATAGCGCTGGGAGTTGCTGGGCGATCGCCTCTGCTGTATTATAATAAACGGGCGATCGTCTTTAGCACATGAGCTGGTCTCCTTAAAGTCCGCTGGAGTTGCTGGCTGCCAGAAGTGCGAACCAATGAGAGGTCAACACGCGTCTTGAGTCGTTGTCCTAGGAGGTCCCACCTTATACCTTTCGGCGGGTCTGTCGGTAGGCGAGAAGGTGGTGACAGGCTGTGGTCAACGATCCGTGTTCTGCGGCGCCTTTCGCGGATCTGCACATGGGCGCTTGCTTTGAGATCCAGTCTTCGTAGACTTTGACGGACGAAGGTCTTGTTCGTGGCATAGGACGATCGTCCTAGGTCGGGCACCAGAGTCGATCACTAGGTGCCAAAAGGCGATCGCCTTTGGGTCGATCACTAGATGCTCGAAGGCGGATTGCTACCTTCGTTCTGACAAGTTCGCCGTAGCTCATTTGGTCGTGGACTCGGTCGCTCGGCCCTGTTATCGATCGCCGTCGATGCGTATAAATCGCCACACAACAATTGCCCCCCAGCTCGCTCCGATGTTGGAAACGTGGGGTGAGGTGGTTCTACTGGTGATCGCTTAACTTTGACGAGTGACTGCATTTTACGGAACTGGCGATCGTCTTTGAGCGGAATGGCTTTGAATATGGACGACCTGGCCGATCGCTGAAAATGAGCGGGAGATGACAGCGGTCGTGGAAAAGTCTCCGGGGCACGTGTCGGGTTCCTGCTGGGGGAGACCGACGGTTAGTTATGACTCCTCGTCTGGCGTGTCCTTGAAACGACGCGTACGCAGGTTTCAAGGGAGCATTAATTGCGATGGTTGCTCTTCGGCCCCCAAGATTCTCCATATTTGCATGGGAGTCCCTGCAATCTCCTATAAAAAGGCGTTGGGCTGTAGTGTTTAAGAACCTTATGCGATTTCATCAGAGAAGAAGAATATTTCCGAAGGATTTTCTAAAGCTTTGACTGCCGATCGTCGATTGATTCAACCCTCGGTAAGAAATACTCCTCATCTCCTCTTCTCCTCTCGAAAATGTCTGGAGTATCTTCATCGTCCGGAATGGACACCGCCTCTGCCGCCGGGACTTCGACCGTCCGGGGAGGATCCTCCGCAGAATTCCATTTGGAGAGTCGAGGCACTATTCAATGAGGCTGACGTTGGCAGGGAGGCGGCGGCTGAGGAGAGACGTTTGCTGGCGGAGAAGGATTCGGTGGTGAGGGCGTATTGGGAGCAGCATAGTGCTTTTGGCCAAGCCTATTTGGCCTTCGCTGAAATCATGGAGAGGTTGGCCGGTCCGTGCCCCAAGTTCGACTACCGGGAGTATTCGATCGCCCACCCCTATCAGTCGGCGAAGCGGTCGCTGTTTCGGGCCGCGCAGCACTCTCAGTGGTCCCTCGGCCAAATTAGGAGCTCGGCGACCAGGAAGGACCTGGCCGTCTGGAGGACGAGGTACCATATCCCTTCAGATGTGGATCTTTTCGCGCCGGCGGAGAATGAGCGGGCTGACCAACCTCCGGAGGGTATGGTCACCGTGAATGAGGCAATCATGGAGGCTGGGCTGCGGTTCGCTCTGTCTTTTGTCGTCTCCCATTTGCTGGCCGTCTGGAATGTGGCGCCGCTTCAGTTAACGCCGAACGCCTGGCTCCAGATCATCTGTGCCCTCACCTTGTTCGGCGATCACCGACTATACAACCATCCCTCGCCATCGGAGATGAACCACTTGTTCAAGCTCACGGTTCAGAAGGGGTATGTCGGCGGCTATCATATTCAAGGTCGATCTGGTCGGGTGATCCTTGGAGTCCCGAACAAGGTGCGGGGCGATCCGGCGAAGTGGTTCTGGGTCGCCGGTGCTTGGAAGGCCTCAGCGAGTGGCAACCCCACGGGCGAGCTGGAAATTTCCACTATCTTTCGGGAGAGGAATCGGGGTAAGGGTTCAGACTCTCCCTTTGTTCGGATATGTTCTGAACTGATCTAATTTGGTCTTCCTTTTGCAGGTTTCCATATTCCGGCGGTCGACGAGCTACCTTTCGATTTTATGGTCGTCTGGGAGCGGATACGAAGTCTGTCGGACGACGACTTAGACGCTCGCCGGATTAATAAAGAGAGCCGTTGGTTGTCCGCTCGGTTATTCCACTTCCCGAGACATCTTTCAGTCCCAGGTATGAATTTCTGCGATCTCCTTTTGCTTGGCGATCGTCCTGTTTGGAGAATGTGTCTAACCGTTCCTGATTGTTTTTTTATTGCAGAGGTCCGCTTTCCTCGTTTCTTGGAGCCTCCAGCGGAGATAGCCATGTCGAACCCCGGAGTTCTGAGCCGTCTTCGCCAGAAGAAGTCATCTCGGGTTCCTCCGGTGGCGCTACCTCTCATTCTGGAGATGGAGCCTCGCGTAGAGCCGATCGTGGCGGAGGAGGAAGTTCGGGAGGAAGGACTCCGATCGAACCGCAAGCGGCAAAGGTCGGGGGAATCTCCAGTTTCTGCCCCTGCCGGTGAGGTGTCGATCGCCGCGCCTCCGATCAACGCGGTCCCCCCGGTGGAAGAGCCTACGCCCTCTGCGGCTTTCTTGCGAGAGATGGCAATTGCCGAGGCTGAGACCCCTCGCGGGAAACCATACTTTGGTCGCGACCCCGAGAAAGTCGAGAGGTAAACTTTGCTTGTTTGCTGAGTTTCGTCACTTGCGTGGGAGATGTGCTAACTCTTTATTGTTTGATGCAGGATCCGTAGCATTAACCCAACTTGCCCGCCGCTGGTATTGGATTTTCTGGCGAGCCGATCTCCTCGCCAGGCCTGTGATGTCCCGCTATATGTCAATCGGGCTGTTTCTGCTTTGCCGAAGGCCTGGACGACGGACTTAGATGCGATCGCTCGCCAGCGATCCGGGAATACAATGCAGGCTGCTTTCGCTCTCTCTCTCTCTCCAGGCAGCGACGATGGCTGCTGAGGCTGTGAAAGAATTCGAGGGGCGTCCTTCTACTACTCGTCTGCAGGCGGATCTCGAGGCCGCTGGGAAAGAGAATGTCGAGTTTGCCGACAGGATTGTGGCTATGGAGAAGGACTCCCTGGATGCAGCTAAACGGGCGAGTCAGGATCTTGAGCTGATGAGAGAGAATTATGAGCGAGCCCGGGCGGCGGTTGACCGATTTTGGGACCAGATGACAGATGCCCGTCGGTCGCATGAGGCCGCTCAGAAGGAGGCCGATCAACTGAAGGTGACTGTCGCTCGGCTGACTAGCGAGCTGGCGTCGTCGAGGGGAGAGATGGCTGCTAAGGAGACCGAGCTCCTGGGTGCGCAGTAGGCGGTTGCGGAGTTGAAAGGGAAGCTGGAGGTGACCTAGACCGATCCCTTTCTCAACGTGGAGTTCGTCAACGAATTTGCCTATTACTTGGCGTTCGCTGACTCGCTCCGTGCTGCTAAGAAGGGAGGGCTGGAGGTCGGCCCTCTAGCCGAACACTTCAAGGCATATGCGTTGGAGCATCCTCTTCATCCTGCTTTCTCCGTGCCGATCTTGGATCTCGCAGAAATCGGCGTAGACCTGAGCTGGTACCTGACTCCGGCAAACCTTGTTCATCCAAATGCTCCGGAATATGGGGAGGTAGCTCCGGAGGCTGGTGAAGGGTCGCGGGCCGATCCAGTGGTTGAAGGCGAAGGCCAGGCGGGGGCCTGAGGCTATATGTCCTTAATGTTTTAGCTTTTTGTCTTGTAATTTTGTAGCTTTCCTTTGTAGTACTTAGGCCTTCGAGCGACCGTGTATGTACTCTGATACTTCAAGTAATGAAATGAATGTTTGTTTCTTCGATTTATTACTTGAATGATTGCTTTTCTGTGTCTTTGCATGACTTTGTACAAATGTGTGAGGAGAGATTGTTGCATGTATAGCTCCAAGTGAATTGATAAACTCATATAGATAACTTTTACAACAAATTCGATCGCTGCACAAACATCTGAAAAATGCCGATCTCCGTATGTAATTGAATAGGGACGATCGTCGTATATATGGCTCCGCTCTTCCCCCTTGTTTTTGTTCACTTGGTGAAAGTAAGGGGACGAAAATAAATCGTTGAGTGAGCGGTCTTTAATTTTGCAGATTCCTCGAGGAAGGCCGTCCATCTCGGTCTTGAGGAACCGTGCACGATCGCGGAGTTCGATGGACCGACCTCCACGACCGTGTCTTATGCGCGAGCGACATTCCGTCTGATGGCTAAGTTCTCGCGACTCACTTAATTGGGAGGATCCTCCGTAGGCTGCGCCTCACCTCGTATTTAAACGAAGGGCGTGCGGTCTTGGTCTGGAGGATTCCTTGCGCGGGGCGTCGTCGGATTAATCGGCTCCACGTCCGCGGCTTGTTAGCTCTTTTCTACCTCGGGATGCCATTAAGATGGCGACCCTCGACGGTATATGTTGAGACGGGAGGAGGGACGCGTCGCATTGTCCGGGAAGGACCCACCACGTTAAGAGATGGACCTTTGAGGGCGGACGTACGTGTCCACAGATCTGTTTTGGAGGGCCCTCAGACTACACCGGCCTCGTATTTAAACGAAGGGTGGGCGATCGTGGACCAAAGGGACCTTGCACGGGCAAAGAGAATGGTTCCATCGTCCTCCACGACCATGTCGACACTCTTCTACCTCGGACCATCAAGTCAGATGACGATCCTCGACGGTATACATTGTGTAATGGGAGGAGATCGCCTGCCTAGGTTCTTCATGTAGATGACGAACTTTAGAGGGCGAGCGAGTAATCCTCTGATTTGTTTTGGAGAGTCCTTCGGCTATGTCCGCCTCGTATTTAAACGAAGGGCGAGCGATCGAAGCCCAAAGGAATCTTGCATGGACGGATCGTCGGTTTAATCGATTTTCGCGAACATGGCGGCACTTTTTTACCTCGAACCATCATGTCAGATGACGGTCCTCGACGGTATACGTTGTGCTAGGTGAGGCGATCGCTGCCTAGGTCCATCATGTCGATGACAAACTTTAGAGGGCGAGCGGGTCATCCTCTTTTTCGAAGCGTTTGCTCAGGTAGTAGCCTTTGATTTGACGAGGCGGGAATCGGGGAGAGACTTCTGAAGTTTCCTCCTCTTGATTGAAGCATATAGATTCGGTCGCCGAGGTTGATCGAGGGGTCGACTCGTATGAGCTTTCCGGCCTGTTCGCGTTCGACTCTGGCAACCGTATCGGGGAGATTGATGGGGCTCCGGCTAAGCCAATATGCTGTCCAACTTGCCCTCCTCGAACAATCTCCAGAGTTGTCTGAGGAGGTCGTGGTATTGGTTGGTGCTATGGCCGGGACTCTTATGGTAGGCACAATATTGATTGAGGTCCAGATGACCATGCTCCCTTATAGCCTTCGGCTTGATTAGCGGTTCGCGCCCCTTGATGGCGTAAAAAATGTGGGTCGGAGTTCGGTTGAACTTGTGGAGGAGATGGGCTTCCACATCCTCGAAGGCCTTGAGATCGCCGGGTGGCTTGGCGACCGCCTTATTGTTTTGGCGATCGTCGTCTTTCGGACAGGAGGTGGCATTCTCTCGCCTAGGTGGAGGGTGAGCAGCCTCTGCCTGGCCAGAAAATCGGCAGCCTTAGCGCGGAAGATCGCGTAGGTTGGGGGGATGTCCTTTGTGAGATGTCTAAACATGGGTGAATGACTGTAGAAACCCCCCAGGACCGAGTAGAGAGCGATCTCGTCGCTGATGGGCTCGCCGGTGAGGACTATCTCATCCACCCGGTCGATGTAATCTGCGTCGGATTCGTCTTCCCCTGCTTGATTTTCATCATGCGGTGGGGGCCTTCTGCTCTGGCGACCTTGGTGGCGAAGTATGACGTGAAGTCACTCGCCAGGTTCTCAAAAGAGATGATCGATCGCGGTGGTAGTGAGACGTACCACCTATGGGCTAGCTCGCCCAACGTTAACGGGAAGATTCGGCACTTGGTCGCGTCTGATGCCCCACACCCAGTCATGTAGATCCGGAACTTGCTTAGGTGGGTCTCGGGGTCCGATCTCCCTTCGTACAAAGGTGATTTGGGAGGAGCGATCCTAGGTTGCACGGGGGCGAGCTCGATGTGGTGTAATATCCGCATTTTTCTTTTCCCGGTATTTTCATTCTCAGTATATTTCTTCCATCATCTATTGATCTGATTCTCGTAATTTTTATGCGGAACCGCCGTTTCGGGGTTGCCGTGGGTCCATTCTATGTTATTATGCGTTTTGAGATGTTCCGTTTGGTGTTTCGTTCATATTCAGGTGTTTTGGACTGTTTATATTTCGTACCTAGCGCGCGCTATCTTTTCTGCATAGCGCACGCTAGAGGTCCCTTAGTAGCGCACGCTAAGTCTGCTTCGTAGCGCGCGCTAGCGAGCTAACCCTGGGAGTGGCAGTGCTGATTCCAGCACTCTGGATTGGCGGATTAGCGTACGCTACGTAGTCTAGCGCACGCTAATGTCGGGGGCTAGCGCACGCTAAGATACCCGGTAGCGCAGTTAGCGTGATCGCCCAAGATCGATGCTTTGCTACCGACTCTATCAGGTGCCCAGGTAGCGCACGCAATGGTCGATAGCGCGCGCTACCGATACACTTTTAGCGCACGCTACGATTGGTCGATAGCGCGCGCTAACTGGATCAGGTGTGTACTGGCAGTTCACTTCTGGACTCGGCTGTTGTCCAGGTAGCGCACGCTATGGCCGATAGCGCGCACTACCGAGGGGTTATTAGCGCACGCTACGTTTTGAGTAGCGCACGCTAACGGCCAGAAATCTGGCTACTGGACTGGGACGCTAACTGTATGGACTGGAGTTTTGTCCCGTTAGCGCACGCTAACTTTGAGGATTAGCGCGCGCTAACACTCCCTGGCTATATAAACTAGGGAGTTGACCCAGATGAACGTATTACGTTCATTTCTTCTCCTCCCCGCGGCTTAGAGCTCCTTTGGCGATTTTGGGCGATTTCTTGGCGATTTCTTCTTCCAATCATCTCAACCATCGACTTTCTTGAGTTCTTGGTGTATAATAACAATATCAACACGAATCTTTCATCCTAATCCAAGGTAAAACCTCTTAGAACCCTACTTTTGGATAAATTGGGGGTTTTGGGATTTTCGTCCGATTCGTTCCGTTTTGTTGGTTAATCCATAATGAATATGATTAATCTTGTTGATATCATTAATTTTCCTACGAATTCATGGTATATTTTCATGGTTGCGAAATCGAGAGGGTATGGTTGTGGTCCGCCCTCGTTGTTATTTTTGTACGAATATACATGAATCGTAGGCGGGTTTTCGGGTGTATTCCATTTCCGTATTCGTCTAGAGTTGGTTGTGATTATGTTCTTCGAATCGTTCGGTTCGGTTCCGTTGATTCTTAGCGTTCGTCGGTGATTTTCCTTTCCGTTCATTGCGTCATCAATTATTCAAGGCAAGTATTTTTGGAAACCTTTATGCTTAACGTGAAATGGTAATGTATATTGTGTGTGCTTTGCTCACCTTGGGAGGGTCCGAAGGGGCCTCGGGGGAATCTATGACTTCACTCTCGATTCATGAGTTTGTTTCGCTAGCCAGCTCGGGAGGGTCCTTAGAGGCCTCGGGTGGGATTCGTGGCTTCGTCCCGGTCCTAGGCGATGCCTGTGCATGATTTGTTTTCATAATGTGGCCAGCCTGGGAGGGTCCTTAGAGGCTTCGGGTGGGATTTGTGGCTTCGTCCCGGTCCTAGGCAAAATTGTTTGTGACTGTTTGTTTCCGGAAAAGACATGTCTGGTTTTGGTTTTGAAATTGATTTGGTGCATTGTACTATGAAACGTGTAAGCGATTGGTTTGCCTTGATTACTTGTACTAGCGTAATTGCTAACCCCTTTAGGGACCTGTTTTGGGGAAATTCTTGTTATGGATTTCATGTTATGTTCTTCCGGACGAGCGGGCGCTGGGACAGTACGAGGATGTTGGCCAGGGTCGTTGACATGTGCATTTGGGTCTTCTTATTTCTTTTGTTTACTTCGATATGTTTGTTTCCCACATTTATATACTTATAGATTGTACTCGCGAGTACTTAGGTTTTCCTTTTTGAACTCCGTTTTGTATTACCTTAAATTGCTACATTGTCGGTTGATGTTTATTTCGCCGGTTGCTTCGGGCGTATTTTATGTGTTGTATTATTTAAATGTGTGTCCTCGCTAACCGAGATGGTTAGTCGAGTGGTGTTTTCTTGTTTTAGCCTAGTGGGTCCCATGTAGGGGTCCACGACGCTGTAATATACTCCGAATATCTCGGGGTATTACAGAAAATGGTATCGAAAAATCTTGGTTTATGGATACCTAGGCTTGTCGGTTATTTGGGTCTAGTTGTATTTTGTTTTGCACATTGTCACACTGCTGCCGACATCTCAGTACTTCCAGTGTTCGTAAGTTTTCCTTACTCGATTCTTTACTTTCTCGTACCGTATTTCCGTTTCTTGAACTGTGGTTATTCTCCCTCATTTACTTATCATCGAGTTGCTTTTGCCACCTCTTATCACCAACATGGATGCTGGAAGGGGCCGTGGTCGTGGTCGTGGCCGTGGACGCGGCCAAGGACGTGGGGCAGTCGGTGGGGCGGCCAGGTCGCATTCTTCGGGAGCCGGCAGTACCGGTGACCGTCACAGTCATGCTTCTTCTCAGGAGCGCGTAGACCTTGGTATTGCGGCCGTAATGCAGCAAATGGTAAACCAAATGGCGGCCATAGCTCAGGTGGTTCAGAACCCCGATCAGGCTCATGCTAATCGGGGCGGAGCGGACCGTTGGCTCCAAGATGTCATCAAGATGCATCCTCCTCAGTTTTCGGGAGCATCAGACCCGATCGGCTAGGAGGGGTGGATCAAGGAGATATCTAAGGTCTTCGTTGCCACCAACTGTCCCGAGGACCGTAAGGTCCCTATTGCCCAGTACTTTCTCACTGGGGACGCTACGGATTGGTGGGAGGCCGTTGGGCCCAAAGATCATGTTGCTTCGTGGGTTGAATTTCAGGAGTTGATGGAGACTGAATATTGCCCGTGGCCAGTTAGACAGGCTCGAGTCCATGCTTTCTACGATGCTCAACCTCGGGATATTCCTGTATCCCAAGCTATTGCCGATTTTAACAAGGAGTTGGGCTATGTGAAGACTCAGGTTGTCGAAGAGAGCAACAAAATTTTCCATTTTTCCAGGAGGCTGAAACTGTCAATTCGGGACTATATGTCCGGGCTCGTCTGTACTACTTTGAAGGATTATCAGAGTCAAGCTCTTGCCTATGATATGTCGGTAACAGCCAGTGCGACGGTTCGGGAGAGTAAGAAATAGAAATCCGCCGGAAATTTTTCGGGTCAGAGAGGTGGAGGTCAGCAGAAGTCTCAATCTGCGAATATTCCTGGAGGTAGTTCGGCTCGTTTCTCTGGGAGCTATCGGGGTACTACCAGTGCCTCCGTTTGGGATATCAAATGCTTTAACTGTGGCGAGCCGAGCCACTGGAACCGAGAGTGTCCTCGTCCGCTTCTAACTTGTCACACTTGTGGCCAGTCGGGCCACAATGCTTTCTTTTGTGAGCGGGCAAGAAAGTCCCTTGGTGCGCAGGATTCTTTTCCAGCACCTATGGAGCCGAGTGTGAATCAGGGCTCGTTTGCTCCGCAGCCTCCGCCAGGTCCCGATCGAGGTAGAGGTCGAGGTCATCCCGCGAGAGGAGGAGCTTCCAGTGTCGTCTCTGCCCAAACGCGTATCTATGAGATGAGGAGGGCCGATGATCCAGCGGCCACTGTGGCGACAGGTACCGTTCATATCCATTCCCATCCTGTCAGTGTGCTTTTTGATTCGGGTGCTACGCATTCATTCATTTCTCTAGAGTGTGTACGCCGTTTGAGTCTTGACTGGTTATCACCTTGCGAACCTTTCACGTTAAACTTCATAGCGGTGATAGAATTATCGGTGATCGAGAGGTCCGGGACTGTTCTGTGTTTATTTGTGAGAGGGCTTGGCTCTCTAATCTTGTTGTTGTGAGTATCGAGGGTGAGGATTTGATCCTCGGGGATGATTGGCTCGAGCGGCATGGCGCAATCATGAACTACCACACGAGAATCATCACTATGTTAGTCGAGGACGGCACCGAGCACTCTTTCGCGGGGCGAAATAGAGGAAACCAGAAGTTTGTTATTAACACCTTAAAGGCGATGAGGCTCCTGCGAAAGGGGTGTACTGGTTATTGGTGCTACGCCTTGAAGGCGGAGGATGGTGGAGTTGAGCTTTCGCCGATTCCAGTCGTTAGTGAATTTCCTGATGTATTTCCTGACGAGTTACCGGGATTGCCACCGCACCGTGAGGTCGAGTTTGCTATAGAGTTAGAGCTGGGCGCAGCTCCGATTTCGAAGGCGCTGTATCGCATGGCACCTTCAAAGATGTCAGAGTTGAAGAAGCAGTTGAGTGAGCTTCTTGAGTCGGGGTATGTTCGACCGAGCGCCTCGCCTTGGGGCGCACCGGTCCTGTTTGTGCGGAAGAAGGATGGTTCACTGCGTTTGTGTATCGACTATCGCGAACTAAACAAGGTGACCATCAAGAACAAGTATCATTTGACGAGAATTGATGACTTTTTCGATCAGTTGCAGGGAGCCGCGGTATTCTCGAAGATTGGTTTGAGATCAGGATACTATCAGCTCCGGGTGAGAGAGTCCGATGTGCCGAAAACAGCTTTTCGGACGAGATACGGACATTATGAGTTCGTAGTTATGCCTTTCAGGTTAACTAATGCGCCGGCGGTGTTGATGCAGTTGATGAACAAAGTCTTTATCGAGTATTTGGATAAGTGTGTCGTCGTCTTCATTGACGATATTATTATTTATTCGAGGAACGAGGAAGAGCATGCCCATCATTTGCGAGTAGTGTTAGACATTTTTAGGACCGAGAAACTCTATGCGAAGTTCTCGAAATGTGAGTTCTGGCTGAAGGAAGTGATGTTTTTAGGTCACGTGATTTCAGCCGAGGGGGTTCGAGTGGATCCGCAGAAGATTGAGGCAGTGTTGGATTGGGCACCGCCCAAGAATGTGAAGGAGATCCGTAGTTTCTTGGGTCTGGACGGCTACTACCGTAGGTTCGTCGAGGGTTTCTCGAAACTGGCTCGTCCGCTTACACAGTTGCTCCAGAAGTACGAGAAGTTCATCTGGAATGACGAGAGACAGTCGAGTTTTGAGGAGCTGAAGAGGCGTTTGACTTCAGCCCCGGTTTTAGCGTTGCCGTGTGGCGACGGGGGTTTTGCTGTTTATAGTGATGCTTCGGGTCAGGGTCTTGGATGCGTGTTGATGCAGCACGGCAAGACTATCGCATATGCATCGAGACAGTTGAGGCCGTATGAGCTTAACTACCCTACTCATGATTTGGAGTTAGCGGCAGTTGTTTTTGCGCTCAAGATTTGGCGTCACTATCTTTTCGGCTCTGCATGTCAGATTTTTACCAATCATAAAAGTCTGAAATACATATTTACTCAGCGGGAGTTGAATATGAGGCAGAGGAGGTGGTTAGAGCTGATTAAGGATTATGACCTCGAAATCCTTTATCATCCGGGAACGTCGTGGCCGACGCCTTGAGTCGGAAACCGGTTGCGTTGCGAACACTTGAGATCCTTACGTCTCAGCCTGAGCTTCGGCGTGTTTTGATCGAGTTAGATGTTGAGGTCTTGTTGTCGGGAGCTGCCGGGCAACTTTGTGGTTTAGAGATTTCGTCGTCTTTGATCGATGAAATTAAGCTGAAGCAGTTGGAGGATCCGATGATTAGTCAAATCCGAGAGAACGTTCTTAAAGGAAAGTCTCCTGGGTTTGTGATTCACGAGGATGGTGTTTTGAGATTCCAGAGTCGGCTTTGTGTACCGAGCGACTCAGAGTTGAGACAGAGTATTTTGCGTGAGGCCCATGCTACACCTTACTCCGTTCATCCTGGTTCGAGTAAGATGTACAAGGACCTGAGAAGGAATTTCTGGTGGAATGATATGAAAGAGGAGGTCGCGCATTTTGTAGCGAGATGTTTGACTTGTCAGCAGGTCAAAATCGAGCATCAGCGACCGGTCGGGTTATTGCAGCCACTTCCTATTCCAGAATGGAAATGTGAAGACATATCGATGGATTTCATTACGAGTTTGCCGATATCGAGGCCGGGCATGAATATGGTATAGGTGGTTGTTGATCGTCTGACCAAGTCGGCACATTTTCTGGGCATCAAGGACACTTGGGGCCCGGAGAAGTTGGCTCGTGTGTTTATCGCGCAGATTGTGAGGCTTCACGGTACTCCAAAGTCTATTGTTTCGGATCGTGATGGCCGTTTTGTATCGCACTTTTGGCAGGCGGTGCATAAGGCGTTGGGTACCCTTTTGCATTTGAGTACCTATTTTCATCCTCAGTCAGATGGACAGTCGGAACGCACTATCCAGACGTTCGAGGATATGTTGCGTGCTTGTGCTCTCGATTGGAGCAGTGACTGGGAGGAGCATTTTCCATTGGTCGAATTCACGTACAACAATAGTTGGCACGCGTCGATTCGGATGGCACCATATGAGGCACTTTATGGGCGGCGTTGTCGATCACCGATTTGTTGAATGAGGCGTCCGATTTGGTCGGGACCGAACCAGATATTATTTTAGAGACGAGACGGAAGATGGACTTGATTCGGGAACGGATGTTGACTGCCCAGAGTCGACAGAAGTCATATGTCGATGTCCGTCGTCGACCTTTGGAATTCGAGGTGGGAGACCACGTTTTACTAAAGGTGTCGCCGACGAGAGGAGTTTTCCATTTCGGGAAAAAGGGGAAGTTGAGTCCGAGATTTATTGGGCCCTTCGAGATTCTCGAGCGAGTCGGTG
Organism: Orobanche coerulescens; assembly: GCA_033398695.1. Lineage (NCBI taxonomy): Eukaryota > Viridiplantae > Streptophyta > Magnoliopsida > Lamiales > Orobanchaceae > Orobanche > Orobanche coerulescens. The sequence continues at coordinate 9,293,017 of CM065813.1, read as the reverse complement.
GGTTGGCATACCGTTTGGCGTTACCCCCGACCTTGTGTCATGTTCATAGCGTTTTTCATGTTTCCCAGCTGAGGAAATATGTCTCAGATCCTAGTCACGTCATCGATTATGGTGAGATTGATGTCGCCGAGGATATTACTTTTGAGGAGCGTCCCTTGAAGATTTTGGAACATCGCGAGAAACGAGTGAGGCATAAGACCATCCCTTTGGTCAAGGTGCAGTGGTCGAGACACGGTGTCGAGGAGGCAACTTGGGAAACCGAGGATAACATACGTGCTAAGTACCCTGAGTTGTTTGTTTCTTAAGTTTCGGGACGAAACTTATTTTTAGAGGGGTAGAATGTAATATCCGCATTTTTCTTTTCCCGGTATTTTCATTTTCAGTGTATTTCTTCCGTCATCTATTGATCTGATTCTCGTAATTGTTATGAAGAACCGCCGTTTCGGGGTTTCCGTGGGTCCATTCTATGTTATTATGCGTTTTGAGATGTTCCGTTTGGTGTTTCGTTCATATTCCGGTGTTTTGGACTGTTTATATTTCGTACCTAGCGCGCGCTATCTTTTCTGCATAGTGCACGCTAGAGGTCCCTTAGTAGCTGTTGCGATATTTCTTGAACGGAAGTGTACGTTATCGTATACAAGTAATAAAGTGATGAGTGAGTATCGTTCCCACGAGGACTGAATCACTAACTACCGATTTTTATGTATTCTAGTTTTATTCGAACAATCGAACTTTGGGTTTGCAATTAATTACTAAAAGAATTAATAAAAGACTAGACAGTAAAAATGATCGCTTGACGAAAGAGAATCAAATGATAAATAAGTCTAGGATTCTGAATCCACCTCGGTTTATCCGAATTTACTTTCGATTATCTGAAGTTAATGATTTTCCCAATTTACTGAAGGCGAAGATTGCTAATATACTCTACCGCCTCTCCCGAGGTCAATAGATTTTTCTAAAGGCGAATAACGCACTCTATCCCTAGGTGAATTGATTCGTCAATAGGCAAAAAGCATAAAATCTCCAAAAGGCCACGTAGTTTCTATGAGTATATTCCTATCTCATAGAATAAAACGGTCCTCACCAATAGTTCCTCACCAACTCTCCTCTCCCGATTCGAATTGAATGATTAAAACAATACAACTATTGGACAGATAATTGAAATCATTAAACACGATTGGCAAAACTCAACAAAAAGGTGATTAATTAGATAATCTCAAGCAAATCCATCAAAACGTAGGTTTCATCAAAATCCTAGATTAGGGTTTTAGCCTGACATGCTAATTAATGAAAATACAGAATAAATGAATAAAAGCATGAAAATCAAACGCAGATGAAGCTCGGATTCCTCCGTTCTTCTGGCTTCCGCCTCTTCCTCTTCTGCCGTCTCCTCTAAGATTCTCTGATTCCAAAGATCCCAAAATCAAAGATCCAAAAAGATAAGATTATGGTCTTAAACCCTTATTTATAGCTATGCACAGTCTCCAAATCGCGTCCGTGTAAGTAGGTCGAGAACTGGCTTCAAAACGGCCCAAATCCGTGCGGAGCACACCAAAACCGCTAAGTGTGCCGCGGCTCACTTCATCTGTGTTACAAGACATGGCGCCTGTGTTAAAACTGGCGCTGTGATTTTCTTCTGGGCCGCGGCTCACCTGGACTGTGCCGCGGCACAGAGTACAGTCTACTTTGTGCCCGCTGGTCCTCTGCGTGTGCCGCGGCCCTGCTTTCTTGTGCCGCGGCTCACGGCCAAAATTTGCCGTTTTCGCCCGTTTCGCCTTTAGCTTTCGGACTCCAATCTCCTGACAAACATACAAAATTAAGGCATTAAAAGCTCATGTAAGCAAATTTACTCTCCAAAATAATACAAAATAATGATAAATAAGCGTATAAAAATACGCCTAACAAATACCCCCAAACTTAAGCCTTTGCTTGTCCTCAAGCAAAAAGAATTAAATTCAACAAAAGAATGTAGTGAATAATCGTGCAACTCATAGTGCTCAACCTAATCAATACTATCCTGAAATTCTCTCTGAATAATACGAGTATCGTAATAGCGAGCTACACTCAGAACACTGATTCTACAAAGTAACCAAGTTCAGTCCTAATTACTCGTTCATGAAGAAAATCCAGCTCAAAGATTAACAAACGTGAATCAAATCGACCGTCAATATGAAAGGTTAAAATAAACAAGCTAGTTCGCCCCGTTCCACAGTCTAATGGCAAAATTTTCACGAGTTTCATAAAAAAATCCTCGGACAGTATTCCCTTATATATATTTGCTCAAGAAATTGATTCGAGTTGACCACTAGGTTCGGATCTCGGGATGTTTCATCGGGATAATCCTAGGGTGGAACTTCCATTCTCATGTATTGGGAAACCGTTTGACGTAAAAGACATTCATGGGGCACATGGATGCTTCTAGTTATTAAGTTCCCCTCTACAGCGGAGAAACAACTCGAATAGCTAATTCCCGCATGTCCGAATCAAGGTCGCTGTTTTATGCGAGAGTAAACAACGGGTCACGCGAGTACCCCCGGTTACTAGGCTCCCTATCATCGGCACATGTGAAATTTCTAAATCACTAGTCTAATCAGGGTCGTCGTTTTACGCGAGAGTAAACAACGGGTCACGTGAATACCCCCGGTTACTAGACTTCCCATCATAGAACAAATATTATCTCGACTATTGGGAAAAACTGACCGACTCTAAACTCAATCTAAGTGCCAACACAACTTATGTAACTGGACGACTAGCTAACCGAAAAGATGCAACCAAACGTATTGACGGTGATTTTAAAACATGTATGTATCCTCTCTTATCTACCAAGACCTCTACAATCACCAAAAAAATTTCGGACCTAAATGACGACTTAGCAGAAACAGAAATCACTAACTACAACTCGACTAAAACTCGACCGTTTCTTCAGAGAGAAAAACAGTGTTGTAACATCAGTATTACACAATTAGAAGCACGAAAAATTCACGAATAGAGTAAAATCAAGACAAGCAAGGTTATCGACAAAAAAAATAACTAGAAATAACAAAAGTGCAACGGAATAAGTACAGCAGTAAATGTAGCAACAGAAAATAAATCCCCCCAAACTTAGGACGTACATTGACCTCAATGGACACAATATAATATGCAATAAAAAGTGAAAGGTCAAGTACTCCCCTCCAGTCCTCTCACGAGCTGGTGCCGGCATCATCCGGTGAGGAGGGTGGTGTGGCTGGCCAAGCAGGTGCAATAAATGGCCCGTCTGGGTGCATGATATAGGCCGTCCATGCGGCAAGGTGCTCCTGATGGTAGGCGTCCCTCGCTTCCAGACGCCTCTCCTCACGCCGGTTGGCCCGGCGGGCCAGCTCTCGCATCTCACCCCTGACGGCAGCAATAATGCTCTCTCGCTCCGTCCGCTGCTCCTCTCGCAAGGCAGCCAGCATACTCTACCTCTCTCTCCTCATCTCCTCTCTCAGATCCTCTCTCTCTCCTCATATCATCCCTCAGATCCTCTCTCTCTCCTCATATCCTCCCTCAGCCCGTCGAACATCGCCTGAAATCTCTCTCTGTCGGGCGGCAGTCCGGCATCTGCCTGCCCCTGTGTCAGCAAAAGAGGCTCGGGGGACCCCTCATGGGCCTCATCCAGTAGAAATCCTCTCCCCTGAGCGTGCGCCGGCGCTCCTACCCACTAGTCAAAATGTGAGATGATGCGGTGGCCGATCGGGGCCAGGGGAGCAAGCATCGGCTCGTCGTCCGACCACGTCAGCCCCGACTGCCGGCACAGAGCGCAGATAAGAGAGGGGTGATTCAACCCCGTCTTGGCTCCTCCCTGAATGCACTGGAATATAGAACGGACCAAGAGAGGGGCCACATCGAATCGCAGCCCGGATGTGATAGCATATAGTGTCCGGGCGCGGGAGAGAAAAACAGTGCGGATCTGAGATGTGGGGTCTATACGAGCGCAAATAAAATATAGCCAGGCACGCCCGAGCCGGCTGAGGCGCGAGCTTTTAAAGTGGAAGGTGGAAGAGCCCGGTGCGCGCTGCTCCCAGTCGGAGTCGGGCTGTGCAATAGTCTCGAGCAGAGCCTCCTTCGTGAGGCTAGTCATAACTCGGTCATAAGCCGTCTCATCTACTACCGGCAGCCCAAACAACCTCCGAATAGCAGCTACAAAAAAATCAACCGTAATACCTCGGACATCGACCTGAGTCCGATAGTCTGACGACTGCAACATATGGCCTGCCCGAATGTGCTTCAATAACGCGCTGGCATAGAACTCCTGCACTATCGAAATCACCGCTGGCTCGGGGGGTGCAGCAAATCGGGCCCACCCCATCTCGTCTATCATAGCAAGCAGTTCCCCGTCTTGAGGAGCTGGAGTAAATCCCCTCTCCGGGATAAGAGGTCGCGGCCGAATCTTCTCATTGAAGATTTTGTGGATCTCAGGGTCAGAAAACTGGTGCGCCTCTGACTCGGTGCGACTACGAGAGGTTTCCCCTCGTGTGGGGGATGACTGCGTCCTGGCCCTCTTGCTCAGCTTCTTAGTCCTAGCCATAGCGAGTTCCTGAAAAAAAATTAAACACCAGAGTTTATTTACGCAACAATAACGAGAATAATCATCACTCGGCTAAGGATATCCGGCCGTAAATCAGAAATTTTTACGAGATAGCACAACCATGAGAGAAAAATGAAATTGAACCATAACCTTTAAACTAGACGTACGGGTTGGGGTTGCTGTAATTCCAGGACGAATACGTTGCACAAAGATTCAAAATATTGCCTTAACAAAGAAAATTTTTCATTTAGACATTTCATCGAACACCTAAAGGGCAAGAGTTTACTTGAAGAATAAACATGGGAATAGCTCGATTAAATCCCCAAGAACAAAAACACGAATCATTCACCATCAAAACGACATATTCAATTCATTCAATATCAAAAATAATCATGAAAAATCGATCAAAACATCATGTCCTCACTTAACTATCCTAGAACTTTTCAAGGAAATAAGAATATTCAACCATCAAATGCACTACACAACTTCACATTCAAATTCATGGAACAATTTGAGATTAGGAATTTAGACATACCTTGCTCGGATTGTGGAAAATGCAAGAAAATCGCAAGAAGAAGGAGAAGGAAAAGTGTTCGGCCGATCGCGCGCAAGGGGAGGGAAGGAAGAAAGGGAATTGTACCTGGAGTGGCCGGCCGAATGCAGGTTATAAGGTACCTGGATGTTCGAATTCCGCATGGTGTGCCGCGGCACAGCTCAAGTGAGCCGCGGCACCGCGTACAGTCCCTTTTTACCTGTTCGCATGTTTTGTCGTGGGCCGCGGCTCAGGTTTCGTGTGCCGCGGCTCAGTGCTCAAGTGTGTCGCGGCTCAGTAATGTTGTGCCGCGGCACAGAGTACAGTTTGTTTAGCCCTCCCTTTCGATCTGTGTGTGCCGCGGCTCAGTAATGAATTTCTCCCCTGGGATTTTTCCTGCACAGAATTTTGAGAAGAACACGTCAAGTGCGAGAGGTAAAAGCAAATCAAAGCACAAAATGATGAAAAATAAAAATTCAAGAATGCAATAAAAATAAAGAAACGCAAAAATCTACAACTACGAACTCGGGTTGCCTCCCGAGAAGCGCTAAGTTTATAGTCTTCAGACGGACCTATTTAAAAAAAATCAGTTCGCTTTTCGCAAACTCCATTTGATCTCCGCCCCGTTCATCGAACCGGTAATATGATTTTTAAAAGTTTTACCATCGGTCATTAACGATTCGATTTTCTGTTCGGACACCCAATGTTGGTTGCGGAAAGGTTTTGACGAGAACAGCTTCCCGAAACACCCGTTTTTCTCATGACTAGATGTCCGTTTGATTTCCGGTTTATTTCCCTCTTTCAAAAATGACTTTATGACCGCAACAGACTTTTCCGAGTGTGGCTGATCAGATGGCGATGATTGCATGTTCATATGCTCGAGAAATGCTACTCGTTCTACATCTTGCGTAAAAGTTGGACCATCTGACACGGAATCTGAATTTTTCGACCGACGATGTTTTCGGTGTTTTTCTTTTGCAACGGACTCCACACTTTCACATTGTGAGCTCTTATCAACACCTCCCGGCCATGAAAATGATTTGAATACTTGGAACGTAACATGCTCCTCTTGAACCCGCATAGTTAATTCTCCTTTTTCCACGTCTATAAGAGTTATGCCGATCGCTAAAAATGATCGTCCCAAGATAATCGGGATATCTTCATCCTCCTCCATGTCGAGAACAATAAAATCCGCTGGAAAGATAAATTTATCCACTTTTACTAACACATCCTCAATCACTCCTCTCGGATACTTAATAGATCGATCCGCTAATTGCAAGGAGACCGTCGTCGGCTTTGCTTCTCCAATTCCCAGCTTCTTGAAAATCGACAAAGGCATGAGGTTAATACTAGCACCGAGATCGCACAATGCCTTATTAAAAGAAAGATTCCCCATAGTGCACGGTATGTTGAAACTTCCCGGATCTTTCAATTTTGGTGGAAGCTTCTTTTGAAGAATCGCGCTGCATTCCTCCGTCAAGGCGACTGTTTCAAACTCCTCGAGTTTTCTTTTCTTTGACAATATCTCTTTCATGAATTTAACGTAGCTTGGCATTTGTTCCAACGCATCGGCAAATGGAATGTTAATATGAAGCTTTTTGAACACGTCGAGAAACTTAGAGAATTGTTTGTCTGCCTTTTTCTGCTGTAATCTCTGCAGCACGGACGGTGGCACATATGCCTTCGGGTTATCCGGAAACATTATCGAGGGTCTCCAATCTTGAGATTCCTCCGTCGCTAAATTTTTTCTCTCCTCAATTTCACTCCTCTTTTCACACCTCTCGGGCTGGTCACATACCTCCTTCCCGCTTCTCAAACTGATTGCATTTAGACTCTCTCTAGGATTTGTCTCGGTTGTACTTGGCAATGCTCCCTCCGGGCGGGCTGTCAACACATTAGCAATTTGGCCCAGCTGGACTTCCAAGTTGCGAATAGAAGCGGAATGATTCTGCAATGTCGCTTCAGTACGGGTCATGAATTGACTCGTATTCGCTGCCAACTTCGCAATTGCTTCCTCGAGAGAAACTTTTGGAGCGGGAGGGGGCTGCTGTTGGTTTTGAGCGAACGGAGGTTGGTTCGAGTTCTGTCCGTTTCTCCATGAAAAGTTGGGATGATTACGCCACCCCGGATTATACGTGTTGGAGTACGGATTATTTTGCCGGTTTTCGCTTCCTACAAACTGAGCTTGTTCAATTTGGGGCTGCTCGAACGGATTTCCGACTTGACACTCCGCTCTAGGGTGGGATCCGTTACACCAATTGCAAGTCTCAATGGTAACGGGGGAAGGAGAATGCGAAAATGCTTGAAGCTGCTGAGTCAAGGCGGCGACTTGAGCTGACAATGTGGATATCGGGTCATTACTAGAAATTTCCATAACTCGCTTCGGCGTTATTCATTCAGATGGCCATTGATATGCATTTGCGGCCATAGCTTCCAACAACAAGTGTGCCTCGGCCATAGTCTTTCCCATCAAAGCCCCACCGGCGGCTGCATCCACGAGAGTGCGTGTAGGGGCACTCAATCCATTGTAGAACGTCTGAATTTGAAGCCAGTCCGGAAGGCCGTGATGTGGGCATCTCCGTAACAAATCTTTGTATCGCTCCCACGCCTCGTGCCGATGTCGTGATCGAGCCCGGCGGTAAGGAATTTAGCCAAAATTTCGCTTTATCCCTCAAAGAGAAAGGGAAAAGCCGTAATCGGATAGCATCGTCGGTGACACCATTGTTCTTGAACGTGTCACAAATCTCGAGAAAAGAAGCAATATGTGCGTTGGGGTCGTCATTCGGCAATCCACAGAATTGGCTCACTTGTACCATCTGAATAATTGCAGGCTTGATTTCGAAGTTGTTTGCCTGAATGGTGGGACGCCGAATCCCCGAAAAATTAGCATTAATCTGCGTCATAGCATAATCTCGAAGAGCCATTTCCGGTTGAGCTTGCTGCACAATATTATTTCCTCCTTGAATTTCGATATTTTCGGCCATGGTCACTGTCGTCTGTAACTCTCGTTTCTCCTTATTGTTCCTTCGAAGAGTGCACTCGAGTTCGGTATCCAAAGGTAGTAGGCCTTCGTTACCGAGTGTTCTCATGCACTAGAGAAAGATCCTGAAAGGAAAAACAAATAAAATAAAATACACGAAAATAAGTAAATAAAAACGTTCAAACTAAGACTAGAAATACTGAAATCGATATTAGCAAAAATCTCAGTCCCCGGCAACGGCGCCAAAAGCTTGTTGCGATATTTCTTGAACGCAAGTGTACGTTATCGTATACAAGTAATAAAGTGATGAGTGAGTATCGTTCCCACGAGGACTGAATCACTAACTACCGATTTTTATGTATTCTAGTTTTATTCGAACAATCGAACTTTGGGTTTGCAATTAATTACTAAAAGAATTAATAAAAGACTAGACAGTAAAAATGATCGCTTGATGAAAGAGAATCAAATGATAAATAAGTCTAGGATTCTGAATCCACCTCGGTTTATCCGAATTTACTTTCGATTATCTGAAGTTAATGATTTTCCCAATTTATTGAAGGCGAAGATTGCTAATATACTCTACCGCCTCTCCCGAGGTCAATAGATTTTTCTAAAGGCGAACAACGCACTCTATCCCTAGGTGAATTGATTCGTCAATAGGCAAAAAGCATAAAATCTCCAAAAGGCCACGTAGTTTCTATGAGTATATTCCTATCTCACAGAATAAAACGGTCCTTACCAATAGTTCCTCACCAACTCTCCTCTCCCGATTCGAATTGAATGATTAAAACAATACAACTATTGGCCAGATAATTGAAAGCATTAAACATGATTGGGAAAACTCAACAAAAAGGTAATTAATTAGATAATCTCAAGCAAATCCATCAAAACGTAGGTTTCATCAAAATCCTAGATTAAGGTTTTAGCCTGACATGTTAATTAATGAAAATACAGAATAAATGAATAAAAACATGAAAATCAAACGCAGATGAAGCTCGGATTCCTCCGTTCTTCTGGCTTCCGCCTCTTCATCTTCTGCCGTCTCCTCCAAGATTCTCTGATTCCAAAGATCCCAAAATCAAAGATCCAAAAAGATAAGATTAGGGTCTTAAACCCTTATTTATAGCTCTGCACAGTCTCCAAATCGCGTCCGTGTGAGTAGGTCGAGAACTGGCTTCAAAACGGCCCAAATCCGCGCGGAGCACACCAAAACCGCTAAGTGTGCCGCGGCTGTGGCGTCGTGTTAAAACACAGGCGCTGTGATTTTCTTACGGGCCGCGGCTCACTGGGTCGTGCCGCGGCACAGTACGATCTACTTTGTGCCCGCTGGTCCTCTGCGTGTGCCGCGGCCCTGCTTCCTTGTGCCGCGGCTCACGGCCAAAATTTGCCGTTTTCGCCCTTTTCGCCTCGTTTTAGCTTTCAGACTCCAATCTCCTGACAAACATACAAAATTAAGGCATTAAAAGCTCATGTAAGCAAATTTACTCTCCAAAATAATACAAAATAATGATAAATAAGCGTATAAAAATACGCCTAACAGTAGCGCACGCTACGTATGCTTCGTAGCGCGCGCCAGCGAGCTAACCCTGGGAGTGGCAGTGCTGATTCCAACCCTCTGGACTGGCGGATTAGCGTACGCTACGTAGTCTAGCGCACGCTAATGTCGGGGGCTAGCGCACGCTAAGATACCCGGTAGCGTGCTCTAGCGTGACTGTCCAATACTGGACAGTTTGCTACTGGACTCTATCAGGTGCCCAGGTAGCTCACGCTATGGTCGATAGCGCGCGCTACCGATACACTTTTAGCGCACGCTACGATTGGTCGATAGCGCGCACTAACTGAATTAGGTGTGTACTGGCAGTTCACTTCTGGACTCGGCTGTTGTCCAGGTAGCGCACGCTATGGCCGATAGCGCATGCTACCGAGGGGTTATTAGCGCACGCTATGTTTTAAGTAGCGTACGCTAACGACCAGAAATCTGGCTACTAGACTGGGACGCTAACTGTATGGACTGGAGTTTTGTCCCGTTAGCGCACGCTAACTTTGAGTATTAGCGCGCGCTAACACTCCCTGGCTATATAAACCATGGAGTTGACCCAGATGAACGTATTACGTTCATTTCTTCTCCTCCCCGCGGCTTAGAGATCCTTTGGCGATTTTGGGCGATTTCTTGGCGATTTCTTCTTCCAATCATCTCAACCATCGACTTCCTTGAGTTCTTGGTGTATAATAACAACATCAACACGAATCTTTCATCCTAATCCAAGGTAAAATCTCTTAGAACCCTACTTTTTGATAAATTGGGGGTTTTGGGATTTTCGTCTGATTCGTTCCGTTTTGTTGGTTAATCCATGATGAATATGATTAATCTTGTTGATATCATTAGTTTTTCTACGGATTCATGGTATATTTTCATGGTTTTGCGAAATCGAGAGGGTTTGGTTGTGGTCCGCCCTCGTTGTTATTTTTGTACGAATATACATGAATCGTAGGCGGGTTTTCGGGTGTATTCCATTTCCGTATTCATCTAGATTTGGTTGTGATTATGTTCTTCGAATCGTTAGGTTCGGTTCCGTTGATTCTTAGCGTTCGTCGGTGATTTTCCTTTCCGTTCGTTGCATCATCAATTATTCAAGGCAAGTATTTTTGGAAACTTTTATGCTTAATGTGAAATGGTAATGTATATTGTGTGTGCTTTGCTCACCCTGGGAGGGTCCGACGGGGCCTCGGGGGAATCTATGACTTCACTATGGATTCATGAGTTTGTTTCGCTAGCCAGCTTGGGACGGTCCTTAGAGGCCTCGGGTGGGATTCGTGGCTTCATCCCGGTCCTAGGCGATGCCTCTGCGTGATTTGTTTTCATAATGTGGCCAGCCTGGGAGGGTCCTTAGAGGCCTCGGGTGGGATTTGTGGCTTCGTCCCGGTCCTAGGCAAAATTGTTTGTGACTGTTTGTTTCCGGAAAAGACATGTCTGGTTTTGGTTTTGAAATTGATTTGGTGCATTGTACTATGAAACGTGTAAGCGATTGGTTTGCCTTGATTACTTGTACTAGCGTAATTGCTAACCCCTTTGGGGACCCGTTTTGAGAAAATTCTTGTTATGGATTTCAGGTTATGTTCTTCCGGACGAGCGGGCGCTGGGACAGTACGAGGATGTTGGCCAGGGTCATTGACATGTGCATTTGGGTCTTCTTATTTCTTTTGTTTACTTCGATATGTTTGTTTCCCACATTTATAAACTTATAGATTGTACTCGCGAGTACTTAGGTTTTCCTTTTTGAACTCCGTTTTGTATTACCTTAAATTGCTACATTGTCGGTTGATGCTTATTTCGCCGGTTTCGCCGGGCGGATTTTATGTGTTGTATTATTTAAATGTGTGTCCTCGCTAACCGAGATGGTTAGTCGAGTGGTGTTTTCTTGTTGTAGTCTGGTGGGTCCCATGTAGGGGTCCACGGCGCAGTAATACACTCCGAATATCTCGGGGTGTTACATGTGGACCGCGAGTGGCTCCATCGGTCCGATGATCTTTCTACTGGCGCTTGCCCCAGTGTCAAAGAGCGCTTTCATCTCGTCGAGCTGGTGTTGCATAGCGGCCATCGCCGCGGCCTGGAGCGGGAGCCGAGGCGATCAAGTACTGACCCCACGGCTCTGCTGTCGACGATGTCCTTGCCGCATGGCTTGACTCTTTGGCGGATGCAGGCCAGATGGCTGACTTGTATTCGGCTGGGAGTTGGGTATGCCGAACTCCTGGTGACGGACTCGGATTCCGTCGTCTCGTGGTTGGGGCCATAATGCCCCGGTCGCCATGATGGATCACTTCCCAAGTGACTGAATATGGAACCGTCCAACCTTGTGAGAGCCTTTTCTCGCGAATCGGGGTTTCCTGACGATCGCTCGCCCAATAACCCCTTGAACTTCCGTTTGCCCACGCGGCGGATGGCCGAGGGAGTTATAGCGGGCGTCGCACATGCTCTCCGTCGCTCCTTTAGGATGGCTATAGCCTCCTCGATCTGTTCCGCGGTTTGGAACTGGTGGAGCGAAAGGCTGGGGCCGTCCCTCAGGTGCGGGAGAGTCTCGCGTCGCCGCGGCTACCCCTACCGTCGGTTGGGGCTCGAATCGAGCCGGAATACGATATCCGGCGGTTCGAAGAGTGGCTCTCTTCGATATGGTGGCAGACGTCATTATTCTGAAGGCTTTTCTTTTGAAGAGCAGTGAGAGTCACTTCAAGTATATGCCCCGAGAACAGTGAGTGTTCTTCGGGATGGTAGGAATAAAAATGAAGGTTAAGATGCCCCTTCCTCTAGCGCCAATTGTTGCTACCCATAATATTATCCGGAGATAGATATTTCTGGAATGGTCGGGCAACAAACAAATGCGAGAGCACTTCCATGGGGAAAGTAAATAACACAAGATTTGTCGGGGTTGTTAGTCCCAGGCTTGAATGCTCTCGCGAGATATTATTAATACAAATACTTTGGAGTACAAATATTAAGGTTAGAGTACAATTACAATGAGTGTAAATACCCTAGTTATCTTAGCTACTGAGCGTGAAGATTGCCGGAAGAACCAGATATGACGCTCTTTGAGTTCTTGTAACAACGATGGGGTGCTGTGACGACTGTGAGAAATCGACGGTCTCTCACAATGAGAGGAGAGAACCTTTTTCCAGTTGATGGAGGTTCTCTATTTATAGCGCTGGGAGTTGCTGGGCGATCACCTCTGCTGTATTATAATAAGCGGGCAATCGTCTTTAGCACATGGGCTGGTCTCCTTAAAGTCCGTTGGAGTTGCTGGCTGCCAGAAGTGCGAACCAATGAGAGGTCAACACGCATCTTGAGTCGTTGTCCCGGGAGGTCCCACCTTGTACCTTTCGGCGGGTCTGTCGGTAGGCGAGAAGGTGGTGACACGCTGTGGTCAACGATCCATGTTCTGCGGCACCTTTCGCGGATCTGCACATGGACGCTTGCTTTGAGATCCAGTCTTCGTAGACTTTGACGGATGAAGGTCTTGTTCGTGGCATAGGACGGTCGTCCTAGGTCGGGCACCAGATTCGATCACTAGGTGCCAAAAGGCGATCGCCTTGGGGTCGATCGCTAGATGCTCGAAGGCGGATTGCTACCTTCGTTCTGACAAGTTCGCCGTAGCTCGTTTGGTCGTGGACTCGGTCGCTCGGCCCTGTTATCGATCGCCGTCGAGGCGTATAAATCGCCGCACAACAGTCTATTCAATTCTGGTTTCGGTTGCCCGACCATTATGCCGATCGCCTTCGAGGCTTATAAATCACCGCACAACATGATGTATGGCGATGGAGAATTGGATGTGGTGGGATTCACTGATTCGGACTTTCAAGGACTGAAGTAAGATTCGATGTCTACTTCTGGCTACATATTTACTCTTAATGTAGGAGCATTATCTTGGCGTAGCGCCAAGAAAAGCACGACTGAGTATCAAGCAGCCTCGGAGGCTTCCAAGGAAGGGTTGTGGATTAAGAAGTTTCTGGGAGAACTTCAAGTGATACCATGTGCTGAGCTGCCTGTTCCGCTGTACTGGGACAATGACGGAGTTGTAGCACAGGCCAAGGAGCCGAGGTTTCACAATAGTACCAAGCACATTGAGATAAAGTATCATCTCGTAAGAGAATTTGTTCGCAAGAGATACATTGTGCTGCATAGAGTAGACTCAGCCGACAACATCGCTGATCCACTGACCAAGCCACTTTCTCAGACTAGCTTGGAGCGTCATCTGGAGAACATGGGTATTAGATACCATAGTATGTGGCATTGAGTGCAAGTGGGAGATTGTTAGGAGTATGCCCTCGAATACCACTCAGAGGATGTTGAGTGGGGGCATTGTACTTGTAATTATGTAAATTATTGATATAAGGCAATGGATGTTTCTTTATTTACTGGTAGTTACTGGCATTCCTAACTCATAAATATACATATAGAAACTAGTCCGTGTATTTGAGAGCAAAACGTTCCACTCCTTATTGGATAAGGGGGTCGGCACTGGAAAGGTTTATAGCTCAAATACTTACTCGTTCGCAAGTCGATGAAACTTGACTGGGCGTTAAGTTTATGTTAAGACTTGTATGATGTGTTCTTTGACATGGAGAGTGCCTGTCGAACACTAATGGTTAGTGGGAGCACACGTTATAGGTATGATAATTGGATTAGTATACTCGAACTGACTCATCCTCGATTCATCACACGGATTTCACTCTGGGACAGTCAATGACGGAAAGGTTGTGATAGGTATTCGTGAACCTTCGACTTGAGGATTTAGTGGGGATGTGCTTGTGACGTCAAGATTTTCATTAGAGTATTTCGACCCTGTAAACCGGAAGGCGGGGGTCAACCTCGACGTGCATCTTGACGGGCAAGTAGCAGGTCCTACTGAATACCAAGATAGAATTCTTTGTCCCGTTAGTGAGCGGGTTATATGTCCTATGCGGTTATTGGTAGATGAGATCATAAGTCTTTGGCCAAAGCATTGGAGCTAGTTGTATTGGATACACGAGAGCTCGATGATATTGATTTGCATTAACACAAGCATAGAGTCAAGTACAGATAGGGTTTGACTGAACGTGACCCTATATCTTGATCGGGACATTTGAAAGAAGGGTTTATACGTATACTGGTATTCACGACAGAATGGTTCTTGAATGATCCCAATCATTCGTTCTCAGTTGGGGTACAGTGTAGGCCGCCAGGCTGGCTAGGTGGTGCTACTACTCTTTGATTCTGTAATATCCGCAATTTTCGATTTTCGGTAAATTTCTTTTTTCGGCGGAAGTCCGTTTTGACGACTCGCTCATGACCGTTTCGTCATTCCGAGAATGATTAATTCTGCACTTTTTGTCATCCGAGCTCGTTTCGGTGTCGTTTTGTTGAGTTCCGTGCTTTTTAGCGGTTTTTCCGCACTTGAGTTCGATTCTTGCGAAACTCGTCCGAAACTGTTGTTTCGACTTTCTCGTAAGTTCATTTAATGTTATTATTCATGTTGCAAGCTTCGGTTTGGTTATTCGATCACGTATCGTGATTTTGGGGCGTTTTGGGCCATTTTCGTAATTTCCCAAAGTTTGGGGTAATTACTTTCCGTTGTCGAATTTCGAGCCTTCGGGTAGTCGGAATCGTGTGTTCTATTAGTGCTCGGATTCGTCCTTTCGAGTACTTCGTAACCATATCTTGATTCGTACTCGAGTTCGGGTTTGGGTCGTTCGGGCCGTCGGAGTTGGTCCGGCCGAGTCATGGCCGGGCATGCTCGGGCCGAGCCCACAGGCCGAGTAACGTGCGGTAGTGATCGGCGATTCGTCGTAAGGCGATTCGTCGTAAGGCCACGGCGTGCGTCGTAAGCGTTAGGCATTTTCGAGCGATGAGTTCGGCCATGGCGATTCGTCGTAAGCCGTGGCGATTCGTCGTCACGTAACGGCGTGATCGGCTATTTAAGGCTGGCGCGTTTTCTTGACCATTTCTCACTTGTCTTCTTCCATTCCGCGGCCGGAGCTGGGTAATCTTGTAGAGATGTTGTTGGACAATGAATACATGAAGTTTGGAGGTTCATATCATCAATCATCCGTCCTATAACATCCTCCGATCTACTGACCGCCGATTTCCTAGAAATCTAGTTTTGGGGAATTTTGGTGTTTTGGTTGTTTTCATCCGTTTAATCCGATTTAACTTAGGATTATGATGGATTGATGATTATTTAGATGTATTGTATCATTTCCCTTGTTATTCCATGGTTGGATCGTATCGATTCATTGTTTTGGTCGAGTTCTTGATCGATGCCTTGAAGGTGTCCGGTAAAATGTCATAGAGGGGTTTTCGGGCGTTCTACGATTATTCTTCCTCGTATGATCGATGATTTATTGATTATATGTTGTTAGGGTCGAATTCTTGTGAAGAACTCGAGTCGGAACCCTTCCGTTCGTTGTTTTCTTCGGGGTCCGAGCTTCCCGGTCGAACCGTGTTCTTCGGAGTGTTTGGTAGCGGTTATTAAGGCAAGTATCTTATTATACGACTTGTATCTTGCGACTAGTAATTACGTATGATATGTATGATGATTTTGCTTGCCTCCGTAAATATGTTCCGTTTGAGTTGGTTGTATTTTCCGAAATTTGAAGGCTTTGTGATAATAGTGATACATTGGTATCCGTGTTAGGCGTTGTGCCATTTGTGCAGGATTGCGATGTACATATGAGATGGTTGTACACGTGGTTGTTCAATGTATTGTGTACCGAATGTGTGTTATGTTGGTTAAGAGTCGTTGTGATGATCATGATATTTGTGTTGTTTTGGTTTACATACTTGATTGTACATTTCGGTGTAATGTGGAATGGTTTGACATTTAATGATTATGAATTGTGTCGTGTCGATGTGTGTGTGTTCCAGGTAGGGTCTGACGAGGCCTCTGGAGTTCGGTACATGATGTGTACGAACAAAGTGTGTGATCCAGGTAGGGTCTGACGAGGCCTCTGGAGTCCGGTACATGACGTGTACGGACAAGGTGTGTGATCCGGTAGGGTCAGCGAGGCCTCCGGAGTTCGGTACATGATGTGTACGAACGATGTTGTGGCGGGTAGGGTCCGTTGAGGCCTCGGAGTTCGGTACATGATGTGTACGAACAATGTGTGTGGCCGGGTAGGGTCCGTTGAGGCCTCGGAGTTCGGTACATGATGTGTACGAGCAGTGTGTGTGGCCGGGTAAGGTCCGTTGAGGCCTCGGAGTTCGGTACATGATGTGTACGAACAATGATCGTGTATCGATGATTGTTCGGGTAACATTTTAAATATGGATCTCGGACTCATAATGATATATTATTTAGTATGCTTTGAAACGAGAATCGGGCTAAGGCCCTAATGTTTACGAAAAGGTTTTGTAAATTGGGACTCGAGGTCCAAAAGAATTTCGCTTTAAAAATCCCGAGATGATGTGTTCCTTTTCAAATATCTCTTACTTGAGTTCGAAATTCTAAAACTTCTCGGGAACATTTTGATAATTGATTTCCGTATTAAATTCGTAGTTGCTATTTGCTTGTTACATTTCGTATGGTTTGATACTTGCACTAGTAAAACAGTGGAGTTTTACTAACCCCCGAGTAATCGGGGGGTGGATGTCTGCTTGCGTCCGGTACATGCATTCGGTCGGGGAGCAGTCACAGGATTGGCACAAGAGGATGACGGGTTGCTATACTAATCATGAGTCGAGAGTTGTTCTGATTTTTGTTGTGTTGTCAGAGTTGATTTCAGTCTTCCGCTGTATTATATTTCGACCCCTGTGTGGGAAATGTCGTTTAAGTAAGTTTTGTTGTTTGAGTTGTGTGACCTCATCGGTCTGTGTATTCACGTGTAAGTGACCATACGGTCTGTATTATTATATTGTTTGACCCTGGCCGGGCAAGCATTTGGTTGTTTATGGATGTTTAGCCTGGTAGATCCTTGTGGAAAGGGTCTACGGCGTGTAATATTCCCATACGGTTTTGGGGATGTTACAATTATGGTATCGGAGCTTAGGTTGCGGAAACCTAGGCTGTCGGGTCGAGTCGAGTCGTGGTTTGTCGAGTAATGTGTTGTCTTGTCGTTCGAGTCGTCAGGTGACAAGTTGAGTTGTGCGTAGTCACAACGTGTCGGATATGTTGTCGGATGAGATTAGTATCGTGGGCGACCGTCATCTTCGTGCGGCCTGTGGACGTAAGTCTCCTCTTTTATGCATGTTGGACTGTATTTTTTTTATCCGCTGCGTGAGTTCTTTTGTAATGGCTTTCGGTATTTTACCGACTGAGTTTTATTTTGAAAATCGATTCCCTTAACCGAGTTTTTGGCATTATGGCCTTGATCGTTTTGGAGAAATTCTTATGACGGTATTTATTATTTTCTAAATGTCTTCTGTGAGTTTTTGAAATATTACCGTCATCGGCCTTTTTGGCGTTTTTGTAAATGGTTTTTAGCCTGCTGGGTTCCGGCGCGGGACACACGGTGCTATAATGATTCCGTGTAAGTACCTAAACTTTTTGGGCATTCTAGCCCATTGAATTATTTTTGAAAACCTTGAGTATCTTAGAAAATTAAAATTCGAGACGTACTTTTAAAATGAATTATTTTCTCGTGGTACGTCCAAGGTGCCACAATATATTTCAAAATTCTTCTAACTCGAGGACCAAAATATTTTGAGATATTTTCAAATGTTTTATAAACACTTTTACTTAGACCCGAGGGTCGGATATTCTTATTGTCTTTCTCTAAGAGAAGGTGTACTCATTTTTGTTTATACGCAAGACGATTTTCAAAGTCTCGATAACTATGTTTGCACTACTTTTTGTAAAGTGATACTCAAGATCAACCGGTGTTTCCAAACTATTTTCAAAAGGTGGTTTTCGCTTTTAAAACCTATCATTCCTGTTTGCGGACCGGAAATGCGTGTATGGTTTTTGAACTTTCGTTACGGTGTTAACCCGAATTGTGATTGAATTGGTGGCGTGAGCGTCGAGTCGTTCGCCACGCATATACTTTGTTAGCCCTTGTGGGAGGTGTGATGACGATCCTTAATGTTGTCATTTCGTGGTGGCTTGCGTGTTAACGCACCTGTGTGAGCTGTTAAAGCTTGGGTTTGTACGTTTGTGTACATATGTGATTGTTTCATAATGTTTGTAATTATGTGCTGGTTATTGTTCGGGCCGTTGAGGTCGCCGAACGATACCGTCGTTGCTGTAGTGTTTGTGTGTATTAATTTACGATGATAATCGTTGTATATGATATGTATTATGATTCCTTGTTGTGCTGAGTTGGCATCTCCGCTATGTTGTTTTGCGACGTTATGCCCCATTGTATCTAGCATTTGTATTTTCGGTATGCCGAGCCGAGGCGTTTCAACCGTGATGTGCCGGGCATGCACGTGTAAATTTGTCCTCCTCGGTAACACATTTCAAGTGTGGACTCGAGGACACCGAATTCGATTTTGCGGGTGGCTACCGAGACTTTCGGAGTTCGCGCTTCAGACAAGTATCGAATCGGCTTTGAGAGGCCTTCAAGGATGGTTCTGTCGGTTGCTTGTCGTGTCGTCACCTTGATTTCGCTGTTGTGAGTTGCGGGGGCGACCTTCTTTTATAAGAGGTCGAATGTAGTACCTGTGTTGTTTTTAGACTCCTGCATTTTCTCTTTCTCGATTCTATCGACTCGCTCGTGTTCGTTGATACTTACTGAACTTGTTTTTAGACTCCTGCATTTCGGTTTCGTCGTTCGAACGAGCTGTGATCTTGTTTTGGGTCAATCTGGTTATCGCTGTGACTTTTTCGAGTTCGGTTCGATTCTTGTGAACCTTGTTCGGAAGTGACATCATCTGGTTTTACTAGTTCTCTTATTCGAGGTGGATTAGATTTTGAACTTCTATATTTTTGGACCCTGTCGACTCGTTTATGTTCGTTAACATTTTCTGAGCTTGCCCTATCCCTTGCTTTTATTGATCGAACGAGTGTGGTGTTTCGAAATTACTCGTTTGTCGTTGTGACTTTTCAATTGCTATTCCCTTTCCTATGGATCTTATGTGGATCACATCTTGTTGCTTTTACCGGATCATATATTGTCTCGAGCCGAGACGTGAGCCTGAGAGTTGTTGTTTGAATTTTATTATTCTTCGTGATTCGAACATGATTGTTCGATTTTTGTATCGACCGTTGTGGTTCGATCGTGTGATTGTTCGGTGTTTGTTGATCTCGTTTCGTGATTGTTGAGCGTTCGGGCTCCTTCCTAATTCCCTTAAGTTCGGGAAATTAGTCTCGTTTTCGATCTTCCAACCCTTGAGCGGTGGAATTCCGTATTTGTTCAGCGATTGGCTCGCGTTTTGATTGATGTACCGTTGGGTTGGTCAATCGTATTGATTTTCGTTCGTTGTGTTTTGTGATTGTTCGGATAATTGACTTGATTGTATTATCCATTTGATGACGCTTGTCACTTGTTGGTTCTATTATATCCCTAACGGCGACGTTGTGTTGGTCGTCGTGGAGCGTGTTTTCACACCGTATATTCCGTTGCGTTGTTTGTAACGTTTCGCCGTTTGGCATTAGTTACGCGTTTCTTGCGTATCTCATTGAGTTTTCCTGGTGGGATATTGCTTCTCCCTACTTGTTTTAAGTTTCGGGACGAAACTTCTTTTAAGGAGGGTAGAATGTAATATCCGCAATTTTCGATTTTCGGTAAATTTCTTTTTTCGGCGGAAGTCCGTTTTGACGACTCGCTCATGACCGTTTCGTCATTCCGAGAATGATTAATTCTGCACTTTTTGTCATCCGAGCTCGTTTCGGTGTCGTTTTGTTGAGTTCCGTGCTTTTTAGCGGTTTTTCCGCACTTGAGTTCGATTCTTGCGAAACTCGTCCGAAACTGTTGTTTTGACTTTCTCGTAAGTTCATTTAATGTTATTATTCATGTTGCAAGCTTCGGTTTGGTTATTCGATCACGTATCGTGATTTTGGGGCGTTTTGGGCCATTTTCGTAATTTTCCAAAGTTTGGGGTAATTACTTTCCGTTGTCGAATTTCGAGCCTTCGGGTAGTCGGAATCGTGTGTTCTATTAGTGCTCGGATTCGTCCTTTCGAGTACTTCGTAACCATATCTTCGATTCGTACTCAGGTTCGGGTTTCGGGGTCGTTCGGGCCGTCGGAGTTGGTCCCGGCCGAGTCATGGCCGGGCATGCTCGGGCCAGCCCTCGGCCGAGTAACGCGGCGGTAGTGATCGGCGATTCGTCGTAAGGCCGATTACGACGTAAGGCCCTCGCCGTAACGTCGTAACGCTCCGGCATTTTCGGTGATGAGTTCGCCATGGCGATTACGACGTAAGCCATGGCCGATTACGACGTAACCCGCCGTGATCGGCTATTTAAGGCACAGCGGCGTTTTCTTCAGCCATTTCTCACTTGTCTTCTTCCATTCCGCGGCTGGAGCTGGGGTAATCTTGTAGAGATGTTGTTGGACAATGAATACATGAAGTTTGGAGGTTCATATCATCAATCATCCGTCCTATAACATCCTCCGATCTACCGAATCAGGTCAGATTTCCTAGAAATCTAGTTTTGGGGAATTTTGGTGTTTTGGTTGTTTTCATCCGTTTAATCCGATTTAACTTAGGATTATGATGGATTGATGATTATTTAGATGTATTGTATCATTTCCCTTGTTATTCCATGGTTGGATCGTATCGATTCATTGTTTTGGTCGAGTTCTTGATCGATGCCTTGAAGGTGTCCTAGAAATGTCATAGAGGGGTTTTCGGGCGTTCTACGATTATTCTTCCTCGTATGATCGATGATTTATTGATTATATGTTGTTAGGGTCGAATTCTTGTGAAGAACTCGAGTCGGAACCCTTCCGCTCGTTGTTTTCTTCTGTCCGAGCTTCCTGGCCGAACCGTGTTCTTCGGAGTGTTTGGTAGCGGTTATTAAGGCAAGTATCTTATTATACGACTTGTATCTTGCGACTAGTAATTACGTATGATATGTATGATGATTTTGCTTGCCTCCGTAAATATGTTCCGTTTGAGTTGGTTGTGTTTTCCAAATTTGAAGGCTTTGTGATAATAGTGATACATTGGTATCCGTGTTAGGCGTTGTGCCATTTGTGCGGGATTGCGATGTACATATGAGATGGTTGTACACGTGGTTGTTCAATGTATTGTGTACCGAATGTGTGTTATGTTGGTTAAGAGTCGTTGTGATGATCATGATATTTGTGTTGTTTTGGTTTACATACTTGATTGTACATTTCGGTGTAATGTGGAATGGTTTGACATTTAATGATTATGAATTGTGTCGTGTCGATGTGTGTGTGTTCCAGGTAGGGTCTGACGAGGCCTCTGGAGTTCGGTACATGATGTGTACGAACAAAGTGTGTGATCCAGGTAGGGTCTGACGAGGCCTCTGGAGTCCGGTACATGACGTGTACGGACAAGGTGTGTGATCCAGGTAGGGTCTGACGAGGCCTCTGGAGTTCGGTACATGATGTGTACGAACGATGTTGTGGCCGGGTAGGGTTCGTTGAGGCCTCCGGAGTTCGGTACATGATGTGTACGAACAGTGTGTGTGGCCGGGTAGGGTCCGTTGAGGCCTCCGGAGTTCGGTACATGATGTGTACGAACAGTGTGTGTGGCCCGGGTAAGGTCCGTTGAGGCCTCCGGAGTTCGGTACATGATGTGTACGAACAATGATCGTGTATCAGTGATTGTTCGGGTAACATTTTAAATATGGATCTCGGACTCATAATGATATATTATTTAGTATGCTTTGAAACGAGAATCGGGCTAAGGCCCTAATGTTTACGAAAAGGTTTTGTAAATTGGGACTCGAGGTCCAAAAGAATTTCTGCTTTAAAAATCCCCGAGATGATGTGTTCCTTTTCAAATATCTCTTACTTGAGTTCGAAATTCTAAAACTTCTCGGGAACATTTTGATAATTGATTTCCGTATTGCTATTTGCTTGTTACATTTCGTATGGTTTGATACTTGCACTAGTAAAACAGTGGAGTTTTACTAACCCCCGAGTAATCGGGGGGTGGATGTCTGTTTTGCGTCCAGGTACATGCAGATTCAGGGGAGCTGTCACAGGATTGGCACAAGAGGATGACGGGCTGCGACACTAATCATGAGTCGAGAGTTGTTCTGATTTTTGTTGTGTTGTCAGAGTTGATTTCAGTCTTCCGCTGTATTATATTTCGACCCTTGTGTGGGAAATGTCGTTTAAGTAAGTTTTGTTGTTTGAGTTGTGTGAACTCATCGGTCTGTGTATTCACGTGTAAGTGACCATACGGTCTGTATTATTATATTGTTTGACCCTGGCCGGGCAAGCATTTGGTTGTTTATGGATGTTTAGCCTGGTAGATCCTTGTGGAAAGGGTCTACGGCGTGTAATATTCCCATACGGTTTTGGGGATGTTACAGATTCCTCCCATTACTGACTGAGACGGACCTACCGAGTCGCGCAATATGATTGACGACGGAATGAATCAAGCTTATTCTCTCATTATGAATATTAGATATTGGATATCTAAAATTGGGACATTGGATGTTTAAATTGATTTATTAGATAAATTAATTTATGGCCCAATGAATTAAATAAATTACTGGGTGAACATCATTGGGCATTGGTTAGCCCGAAAGGCATAACCACAAACTCGTAATGGCCATATCTCGTCCAAAAGGCATCTTTCGGTATATCGGTGTCCCGAATCCTCAACTGATAGTAACCCGATCGCAAATCAATCTTCGAAAAGACTGTCGCCCCCTGAAGCTGATCAAATAAGTCGTCAATCCGAGGCAAAGGGTATTATTTTTGATGGTTAACTTGTTTAATTCTCGATAGTCGATGCATAAACGAAGTGATCCAACCTTTTTCTTAACAAAAAGTACAGGCACACCCCAAGGCGATGCGCTCGGTCGAATATACCCCTTATCTAACAACTCTCCCAACTGATTCTTCAATTCTAACATCTCTGACGGTGCCATACGGTACGGCGCTCGAGAAATAGGGGCCGCATTCGGCTCTAGATCAATAGGAAACTCCACCTCTCGTTGTGGTGGTAATCCCGGTAGGTCATCCGGAAATACGTCGGGGTATTCACTGACAACTGGAATTGACGACAAATCAACTCCACCATCTTCCGCCTTCAGAGCATAACACCAGTAGCCGACTGGTTCAGAAGTTTCATCGTCTTCAAGGCGCTAATCACACTCCCCGATCTACCCGGCTTACAACCGACGAGGGTATGCTCGGTGCCGTCCTCGGCCACTATCGAGATAGTACGAGTCCGATAGTTCATGATAGCACCGTGACGATCCAACCAATCGTCCCCGAGGATCAAATCCTCACCCTTAAGGTCTATAACAATGAGATTCGAGGGCCAATCTCGGCTCCCGATCCTCACTGGGAAATCCCTAACTTCCCGGTCCCCAACCATACGATCCCCACTGGGCGTACTCACTACAAATGGCTCACACTCAAACAAGCAGTCAAAACCAATACGACTCACACAATCCGATGCAATAAAGGAATGGGTAGCACCCGAATCAAAAGGCACTGAAACTGGATGAGTAAGGATTTGAGTGGTACCTGACGCCACCGGAACGTATGCCTCCTCTGTGCGCCTCATCTGATACAATCGGGGGTGAACTGAACCCGAACCCGAGGCTGCGCGGCGATCCGGCTGACCCCGTCCCCTACCACGGCCCGAACTCTGCGGAACATGAGTAGCTGGAGTGATGTGATCCCTCTGATCGGTAGTTGTAGTCGGAACTCTAACAGCCCTGGTGGCCCTCTCACAATGAGCTGCCCGATGCCCGGTCTGCCCGCAAGTAAAGCAAATAACTGGAGGAAAAGGGAAATCCTTCATCAAATGCTCATATTGGTTGCAGTTAAAACAAACCCTGCCACCAGAAGCAACGGACTGGACTGAACGATTACCCTGAGATCCCCCAGCCTGATTAAATGGCATCTTCCCCGGTGTAGGAGCAGACTGTGCTCTCGAAAATCGGCCACTCTTGCCGGCTGAAAAGTTGCCAACCATTTTCTGTTTCTTGGCCTTGGTACCCAACTCTGATTCCGGTGCGGCCATCTCGATCGCTAAAGCGCGATCCTGATACTCCTTCAAAGTGACACACATGAGCGGTGCCATACTCTACCTGATATGCGGTTTCATGCGCATATTGAAGTAACGGATTTTATCAGCCTCCGTCCTCACTTGATCTCTCACGAAACCCAACTGCTGTTCGGGTAACATTTTAAATATGGATCTCGGACTCATAATGATATATTATTTAGTATGCTTTGAAACGAGAATCGGGCTAAGGCCCTAATGTTTACGAAAAGGTTTTGTAAATTGGGACTCGAGGTCCAAAAGAATTTCTGCTTTAAAAATCCCCGAGATGATGTGTTCCTTTTCAAATATCTCTTACTTGAGTTCGAAATTCTAAAACTTCTCGGGAACATTTTGATAATTGATTTCCGTATTGCTATTTGCTTGTTACATTTCGTATGGTTTGATACTTGCACTAGTAAAACAGTGGAGTTTTACTAACCCCCGAGTAATCGGGGGGTGGATGTCTGTTTTGCGTCCAGGTACATGCAGATTCGGGGAGCATCACAGATTGGCACAAGAGGATGACGGGCTGCGATACTAATCATGAGTCGAGAGTTGTTCTGATTTTTGTTGTGTTGTCAGAGTTGATTTCAGTCTTCCGCTGTATTATATTTCGACCCCTGTGTGGGAAATGTCGTTTAAGTAAGTTTTGTTGTTTGAGTTGTGTGACCTCATCGGTCTGTGTATTCACGTGTAAGTGACCATACGGTCTGTATTATTATATTGTTTGACCCTGGCCGGGCAAGCATTTGGTTGTTTATGGATGTTTAGCCTGGTAGATCCTTGTGGAAAGGGTCTACGGCGTGTAATATTCCCATACGGTTTTGGGGATGTTACAGATTCCTCCCATTACTGACTGAGACGGACCTACCGAGTCGCGCAATATGATTGACGACGGAATGAATCAAGCTTATTCTCTCATTATGAATATTAGATATTGGATATCTAAAATTGGGACATTGGATGTTTAAATTGATTTATTAGATAAATTAATTTATGGCCCAATGAATTAAATAAATTACTGGGTGAACACTGCTGGGGCATTGGTTAGCCCGAAAGGCATAACCACAAACTCGTAATGGCCATATCTCGTCCAAAAGGCATCTTTCGGTATATCGGTGTCCCGAATCCTCAACTGATAGTAACCCGATCGCAAATCAATCTTCGAAAAGACTGTCGCCCCCTGAAGCTGATCAAATAAGTCGTCAATCCGAGGCAAAGGGTATTTATTTTTGATGGTTAACTTGTTTAATTCTCGATAGTCGATGCATAAACGAAGTGATCCAACCTTTTTCTTAACAAAAAGTACAGGCACACCCCAAGGCGATGCGCTCGGTCGAATATACCCCTTATCTAACAACTCTCCCAACTGATTCTTCAATTCTAACATCTCTGACGGTGCCATACGGTACGGCGCTCGAGAAATAGGGGCCGCATTCGGCTCTAGATCAATAGGAAACTCCACCTCTCGTTGTGGTGGTAATCCCGGTAGGTCATCCGGAAATACGTCGGGGTATTCACTGACAACTGGAATTGACGACAAATCAACTCCACCATCTTCCGCCTTCAGAGCATAACACCAGTAGCCGACACAACCCTGGTTCAGAAGTTTCATCGTCTTCAAGGCGCTAATCACACTCCCCGATCTACCCGGCTTACAACCGACGAGGGTATGCTCGGTGCCGTCCTCGGCCACTATCGAGATAGTACGAGTCTGATAGTTCATGATAGCACCGTGACGATCCAACCAATCGTCCCCGAGGATCAAATCCTCACCCTTAAGGTCTATAACAATGAGATTCGAGGGCCAATCTCGGCTCCCGATCCTCACTGGGAAATCCCTAACTTCCCGGTCCCCAACCATACGATCCCCACTGGGCGTACTCACTACAAATGGCTCACACTCAAACAAGCAGTCAAAACCAATACGACTCACACAATCCGATGCAATAAAGGAATGGGTAGCACCCGAATCAAAAGGCACTGAAACTGGATGAGTAAGGATTTGAGTGGTACCTGACGCCACCGGAACGTATGCCTCCTCTGTGCGCCTCATCTGATACAATCGGGGGTGAACTGAACCCGAACCCGAGGCTGCGCGGCGATCCGGCTGACCCCGTCCCCTACCACGGCCCGAACTCTGCGGAACATGAGTAGCTGGAGTGATGTGATCCCTCTGATCGGTAGTTGTAGTCGGAACTCTAACAGCCCTGGTGGCCCTCTCACAATGAGCTGCCCGATGCCCGGTCTGCCCGCAAGTAAAGCAAATAACTGGAGGAAAAGGGAAATCCTTCATCAAATGCTCATATTGGTTGCAGTTAAAACAAACCCTGCCACCAGAAGCAACGGACTGGACTGAACGATTACCCTGAGATCCCCCAGCCTGATTAAATGGCATCTTCCCCGGTGTAGGGGCAGACTGTGCTCTCGAAAATCGGCCACTCTTGCCGGCTGAAAAGTTGCCAACCATTTTCTGTTTCTTGGCCTTGGTACCCAACTCTGATTCCGGTGCGGCCATCTCGATCGCTAAAGCGCGATCCTGATACTCCTTCAAAGTGACACACATGAGCGGTGCCATACTCTACCTGATATGCGGTTTCATGCGCATATTGAAGTAACGGATTTTATCAGCCTCCGTCCTCACTTGATCTCTCACGAAACCCAACTGCTGATTGTAAGTAATGATGGCCTGAGAAATAGGCACATCCTGAGGTGTAGCGGTGAAGAACTCCACAATTCTGCGCTCCTTAACTGGCGGTGGACAATATTCTGCTTCCATAGCAGCCTTGAATTCCTCCCAGGTAGCTCGACGGTTTCTGGGCGCAACAGCCTCCCACCATTCCGCAGCTTCCTTATCCAGGAGATACTGGGCAATATGTACCCTCCTGTCCTCGGGACAAGCTACGGCATCAAAGGTCCTGGACAACTGAAAGAGCCAATTCTCCCAACCGAGGGGGTCAGAAGATCCGGAGAAACGAGGTGGGTTCATCTTAGTCACCGTCTGAAGCCACTTACTAGCTTCCTCTTCAGGTGTCTGGGGCGGATTCTGGCGTCCACCCTGAGCTATCTGAGTAAGTTGGGCTACTAATCTGGCAAATGCACGGCAGAGCCCAAGTCGGCATTATTACCCGACGGCACTGAGTGAGAGGCTGAGTCCGCAGAGGACTGAGAAAGTGAGCCCTCCTCATTATCAGCACCCCGACCACAGCCTTGGCCGCGTCCCCTAGCTGGTCTACCACGACCTCTCAACATACTGAAGGAAAAATGAAAAGAGCAAGATCAGAAAGATTCACAATTGACAAAGTTGGTATCACAATTCACAATTCCGAACAACGCAAGAAAACGAATTACAGAAATATAAGAGTTCGAGGAGACTTACAGCCACGGGTCGCACGAAAAGACGGTAGCATGATGATATTAGGCTCAATGACTGACTCTAATGACGTAACTGATAGACCCAAAAATTTACCGACAGGCTAGGTATTCAAAACCTAATCTCTGATACCATAAATGTAACACCCCAATTCACAAATGGAACATTACACGCCGTAGAACCCTCGTGAGGTCTACCAGGCTAACACATGACACATAAACCACAATGTAATCCCAAATGATGCACTCAAAAAGTAAGTAAGGTCGTGGCCTCGGCCAAAACATTTTAACGGAGTACATGAAACATAAGTTAAATACCAATTCATTGCCCACGCAGGGGACTTAAACCAAGTTTAAAAGTAAACAGTCTAACTCCAGTACTCGACAAATGCAATGACAAAACATAAAAATACAGACTCGAGCCACATCATCAAGCCAGACCATCCTTTGCGTGCATGTCCCGTGCCTGCTCCTCAGCTCTCCCGGTACCTGAAATGTATAAGACGCATTTCCCCCATTTAAGGGGTTAGCATTCGAATAGCTAGTGCAAGTACACACTTACACAACATTATATACAAATACGGTTTTTACATAATCATCTTAATCATAAATCATTTGCCATAAATATTCCGAAATACTACTTTGGCAATCAACTCAGTTTCGATCATCCCGATATCACAAAATCACAACTGGTATCCCGTGGCCGTACCCCTTAGTATCGACCCCCAGACATCCCGTCGAACGCTCCGGGTGGGATACCACTTCCGCGGCCGTACCCCTTAGTATCGACCCCCCAGACATCCCGTCGGACACTCCGGGTGGAAGTTCATTCACACACGCACCCAAGTCCACTTCCTCGGCCGTACCCCTTAGTATCGACCCCCAGACATCCCGTCGGACACTCCGGGTGGAAGGAACACAACACACGCACCCGAAAACCACAATTCATCATTCATTTCGAAAACGCAACATACATAACGAAATGTAATACATGTACTTGCCTTGAATGAGATGAAACGAAGGAAATGATGAAGGAATATGTTTTGGTCCGAACAATCCTCCCAAATCCGTTCCTAATCATAATAACGGTATACAACAAGTCTCATTAATGCGGAAAGGTAAGAATTCATCCTAATTCTACCCGCTGGAATAATTTTTCGGTCATGACTTGGGTATCGTCGACTATAAGTGACGAACAATGGAAAACTTGGAGTTTAAAATCACAAATCATCAATAAAACGAAGGATTACAAGTACATGATCGAAGTCCAGCAATAATCCAATGATAATTCCGACTAAAGGAGTCAAATCCCAAGAAATCCCCAAAATTTCCCCAAAATCTCAAAACAAGGGTTTCAGGGATTCTTACCTTGATTCGGATGGTGGAAAGTGTTAGGAACTTGAAGAATTCACGCAAGGAATGCACGGATGGTAGTGGATGATGATATCCAGTCGGAATCGGCCCTAACCCTTGTCTGGAATCGCTCAAAGCCGAGAAGGATAAGAAATGATGGAAAAATGACGAAGTCGACTGCTGCTGTCCTATTTATATTAAGCAGTCTTAGCGCACGCTACGCACAAGCATTAGCGTGCGCTAACGGGGCGTGGAAGAACAGTCTGCCTGCTGTCCTCCAGTTAGCGTATGCAAGCTAACATGATTAGCGTGCGTTAATGCTAGGAATTAGCGTGCGTTAACGCTGAATTAGCGTACGCTACCTGGTCCAAGATCAAATATCGAACTCATCGTCCTGCATCACGAAATCGTTAGCGCACGCTACGAACCCCAGGTTAGCGTACGCTAACCACACAGTGATAGCGCACGCAAGTAAACCCGGAGTAGCGTGCGCTACTCAGGCAGCAGTCCAGTACTGCTCAGTACACTGCTGCCAACAGCACAAAAATATCGAAATGCGAAGCAAGACCAGAATCCGGAAACATAAACACGGAATATTCAAGACGACAAAGTTGAGCGCTGAAAGAAAATACAACTCCGATCACCGGAGAGCCCGAAATGTAACAAACAAAGTGAAATTCCCTAAACTTATAGAAATTACAAAAATGGCCCAAGTGCCCGAAAATCGCGATATGATGTCGGATTAACAAACCGAAAGTTTCAACATGACCACCTCAACCAAAAAAAATTATGCAAATCAAGAAACAACGAAAACGAATGAGATTTACGAGAATCGAACGTACATGCGACAAGATATAATTCATGATGAAATTATGCAAAAACATTCCCGAAACTCGTCTAAACGGAAAATCCCCAAGAACAAAATAGGTTCAGAATTTCAAAGCGGTAACAAGCGAGTCACCCGAAACGAATATACACTAAAAATAGAAATTACTAAAAATAGAAGGTACGGATATTACAATAAAAGGCTCGGATTCTGGCCTCCTGAATGGGCCACGGGCAATACTCGGCCTCCATTAGTTCTTTAAACTTGTCCCATGAAACCTCACAGTCCTGAGGCGCAACCGCCTGCCACCAGCTAGCAGCATCCCTCGTCAAAAAGTACTGTGCAATCGGCACCTTTCGTGCCTCCGGACAATTTACCGCCACAAACACCTTGTTCATCTCGTTGATCCAAGCTTCCCAGCCTATCGGATCCATATCACCAATTAACTGAGGAGGGCGCATACGGATCACATCATGTAGCCATCCCTCTGCCCCAGCATTCTCCACAGGAGGTAGATTATTAAACTGGACTATTTGGGTCAGGAGTGCCATTTGGTTAGCCACTTGCTGTAGTACAGTGGCCACACCAACACCCGCATTATTCCCTGCTAAATCTCCCAGACTGGCCGTCTGGTCCTGCTGACCATCGGTACTAGGGTGAAGTGAATTCGACAAAGTGGGAGTGGTCGATCCAGCATCCGAACTGAGAGACATGGCCGCCCCACCGGCTGCGCCACGTCCTCGACCGCGTCCGCGTGCTCTACCGGCTGACATTCTAAGGAATAGAAAAAGAGGAAAGCATAAGTACAGTTCATGAGATAACCGTCATGGTGACCGGTTCCCCATATTATGGAATCGAAATACAAGGCAGTAAAGACAATAAGGTAAGAGATCTTACGAGTACCGGTCGTACTAAGATGATGGGAGCGCGATGATACTGTGCTTACAACAACGTGACTAGACCCAAGAGACCAACAACCTAGGTATCCATAAACTCAGGCTCCGATACCATATTCTATAACACCCCCAAGATATTTGGAGTATGTCACAGCGCCGTGAATCCTGTCTAGGAACTCACAAGGCTAAAGTATACGACATCCACAAAAAAAACATCAAATTCACCAGACATTCATCCATAAATTCCAAGAACCCAAATCAAAACACAAAGACGACAAGTTCGACGTGATCAACCACAAAAGAAATAACTCCTACAGTACTCGAGTACCGACTATCAGTTTAGACAAAATATAAAGTTTTACATCCAGGCTCAAAGAAAAATAGACATCCAGACATTCCACAGTATCACGCCTGCCCGTCATCGTCGTACTGCCTCGGTGCTCGTTTGATCATATTTTTTGAACCTGAAATACATAAAACGTATTTCCCACGAATGGGGTTAGCCGTGGAATAGCTAGTACAAGTAACACAGACGAACTTTAACATCTTACAATATCAAAGCATATGCATCAATAACAAAACGCATAAGATAATGATCTCCGAAAATGCAAAATCCACAATGTACCACAAAACACAGTCCTCCCGATTAACCATAGACCCGACCATGCGCGAATCCCTTCGAGGCCCCGATAGATCCTCCCGGAGTGGTTAACCCAAAATTTCATGAACCCAACCATGCGTGGATTCCTCCGAGGCCCCGTCGCACCGTTCCAGAGTGAACACAACTCTCTCAACACTCAAATACACTACTTTGCACATTCAAGATATTAAGTTCGTAAGAGTTACTTGCCTTTGAGACATGACGGATTGTTTCGAGGAGGCAAAAGACCACTGATGAAGGAATTCGGAGACTTCGGACCTAAATGATTCGTAAAACGACTATCAACAATGATACGACTGGAATTCTAATAGAAATACGCCCGAAAACCCTGCCTATAATACATATAATCCAACAATATACTCGGCGAGGGCGGATTGCATCCAAAATCCTCTCGAATCTCAACAAGTTCAAGTATAACCCATAATATCGTAGGAGAAACATGTATTGGTGGTAGGTAATTTATACTCAACTCATTTATTCCCAATTTACGACTAAAATTGAAGGATTCTGTAGAAACCCCCAAATTCCCAAAAATCTAGGGTTCTAGTGATTTACCTTGGATCGAAGACAAAGAGGATGATTTGGTGTTGTTAATCTACTCCACAACTCCAAGGAAGACGATAGTTAAATAGTTGAAGGCTCGAAATCGCACCAGAATCGCCCAATAACCGCCCAAGTCGCGTAGGAGAAGAAAAAAAGGAAGAAATGGCGAAATCGGTCCGCTCCTGGGTATTTATACCCAGGTCAGATTACGTACGTAATTCATAAGGGTTAGCGTACGTAAGTTTCATAACGTATGTAAAGCCTCCCACGCTTACGTAGAATAAAATTATTAAAACTAATCAATTAAAAGCAAAAAACGAGTAAACTAGCTCAATTATGGGTGAATTTTATCGATACAAACCATGGATAAGTGTACAAAACTGACACTTATCACACCCCAAACTTGAATTCTTGCTAGTCCCGAGCAAGACTCTTTATTATTCACACTCCAAAAAAAAATAAAAAAAATAAAACAAAAATAAGAAAATTAATACACACATAAATTAAAATATAAAAAGAGAAAAAGAGATCAAAATGCCATTAATAAACAACAACCAGCTTTATACAGTAGATAGAAATGAATCAAGATTCAAAATAAATCTACAAATGTTTTTGAAGTTAAAACACGGTTTTTATTTTGTAATTCCAAAATGTAAGGTTTCCCCTCAATAGGTTGATTATTTCTTTCCCACTCGTGATACACACGACTCCCTTTAATGGTTGCTCTCGATCACTCGTTTATTTTTCGACTCAATATGAAGAAGAATTTTATTGGCGTCATCAAATATTGTGATTTTCACAAAATTGAGTGTATTGAAATTCAGCTGCTAATTAATTCAAATCTGCTCATAAACTACATCCTTTTTAGTGATAGCTTTCACACCGTTATTTGCTAACGTGTAGCTCTTTTCACTAGCACAATTTTTATCTCATTATTTTTCTTCGTAAAAAGGTGATAGCTTTCACACCGTTATTTGCTAACGTGTAGCTTTTTTCACCAATTTTTCTGAGACGGCAGCTACGCACCAACAATGGTTAGTCCTTTATTTTTCGCAAAATTTAAGACTTCCAAAATTAGGCAGCTGTTGCTGCTCAACGCTTCTCCTTTTCGTCATTTATTTTTTTTAGGTGATAGCTTTCACACCGTTATTTGCTAACGTGTAGCTCTTTTCACCAATGACTCTAATCTTTTTTTTTAGGGAATAGAATTTTTGCAGAAAATCATTTTTTAGTTAAGCATGAAAAATCAAAAACTCCACAAATTAAGTAAATTTCAGTTTTATTTTTCATCAACCAATTGATTCTTCTTTTCTCAAGGTAACGAATGACTCGATTTTATATGATAATTACAAGGCTTGGAAAGAGAGATTAAGGCTCAAAATTTTTTGGAATATACAATTTTTTTACCGGTTAAAACGATTTAGAAGCTTGTATATAGCTAATTTATTAGTGTTTTGGCCAGATCTAGAAATCTCAAAAATCAAAATACTATAAATATATATATATATATATTCACTAAACCTAATCAATGCCAAATAATAAAAACACACCACACAATACACTAATCAAAACATACCACAATCAAAATCAAAATAAACATCATAGTCCAAAAATCAACAAAATAAACACACAAGTACAAAAACACCCCCAAACTTTAAAAGTAAAATTGTCCCGAGTTTTTTTTAGAATTTAAAAGCAAGTGAGAAAACAGAAAACTCCCTGAAATTTTAGCTTTTTGATCCTCCAGGTGTGTCGTCAGGGATGTTTAGAAAACGGAAAAGCTTTTCAAAGCACTTCTCCGTTTCTAATTGTCGCTCTATTATTTCATTCTGATTTCTCACAATTTCAGCCTGGGATGTTTCTAATCCCCGAATTCTTTCAAGCAAATTTTCCTCAAAAGGCGCCAAGTCATCACCGGCATCCTCCTCGGCCTCATCTTCCTCCTCGTAGCTACTATCCTCCTCGGGTTCCAAATGTGCCCGTTTGCTTCTCAACTGAGTACTTCGAAAAATACTACTCCGGCCGTTCAGTCGATCCCCATGTGTTAATATATCACCTCCCGCCGAAATTTTTACTCTCTGGCTCCTGCAAATACCGGTGATAAGGCAGGGGTATGGCATCTTCTGCCTAGTCGGGACCATGCCGGCATAGTGACAAATCGTAGTATAAATGTGTGTCCCCAAATCCATTTTTACCCCTCGGCGGATAGCAAATAAGCCTCGCAGGTGGCCAATGGAAACCGTCGTCAGAGTCGAGGTCGGGTAAATACTCCCGGCTGCCCACATCCATAAGTACCAAGCATCATCAATTAGGTCCGCCTGGTTGTATCGGGGTTTGATCATCCCAATACTGTCATGCAGCTCACTCACTAACACCCAGCGTAAAACCCTATCATCCGGCACCTCTTCATTAGGTAAGATAGAAATGTCAACCGCGTTAGTACAATTAACCCCCAAATACTTGTTAATGACATCCGGTGAAAAATTAATCGATTTCCCATTCACAGTAGTCTGATGATAAGTAGGCGACCCTACCTGCCCAATGGACTTGTTGAAAGAATTGTAAAAGTTTAGGGTCAACGTCGGGTTACCATTCGGGAGATCGGAAACGAATTTTTCCCAGCCGTTGTCAATGAATTTTTGGATGAAAGGGCTTGTGATAGTGTCTCTATCCGAATCGCCAATAAAGTCATCAAGATTGAACAATCTTTCCTTAATGCACTTTGTGTTTTGATTTCTTTGCAGGGGTGCCGGACCTTGAGATGACGAACCGACCTTTTCTTTTCCTTTTGACGATTTCTTCGGTGCCATCCCTGAAATTTAACAAAATCAACTTCCTTTTCATCACACGACTATAATCACCAATAAAAACATAAAAAAAATTCAAAGATTTTCGTTGTGGCATTTCGTCGAACACCTTGAGTTCATAGTTTTTTTTAACAAGATTTTTCATTCAAACTCAAATCCACAAAGTCACCACAAATCAATGAATCGAATTACCACACAAATATCGATAATACTAACAACTAAACATGATTTAATCATCGAATCAAACGGAAATAACAATCGAAAAACAAATATGAAGTGAAAAACTAACAACTAAAACTCAAAAATATAAAAATTGAAACAAGGATCGAAAGAAAACCTGATGATTATGTGTTAATGTTGATAAGATAATGAATTGATTTGAGGAATTTTGAGTTTTTAGAAAGTAGGGATTGAGAATGGAAAAATTTCGGAACTGCTCCTCTGTCTCTGTGAAATCCGCCGGGTTTGTGTTTATGATTCTAAATCCCGTTTTTTTTATAGCTGTATAAGTTACGGCCGTAACATAATCAAGTTACGTCCGTATGATGCATTCGTTTTTCTGACCCTGTTTTAAGATACGGCCGTAACATGCAGCAGTTACAGCCGTATGTAACGTTCGTTTTTTCTTTTTAGAGGCAGTTTTTAAAGATACGGTCGTAACGTACACTAGTTACGGCCGTAAGGTGCTTTCGAAAAAAAAATATAATGGAACAACATACGGCCGTATCTAATAACTTACGGCCGTATTTATTTATATTATTATTTTTTTTTTTTGGTTTTTTAGAAAATTATAATTATTATATATGTGAGAATAATGAAAGAAAGACTCCCTGGATGATATGATCCTTGCTCTTGTTGTTGAATCTTTCCGTGTTACCCCCAAACTTATTTTGCGAAATAATAGAGATTGGGTTGCCTCCCAATAAGCGCTTTGTTTAACGTCCTTAGCTTGACTTCTCGTCAGATTAATTAGGTGTTTCCAGCATTATGATTGACTTTGCTGTCGAGAATTCTCCTCCCAGATATGGCTTTAACCGTTGACCGTTTACTTTGAAACTCCCGTCGGTTGTATTATAAATCTCCACAGCTCCATGAGAAAACACCTCTTTGATCGTGTAAGGGCACATCCATCGTGATCGCATGACTTACCGGAAGCAGACGGTCGTGCATTAAAAAGCAGAACTTGGTCTCTGTTTTAAAATATCTTCTTAGAATTCTGTTGTCATGCCATCTTTTTGTTTTTTCTTTGTAGATTTTGGCATTTTCATATGAGTCGAGTCGGATTTCATCCAACTCATTTAAGCTATGACAACCTTTTCTTTCCACCAACTGTTCGTCAAAGTTTAATTTTTTTATAGCCCAAAAGCTCGATGTTCAAGTTCTACTTGGCGGTGTGAGGCTTTTCCAAAACCAGACGAAATGGAGACATGCCTATCGGTGTCTTATAGGCATTACGTAAGCCCATAGCGCATCATCCAGCTTTTTCGACCAATCTTTCCGAGATGAGTCGACTGTCATCTCAAGTATACGTTTCAGTTCACAATTGGAAACCTCGACTTGTCCACTGGTTTGTGGGTGATAAGAGGTAGTGACACGGTGTTTTACTCCGAATTTGGTCAATAGAGCCTTAACCTGGTGATTGCAGAAATGAGATCCGCCATCACTGATAATAACTCTCGGAGTTCCGAAGCGAGTGAATATATTTTTCTTTAGAAAATTTACCACGACCTTAGCTTCGTTTGTTGGTAATGCAATGACCTCCACCCATTTAGATACGTAGTCTGACTACAAGGATGTATTCATTAGAGAACGATGATGGAAAGGGTCCCATGAAATCAATTCCCCAAACGTCGAAGATTTCAACCTCAAGGATGAAATTCATTGGCATTTCATTTCTTTTTGACATGTTTCCATGTCTTTGGCACCGGTCACACTTTGAGACAAGTGTATGTGCATCCTTGAACAGAGTGGGCCAATAGAATCCTGCTTCAAGAATTTTTGCTGCTGTTTTTGAACCCCCAAAATGTCCTCCATAGTGAGAGGAATGACATCTTTCTAATACCTTCTCCATTTCTTC
Organism: Orobanche coerulescens; assembly: GCA_033398695.1. Classification (NCBI taxonomy): domain Eukaryota; kingdom Viridiplantae; phylum Streptophyta; class Magnoliopsida; order Lamiales; family Orobanchaceae; genus Orobanche; species Orobanche coerulescens. The sequence goes on along the minus strand of CM065813.1, from coordinate 9,255,805 downwards.
TTCCGGTATGCATCTCCGGATGATTTGATCAGGTCCTCGTCTGAACAATAGAGGATCTTCCCAGTAATAATATTTCAACTCGGAGAAGAATTTTTTTTTTTGATGATGGGAAAAATTTGGGTGAATTATTCCACTAACAAGGAAATTAACGATGTCAGCATACCATGGTGCATTTTGTCTTTCCTGGATATTAGAGATTTGGAACAGTTGTTCATCCGGAAATACTTCATTTATTTCCTTCTCTTGAGCATTGTTTTGGTCTAGTCTAGAGAGATGATCCGCCACTTGGTTTTCTGTTCCCTTTCTGTGTCTGATTGAATTCTTGCATAAGTAGAACCCATCGGATTAGCCTTGACTTTGCATCTTGCTTTGTCATTAAATATTTCAATGCTGAATGATCTGTGTAGACAATGACCTTTGATCCCAATAAGTAGGATCGAAATTTGTCAAAGGCATAAACCACTGCAAGCATCTCTTTTTCAGTTGTTGTGTAGTTCAGCTGAGCATCATTCATAGTCCTGCTAGCATAATGGATCACTTGCATCATTTTGTCCTTCTTCTGGCCCAGTACGGCCCCTACGGCATAATCACTTGCATCGCACATTAAAATGAAAGGAATAGTCCAATCTGGAGAAATGATGATTGGAGCTGATGTAAGCTTATCCTTCAAAGTTGCAAAGGCCACGTGGCACTCATTTGTGAAAAGGAATGGTGTATCTTTCTCAAGCAAAGAACAGAGAGGTTTTGCTATTTTTGAGAAATCTTTTATAAACCTCCGATAGAATCCTGCATGTCCGAGAAAACTCCTTACTCCTTTCACCGAAATTGGTGGAGGAAGTTTTGCAATCACTTGGATCTTTACCTTATCGACTTCAATTCCATGTTGTGAGATTCTATGGCCAAGTACGATTCCTTCCTGGACCATGAAGTGACATTTCTCCCAATTGAGAACTAGATTTGTGTCTTCACATCTTTCCAAGACCATGCCTAAGTGAATTAGGCATTTATCAAATGAATCTCCGAAAACCGAGAAATCGTCCATGAAAACTTCAATGAATTTTTCAACCATGTCTGAGAATATTGACATCATGCATCTTTGAAATGTGGCTGGAGCATTGCACAATCCGAATGGGATTCTTCTATAGGCAAATGTTCCATAAGGGCATGTGAATGTTGTTTTCTCTTGGTCTTCTGGGGCTATTACGATTTGGTTGTACCCTGAATAGCCGTCGAGAAAACAGTAGTAAGAATGTCCCGCCAATCTATCTAGCATCTGATCAATAAATGGGAGTGGAAAATGATCTTTTCTTGTCATCTTGTTTAGTTTCCTGTAATCAATGCACATTCTCCATCCTGTGATCGGTCGTGTTGGTATAAGTTCATTGTGCTCGTTCTCTATGATCGTGATTCCACTCTTTTTTGACACCATATGTACAGGGCTCACCCATGGACTATCTGAGATTGGATAAATGATTCCTGCGTCAAGTAATTTAAGAATCTCTGCCTTCACAATTTCCTTCATGTTTGGATTCAAACGTCATTGATGCTCAATTGAAGGTTTGCAGTCATCTTCCATCAAGATTTTGTGAGTGCATATAGAGGGGCTTATTCCTCTAATGTCTGCAATAGTCCATCCAATTGCTCTTTTGTGATTCCTCAATACCCTTAGTAATTTCCCTTCTTCAAGTTTGGTCAATATGTTAGATATGATGACCGGAAGTGTTGAGGAAACGCCCAAGTAAGCGTATCTCAAATGTGTGGGTAGAGGTTTGAGATCAAGTGTTGGAGCTTCTTGTAAAGAAGGGAGGGGTTTAGCGGAGCTTGTCCCCAATTCTTCAAAATGTGAATGCTTTCTTAAGGTTTGTAGTGCTTCTAGATAGTTAACTGTTTCGGCCAAGTGATATTCTTCTTCCATGCTGGTTAGAGAATTTGCTATACATGTCTCAAGAGGATCTTTAGATAGAATTTTCTCTAAAGACTTGTTCACCAAGGCTTCAATTGTGTCTATTTTTAGACAATACTCATCTGTGGAGGGTTGATTCAAAGTTTTTAAGACATCGAAGATGACATGTTCGTCTTTCACTCTGAGAATTAGCTTTCCTTCATAGACGTCAATAAGAGCACGTCCGGTTGCGAGAAATGGTCGTCCCAAAATAATGGGAATATCCTGATCTTCTTCCATGTCGAGGATGATAAAATCTGCTGGAAATATGAATTTATCAACTTTGACGAGCACATCTTCAACTATCCCACGTGGATATTTGATTGACCGATCGGCTAAGTGTAGTGAAACTGTTGTTGCTTTTGCTTCTCCCAAGTTCAATTTGTTGAAAATTGACAGGGGCATCAAGTTGATACTTGCCCCTAAATCACAAAGAGCTTTGCCAAAATTCACTTCACCAATTGTACACGGGATTGTGAAAGTTCCCGGATCTTTTAGCTTGGGTGGCAACTTCTTTTGTAGTATTGCGCTACATTCCTCTGTTAGCATGACAGTTTCGTATTCTTCAAGTCTTCGTTTGTTGGAAAGAATATCTTTCATAAATTTGGCATAGCTTGGCATTTGTGCTAGAGCATCGGCAAAAGGAATGTTGATGTGTAGCTTTTTGAAGATTTCCAAGAATTTCCCGAATTGAGCATCGAGCTTGTGATTCTTCAACCGTTGAGGAAATGGGATAGGTGGAACATAAGATTTTGTAGCAATTGGACCATTTTGAGATGAAGGTCTTGTATCAGATTCTTTTTCTGATTCTTGATTTTGTTTAATTTTTTGTTTTTTCAGATGGTTTTCCATAGAAATTTCGGGCAACTGCACTCCACTTCTTGTTGTGATAGCTTGTACATTTTCCCTTGGATTTACCTCGGTATTGCTAGGTAACATGCCATGAGATCTTTCTGAAAGTATTTTGGCCATTTGGCCAACTTGTGTCTCCAGATTTTTAATTGAAGCATCATTTCGTTGTTGATACTTCAGTTGTTGTTCAGCTAGCTTTGTGATTGCTTCTTCCCATCCGGGCTTCTTTTCTTGATGCGTTGGATTCAACACATTGTTGTTGTTTGCATAAGAAAAATTTGGATGATTTTTGTACCCTGGATTGTATGTTGACCCGTAAGGATTGTATGCTTGCCTTTGGAAATTCTGAGCATACGCCACTTGTTCTGGTGGTGGTGTTGACTGCTCTTGTTGCACTAAGGGACAAATAGTGCTGTTGTAAGTTGCTCCACAAATTTCACATGAAAAAGCTGAAATTTGTGGAGTTTGCACCGTCTTCACAGATTGAGGAGTTGAAAAAGATATTTCCTCGACTTTCTTTGATAGAGCTTCAATTTTTGCCAACATAAGTGAATAAGAATCCACTTCAAAAACACCATTTGGTTTCTTTTGGATATTTCTGTCTGGCCATCTTGCACTTTGTTCACTTATAACCTCAAAAAGATTATAAGCCTCTTTCATAGTTTTGTTTCCCAGTGAGCCATTTGATGATGAATCGACATTGGCTCGGCATGAAGGTAAAATTTCAGAATAGAAGTAATTGACTTGTGCTCCCAAATTGAAACCATGGTTAGGATATTTTCGTAGCATATCTTTGTATCTCTCCCATGCTTCGTGGAATGATTCTGAATCTTGTTGACGAAATGTAGAGATTTCGTATTTGAGTTTCGCCACTTTTATTGGTGGAAAGTATTTAGTGGTGAATTTCTGGACAAATTCGGGCCAATTTGTTATGCTTCGTGGTGGCAAAGTATCTAGCCACTCTCTTTCTCTGTCCTTCAAAGTGTGCACGAAAAGTCTCATTTTGATCGCCTCGTCATTTATATTTGGATATTTGAAATTTCCACATATTTCCACAAAACGGTTAATATGGAGATATGGATTTTCGTCGGTTCTTCCATATAATGAGTTGTTGTTGGAGAAGAGATTGATGACATCTGGGCGAATTTGAAAATTGTCCACTCCAAATGGTGGATAGATTACACTTGATTGAACGCTCAAAGATGGGGGGTTCATGAATTCCCCAAAGAGCATGTTGTCTTCATCTATTTCCGGCACAATAGGATATTGTTGATGTTGAATGTTTTGAACATTAGGTATTCCCCCCACCGGAGGAATTCTTTCGTTATCATTTCCTTGGGGGAGACGTGGATTTAGTTCGTCCGCCATTGATGGTGAAGAAATAATGTTTTTCTTTTGTTCTCTTCGCCTTCTTCTGAATGTGGCTTCGATCTCGGGATCTAGTGAAACTAAATCGCGATTGTATGTCCTTCGCATAGACAAGAGAATCTACAACAAAGAAAAGTTGTATTTATAACAATAGTTAATAATGTAATTTTTCAAATATAACTTATACTTCCCCGGCAACGGCGCCAAAAACTTGACACGCTTTTAGTGTAACTATCGCAAGTGCACGATATCGTATCAAGTAGTAAAGTGGACTTTTTGAGTCCGGTTTATCGATCCCACAAGGAAGTTTTGTTATAATTTGAATTATACACTATTAGTCTATTTTTATAGATACTAAGATGAGTGAAACACACAATTTAAAGAGTTTGGTTTAATTGTTGCAAAGTAAATGCAATAATAGTTCTAATATTTTAAAGAAATAAAAATATTGTAATAATAATAGATTGATTAAATAATAAAATGAAATAGTTGGGATTACAAACTTAGTTCGTCATTAGTTATAAAAGATGTATTGGAGATCATAAGATGAATTTACTTATTATGTTGTGTAGATTCGATTTTCCTTAAAAAGACGGTTTCTCTTTCGAACTATAAAACGCCCCTTACATATTAAATCAATCCACTATATTTCTATGTTGATTGGCTTCAATACATAGCATTAGGATTTATGAAAATAACTCAAAGAATCATCTAAGGACTAGGGGTATATTTCTATCCCCTAGAACAACTTAGAGTGAAGATCATTTGATCTAATCAAACATATTTTCTTTCGAAACATATGAAGACCATAAATATCGTCATTTATTGGCCAAATAAATAAAGATTGTTAAAACAATGAAAATCACACACAATAATAAGTAATTCACAATAGATCTTTATACAAATATAAATAACATGACTAACCTTGTTTATAATCTCAACTAAAGATTACTTAGCCCATGAAGGGTTTATTACACATATTACAAGCTTGTGTGGTCATTATTAGTTGAATCAAGAGAAAGAATTGATCCTAACTCCTTAGTAGATAAAGGAGATAGAAACAATAAACTCTCCGAACAACATATGTTATACCACACTTACAAAGATCACTCAAGAACACAAGTGTGTTCTTCACACAAAAAGAAAAGTTTACAAAAATGGAAAATTATAAGATGAATGATGAATGATGAAGGATCTAAGGGGTCTATTTATACACCTAAAGTCATCTAATAGCTCCAAAACTCCAGCATTATTACATTAGATCGGATCAATGCCACCATCCCCTCAATAATACACAAAAGTATAAAAATTAGACAAATCATAGTAATCACAAGAGTTACGGCCGTAACATTCGGAGTTACGGCCGTAATAAGTGACTTACGGCCGTAACCCCTGAATGTTACGGCCGTAACTCGCTTCGTAAATTTGTTCACCGGTTGCTTTTTAAGTTACGTTTTCAGCCCGAATTTCTCGGACTTTGCATTTTTGCCCTGGATCTTCTTCTGATGATAACTTTTGATATATAACTCTGATTTTGAATCCGGAAAGACTGCCGAATTTGTCTCGAAAAGCCCTACAACATGAATATATCAAAATTCAATAAATAGAATATTTATTAAACATGTTGTTTCTTGAGTAATTCAGTTATTTAATCCGATCATCATCCGATAAAAATAAAATTATTAAAACTAATAAATTAAAAGCAAAAAACGAGTAAACTAGCTTAATTATGGGTGAATTTTATCGATACAAACCATGGATAAGTGTACAAAACTGACACTTATCACTCTTCCCCTGCGTCCTCTGACAGCTCCCTCCATACTGAAGTAGGAAAGTCACACGATAATTATAGCTCTCACATGAGTACCGCATTATGGTTATGTTATGAAATGATAATAATGAGCACACGCGCTCTAACACAATGATTATATGAATGATCAACTGAGGTGACATGATTATCTGATGAAATTTTGAAATGATTGTCTTGAACAAGTTAACAAGATTAATGATACGATCCATAAGATCACCAACTGAGTAATGAAATGAACTGAGTGATTAATGAGTTAACATGATCGACATGATCAAAAATGAAATGATGATTGAGGATTGTTGACTGATGAATGATGAATGAGTGATTCTTATTGCTAGAAATTATACCATGGCGTCAGAAATCTTACAGTTCTTTCGGTCTGAGGGGCTTGGCGTTTGCACAGCTCACACGTGACGCGAAAGTCCAATGATACTAGTATGATGAACGATGATTTCAAATGAGACATGACTCGGAACCTAGTAATCAAAACCACTCTCTTATACCAACTCTGTAACACCCCAAACTAAGCGGCTATTACAGTGTCGTGGAGTCTTAAGTACAATACATCCAGGAAATACAGAATACCTGTATATTTTATATGAAGATAAAATATACAACACTGAATAAATGAACATCCAAAACGGAAACTTGCAGCGGAAATAAAATGAAGAAGACATGAAAAACTGAAAGGACTGAGGCCCCCTACTAGTATCACTGGGAATCTTCGCCGTCGACGTTCTCTTCCCGTGCTTTTGTCTTGCCATGACCTAAAAACAACATCCCCAACGGGGTCAGTTACACAGAACAACAATCCTCAAGAGTTGAATAAACATAATCATTATATATCTCAATTATGAAATCAAGCTGAAGAGGGGCATCATAGTACGCCCGTAATGGGACGTGCAAGTGCACAAGACGAGTGTCCGGACACACCCGCACTTGTACCTAATTAGTCTCACGGAGGAACGTTACCGTGTGCACAGTCCATTGTGTCGATGAACCCGATCACATGACTATCGTGTGCCCGACTAAAAATTCCACACATAACTACCGGCCACGCAATATGAATCCAGAAGGTCACAAGAACGAAAGTGACCAATGAATATTAATGAATAATAACACGACAAGGGTCAAGAATGACTCACCGAGATGAAATTATAATGAAATGATGATAGCTCACTGAAATGATTGGAACCATCGTTCCTCGTGAATTGAATGATTATTTTAATAATTACAAGTCTCATTATGATTAATACACCATGAATGAATTATGAATATGAATGAACAACAACGAAAGGAATGAGTATCCTTTTAACCGAGTAAGCATTAACTTACACAATACTGGTGAAGAAAGTCCTTCCTCGAACAAACGTCCTAAAATAGAAATGTCAGTCGCTCGAACAACCTTGAATAACACAAATACCAACAATTCGCTTAATATATCAAACATGATCACAACCAACTCAAAACGTCGATACGACAAATCCAAGTTCATTGGGGCATTATAACAAACACTTTGTAACCAATCTTCGATGGTTTACAACCAACCTCAATTATATCGATACCAAACCTCCAAGGAGTGATTCAATCCAACAAAATATCTTCAACACAATCAATAATCCAATATGAATATACAATTCAAGATTTCAACAACATCTAATCGAAACCCCCAAATCCAAATCAACATTCAAAATGTTCTTCAAATAATCCTTCAATAATCCGATGAATATTCATACAAACTCATAATCATATGTATATCTATTCATATATCATGATTATAACATCCAAAACATCATAATCCATCTTAAAATCGAAATCTATGGTTTGGAGAAAATTACCTTTCCAACCTCTTCGATCTGTCGAAACTAGTGTTAATCGACTTCCCAAGCTCCACAAACGGATAAAGATGATTGAACACGAACACACAAGTGTTTGATGATGAAAAATATCTCCCACAAAAACTCTCTCGGAACCAAAATGAAGAAGTGATGAAATGAGCACAAAAATCCCGTTCAAGCCTTTATATACTGCGCAGACTTACGGCCGTAACTTTGCCACCTTACGGTCGTAACTTTCCAAGTCAACGGCCTTACGGCCGTAATATCCATTACATACGACCGTAACAAAGCTTCGTCGAAAACACAATAATGCCCGCACTGTCCGAGTTACGGCCATACCAAAACAACATTACGGCCGTAACAACAACACTTACGGCCGTATCCTGCTGAACTTACGGACGTAAGTTGTCTTCGTTGACAACACCTTCCTGCACAAACGAATACATGCTACGGTCGTAGTCTCCAATCATACGGCCGTACCTTCTTTCTTACGGCCGTAACTAGCATGACTTACGGCCGTAAGTTGTCTTCGTCCAGAAAGACGCCAACGAATGCATGTTACGACCATAATGCATGATCAGTTACGGCCGTAACTCACTGCTGGAAATGACAAAATCCGACAACTCCGTCTTCTCGTTACAAATGATGAATGATCCGACATACCATATGTGAATGAATGTAATTGGGTCCAATAACATGTAATAGATGATACTACCAACACAAGACTACCAATCACGATGATTATGATAATACTCTCGTCTCGATTCTCAAACAGAATTGGATGACGATCAGTGACTGATACACGGCTAAAATACGCCAACGATGAATACAAATGAACGAACGTGAATGATGAATGATTATTAATGAGTGAAAGTTTACTGAGTGACAATTACTGAATGATAATAAATGAATTTACAACCGGGTATTACAACTGGTTGCTTATTTGTTAAATTTAGGGTTCTTTACACTAATATACACAACTATTAGGAAGTATTTACATAAATCAAACAAAGGTAAAATAATTACGAATCTGACAATATGTATGTACACATAGGAGAAATAAAGAAATTATATATATCCTTACAAATTGTTTCGCATCGCCACTCACCCTAACCCCAGTCTTATTCTTTCTCCACATCTCTCCACTATGAGAACCGCTGCCAACGCCAGATCCACTTCTATTTGTGGCGTTATCAAAGACACGATCAGATCTATGATCTCTCCCCTTCAATGAGATCGGTTCCACAAGCACACCACCTCGATCATATTCCTCTCCTCCCCCCGACGCAAGTAGGTACCCGACAGTGGCCTTCCCTTCCCATAAGATTTTGCCGTAAATTCATTTATGAGTTGAATGATGTTAATTAATATTTTTTGTACTTTTTCTTGTTTAAACCGAATAGTTGGAGATGAGAATAGTTTGTCATGATGTGATAGGTAGGCAAAGCTTTATAGTATGTTAATTGTGATGTTATTTTTTTATTTTTCTGTTAGAGTTATCTAAGGATTATTCAATTGTACATATAAACTTCTAATAGATTTTGGATATATTTTATGATGTTTGTATCCCGTTGTACATACGAATGGATACCCGTTTGGTGTTCTAACATAAAATTGTATGAAAATTTGAATTGTCCATATAAATTGGTAATAAATATTTGGATACATTAATCATGATATACTTTTACCGATAGAATATAGTTTGATGTTTGGGCCTATACTATATGAAAAATTGGAATCATCAATATGGTGTACGTTTACTATTATTCATGGTGTAGACCAAACAAACCGCAAGTGAGATGTGATTTCTCCTCACCTTCTCTAATGTGCGGTTGTGCCGGAAAAACCATATCAGCTCAGGTAATATTTACTTAAGTTCGCGGGTCGAGTCGAGCAGAGGCGAACTCGGGTTCCATATTCGAGCAGTTCGACAGGTACACGGGTAGGCTCGACCCGACGCGACAACCAAAATGAGTCCAGATTCTCAGCAGAACCCCGAACTTGATCGATTTGCAGGAGAAGCACCGAGTCGGACATGTATAAAATGGGTCCGAACCCGAGTCGAACCCGATTTGACTCGCCCGATTTGACAGCCCTATGTTTAATACTCATACCGTATCTATTGTTCCACCATAGGGATGCTTCTTCATGTCCAAAGTCGTGTTCCGTGACTGTCCCTAATCCACGTAGGTTAGGAAATAAACATGTAGGACTGTTTATAGCCACGTAGGTATAAAATCAGCATTTAATTATTGTAACGGAGACCAACGAAAAAGGCTAACTTTGCTTAAAATTTGAAAGATAAAGGATTTAGTTGGGACCAAAAAAAGATAAAGGATTAAATCGTTACCTGAAGTTAAGTTAAGGGAACCCAAGAGCATTTTAGCCTAAATTAAATTTGTAATGAATTTATTAAATAAAAATGAAATTTGTGATGAATTTATAAAAAAAAGGTTTTCTTGAAACTAAAAGAAAAGAAATAAGAGCATTATTAGATAATTGAATTCTTAATTACAGCATGTTTTAGATATGTATAAATTGTTGACTAACCCCAAAATGTTGATGACTCATTGTAAGTTAATAACATGGTTAATGACATGAAAATAACAATGAAATGATGATTATATATACATATACAAGTTGATGACATAAAGCTAGTTAATTAGAAAATCAATTTACACAGGATAGGAGTTGAAAAAGATAGGTTCACAAATTAAATTTTTAAATAAAAATTATAAATATTTCAATTCTATAGTTATTGAAAATAGAATCAAATTTTTCCTAAGAGCGAAATATTTAAATTAAAGAAATACAGGGGTATGATTCTAATTATGAAAGACAGCACAAATCTGAACACACCCGACCCGACCCGACCCTTGTTTGTATTACAGTAGTACTCTTATTTAAGGTTGAAGAGAGGTGGATTGATTAACCCGCAAAATCTGAAGGTTCTTCCCTCCCGCAATCTGACATAATAATGCGTCCTCGCAAATCTTCTTCATCATCTTATTCCATACCACCCCCTGATTCACCTTATTATTACCCTCCTCGCCCCTCTTCGCCGCCTCCTTTTCTTCTGCCACATAAGCCTCCTTCTCGTCATCATCATCTACCTGCTTCTCCTTCGTCATCCTCAGAGTGTATTATAGTTCACCATCGACTCATCGAAGGTGTTTATGTCAGCAACGATGGTAATGATACTCTTTATACTAAGAATTTGGTACCTGGTGGTGCTCAACACGACCCCGACGACGTCGTAATCTCTGTTCAGGTAATCCTATTAATTTTGAGTATTTAATTTAACTAAATATAGGTTACTACTGTAATAGTTTTTATAGATACTGATGATTTATTAATTAAATTGAATTGATGTTCAGGATGAGAAGGATGGAAGTCGTGTGGAGTATAGAGAATGGAATCCATCTAAATCCAAATTGGCTGCTTCTATTCTTTGTGGTGCTCATTCTCTTTGCATTGTATGTCATCCTACCAGCATGATTCAATTCTTACACATTACCATTACTTTAATTAATGTCTGTCCTATATATCATCCGTCATCCCTGTTTGTTTTTCAGAAACCTGGTTCACGTGTACTCGTACTCTACTCGCGAGATGATGAACAGTTTGGAATCACATTATCGCATATCTCTGATATTGTTGGCCCTGTCAGTCTTCCTTTCTATTGTATTTTCCCCTTACTTTTACTTTTATGTATTATATTGTTATCCCTTATGTACATGACATTTATGTTTTCGTATGCATCAGCAAGGTATGGTTTATGTCGTTGAGATAGAACCTTCCAATTGGAACACTCTTGTAAACATAGCTGACAAACGCTTCAATATCGTCCCAATAATTCATCTTAAGATTCCATCCGAGTACCGCATGCTTATTAATATGGTCGATGTACTCTTTGCTGCTGTCCTTTCTGAACATCAGGTACTTTTTTATCCTTCTGCCTTTCCGTCATCGTTATTATTATCAACATTATTATTTCATACATTACAAACTTCTGTCTTGATTTTTTCTTCCTTAAATGACAGAATTATACAAGTATTGTCCCCACCTTTATCTAATAACCAAACTACTAACTTACTTGAAAGTATTGTCATCAATATTGTTCCACCTCTCCAAGGGGATCCTAACTTATAGTATTTAATCATCCTCACGCACGTAAGCTTCACACAATTCATTCGTCTTATAGTATTTGCCTCTATATTATTTAGTGTGTCTGATATTCGTTAAATGTTTGATTCTTTATATAATTATTTATACTTATTTGCCAGGCCCAGATGGCACAAGTGAATGCCAAGTACTTTCTTAAAGCTGGTGGACATTATGTGCTTTATGTCAAGGTTTTGTTTCCAATGACATCGTCATGTATTCTTTATATAATACTTTAATTTTGTGAACCATGTTATAAACGAGTGTGAATGACAGGCCAGTTGTATTCAATCAACAAACCAGGGTACAAACTTGGGTGATGCTGTGTTTAGTTCCCGGGCCAAAAGACAACAGGTTCAGTTCAAGCGACTGGAGCAAGTCACTTTATGCCCATTTGATAGAGACCACGCTTATGTCAGTGGTGTTTTCCGCATGCGCGAGGTGAGTGTTAAAATTATCCCTATTCCCTAAGTTTGCTAAGGTAGATTTAGTGGCAGCATCCACTGCAAAAATATTTTGAGTCTGTTGCATTTCCATAGACCATGTTTCAAAAAGATTGCTGAAGTTTCAAATTTGCATATTGACAGCCATACTTCCATTTTAAACGGTGGTGCCAGTTTGTTAACTCCACTAACGGGACTAAGGGAAGTAGGGGTATTTTTGAGAATTGATCTACCCCAACGACTACAATCGTTTTTTTCTTTGTCAAGTAAAATTTTAGTAACCAAATGATTGCGAATGACCAACCAAGGCTGAGGACAATAAAATAATGAAATAGTTAGCCATCTTAGCTAGTGAGATTGGAGCATAGAAAGAAGTTGACTAGTAAATATTTAGCTACTCAATGCTTTATATTATCTTAGCTAGTAATTTACCTAGCATGGTTGGAGATGCTCCTAGTGAACTTGGCTATTACGCTCCAACCAGATTTGATACATTGCAACGACAAGGTACAGGTTCTTGATCTTTATCTTAAGATTATTCCCAGTGGTGGACTAGTAGGAATAGTAGAAATCCAATCCGGGTCTATGGTAATAGGGCCGTGACTAGGAATTTGAAGAGTGAAGGAGCAATCCAAGAGGAGACGGTGGGCTGATTCTTGAGATTAATTTATAGAGTGGGCAGATTGGATCAACATTCATGCCTAACTTAATTATCCGATCTTTCGTAATCAACTTATCTTTGAGTTCCAATCATAGAATGAAGGAGCACTTTGGTATGTGAAGAGAATGCCATTAAATAGCCAGCCAATTAGGACTAGAGTTTCTTCTTCTGGTAGAATTCCAAACCATAAATAAGGAGACCTGTGGAGCTAGGCGTATTATCCCAGTAAATGCTATCTTGACTTCCCACCTGAACTCCACTAAGTAAGTTACACAACTCAGTAGCAAGCACATGATTAGAACTAGGAGCGTCCCAAGTTCAGTCAACTTATATAGAACTGATTAATTTGTTATTTACTATTTTTAGAGCTTGCGGCTGCTATTCGTTTGTTTTACAGATTAATGTGCAGTTTTAATCTAATAGCAATTGGTTTTTGTATACATATACACACTATTGTGGCCCTAAATTGAAAAAATTGAAAGGCCCTCATCCTAAAATTTATCAATTGAAGTATCTTGTGAATATAAGATATTGCTATAACATCGATGTTTCTTTTGGAAGTGTTTATGGAACTGTTTTACAGAGACCGTACTTATGTTACTGTAGCCAACCAATTAATATGTGTAGATCCAATGGTTGAGAAATGAAAATGTTTAGTTGTTTGGTAGGACATGAACTTGAAACGGTTTGATTGCCAATATTGAGTGGTTCCCCATCCCCTTTGTCCCTGAGTTTTGTTTATTTATCACTGAAATCAAACTAATCTTATATGGTTGTTTATCTTACTTCAGATTGCTGAGATTGAGCCAGGCTGTCTAGTATCTAACAAGTTTTGGACTTCACAAGATTCACATAGGTACCTTCTTTAGTGCATCCAACTTATGGTTCTTATTAGAAACTAAGTTAACCGAACTTCAACTTATTTGATTTCTTGGATTTATGGGTGTAGGGGAGATGAGAAGCATGTTAGTCTTTATGAAAAGCAAAAGGTGAACAATTGGATTTTATGTACTTCATTCACTTCGTGATTATTTTTTTTTTTTTTTGTCTTTTTCCTAATTTTTGACCCTTTGATTCTCTCCCTTTATTCCTGAAGAACTTGCCTGTATATATGTTGTTTGAATCATCCTACGGATACGTTCTCTTCCGAGCTCATGACGTGTATAAAGTTGAGAGAAATTATGTAGCCATTGAAGAGTATATCAAGTGCTTCGATAAATTCTTTGAATTCATAGATTGTCATACTTTTGGGTCTACTAATGACGCTCTGATGTACCTTGACGCTGCCTGCAACGGTATGTTCTCGATGAAATTATTAAATAATACTAAGGTCATTCCATCTAGCCTATTTGTTTGAGCTTGAAAGTATTCACTACTTGATATTTGTTCTCAGAACGCTCGTTAGTTGAAAGTTGATATTTATTCTTGAAAGGTGCATGGGATAAAATGTGTACTTAAAATCTTGTAGAGTAGTAATCATGGTTATTGAAGGAAAGAGTTATGGTTGGACCTTATAAAGTTGAAGGAAAACAAGGGCCTCAAGAGCATTTGTTTGTTTTTGTGGATGAAAAAATAAAAGAAAATAATATATTGGAAAAGTGATTTTATTGCTTAAAGTAATATTTTCTAAATACACAAATATGCCGTTTATAGGCCAATACTTGACAAATTTTTCTAGTTAGCAGTCATAATGGCTTCTAATAACATCACTATTGACTTTAACATCCTAATCACTTGGAACTAATTTTTCTTATAGTACTAACGAAAAACTAATAATATAAATGATTCAAAACTATTCAGATCAACTTTGTATTATTCTCAACAGTTTTTGCGACTTCAAGTTCTGGCCTTGTGATCATATTGTTTAGAATTATTGCTGTTTATTTTTTTGAATTATTGTATTTAAGTAGCAATGCTTCTGTTGTTTGTAGACACCCTGCCTGAGAAATTGATGGAGTTCCTGGTGCAGAATCTTCCAACAGCGATGGAGGGTGATGAACATTGTTATTCACTTGCACTTTCTAGCCCATGTATCGCAGATGAAATACTAAAGAATACCAAAATTGCTTGCTCAATAAGTCCGTTTCATGATGAAATCATTCGTGGTGTGCGGATGAATATTGACAAATTCTTCAAGAACATGAAGGTTTTTGCATTTCCTGTAATCGTATAGTATGATTTTTAGTAGTGGTTAGCTGGTCTAATTATTCATATATGTGATGTTTTTAGCCGGGGGACTTGGAAAAAGCACAACTAGATCTTGCACGAAAATACTGCAGGCAAAAGCTTATTTCACCAGACGAAGGAGAGTCACAAAAGAAGAGATGTGGTTTTCAGGCTAATCATCCTACCCGAAAAAACCCAACGAAAAAGGGGCGGCCAGATGCTAATACCAAGTGAGTTTGTCCTGTATATCTATTCAAATTATCAGACATCTAGCCATAGTAGATGCCTGATGCCTGCTATATTTACTCTACTCTTGTAATCTTGCTATATTTACTCCACTCATGTAATCTTAACCATCCACGGCTTATTTCACTATGAATTCTTATAGTCTTTAATTTTATCAATTAGTCTTATAAATTCTCTGTGATTACTATGTAATAATATAATTATAAACTCTATAAAAAAAAGGGTCGAAATTGATCGGAATTGGAATTAATTATAGCCGATGGTTTAGAAAAGCAAATCATATCAGTGGTTCATTATCATCACATGCAAGTTTATTCTTCATCACAAACGTGAGCACTTGCAACTTTGGCAAATGATATGTTTATGAGTTGGTTTATAGAAAGTTTATACATTCAACATCAAAAACTCTAGTTTGACTATACATTCAAGAGTTGGTTGGCAAAATCAATAGTTCTATATTTGTCTGCCCTCGAGCGGTATTACCTGTTCAACGAAACTCTGTACGTTTTAAACTTTTAACCCGTCTTTGTGATATGGAAGTGAATGATTGCCAGTATAATTTATACATACAAATCACTTTGTTACTAGTTTTGTAATTTTATATTTGAAAAAATACATTTGACCTCATTGTGAATTAAAGTTTTGAGGAATAAATCATTGATAAGGCATTGAATATTTTAAGGTTAGATATGTTGATCATAAATTTTAAATTTTAATCATCATAAATGTCAGCGTGCAACGAAAACGATGATCTAGCAAATGTTGCGGAACAAAGTTAACACGCTTCAAAATAAAAGAGACAGACTGCAATACACAAGTCATGATCAACAATCGTGACACATGAGGAAGCAAGTTCTTTTTCTGAAATGGAGTAACTCATTAACATTGAATATCATGCAACATGATAGTTTAAAACTCAGTGGAATATGCAATCTGAGTAGGAATAATAGAACAATGTTTTTTAAACTTGGTAGCAGTGCTTTGCAATCGTTCACCAACAAACCAAAAGGGAAAGCCATAGCAGTTGAACTTCGAATTGCCTGAATCAACCATAACAATCAGTCTCTATCTAAGCATCATTCCAACACTTTGCATTCACCCAACTTAAAGCCTCCTTTATCCCATGGCTTCAGCAACTTCAGGTTCAACCAACCCCAAACAACAGCAAGTCTTTACTTCTATAACAACCCCCTCATTACCTCTTAACGACAATACCCCTATTCCTGAAATAATGAAGCATCTACATTGACCTTGGTTTTGTTTCGCTGAGGCTTATCCCATTGTTCAACACAATCTCCTTTTACAACATTGGACAAAGGGATGATAAAATTTTTATATTGGGCTTTCGACTGTTGATCAAGGTAGCTTCTCGCAGATGTCGCTACTCTCATTACAAATGGAGATTTATTCTTCCATACCATAACCATAAAAACTAGCAGGGCATCGAGGCCAGACCTGTTTCGTTCTTTTCCACATTTTGAACCACTACAGCAAGCCATTCTCAAAATTCATTAGCATTGAATTGTCCAAGTCCTAAGTGTAGTTGCTGCCAGCACCTTGTAGCAAACGGACACGCAACTAAGACATGATAAATCATCTCCAGTTCATGATTGCACATCGTACAATTACCCTGCACTTGCACTTCACTCGCGCAACATCCCACTGCCATATTGAACTTGAATTAATTTATATTCACTTTTTACTGAATAATAAGAGTCATCGTCCCTGGAATTTCATAAAGGAATTTTTAAATTGAGATCACGATCCCTCATGGTGAACAGATCCTCAAGCAAGTCAACATCCCACTCTCGCAGTCCAGTTATCATTAAAACATTCACCATCACACCTTTCAATCCTGCTCCCTCGATCTCACCAACGGATTATTGTCAAGTAAAAGTTAAACATATACTTGGTTTTAAATTTTGCAAACAATTTTTTTTTTTGACAAGAACAAACGATATAAATATAAAATATTCTACCATTTCACATGTTATATGTGGGTGTTGAAAATAATAGAAATATATAAATACGAGGAGAACAAATAATAGAAATAAAAATCTATGATGTAAATGCCGAGGCGAAAATTGGATTCTCTCTCCGTAAGACAAAATTCCTCCGCACTTGTGCATGCGGTCTCTAGCAAATGTCCCCAAGATACAACGACAAACTTTGAATACGAAACGCTGCACCGCAGATCTTAGTTTCAGTCGAACAATATAGATACTCGGGACTGAGTATAACTCCTAGACTCGACTAGGATGATGAATGATATGATAAATTCGATTATGTGTTAACTCACTGATCGAATGCTATGAATGAAAACGATCGGATTGGATTCGAAAATAGGATTTTTCGGATGTATGAATCGTTAGGGGGAGAGGCCTTTTTTATATCCTGTAGGTGGCTGTTCAGGAGGGGTGCAACCAGTGACATGTAGAGTCTTAAACCATCACATTGATTCAGGCCCCAATAGGTGCGCCCGAACTGGTGCGATGGTTCGCTCCTGGACGAACCGGTCCAACCAACCCACACGCCTGAACCCGAACCGTCGCCTTGGTTCGTGCGCGAGGCGTCGCGCCACCTGGTGCGAGTGCGTCCGATTAAGCCATGGTGCGAGAGACATCGAGCCGACCTCAGTCTCGACATTGTCAAAACTAAAGGCCCCTCAATGGTGAACGAGCGAAGTGCAAAGTGCGCCAACGAAGCACCCGTCGCGACTGTTAGGAATACTTGTTAGATTTTGATGATGTCATTAATACAAAATCAAATGTTTATTACTTGGCAAAATGTAAGGAAGAACCAAATGAGTATCTTCCATAGGCCAAAATATGTTAAGTATAAAACTTGGCAAAATGTAAAGAAGAACCAAATGAGTATCTTCTGTAGGCCAAAATTAGTTAGGCTGAAAAACGGCTAAGTACTAAGTACAGCTTAGTCCATCAGAGAGGAACAGTGACTCGATCGAGTAGCTCCGGTCAACTAAATTTGACAGGAAGCTTGACCAGATGCAATGAGGTACCTCGGGAAGTCACGACTGCATTAGTCACAAAGGTGAGCAGTAGAGGACCTATCTGCAGAGATGTTAGCCGCATATCGGCTACTCATTGCAGCCAAGTACTCCAAGTCCACGTCAGCATGCGTTGAAAAGTCAAATATTACGGAAAGCTCACATGCAACGTGAAGAGACAAATTGGAGTGATTCCCGCAAGAGTTATGATTTAACTAAATCATCCAGACCCACCTTGAAGACTTTAATCCTTTTATATTCAAAAGATTCGGCGCTCACATGCAGAAGTCTTCACAACGGTCGGAAGATAAAATAAAATAATGGGAATCCAGCCTTGCAACGTTCAGAAAGAATAAACAATGAAGTCTCCCTCCAACGGACGGATTTGTTCAAAATATTTGCAACGGCTACAAGGAAAAAGCTCAGAGATCTGACCTATATATATCCAGAGATTTGAATCTGAGCAACAACCGGTGCGAACATACATTCTAGCGATCAAAACAATCAAGCAATCTCAAGCAATCAAATAGCATCGTGAAAAGAGCAGATCTAAAAGTTCATACTTAAGGAAGCTCTTAAGTTGGAGAAGACAAACACTCTTGTCTATAATCTTGAGTACGAGGTACTTCAGTGGTTGAAGTAAGAGACTGTAAAGGCATCCGAGGATCGAGGATCAAGAGGTGCAAGGCAGTCAAGTGTGTACAACGGCACGGATTTCCACTGGTTGGAAGCTGTTGTAGTGTGGTTTGAATCACTGTAATATTTATCACTGGTTGAAAATTATAGTGAATTCATCTCCAACTGGTTTGGAGAAAAGTGGATTAGTAGAGGATTACCCCACCTGAGACCACTATAATTGCACGTGTTATTCTTGTTTATTGCATCATACCTTAAGCTACGCATACATTGTTAAGTGTTTCATTATGTTTATTTCTATGCGTCATCATCTGACTTCCGCACATATCCAACAACACACGACTCCAAGTCATTTGTTTAACTATCACCAAGAAACTCACTCTTCGTGAAAAAGAGTTCAAGAGTTTCAACAAGTCTATCCACCCCCTAGACTTGTTCTGGACGACTTGTGACCTACAAGTGGTATCGAGAGAGGTTGGTTCATTTTTTGCACGAACCGATCTATACTAGATATATCTTAACTCTCACTTTATAATGGAACACATGCACTCTAGACTCCTGTCTTTTCGGTTGTGAGTATGATCTGTGGAAGATAAGAATGCAGCACACTTATCTTCAATTCATGACGACATGTGGTGCATCATTGAAGACGGTCCATTCATTTTTGAGAAGGACAACACGGTAGGAGATCACACCGGGAGGCCCGAAAAGATTCCTAAGAAGAGAACGGCGACCCGAAGAAAGAAAGGCGCCAATCTTGACAACCGGGCCGCAGATGTGTTATATCAAACTCTTGACAAATCCACCATGGTCAAGATCAAGAAGCGTAGGAATGCCAAAGAAATTTGGGACACATTAGCTCTAATGTGTGAAGGAACGGAGCCGATCAAGGAAAACAAGTCACAATTGCTATCCAAAAATTTGACAACTTTAAAATGAAGAATGGTGAATCTATAGATCAAGTGGACACAAGGTTCATCAAATTATCAATGAGATCAACTCCCAGGCAAAACCTATGGCAACAGGGAAATGGCACTAAAGGTCCTCGAGATCTCTCAATCCCGAATGGAGCATGAAGGTCGTAGCCATGAGAGAGTCCAAGGACTGAATAAGATAAAGATTCGGAGGCTGTTCTCGATCTAAAGGCTTATGAGTTCGAGCTTCCAAGCTCATCCTCAATCGAGCTGCGAGAGAAGGGAATCGCATTTGCGGCCGAGTCCCTGCTAAGAGCCTATTCGATGTGAAACCTCCAAATCCACTAGATTTTGAGGAAGAAATGGCTTTCATAATGCAAAGGTTCAAGAATTTGAAAGAACTACTCCAAGTATAAGAAAAACTACAAGGAGAATCCAAGAAGGAACCGTAAGGCCGGAAACTGGAAAGTAGAATGCTACAACTGTCACAAAATAGGACACATCCAAATGGATTGTCCCGAGCTCAAGAAGGACGAAACCAAGAAGGAGGTGGGCGAAAGGAAGACAGAAGAAAGGCTCTCATCGGAGAAGACCAGAGCATATCGAATCAAGCAGCGGTTTCTTTTCGATGAAGACGAGGAGTATGATTGCCTGATGGCAAACTTAGCCGATGAAGAGGTAACTTCTAAACCCACCGGTTCAAATAATAGCTCGGCCATGTCACAAGATATGGATCTACATGAATTGGTAAATCGATTATTTAAAGATTTTGAAACACTCAAATCGCACACCAAGTCAGACAATGAGAAGACTCACCAAGATGAGAATAGGCAATGAAAAATGATTTCAAAACTCACCTAGATTTAAATAAGGTTGAGACAACTACAGTGACTTTAAAAACCGTGCAAATGTCAATACAATCGAGATAGATCGGCTAAACATTTTACTTAAAGAAAAATCACCGCACTTGCTCATGCCAAAGCCGAGTTTACTAAGGCAGCACGTATAAATAAAACTCAGCGCAGAAATAACCTCCCTGAAGGCGTCTTCAACTCGGGCGGTGTGTACTTATAAAGGTCATTATATACCAAATCGGGCCTTGGATATGATTCTCACACTCCCTCTAGTTACAAACCAAGTTTATCAAGGAGAAACAATAGTCTCATTCTTGAGCCAATGTATAAACCGATATTCAAAAACAGCAATGAAATCAACGTCTAGCCGATCGGGTTACACTGCATGACCACCTAGACAGCGACTAAGCGATGTGCAAAAGCAAAGCCGCATAACATGCCCACTATTACCAACAACTCCCCAAAAATAGATTTCATAATGGGAGGGGCAGATGGAAACCTCAAGGTTATCCTAATTACCAAAATGAACAAGTGTGGAGACCACAAAGATTTAATAAATGGTCTCAGCCTAGATTTAGAAATGGCCCACACTATCAAAATTTTGAGGAATATCCGGTATACAATCCAACCAGAAGATTTAGACCTCGACCACGGACACCGTATAAGGGTTATAATAATAATAATAACAATTTCCATAATTCAAGGAGAAATCAATTCTCCAGGAAACCAACTAACCCCAAAGGACCCACACAAATTTGGGTACCTAAATCTCTGCTTATTTAATTGCAGAAAAGGTGGAAGGACTAAAACCACATCTCCTCAAGCTCAAATTTTGGAGGTGAAGAATGGTTTGTAGACTCTGGATGCTCGAGGCATATGACTGGGAACAAGAAGATGCTGACCAAATATATCAAAGAAAGAGGTCCCGATGTAACCTTTGGAGATAGCTCTAGAGGACAGACAAAAGGCTTTGGAGAGCTGCACCGAGGAAACATTGTGATATCCAAAGTCCATTATGTCAAAGGGCTCAAGTACAACCTCCTGAGCATAAGCCAGTTCTGTGACGAGAAGAATCTAGTAGTCTTCACCATCTTGAAGTGTATGGTGATAGACATCTTATCTGGAGAAATAAAGCTACAAGGTTTCCGAAGAAGAGATGTCTACATGATTGATTGGAACACAGGAACACCTAACTCCTGTTTTCTATCCAAGACAGAGGCGAGAATGGATGGTCAGGCACAAAAGACTATGTCACCTAAACTTCAAAGCCATCAACAAGATTAGCTCTCGGAAAGGTGGTGGAGGACTTCCAAATGAAGCATTCAAGAAGGAAGCACTCTGTGATGCATGTCAGAAGGGAAAGCAGACCAAGGCATCGTTCAAGACGGTTCAGCCTACAACGCTCACAACAAGGATCTTAGATCTACTCCACATGGATCTATTTGGTCCTATCAAACCAAGGACTTTGAGCGGCCGAAAGCATGCACTTGTAATAGTAGATGATTAGTCAAGGTACACTTGGATCATTTTTCTATACAAGAAAAGTGAAACCACGACCAAGTTACGAGTCCGAGAAGGATCCAGAATGAGAAATCCCTCTCCATAATCAAGATCGATCGTATAGAGGAGGAGAGTTTCTCAACAAGGCGATAACTTATTACAATGATCGAATGGGATCCAAAGATGAGCTCTGCGGCCAGACGCCTTGTGAGAATGGTGTTCTTGAAAGAAGGAAACAGAACCACTGAAGAAGCAGCAAGGTCCATGATTGCGAAGCGGACCTACCCAGGTTCTGAAGGCTGAACACACCGCCACACCCAATGGAGTATGATAGTAGGGAGACATGGCAAAACTCCATATGAGGTTTGGAATAATAGAACTCCTCTTGTTGCTTACTTTCATGTTTTTGGTTGTAAGTGTTTCATCCACAACAACGGTAAAACACAACTAAATGCCTTTGATGCTAAAAGCGATGATGGTCTATTTATGGATATTCCCAAAGAAGCAAGGCATATAGAGTTTTTAATAAAAGAACCTTAGTTGTGGAGGAAACACCCCATGTTGTTTTTGATGAATCTACCGTTGAGTACAGAAACAACTTGAGCTAATTGAGAACAAGCTCAAGTCAAGAACCCTTGAAGAAGTCATTATACATGACACTGGAATGGTGGACTCACTGCAGACCGGCTGATGACCCAACCGCAGTGATGAAGACCCAATGCAGATCGACAGATCACCAAACCTATCCGATCCAGATTCTTTGTGGAAGAAGACCCGGCCAGGCCGACAAAGACTCATCTGCAGATCGTAACCAGCCGCAGATGACAAGGCGGTAGCCGATCGATTCTGCACTGAATCCATTGATGCAGATAACCACCGTGGCAATCCAACAGGGAACAAACCCGAGAAGAGGACGATATCCCCAAATGGCTCAAGGATCATCCAATTCAAGAAATTATCGGAAAATTGGTGATGGAGTTAAGACGAGACACCAACCCTACCAGGAATGGCGATGTTCTCATGTTTCATGTCGCAAATTGAACCCAAGACTACGTAACAAGCCTTGGAGGATTATTCATGGATTAATGCCATGCAAGAGGAATTGGAGCAGATGGAAAGAAACAAAGTTTGGGAACTAACGAAAGACACGATCACAAGAAAGTTATTGGCACCAAATGGGTGTATAAAAACAAGAGTGATGAAGACGGAGTCATTGTTAGGAATAGAGCCGGACTCGTAGCAAAAGGTTATGCACAAGTGTGAGGGAATAGATTTTGATGAAACTTATGCACTGTTGCAAGATTAGAAGCCATCGACTATTCCTCGCATATCGCATTCAAGGACTTTGAAGTCTACCGGATGGATGTAAAAGTGCGTTTAAACGGAATCTAGAAGAAGAAGTCTATGTAGAGCAACCCCGTGTTTTGTCAAAGGAGACAAAGTCTATAAGTGTTGAAGGCTCTGTATGGACTCAAGCAAGCACCAAGAGCGTGGTATGAAACACTGTCTGTGTTTCTTGAGAAAAATGGATTTTGCAAAGGGAAAGTGGACAAGACCCTATTCAGAGTGGAGCACGAAGGCCACATATTAATAGTCAGATTTATGTGGATGATATCATATTCGGTCAACCAATCCAGAACTATGCGAGAAATTCTCCAACCTCATGCAAGGAGAATTTGAGATGAGTATGATGGGAAAGCTTAACTTCTTTCTCGGATTACAAGTTAAGCGAGATGGAAAAAGGAATTTTCATCAACCAAGCAAAGTATACCGTAGATCTTATCAAGAGATATGGAATGGAATCACCAAACCGCAAGAATTCCAATGAGCACAAGTACTCACCGATGCGAGGCAGGCGAGGCATATCGGTGGACTCAACCCACTGAGAGGACTCATCGGATCTCTCGTACCTCACCGCAAGCAGCCGGACATATCATATGCCGTTGGAGTTTGTGCAAGATTCCAGTCAAGCCAAGCAATCACACCTAGATGCGGCAAGAGAATAATTAAGTACCTAAAGTCTACAATTAATGTTGGACTATGGTATCCCAAGGATGACAACTTCGAGCTTTCAGATACTCGGATGCGGATTTCGCAGATGCAAAATCAACGGGAAGAGCACTAGTGGAACGTGTCAATTCCTAGGAACCAGATCGATATCTGGTTTAGCAAGAAGCGTGTTTCTAACTCTATCTCCACTACAGAGTCGAATACCTAGTTGCGGTAGTATTGTGCCGCAGATTCTATGGATCGAACAGCGATTAAGGGACTATAATATAATTGCCAACGAAGTCCCAATCTGGTGTGACAACAATAGTGCTATTGCAATAACCAACAATCCGGTTTTGCATTCAAGGACGAAGCACATTGACGTTAAGCACCATTTCATTAGAGACCATGTACTTAACAAAAGGGTTAGAGTTGAAAGAGTCAGCACAGACTACCAAATAGCTGACATCTTCACTAAACCCTTGCCAGAAGAAAGATTCCTAGAGCTGAGCAGAGAACTTGGATTACTAGATTGGGAATCTAGTACTGAAGCAAGTTAAAGGAAGGACGGACTCCCCAGAATCAGCCTAGCTGATGCAGGCGATAAGACGAAGGCCAGACGAAGCAACTTAGCTGTTCAGAATACCAGACGAGAAGTCAACTAACCTGTTGCAGAGTGGTCAACAGTCAACGAAACGAACCAGCTAAGTTTTCTAAACTGATCTCTAAATTTTTAATTATTATTTGCCACATTTATAATATTATTATATTAATTTTGGCTAACGAATGGCATTTAAATATACATTTTATAAGCCAAGTGGCAATTTTAATACACGCATCAAACGCCTATTAAATCAACCTCTACGGTGGCCAATCAAAATCAACAGTCGAATTTTAAATTGGGCCACCGATTCAAATTTGAAATTCAAAAGGCGTACCACCGTTCAAATATATAATAAACTAATACAAACGTCTTTTCATCTTCTTTATAAGGAAAGAAGACCTTTCACTTTACTCTTTACGCTTACAGAAACCCTAGAATTTACAGAGCAAAAATATACACTAAAAAATCCTCTTTTTTGCAGAAATGGCATCTTTCGAAGGAGTGAACTTGAAGGCGGTGAAGGACCAGATCATTTTCTCCATGGTTGTTGACTTTGAAGGTTTACTAGAAGCAAATCTGGAGGACTACGACATGCTCAATTTGATCCGAGCAATGAAGCTTAATGGGATTTACCCATTTCTCGACATCAACCCACAACATCTGTTCAAGGAAGATGTCGTTGAATTCTATCGCAATGCTTATCTGATTTAGCACGGGATTCACAGCACAGTCGGCGGAGTTCCTGTCAGCATAGATCGAGAGAAGATTCGTTCTGTATTCGGGATGAAGCATCGTGGTTTGGCGGTCGAAGCTCTCAAACAATCAGCCGCCGAAACCTGGAAAACGATTAAAGTCGAAAATATCCCAGAAAAATTAAAGTTTACAGCCAAGAGGAATGAGTTAAAAAGGATTTACCGTGTTGCGTTGGACATCACCAACAAGATAGTCATGGGGATGGCGGGCAGCTATGACCAACTGTCATCATCGAAATTTATGGTGTTGGGTGCGTTGATTCAGGAAGAGGAAGTCGATTGGGCAGACTATATTTTCAGGCAACTCGTGCGCGAGGTGAACAAGGTCGAGTGGCTTGACGATGAGAAGAAGTTCAAGACTAAGTTGGCGTTCGGAACGCATCTTAGTTGGTTTTTGGAGAAGACCGGAGTGGCTAAGGGAAACATTGACCCTTTCCACCCAAATAAACGGCTTGGTCATATGGACCATGAGAAGAAGAAAGTCGGAGGCACTGGGAAAGCAGCTCAGTTGTTTAAGGAGCTGCCGGACTCAAGAACATATCCAAGATACGATTTATCAGAGGAGTCGGACAGACCTGCAGCTGAGATCGGAACTGCAGTCGAGTCCGACAACGAGTCCGACGATACACCAATTGCAGTCAGATTCAAGAGACGGGGACCAGCCCCAGAAGGACCCTCTAACCTGCAGTCATCACCGGAACCCTCTCCTAAGAGGCCAAGGAAACTGCAGTTTAGCGAGGGAGAGAAGTCTGAACAACCTACCAGCCCATCAGTTCGATCACCAGTTCATCCTGAAGACTTGCCTGCACCGGACACCACTGAAACTCGGATTATACCTGTCCTCACACCCCCAGTCTACATATCCGAAGAAGAGGAAGCAGGTCTAATAATCTCTGTTACTGAAGCTGACTATACTTTTAACCTATTAGAAAATAATACCTTCAATCTTTCTATTGAACAACTCCAGCTTGTTAAACCACAAGCAGAAAAACACTCTTTTGTACATATTTTTGAAGAATGGAAATCTTTCAAAACCATGCCTTTTACAAAATTTCAAACCTTTATTGCAACTAGTGGTTGGGAATATCCCCAAGCCACTGAGGAGGTTCTGATTGAATTTTGCAAAGAATCAGACTTGGCCTTAATCCTCCAGGATAAATGGTTCATGTCACATTTTAAAACAAACATGGACCACTTTATCCATTCTATCATGCTCAGCATTTTTGATGGCGTTTTTGGAGAGGAGGAAGATGAGGAAGTTGAAAAGGAGATAAGGATTGAAGAAGTAGATGGAGATAATGAAATTATTGATTTGGTGGCTGAAGAAGATGAAGAAGAGAGAAAAACAGAAGAAAATATTCCAATTGAAAAACAGCCAGAAGATATTGAGAAGACAGAGGAATTGGCTGATGAAGGAGATGAAGAAGAAGGAGAGGAGGTAAATCAAGAAAAAGATGAAGAAGAAAAGGAGGATGAGGATGATGAAGGAGAAAAGAAGGAGAAGGATAAGAATGATGATGATGATGATAATGATAATAGAGGAGAAGCAGGAGCAGAAAAAGAAAATGAAAAAGAAAAAGATGAGGAAGAAGAAAAATATGGAGAAAAGGAAGAAGAAGGGGAAGAGGGAGAGAGAGAAGGAGATAAGGAGCCAGAACAAGAGCCGGAGCCAGAGCCTACTCACGAAGCTGCAGATAGGATTGTTGTACCTGCCCGGTACACCGGCTGACGCAGAGTGGTCAAGACTCAGTCGTGGACCGGAGAAAACCCACTCTGACCTACCAGCTGCAGACCGGAGCCTGCAGTCCAGTGGTTCCCTTGCAGGAGGATAAGGAGAGCACTCTCCATCAGCTCAGTTATCCCCTACCATGACTGAGCTGATCAAGCAAATCGTCAGAGACACTATTGGAGAGCTGCTATCAACTCAGGTCACTCCTGACCTTCAGTCAATAAATGCCAAGATAGACACCCTTCTACAGAGAGAGATCCCTCAGCCTCCTCCCCCTACCAACAACAGAATGCCATTTGGCATGTCTGATTGGATGAGCAGGATGGAACAGCAGTTAACTACCCTTGTTGATGCTGGCAAAAAGGGGGAAGAGAGAATTCAGGGGGAAGAGAGAGAAATAAGAAGCAAGAAGAAGCAGGATGTCCCTCAAATTGAAGGACCTTCCAGTCTGAAAAGAAAGGAAGCTGTAGATCCAAATGACCAGGCTGACCAGCCTGAAGGAAAAAGAAGAAGAACTAGAGGTGGCTTTGGACCTACTCTAGAATGGGAAGGGAAGGAGCTATGGTTTGTTGAGGATTTCATCCCATTTGAAACTCTTGAGATGTGGGGATCTGCTAAGAAGAGATCCATCAGAGAGGAACAGCCGACTCCAGTTAGAGTAGCTCTAGTCAACTAAATTTGACAGAGAAGCTTGACCAGACTGCAGCCGAGTACCTCAGGGAAGTCACCTGACCAGATTAGTCACAAACAGTGAACAACCGAGAGGACCTATCTGCAGAGATGTTAGCTGCATATCAGCCTACTCGACTGCAGCCAAGTACTCCAAGTCCACGTCAGCATGCGTTGAAAAGTCAAATATTACGGAAAGCTCACATGTAACGTGAAGAGACAAATTGGAGTGATTCCCGCAAGAGTTATGATTTAAATAAATCATCCAGACCCACCTTGAAGACTTTAATCCTTTTATATTCAAAAGATTCGGCGCTCACATGCAGAAGTCTTCACAATGGTCGGAAGATAAAATAAAATAATGGGAATCCAGCCTTGCAACGTTCAGAAAGAATAAACAATGAAGTCTCCCTCCAACGGACGGATTTGTTCAAAAGATTTGCAACGGCTACAAGGAAAAAGCTCAGAGATCTGACCTATATATATATCCAGAGATTTGAATCTGAGCAACAACCGGTGCGAACATACATTCTAGCGATCAAAGCAATCAAGCAATCTCAAGCAATCAAATAGCATCGTGAAAAGAGCAGATCTAAAAGTTCATACTTAAGGAAGCTCTTAAGTTGGAGAAGACAAACACTCTTGTCTATAATCTTGAGTACGGGGTACTTCACTGGTTGAAGTAAGAGACTGTAAGGGCATCCGAGGATCGAGGATCAAGAGGTGCAAGGCGATCAGTGTGTACAACGGCACGGATTTCCCGTTGGAAGGCTGTTGTTGTGTGGTTTGAATCACTGTAATATTTATCATTTGGTTGAAAATTATAGTGAATTCATCTCCAATAGTTTGGAGAAAAGTGGATTAGTAGAGGATTACCCCACCTCGAGACCACTATAATTGCACTGTGTTATTCTTGTTTCTTGCATCATACCTTAACTGCTGCATACATTGTTAAGTGTTTCATTAAGTTAATTTCTATTCGTCATCAGCTGACTTCCGCACATATCCAAGAACAAACGACTCCAAGTCATTTGTTTGACTATCAGCTGAAGAAACTCACTCTTCATGAAAAAGAGTTCAAGAGTTTCAACAAGTCTATTCATCCTCCCCCTCTAGACTTGTTCCTGGACGACTTGTGACCTACAAGTGGTATCAGAGACTATTACATCTGGGAACTACTCCATGATGACAAACTCTCCCCACAAGAAATTTTCATAAATTTCATGGAAGAAATCCATCCGAAGCTTTGGGCTGTTCTGAAGAAGCACGCTAAAGAACAAAATGCTTATCCTATGATTCCCTTATTCAGGGCAGAGGAAGCACCAATCCGTATGGACGGTGAACTTGATGAGTTAGCACTTCAAAGGGAAATCAAGCTATTGTGTCTTGAGAACAGATTCAGATCTCAGCAAGAACAAGACTTCGCAGCACTTGTTGTGAAGAGAAAATATGGTCTTGCTCCAGTCAAGGTAAGACCAATCGGAGCCAAACCATTCAAGCACAAGCACGGCTATTCAAGAGGCAGAGGAAGAGGCAGATGACCTTTAGTTATTTCTTTCACTTGTAATTTTATTTTCTGTACTTAAAACATTCTTGTAAAATTTCAATAATAAGTCAGAAAATTTTATAACAGTCTGTTGAATGACAATTTCCAGTTGTCTCAATATTAGACTGATTTCAGTTTATGTCTCGCACTTAAGTGCAGACTTGGTCATTTGATTTTTTACTTAAGAGTTTTGCCATCTTCAAAACAGGGGGAATTTGTTAGGAATACTTGTTAGATTTTGATGATGTCATTAATATAAAATCAAATGTTTATTACTCGGCAAAATGTAAGGAAAAACCAAATGAGTATTTTCCATAGGCCAAAATATGTTAAGTATAAAACTTGGCAAAATGTAAAGAAGAACCAAATGAGTATCTTCTGTAGGCCAAAATTAGTTAGGCTGAAAAACGGCTAAGTACTAAGTACAGCTTAGTCCATCAGAGAGGAACAGCCGACTCCAGTCAGAGTAGCTCTGGTCAACTAAATTTGACAGGGAAGCTTGACCAGACTGCAGCCGAGGTACCTCAGGGAAGTCACCTGACCAGATTAGTCACAAACAGTGAACAGCCGAGAGGACCTATCTGCAGAGATGTTAGCTGCATATCAGCCTACTCGACTGCAGCCAAGTACTCCAAGTCCACGTCAGCATGCGTTGAAAAGTCAAATATTACGGAAAGCTCACATGCAACGTGAAGAGACAAATTGGAGTGATTCCCGCAAGAGTTATGATTTAAATAAATCATCCAGACCCACCTTGAAGACTTTAATCCTTTTATATTCAAAAGATTCGGCGCTCACATGCAGAAGTCTTCACAACGGTCGGAAGATAAAATAAAATAATGGGAATCCAGCCTTGCAACGTTTAGAAAGAATAAACAATGAAGTCTCCCTCCAACGGACGGATTTGTTCAAAAGATTTGCAACGGCTACAAGGAAAAAGCTCAGAGATCTGACCTATATATATCCAGAGATTTGAATCTGAGCAACAACCGGTGTGAACATACATTCTAGCGATCAAAGCAATCAAGCAATCTCAAGCAATCAAATAGCATCGTGAAAAGAGCAGATCTAAAAGTTAATACTTAAGGAAGCTCTTAAGTTGGAGAAGACAAACACTCTTGTCTATAATCTTGAGTACGGGGTACTTCACTGGTTGAAGTAAGAGACTGTAAAGGCATCTGAGGATCGAGGATCAAGAGGTGCAAGGCAGTCAAGTGTGTACAACGGCACGGATTTCCACTGGTTGGAAGCTGTTGTAGTGTGGTTTGAATCACTGTAATATTTATCACTGGTTGAAAATTATAGTGAATTCATCTCCAACTGGTTTGGAGAAAAGTGGATTAGTAGAGGATTA
Organism: Orobanche coerulescens; assembly: GCA_033398695.1. Lineage (NCBI taxonomy): Eukaryota > Viridiplantae > Streptophyta > Magnoliopsida > Lamiales > Orobanchaceae > Orobanche > Orobanche coerulescens. The sequence goes on along the minus strand of CM065813.1, from coordinate 9,224,761 downwards.
CCCCACCTCTGAGACCACTATAATTGCCTGTGTTATTTACTGTTTTACTGCATCATACCTTAACTGCTGCATACATTGTTAAGTGTTTCATTAAGTTAATTTCTATTCGTCATCAGCTGACTTCCGTACATATCCAAGAACAAACGACTCCAAGTCATTTGTTTAACTATCAGCTGAAGAAACTCACTCTTCGTGAAAAAGAGTTCAAGAGTTTCAACAAGTCTATTCAGCCCCCCCTCTAGACTTGTTCCTGGACGACTTGTGACCTACAGCGACAAGTGCGACGTGCACGTGCTCGGCCTCGGACTCGGACTTGGACTTGGAAGGTGCTTTGCAATTTCCTTATAGGATTTGGATTATAGCCTTAAAAAATAATTAAAGCCAAATAGGGTGCACCATAGTGGAGCACACTTTATTGCTCCTTTATGGTGGAAAGTCCTTTATAAATAGCTTATCACTTCCTTGTTTTCCAATGTGGGATGGAATTCCACACTACATTTCATCTATAAAATGGCTTATCTTTGTGCATTAATTATTCATTCATTCCTTAATGAAATTGAACAAGTAAATACACCAAATTAATCTACACAAAATGTAGATTTCAAATATACCATTTAATGTCATTAATTACCATAAATATGATTTATTTAAGATATTTTCCAACAATCCCCACATAAATGATGATTAATGCAAATGCAATATGCACTAAGTCCCGACGACCTATTATTGCATCAGGATAGGTAGTAGTTAGCCTTGAACCTTCATTAGTGTAATGCTATCGGATTTACTCGTTGCTCGTTGAACGCGATGTCTTGAACCGGTCAAATTTTGTGTAAACCAAGACAACAACATACACACAATAATAGATCTAATATCTTTCGTTCTCACGTTGTGTCCATTTTGGTCTTGGACCATTTCTTGGATTCATAAGTGTTAGTAATTTTATGAAGCGGCCTTACTTCTTCACTTATATAGGTGATCTCCTATAAAGAGTATCCTGCCATACTCCACCTATAAAAGGCTATACGAATCATTAAAAGCTTTAAAAATCTTACCCTTTACCACAAGCTGCAGGCTTGCACTTGAGCAGCTACGATAATGGATTTTCAAGTGCTTAACTTGAACTTTCACAACTTAGTTGTCTCATTGAACCAAGTTCTTGGGATCTCCAATCATCGTGGTTGAGTTACCATTATGAAAGTTCTCAACGAGTGGATTTAATCCCATTCCCCTTGCTGCATTATATAATTGATCACGGTCAATACCTTTCGTAAACAGATCCGCTATATTGTCTTTTGACTCTACATAGTCAATACACATTATTCCTGTAGTGACCAATTGTCTAATGGTATCGTGTCTTCAACGAATATGTTGAGATTTACCATTATATATATGGTTCTTTGCTCTCCCTATGGCTGCTCACAATGTATCATAACGGGAAGCAAGGTTTTTCCCAACAGGGAATATCTTCTAAGAAGTTTCTTAACCATTCGGCTTCTTCACCGGCTTTGTCTAAAGTAATAAACTTCGATTTCATTGTAGATCGGGCTATGCATGTTTGCTTAGAAGATTTCCACGATATTGCTCCTCCACCAATGGTAAATACAAAAGTGCTTGTAGATTTAGAGTTTTTAGTATCAGATATCCAATTGGCATCACAATATCCTTCCAAAACAGCTGGATATCTCGAATAGTGTATGCCATGAGTGATGGTGTGTTTTAAGTATGTCAACACTCTTGTCAATGCGGTCCAATGATCTTTTCTAGGGTTACTTGTAAACTGACTCAGTTTACTAATAGAATATGATATGTCTGGCTTTGTACAATTTGCTAAGTACATTAGGCTTCCAATGATCCTTGCATAGTCTGTTTGTGATATGGGTTCTCCTCGATTTTTGGCTATGTGTAAACTTAAGTCAACAGGAGTCTTACCGGAGGTAGATCATATGCCTTGAATTTCTTAAGCACATTCTCAATATAGTGAGATTGTGATAAGACTATTCCATCAGGTGTTCTAGAGATCTTGATTCCTAGAATCACATCGGCTAATCCCATATGCTTCATGTCGAAGTTCTTCTTTAACATTTCCTTAGTGCCTATGGTGATTTTATTATTGCTACCCATAATTAGCATATCATCAACGTAGACACACAATGACAAAATTGTCAGACGTACCTTTGATATACACACATTTATCACATTCATTGATTTTGAAACCATTTGAAATCATTACTTGGTCAAATTTCTCATGCCATTGTTTAGGTGCTTGCTTAAGTCCATATAAAGACTTAACAAGTTTACAAACTTTGTTTTCTTGGCCGGGAACCACGAATCCTTTGGGTTGTTCCATATAAATTTTATCTTCCAAATCTCCATTTAGAAATGCCATTTTTACATCCATTTGGTGTATCTCAAGATTGGATAATGCTGCTATTGCAAGTAGCATTCTTGTGAGTATGTATCAAAGTAATCATACCTTTTCTTTTGTTTATATCCTTTATACCAAACGTTCTTTGTATTTGTCAATAGATCTATCGCCTTTGTATTTTTTCTTGAGAATCCACTTGCAACCTAAAGGTTTATTCCTGGAGGAAGATCAACAATATGCCAAGTGTGATTGTTCAAGATTGACTCGATTTCACTATTGATAGCTTCTTGCCATAGATCGGCATCGGAACCAGACAATGCTTCCTTGATTGTCTTCGGTTCGTCTTCTAAAGTGTAGACTACAAAATCCGGACCAAAGGTTTTTGCAGTTTTTATTCATTTTCCTCGCCTTGGTTGCGGTGTTGGTCCATTACTTTTAGGCGAGGTTTCATCATAAGTCCTCTTTTTTGAACTTATGTCATTCTTTTCTTTCTTAGGGAATATAGTTTCAAAAAATTATGACGTTTCTTGATTCTATGATCATTCTGTCATTTTATACTGGGTACTTCCGATTTGTGTGCCAAAAATCGGTACGCACTACTATTATTTGCATATCCTATGAAAATGCAATCAACCATTTTTGGTCATATTTTTACTTGCTTGTGTTTCGGTACTTCAACTTTTGCTAAGCACCCCCACACTTTTATGTATTTATAGGACGGCTTCCTTCCTTTCCATAATTCATATGGAGTTTTTATCTTGCTTCTTTTTGGGTAATTTATTCAAAATTTTATTAGCCGAAAGAATAGATTCTCCCCACATGTTAAGTGATAGGCCCGAGCTAATCAACATAGCTGTTGGACACTAAGTATACAGAATACAACTTGGATAGAATAGGTACAACATTCTGTATGATTTTCAAATAAGAGTGCGTAGCGGAAGTTTGTTTAAGTTAGTTGCTGTAAATACAGCAACTAGGTTTTTCTCCTGTTAGCTTGGCCCGTACAGGGTTTTGCAGTATATACTTGTATAAATCACAGTTTATGAAAAATAGTAAATGCAGAAGGTAAATAACACAGTATTTAAAGTGGTTCGAGGTAAACCTCTCTACGTCCACTGGTCCTCCACACAGGAGTGAAAACATTTATTATAATCACTGCGTACACAACTACGTGACTATAACTAAACCTCCCAAAGTATCGTTTACACAGATTGATACCAGGGTTGAAGCTGTTCGCCGTTCACACATATTGGCTAGAGCTTGTGTTTGGTATATTTTGAGTAATATTTTTATTAATATTGTATGTATATAATTGTGTGTTTTGTGTGATAATTTATCATTTTTACCATATATTTATATTATTTCATTTTGTTAGAATTTTCTATAATTTTGTGTTATTTTTGGATAGTTAATTAGAATTAAATTATATCTGCAGGTTAACCAACCGGTACAAGACAGATCAATTGATTCAAGGATGATATCTTTCCAAAATTCAAATATAGTCATGACTGGTCTCATTTTATTCATCTCGTCGAGACGATCGTTTTAAAAAAAAATTCATCCGAATCCGAGTTCGTATGAAGAAGTTATGATCGTTCGAATGACAATTAAATAGACGGAACATATTGCGCCACGTGTCAACACCCGATTGGACCAGAAATTCAACTCTCCGCTGACGTCATCCATGACATCAGTATCCCCTTGGCAACCGTGAGTGATTGAGTAGTGGGATTTAAAATTTTTAAAAATTATTATTTTATTAATTTTGAAGTATTATAAATAGGGGAGGAAGGTGTAGTATGTAAAGAGAAGAGAAAAAATAGAGAGATGTTATTATAAGAGAGAGAAATAAAAATATTGTGTAATAAAATTATATTTGAGTAATAATATTATGAAATATTTATTTATTTGTGTTGTTATTATGAGTGAGTAATTTTTTTTATTGGGGTTATGATGAAACCATGTCTATATTATTATTAATATTTATATAATAATTCCAACTAAATATTTTTAACGATTATAATTTTCGCTTCAAAAGGGGAATATTATTTCATCAATTATATCACGTATTTTTGATAGTTATAAATTTCCCATTGCTTTGTGATTATTGATATTAGTTAATTTCTTTGATTATTTATTTTTCATTAAATCGGATACATATAATGCTTAGAAATTATATTTTTCAAGCGAAGGAATATCTATATTTGAATTATAATTTTGTACTTATTGTTAAATTTATAGGGAAATAGCGAGATTGATTTCAAAATCTATTCGCTGAATTTCTTGGAATTAATATATAAAATAAATAATAAATAGATATTGGTGGATTCTAAACCCTAGTAAATTATTTAAAATCAATTTATCTAAAATCTACTTAAAAATTACTGTTATTTAATGCAATTATTATAACCATTCAAAAATCAAATTATTTGGGACTAGGTTAGAATTTAATATAATTTGGTTTAAAACGATAGGAATATTTTTACTTCACTATCATATTTTCTATATTGAACGAATCGTGCGCTTGTGAGTATTAGACTAAGAATCACAAACACCTTGTTCTTTGACTTGCTTCTTCACACACAGTTGGAAGCTTCGTCTACAATGCTGATTCTTCACACACAGTTCAGAATGAACAAGACTTCTTCAGTCCACACAGGGCTGATGATTTTCTTCAAGGTAAAATCACAGGTTGAACAACAGCTTGAACACTTGATGAGCTTGGGCTGATGATGTGTTGTTCAGGTTGAGCATTTGTATATTTCTTCTCTCAAGAATGGCAGTATGCTCGAAGAAATATGTTTGCTCTTGTAAGCTTTTTCGTTCGTTTCAATTGCATGAAGTTCTTAGCTTGTAATTCATATTGCGTTCGTGTATATGTTTTGCCTGCAATGTCCTCTTGCGTCCTCTTGGAATAGAACCGTTATGAATATGTCCGTTGGCTGGTTGGTGAGCAAAAGGTCCGTTCAGATTGGTTGATTGACTTTCAAGAAACAGGATCTGGATTTTGCTCCTTGTCTGAAGATCCTTGTCGGTTGGAATTTAAATACTTTATCCAGTCAGTATTTAAATACTTCTTTCAAACGGCGTTCTGACTTTAGCGTATAAAGTAGATTTCTTCTCAACGGTCTTCAGTTCTGTTGGATAAGTGTTTATTATCCTAACACTTTCAGCTTGTATGCTGTGTCCAGCATAATACTTCTTATTGCTGTTAGCTGTAGACTTCAACGCTGTAGGCTATCTCCCATGTTGTATGGCAGGCGCTGTATGGAGTTCCCAGACAGTTTCCATACTTAGCGGTATTTCGAATCCTTCGATGTATGATGGCAAATATTCTTGAGATAGCTTGCTGTATGTTGACTAGATAACTTGCTGTATGATGGCAGTGCAAAATTTTGCTGTATGTTGGCACTTATCAAAACAAGGTACATGATTATTTATCCCAACAATTTCCCCCTTTTTGATAATGCCTAAACCTCTTTATCGATGATGCCAAAACCTCTTTATCGATAATGCCAAAACCTCTTTATCGATAACATCTTGATCCGGAGAGGATGACTTCTTGATCTTCTGTCGAATGATTTGGTCTACAACACTTTAAAAAAAAATATGAACTGCTCGCAGGAAAGTTATAAGCATTAGGTAAAACATCTACATGGATGTGTATTACAACTTAAACTTATGACTCGCGCGCAGGCACAATTGTACAGTGTGATCTATGTTGCATACAACTTAACCTATGAACTGTTCGCAGACAAGTTTTTACAGCTTGATACTTAACGAGTTTCATACTTGTTGTTTGCATCAATATAAATTGAATTTAAATTCGTAATCAAACAGTAAACGTAGATTACGAGCTGTAGTCTTTCAAGACAAAGATTGAGTTTTATTGATATCAGTCAAAGATTACAATGATAGAAGAAATAGAGATACAGAGATTTTATTTTTTTAATTTCTTATCTTTTTTCCTCACAGCAAACCTGCCCGTCTTTCCCCTCGAAGAGACCAAAACCTGCCTACCACCATCTCTCTCCTCCTGGTCGGACCAGCCCGACCTCCCGAACCGTCTGGTTCGTGTCTTTTTCCTAAATTCAGTGTTTTTGCCCAATCATAGTAATTCTTATGTAAATTTTGGGACCGGGACCAGTTCGAATGCAGTTAAAATTAACCTGAAATGTTACCAAAAAGGTTTAGGATCGAAATAAGTCACGAACCAATCCGATTGACCAAGTTCAATTTTTTTCCTAAATCCATTTTTTTTGCCCAGCCCTATGATTACCCTTTAGATGCAACTTGTACCAACTATTAAGATCTCTGGAAAAATATCATAAATCAGGTGGTGGTAGGCAGGTTTTGGTCCCTTCGAGGGGAAAGGCGGGCAGGTTTGCTGTGAGGAAAAAATATAAGAAATTAAAAAAATAATCGTTGCACCATCTTCAACTAAAATGAACTGTTGACAAGTGAAGTTCTTGAGTTGTGCTGGAGTTGCAGGACCAGTTATTTGGCGTGCTTCTGGCCCAGTTGATATCTGTCATAAAAGTTCACTTGTGAGTTCTTGACAAAATCACATAACTTATTCGTGCAAGAAATAACCTTAACAAATTGCATCTAACACGCATTTTAAATTAAAAGACATCAATTTAAAAAACATGCTGGAGACACAAGTGATTTCCTATCAAAATCTTGTATGCACCAACTACCAAGGGTCGGCTTTAAGCCCTTACTTACTCTAGTCATAGACGAACTGACTAAGTGACTAGATATATCCAGGATGTTATCATATATTTGCTGAATTTGACATACCTGAGCCTCCTACTATGAGACACCATATTTAATTGAAAATCATATATATAGTTGAGTAAGGATAACATCTGATGATATTCTTTTCTAAAAGAAAACAGAGTAAAAGTGTACGAAACAGTTGCTTCTTCCATTTTCCAAACAATTGAAATAACTCAGAATTTTTGGGAGTTCCAATGCCTATTGTTCAACACATTTGCATAACCAGAGGTTTCTGAAAATTATAAAAAACACCCGTAAAGTTCAATTTCATATTACGTTCATAATCTCCTTTGATCTATGATAATAAAAGATGGCCTCGAAATGAAAAAGGTGCAGATGAGCACTTTGGCTTATCTCCTAAAAATTTCAAGTTGGTAGTTGACATTCAATACTTTGATGTCAAAGAGAGGGATACCAATTCCAAGTCAGGAAAATTTAAAGCAGCTTATGCAGAAGTTGAAGCACAACATGGAAAGATTCTAAAAGAAGAAGAAGAAGACAAGTCATGGTTGTCAAATGAGACTACCTAGTTGCAGAAACCTAGTTCACGTATAATATTCTGCCAATTATGCATATTAATATTCAGTGGTAATACCGTATGCTTATAATATGGTAGATGTACTGTTGTTGCTATGGATTTTTACAGAAAAGGTTCTTTTGGCCACTCTATCTTTTTTATCTTCTACTTTCTGTCATCATTATTGTTGTTTCATAGATTACAAAGTTCTGTCTTGATTTTTTTTATTCCTTAATTAGAATGAGAGAATTGCAGAAGTATTGTCTGCACCTTTATCTAATAGCGAACTACTAGTACTCATCAATATTGTTCCACCTCTCCAAGGCATCCTAACTCACTTGTAGTATTTCATCATCCTATGCACTAAACATGACACAGTTTGATTAGTCTTAAGAGTATTTGCCTCTATATTATTTAGTGTGTTTGACATTCGTTAAAGTTTGATACTTTTAAAATATACTTTTTTGTTTTTACATATAGTGCAATTGAATGCCCAATACTTTCTTAAAGTTGATGGACATTCTATGATATTGTGATGTATTCTTTGAATAATATTTCTTTTTAATTTTTTTTGTTAACCATGTTATTAATGAGGGTGAATGATTTATGTGCATGTGGTGTGATTCTTGAATGTGAAACGTGTGAATTGTTACGTAATTTCGTTCAGTAAAAAATATATGAATTATTAACGAATAATTTGACTCAACTCTAGTTCTGCTTCACTCAAATTATTTGTCACCAAATTCGTGTTAGAAATATTTATTATCGAGTCTAGCTGTAACACCACCCCTCATTCAATTACAAAATTCGAATTAAATTAGTTCATTTGAAAAAAAAATAACATGTTTAGATCGGCTCTATTTCTTTATATTCCTAAAAATTATACCATTAATATACAATAAATTAAAGGCTAAAATACTCCTGGGGTCCCTTAAATTAATTTCAGATAACGATTTAGTCCTTTATCTTTTTTTTGTCCCAACTAAATCCTTTATTTTTTCAAATTTTAAGCAAAGTTAGCCTTTTCCGTTGGTCTCCGTTACAATAATTAATCATATGCTGATTTTATACCTACGTGGCTACAAAATTCCTATGTGTCAAATCCCTAACCTACGTGTCTATTTCCTAACCTACGTCTACGTGGATTAGGGACACATTAAATTTAGTCTAAAATTAAATAGCCGAATAGTGACAGTCACGGAACACACATGAAGTATGAAGAAAAACGAGAAGAAGTCAAAATTCAAAAGGCACCCACCACCAACAATTGACAACAAACCAGAAGCGCAAAATCGAGAGACCAAACAAACCGCAAGTGAGATGTGATTTCTCCTCACCTTCTCTAATGTGCGGTTATACCGGAAAAACCTTACCAGCCCAAGTAATATTTACTTAAGTTCGCAGGTCGAGTCGAGCAGGTGCGAACTCGGGTTCCATATTCGAGCAGTTCGGCAGGTACACAGGTAGGCTCGACCCGACGCGACAACCAAAATGAGTCTAGATTCTCGGCAGAACTTCGAACCTGATCGATTCGCAGGAGAAGCACCGAGTCGGACATGTATAAAATGGGTCCGAACCCGAGTCGAACCCGATTTGACTCGCCCGATTTGACAACCCTCTGTTTAATATTCATACTGTATCTAGTGTTCCACCATAGGGACGCTTCTTCATGTCCAAATTCGTGTTCCGTGATTGTCCCTAATCCATGTAGGTTAGGAAATAGACACGTAGGACTGTATGTAATATCCACATTTCTTACTTTTCTGGTACTTTTTGTTTTCGTGTATTTTTTGTTTTTAGTGACTCGCTTGTAACCGTATTGGTATTTCGAGAATATTTAATACTGGACATTTTGTCGTCCGAGCTTGTTTTGGTCTTGTTTTACCTAATTCCACATTTTATACCATTTTCGTCGCTATTTGGTTCGATTCTCGTAATTGTTGTTCGGAACCGCCGTTTCGGGGTTGCCGTAAATCCGTCTTATGTTATTATGCGTGTTGTGAGCTTTTGTTTGATGTTTCGGTAGTTTATCGTGTGTTTCGGATGTTTTGGGCCGTTTTGTAATTTCCTAAAGTTATGGGGTAATTACTATCCTTGTCGTTTCCAAACCTTCGGGTAGTCGGAATCATGTTCCATTTTAGCGTTTTAGTTTTTGCCTCAAACTCGTTGTGAATGTATCCGTTGGTACACTTTTGTACCCTCCGATCGATCTTCGTTGAAATGTCGTGCATATCTGGCCTGCTGCCAGAGGCACATTACGGCCGTAAGCGAAGGCTTTTACGGCCGTAATGCTCATCAGTTACAGCCGTAAGTTCTTCCTTGTATGGCCGTAACCTGACTTCATTTTTTTTGCTTTTGATCCAGTGGGCACTTACGGGCGTAATATTCGCCAGATACGGCCGTAAGAGATGTTACAGCGGTAACCATATAGTTATACGCCCGTTAGTGAGCTTCGTTGTTTTGTCCAGATCCTTCCCCAGGGCCAGTTACGGCCGTAAGTAAGGCACGTTACGGCCATAATGTTCTTATGTTACGGCCGTATGTGAGTGATGTTACGGCCGTAACACCTGCCAGTATATAAACTGGCAGCGGCCGACTTTTCCTCATTTTTCACCCTTCTCTCTTCTCTTCACGACGGGAGCGACCTTGAGGCCTAGAGTTCGTCCGATTTTCACTCAAACTTTGTTGGAGAAATATATTCAAGCATCATAACATCAACCTATCACTAATCATTCGTTGTTCATCTTCGAATCAAGGTAAAATCTCTTAGAACCCTACTTTTGGGAAATTTGGGGATTTTCGATTTATTGTTCGATTCGTTCCGTGTTGTTGACTAATCCTTGATGTATGTGATTAATCTTAGTGGTATTCATATTTTCCCTACGAATTCATGGTAAATTTCGTGGTATTTGTGAAATCGAGAGGGTTCGGTTGCGATCCGCCCTCGTTGTTGTTTTGTACGAATATACATGAATCGTAGGTGGGTTTCCGGGTGTATTCCATTTCCGTACTCATTTAGAAATGGTTGTGATTGTGTTCTTCGAATTGTTAGGCTCGGGTTCGCGGTTCCTAGTGATGGTGGTTGATTTTTCCTTTCCGTTCGTGTCGTCGTCAATTACTCAAGGCAAGTATTCTTGTGAAACTTTTATGCTTAACATGGAATGGTGATGTATGATAATTGTGTGCTTTGCTCACTCCGGGAGGGTCCGACGGGGCCTCGGAGGAATCCAATGGTTTAGCCCCGGATTCATGAGCTTGTTGGCTAGCCAGTCCGGGAGGGTCCATAGAGGCCTCGGATGGGACCAGTGGTTTAGCCCCGGTCCTAGGCGATGCATGTGCGTGATTTTGATTTTTGACTATGACCAGTTCGGGAGGGTCCATAGAGGCCTCGGATGGGACCAGTGGTTTAGCCCCTGTCCTAAGCAAAGTGATTATTGACTGTTTGTTTTCCGGGAAAATACATGTCTGGTTTTGGTTCTGAAATAACTTGATGCATGTACTATGAGATGTGTAAGCGAATGGTTTGCCTTGACTACTTGTACTAGCGTAATTGCTAATCCCTTTGGGGACCCGTTTTGGGAAAATTCTTGTTATGAATTTCAGGTTATGTTCAGCCGGACGAGCGAGCATCGGGACAGTACGAGGATGCTGGTCAGGGTTGTTGACATGTGCAAACGAGTTTCTTTATTCCGTTGTCCATTTCGATCTGGTTGTTTTCCAACTTGTGAACTTATAGATAGTACTCGCAAGTACTTAGGCATTTTACTCGGGTTATAGTTTGTATCATTAAATGTTATTTATAATTGTCGGTGATATTTGTTTCGCCAGTTATACCAGGCGCTTTATTTAATTTCCGTCTTGATGATGTGTGTTTCCTCGCTAACCGAGACGGTTAGACGAATGGTAATTTCTTATTTAGCCTAGTGGGTCCCATGTATGGTACACGGCGTTGTAATATATCCTGAATATATCGGGGTGTTACAGAAAATGGTATCGGAGCTCTAGGTTTATGGATACCTAGGCTTTTCGGTTAATTGGGTCTAGTTGTGTTATGTTTTGCACATCGTCACCCCGCTGCCATCATCTCGATGCTTCCCATGGTCGTAAGTTTTCCTTACTCAATTCCTTGTTTTCTTGTATCGTACTTCCGTTTCTTGAAATGTGACTGTTTTTCCTCTCGTACTTATCACCAAATTGCTTTTGCTAGTCCTTATTGTTGGTGTAATATCAGTATTTTGCGCCGTTTGTGCGGAAGCATAAATTAAGTGCGGAAATTAAATGACACGCGGATTTATAGAGGTTCGGCCAAACGTGCCTACGTCCTCTCTCGATGTATCTTTTTCTATAGGTTCAAGATCAAAACCTTTGCACCTCTCTTCTATCGGACGAGGGATTACCGTTACAAGCTCGTCTTCTATCAGTACGAGTAAAACTGTTTTACTTTTCTATTGGATAAGGAATCAACCACTCTAGCTTTCTATTGGTACTATATAGACCTCACTAAGATAGCGATTGTGATTCTAACAATGCCGGATCCTTGATCCTAATAACACTGAATCCAATCGTATCTTTTCTTTTTCTCACTCGTGTATGATTTTGTGTATAACACTCAATCACTCTAAATTAAGCTCAAGAACAACAACTATAATGTTTACAATGATATCTCAAGTGTATATGAATTGCTCAATATTGTTGTGTGGAATGATACCAACTCATTTGGTATTTATAGCCTTCTTCCACAAACTAGCTATTACTGCCAGTTGTTATTAGCGTGCGCTAGGCTGACTTCCTTAGCGTGCGCTATCGCATGTTTTTGCCTTAGCGTACGTTATGATCTGCATGTTACGTACGTTAACGTCATCCAGTTTCAGTCCAGTGGCTACTGTCTCTGACTGTTAGCGTGCGCTAATACTCCTTCTGTAGCGTGCGCTGATCTTGCATCATTGCATGCGTCATATATCCGTTAATGCTTTTTGACTTGTAGCAGATTCTCCCCAGCGGATTGATTGACTTGATTCAAACTGATATTTAGCGTGCGCTAAATATCATCTCTTGCGTGCGCTAAGCTTACTTCAGTGCATACGTCATTCTGTGTTTGAATCTCCTCACAACGGTAACAAGTCTTCGATAGCGTGCGTTAATCATCACGTGTAGCGTGCGCTATCCTCATCAGGTGACTTCACTTCAGGTTACTTCGAACTCGTCTGATCTACAGCCGGGACCCGTTAGCGTGCGCTAACTTATATATCTAGCGTGCGCTAGCTTTATATTTTGTCCAGCTTTTTGCGTTTTCGATTCCTTTTAGCAACTTAATCATCAAAACATTATTTATGAATATGTGGAATAAATATTCCAACAATCTCCCCCTTTTTGATGATTAGAAAACAACTCTTTGAATTGGATAAAACCTATAACAAAATAAGAATATATATGTATGTACGTTTCAAAGTTTTCGACTTTGATCATTTCGTTAGTTTCACCAATCCTTTTTCTTTTTCTTCTCCTTTTCGACTTCTTCGTTTTTCATTTTTCAACTCCTTCGTTTCTCCCCCTTTTTGTATGCTTTCTTCTCCTTTTCGACTTCTTTGATTTTTATTATTTTCTCCTCCTTTTTACTTTTTATTTTTCTCGTCATATCTTTCATGACGCTTTTATCCGATTCAACTCCTTCGTTTCTCCCCCTTTTTGTACTCAGCAAAAAGTATAAAATATAGAGGATACCAATAAACGAAAAAAATATGCATGAAATGTATGCAATAGTATAAAAATATGTTATACTAGGGTATAAAACTCCCCCTGAAATTAATATCTCCCCTTTAAAGATATTACTCCCCCTAAGTATAATACCAATTGTTAAAATTAGTTTTTGGGGATCCAACCGAAAGTCGGTTTTTCTTTCGAGACGTAGACGATATTTGAAATAATTGTTCCTTTAGGAACCCAAATTTTATTAACTTTAATCGTACGTCTTGGGCTTTTGCAGTTTGAAATATGGTGCCCAATTTTTAAACATTTTTCACACCGGGGTATTTTGAAATTTACGGATTCGTTTTTAGATCGCGGTTTGAATCCTAACCCCTCTTTATTTAACGTATATTTTTGAACCGAGAGTATATTTTCAAATTTCTCGTTTCCGAGAGAAAATTTCTTCGTTAAGTTTTTGAGCTCGGTTTGAATTTTAACAAGATCATTCTTTAAAATATTCTCGTTTTCAACGCATTTTGAATGATCGATCTCAATTAATTTTCCCTTTTCTAGAATTTTGAAATTTTCATTTTCCAATGATTCGTTTTTAAATTGAAGGGATTTAATTTCTTTTAAAGCATTTTGATAATCGGTATGTAATAACTCGAATGCTTCAAAAAGTTCGTCGTAAGAATTACTTACTTGGCTTTCGACGTCGCTATCGTCGAATGAACTCCAGTCCATGAGCGCGAGATTATTTTGATTCATGAAATCTTCATCAGGATCTTCGTCGCTCCATGTTGCAACTAAGACTTCCTTTTGCTTTACACGACAGTTCTTAGCAAAGTGGCCTGGTTTACCACATAATCGACAAGTGTTGTCGAATTTCTTCGATTCGCCCTTTTGGATGTCCTGATTCCTCCGGTTTAATAAGTGTTGGAACTTATTAATATTCTTGGCATAATATGCCGATTCTTCGTCGCTTTCGTCCACCGGGATTTCTTCTTTCTTTCTCGACATTTTAGCCTTCATGGCTATCGACCTCTCCTTCGGTTTCGGTTTGGCATTCTGAGATTTTAGAACTATCTCGTAGTTGATAAGAGAACCAACGAGAGCACTAAAATCAAGATTATTTAAATCTTTAGATTCCATTATTGCCGTTACCGTACCGTCCCATTCTCGAGGTAGTGATCGGAGAATTTTCTTTACTTTTTCACTACTCGAAAGTGGTTTTCCGAAACATGCTAATCCATTTGTGATAACCGAAAATCGGTCAAGCATTATCGTGATGGATTCATCGTCCTTCATTTGGAATAATTCGTACTTGTGAAGGAGCAAGTTTATCTTCGTCTCCTTGACTTGAGACGTACCTTCGTGTGTTACCTCAAGCATTTTCCAAATTTCTTTGGCACTATCACACGATGATATCCGGTTGTGTTCTTCCGGATTTAAGGCACAATAATGAAGTTGAGTTGCCTTACAATTGTAGTGGTCATTTTTTCGATCAGAATCGTCATATTCTTCGAAAGTTTTAAGCGTGCCGTTGGAATTCATCGGAATTTTCGAACCAAGACAAATCACCTTCCAAAGCTCGATGTCATATGCTTGGATGAATATAGACATCTTCTTCTTCCACGTCATGAAGTTTGAGCTATCAAAAAATGGTGGTCGGTTGAGAGCAAGACCTTCGACGGGAGCAAGTTGAAACGCCATTGGATCTTTTCTCATTGGATGTAAAGCCGCTTATAGGAGTACCGCTCCGATACCAATTGTTGGTGTAATATCGGTATTTTGCGCCGTTTGTGCGGAAGCGTAAATTAAGTGCGGAAATTAAATGACACGCGAATTTATAGAGGTTCGGCCAAATGTGCCTATGTCCTCTCTCGATGTATCTTTTTCTATAGGTTCAAGATCAAAACCTCTGCACCTCTCTTCTATCGGTCGAGGGATTACCGTTACAAGCTCGTCTTCTATCGGTCCGAGTAAAACCATTTTTCCTTTTCTATTGGATAAGGAATCAACCACTCTAGCTTTCTATTGGTACTAGATAGACCTCACTAAGATAGCGATTGTGATTCTAACAATGCCGGATCCTTGATCCTAATAACACTGAATCCAATCGTATCTTTTCTTTTTCTCACTCGTGTATGATTTTGTGTATAACACTCAATCACTCTAAATTAAGCTCAAGAACAACAACTATAATGTTTACAATGATATCGCAAGTGTATATGAATTGCTCAATGTTGTTGTGTGGAATGATACCAACTCATTTGGTATTTATAGCCTTCTTCCACAAAATAGCTGTTACTGCCAGTTGTTATTAGCGTGCGCTAGGATGACTTCCTTAGCGTGCGCTATCGCATGTTTTTGCCTTAGCGTACGTTATGATCTGCATGTTACATACGTTAACGTCTTCCAGTTTCAGTCCAGTGGCTACTGTCTCTGACTGTTAGCGTGCACTAATACTCCTTCTGTAGCGTGCGCTAATCTTGCATCATTGCATGCGTCATATTTCCGTTAATGCTTTTTGACTTGTAGCAGATTCTCCCCAACAGATTGATTGACTTGATTCAAACTGATATTTAGCGTGCGCTAAATATCATCTCTTGCGTGCGCTAAGTTTACTTCAGTGCATACGTCATTCTGTGTTTGAATCTCTTCACAACGGTAACAAGTCTTCGATAGCGTGCGTTAATCATCACGTGTAGCGTGCGCTATCCTCATCAGGTGACTTCACTTCAGGTTACTTCGAACTCGTCTGATCTTCAGCCGGGACCCATTAGCATGCACTAACTTATATATCTAGTTTGTGCTAGCTTTGTATTTTGTCCAGCTGGTCAGGGTTGTTGACATGTGCAAACGAGTTTCTTTATTCCGTTGTCCATTTCGATATGGTTGTTTTCCAACTTGTGAACTTATAGATAGTACTCGCAAGTACTTAGGCATTTTACTCGGGTTATGGTTTGTATCATTAAATGTTATTTATAATTGTCGGTGATATTTGTTTCGCCAGTTATACCAGGCCCTTTATTTAATTTCCGTCTTGATGATGTGTGTTTCCTCGCTAACCGAGACGGTTAGACGAATGGTAATTTCTTATTTAGCCTAGTGGGTCCAATGTATGGTACACGGCGTTGTAATATATCCTGAATATATCGGGGTGTTACAGAAAATGGTATCGGAGCTCTAGGTTTATGGATACCTAGGCTTTTCGGTTAATTGGGTCTAGTTGTGTTATGTTTTGCACATCGTCACCCCGCTGCCATCATCTCGATGCTTTCCATGGTCGTAAGTTTTCCTTACTCAATTCCTTGTTTTCTTGTATCGTACTTCCGTTTCTTGAAATGTGACTGTTTTTCCTCTCGTACTTATCACCAAATTGCTTTTGCTAGTCCTTATTGTTGGTGTAATATCAGTATTTTGCGCCGTTTGTGCGGAAGCGTAAATTAAGTGCGGAAATTAAATAACACGCGGATTTATAGAGGTTCGGCCAAACGTGCCTACGTCTTCTCTCGATGTATCTTTTTCTATAGGTTCAAGATCAAAACCTTTGCACCTCTCTTCTATCGGACGAGGGATTACCGTTACAAGCTCGTCTTCTATCAGTACGAGTAAAACTGTTTTACTTTTCTATTGGATAAGGAATCAACCACTCTAGCTTTCTATTGGTACTATATAGACCTCACTAAGATAGCGATTGTGATTCTAACAATGCCGGATCCTTGATCCTAATAACACTGAATCCAATCGTATCTTTTCTTTTTCTCACTCGTGTATGATTTTGTGTATGACACTCAATCACTCTAAATTAAGCTCAAGAACAACAACTATAATGTTTACAATGATATCTCAAGTGTATATGAATTGATCAATATTTTTGTGTGGAATGATACCAACTCATTTGGTATTTATAGCCTTCTTCCACAAACTAGCTGTTACTGCCAGTTGTTATTAGCGTGCGCTAGGCTGACTTCCTTAGCGTGCGCTATCGCATGTTTTTGCCTTAGCGTACGTTATGATCTGCATGTTACGTACGTTAACGTCTTCGATTTGATCCGGTGGCTCGATCTCTGTTAGCGTGCGCTAATACTCCTTCTGTAGCGTGCGCTGATCTTGCATCATTGCATGCGTCATATATCCGTTAATGCTTTTTGACTTGTAGCAGATTCTCCCCAGCGGATTGATTGACTTGATTCAAACTGATATTTAGCGTGCGCTAAATATCATCTCTTGCGTGCGCTAAGCTTACTTCAGTGCATACGTCATTCTGTGTTTGAATCTCTTCACAACGGTAACAAGTCTTCGATAGCGTGCGTTAATCATCACGTGTAGCGTGCGCTATCCTCATCAGGTGACTTCACTTCAGGTTACTTCGAACTCGTCTGATCTTCAGCCGGGACCCATTAGCATGCACTAACTTATATATCTAGTTTGCGCTAGCTTTGTATTTTGTCCAGCTTTTTGCTTTTTCGATTCCTTTGTCGTTTTGCTTCGCCTTTGTTGTTTTGTTTTGTTTAGCAACTTAATCATCAAAACATTATTTATGAATATGTGGAATAAATATTCCAACACTTATCTCCAGTATGGATGCTGGATGAGGCCGTGGTATAGGTCGTGGCCGTGGTCGTGGACGCGGCCGGGGACGTGGGGCGGCCACGTCACACTCTTCGGGAGCCGGCAGTAATGATGGTCGTCAGGGCCA
Source organism: Orobanche coerulescens (assembly GCA_033398695.1). Classification (NCBI taxonomy): domain Eukaryota; kingdom Viridiplantae; phylum Streptophyta; class Magnoliopsida; order Lamiales; family Orobanchaceae; genus Orobanche; species Orobanche coerulescens. The sequence continues at coordinate 9,206,704 of CM065813.1, read as the reverse complement.
CACTGCCACCCAAGATGATACAACCGGCAATGGCGCCGGCATTGGTGTTGCAGCTATGATGCAACAAATGGTGAACCAAATGGCTACTATAGCCCAGGCGGTTCAGAACTTGGCTCTGGCTCGTACTTCTCAGGCCGGAATAGATCGTTAGCTTCAAGACATCATCAAGATGCATCCTTCTCAGTTCTCAGGGGCTTCAGACCCGATCGACTGGGAGAGGTGGATCAAGGAGATGTCTAATATCTTTGTTGCCACCAACTGTCCTGAGGATCGCAAGGTCCCTATCGCCCAGTATTTTCTCACTGGGGAGGCTGCTGATTGGTGGGAGGCCGTTGATCCTCGGGATCATGTTGCTTCATGGGCCGAGTTTAGAGACCCATGGATGCCGTGACATGTGATCACGCTGGTGTGTATACGATTTGTGAATGTGTTTTGCCAGGTCGAGTACCTTGGGCATGTGACCAAGATTTGCGGATCTTGGGTGATTATGTTGTGTTGATTTTTATGTCCGTCGAGGACACGTGGCGTGGATTATGACACTGTGAATTGTTGTTGGTTTTTATTTGTGAAAGCAAATCTTTGGGCTGTGGCCCCTGTTGGTTTTGAAAAGAGAAGGATTCGATAATCCTAAATTGTTTTCTATTAAAACTTCTGATGGCATTTTAAACCATTTTATAAATTGTTTCCCTTGATTTGTGATCTTTCGATTTTGGAAAGCTTTACCCAAACTCTTGCATCGGGAAGTATTTTCATTATATTTGAATCCTTGAGGATTCCTGGTTATTGTTATTCTAGGAATATGATTTGTATGACTCATATTTGCACTAGCAAAATAGTGGAATTTTGCTAACCCCCGAGTAATCGGGGGGTGGATGTCTGTATTGCATTCAGGTTTTTGGGGAGTATAACACAGGGTTGGCATGAAGGATGATGAAAGATGATCGATACTAATCACATGAGGACCCGTATGTTGTTGTATTGGTTCAGTTGTACTTTATTTTTCACTGCAATATTCTTCCCCGTTGTACGGAAGTGTGTTTTGACCCTTGCGTGGGCATGTATTGAGATTGAGTTGTATGTATTAATTGAAAGACCAAATCGGTCTACTGAGTTTTTTTAGCCTTAAAGGCATCGTTGAGACGTTCGATTTTGTTACCAGCGTGGTAGATCCTTGAGGAAAGGGTCTATGGCGTGTAATATCCCTGAGTAGATTGGGGGTGTTACATAAATGGTATCGGAGATTTAGGTTGTGGAAACCTAGGCTGACGGGCCAAGTGGTGTCTATTGAGTTTTGTCTCGTCGAATTTTGTCTGAATGAGTCGTGTCGCGATGCGTCGTCTGAGCTTTTGGTCGTGATTAGTATCGTGGGGTGATCATCATCTTCGTGCAATCTGTGGATATAAGTCTACCTTCTTTGTGTTGTTCCTCGTGTGACATAAGTTACTGGTATGATTATGTGTTAAGTGATGGAATCCTTATGTAGATTTTTGGTTCCGTGATATGTGTTATTCGACTCTCATATTTTGTTTATATGAGGAGTGTTGTCGCTGTTTATGTCTTTTCGACTATTGTTTTTTTCCGCTGCTAATAATTTTCAAAATGATTTACTCATTTTGCAAGTATTTTTGGAAGCCTTTGTGCTTACTAGGGAACGGTGGTGTATTTGTGTGTGCTTTGCTCACCTCAGGAGGGTCCGACGAGGCCTCGAGGGAATCCAATGGTATAGCCCTAGATTCACGAGTTTGATTCTCTAGCCAGCTCGGGAGGGTCCTTAGAGGCTTCGAGTGGGACCAGTGGTTTAGCCCCGGTCCTAGGCAAGTTTGAACTGTGATTTGACTGTTTGTTTTCCGGGAAGAGTCATGTCTTGTGTTGAATTTGAACGACGTGACACGCGTGCTATGAGATGTGTAACCGAATGTTGATACGCATGAGTTTTTGGGCATTCTGGCCTAATGGATTTTTTTTTTGAAAACCCTGAGTATCTTAGAAAATAAATTTCGAGACGTACTTTTAAATAGATTATATTTCCGAGGCGCCTACTAGCGCAACTATATGTTTCAAAATTCTTCTACTTTGGGGACCTAAAATATTTTGAGATATTTTCAATGATTTAGAAATGCATTTGCTTAGACCCGAGGGCCGAATATTCCTGAAAGTTGTCATTAAAAGAAAAGTGTCATCATTTTTTTTATCAAACGCAAGATGTTTTGCCAAAGTCTCGATAACGAGGTTTGCATTACTTTTTCGAAATATGATACTCAAAATTCAACCGGTGTTTCCAAATTATTTTCAAAATGTAGTTTTCGTTTTTAAAACCTATCATTCCTGTTTGCGGTCCGGGAATCTATGTATGATGTTAGCATTGTCATTAAGGTGTTAGCCCTCGAGTTGGGATTGAACTGGTGGTGTGAGTGTTGAGTCGTTTGCCACGCATTTGTTGTGTTAGCCCTATGTAAGATGTGTGATGTTGGTATTTAATGTTGTCGTTCATGGTGATTTGCATGCTATCACACCTGTGCGAGCTGTTAGAGCTTGAGTTTGTATGATTGTGTACAGGTGTGATTGTTTCATGATGTTTTGTAATTGTGTGCTGGTTATCGTTCGGACCGTTGAGATCGCAGAACGATACCGTCATTGTTGTGATTTTTGTATGTGTATTGTTTTACAATGGAAATCGTTGTATGTGTTATGTGTTATGATATTCTGTTGTGCTGAGTGCTTGCTTATTCAGTATGCCGAGGGGCAGAGGACGTGGTCGTGGCGACCGGACGCATGATCGGGATCATGCTGCCGGTGATGGTGTTGATATCAATGTTGCTACTATTTTGCAGCACGTAGCTGCACACATGACTCAGTTGACTCAAGCAGTCAGCGTAATACAGATGTGACCCAGAACATTGGTACAAATCAGTGGCTTCGAGAAGTGGTTCGTATGAATCCCCTTTATTTCGCGGGTGCCGCTGATGCATTGGGCTGGGATGGTTGGCTTTTCCAGTTGGAAAAGATATTCGAGGTAGTTGATTGTCCAGAATAACGTAAGGTGCCGGTTGCTCAGTATCTTCTCGACAAAGATGCCGCTAACTGGTGGGAGGCTGTCAAGCCTCGAGATCGTGTTGTCACGTGGGCAGAGTTTCAGAGATTTATGAGAGATGAGTTTTGTCCGGAACCAATCAAGAATCAGAGGATTAATGAATTCTTTTCGGCGAAACCGCAAGATGTACCGCTGTCTCAAGCTATTATTGATTTTAGCAAACAACTCAACTATGTGCAGGATCAGGTAAGGACGGAGGAGGATAAGATCTGTCATTTTAGTAGGCGGATGAAGCCGGAGATTCGTCAGTACATGGCAGGTCTCAGTTGTACTTCCTTGAGAGATTATCAGAATAGGGCGCTAGCCTATGAGATATCCAGGTATTCGACTGAGAATATGTCTTAATTGAAGAAACAGAAAACCATTGGGAACTTTTCAGGAAATCAGGGGAGTGGCCCCCCTGAGGTTGGGACATCGTTTTGTCATCATAAGAAGGTTCCTCGATCGCGTGATCATAGGAGTAGTACCCCTGCAGTGAGTAATGTGAGCAGCATGAAAACATGCTATAATTGTAGTAGAACGGGCCATACCGTGAAGAATCGTCGTTCACCGTTATTCAGTTGTTTCGAGTGTGGCCAGGTGGGTCACTGAGCCGTGCATTGCGAGACGGTAACTGAGAGATTTGGGGATCAAGGTTGCGTCTCTGCTACGAAATGACACGGAGATGCCTAGTGTGGTTCTTGAGGATTTCGGCGTAGTCCGAATTGCTTGTGGTTGTCCTTGTGGATCGTTTTGTGTTTATTTTCTGTTTTCTTGACTGTGCATGTTTTCTGATATTAAGTACCTCCTATTTTCGGTCTCAAGTCTAAATCATTCGGAATGCAGAGTCTCCCTTGAAACCTCAAACTGCCATCCTCGTGAATCATAAAGCGGGGGGATTTCCCTTTTTCCATACACGCCTTCAATTGACTGATCATCGGCTCATTATTCTGCCCCCCTTTGATATCATAAACCAAAGATGAAGTAATCTCGAGGGCACGTAACTGGCCCTGCACTTTATGAATCCATACTTCGATTACCTGTTCAATAAACTCCTGTCGAATCCTCGCTTGGGGTGTGGGAACCTCAAGCATCTGGAGTGATACCGGTTTCTGACTCAACACGTCTGCCACAACATTGGTTTTTCCTGGATGATAAAGAATCTACAAATCGTAGTCCTTTATTATTTCTAACCAACGACGTTGTCTCATGTTCAGTTCCTTCTGGATGAAGATGTATTTCAAACTCTTATGATCGGTATAAATACAGCACGGAGAACCGTATAGATAGTGGCGCCAGATCTTCAGTGCAAATACCACTGCAGCCAACTCCAGATCGTGAGTAAGGTAATACATTTCGTATTGTTTCAACTGCCGCGATGCAAAAGCTATAGTCCTCTCGTGCTGCATTAGAACACACCCGAGTCCTTGGCCTGAAGCATCACTGTTAACCGAAAACCCATCGTTCCCTTGAGGCAAGGATAACACCGGTGCCGTAGTCAAATGCCTTTTCAGTTCCTCGAAACTTTGTTGCCTCTCGTCATTCCATTCGAACTTCTCGGACTTCTGGTAACTGAGTAAGCGGTCGAGCAAGTTTAGAAAACCCCTCGATGACGTATATAATACCCAACAAGTCCCAAAAAGCTACGAACCTCCTTCACGTTATTAGGTGGTGCCCAATCCAACACTGCCTCGATTTTCTAGGGATCTACACGAACCCCTTCAGCTGAAATCACATGTCCTAGAAACATAACCTCCTTCAGCCAAAACTCACACTTCGAGAACTTCGCATATAGACGCTGAGCTCTCAAAATCTCCAGCACTAGTCGCAAATGCTGAGCGTGTTCCTCGTCGTCACGAGAATAAACTAAGATATTGTCTATAAAAACGACTACACACTTATCGAGATGCTTAATAAATATCTTATTCATTAGCTGCATAAATACTGCTGGCGCATTGGTTAGCCCGAACGGCATAACCACAAACTCATAATGTATGTACCTCATACAAAAAGCGGTCTTAGGGATATCGGACTCCCTCACTCGCAGCTGGTAGTACTCAGATCTCAAATCGATTTTTGAAAATATCGGAGCTCCCTGAAACTGGTCGAAAAAATCATCGATACGAGGCAAAGGATATTTATTTTTAATGGTCACCTTGTTCAGTTCCCGATAATCGACACATAAATGCAGTGAACCATCTTTCTTCCTCACAAACAAGACCGGCGCACCCCAAGGTGAGGCACCAGGTCTGATATATCCTTTCTCTAACAACTCCCCTAACTGACTCTTCAGTTCCTGCATTTCTGAAGGTGCCATACGGTACGACGCCTTAGAGATCGGGCCTGCACTCGGTTCTAAATCAACCGTGAACTCGATCTCCCGCTCTAGTGGTAGTCCTGGAAATGTTAGGAGTATGCCCTCGAATGCCACTCAGAGGATATTGAGTGAGGGCATTGTACTTGTAATTATGTAAATTATTGATATAAAGCAATGGATGTTTCTTTATTTACTGGTAGTTACTGGCATTCCTAACTCGTAAATTTACATATAGAAACTAGTCCGTGTATCTGAGAGCAAAACGTTCCACTCCTTATTGGATAAGGGGGTCGGCACTGGAAAGGTTTATAGCTCAAATACTTACTCGTTCGCAAGTCGATGAAACTTGACTGGGCGTTAAGTTTATGTGAAGACTTGTATGATGTGTTCTTTGACATGGAGAGTGCCTGTCGAACACTAATGGTTAGTGGGAGCACACGTTATAGGTATGCTAATTGGATTAGTATACTCGAACCGACTCACCCTCGATTTATCACACGGATTTCACTCCGGGACAGTCAATGACAGAATCGAAAGGTTGTGATAGGTATTCGTGAACCTTCGACTTGAGGATTTATTGGGGATGTGCTTGTGACGTCAAGATTTTCATTAGAGTAGTTCGACCCTATAAACCGGAAGGCGGGGGTTAACCTCGACGTGCATCTTGACGGGCAAGCAGCAGATCCTACTGAATACCAAAATAGAATTCTTTCTCCCGTTAGTGAGTGGGTTATATGTCCTATGCGGTTATTGGCAGATGAGATCATAAGTCTTTGGCCAAAGCATTGGAGCTAGTTGTATTGGATACACGAGAGCTCGATGATCTCGATTTGCATTAACACATGCATAGAGTCAAGTACAGATATGGTTTGACTGACCTTAACCCTATATCTTGATCGGGACATTTGAAAGAAGGGTTTATACGTATACTGGTATTCACGACAGAATGGTTCTTGAATGATCCCAATCATTCGTTCTCAGTTGGGGTACAGTGTAGGCCGTCAGGCTGGGTAGGTGGTGCTACTACTCTTTGGTTCCTCCCATTGCTGACTGAGACGGACATACCGAGTCGCGCAATAGGATTGACGACGGAATGAATCAAGCTTATTCTCTCATTATGAATATTAGATATTGGATATCTAAAATTAGGACATAGGATGTTTAAATTGATTTATTAGATAAATTAATTTACAGCCCAATGAATTAAATAAATTACTAGGTGATTAATTTAATTCATGAATATAATTATTTCTTGGAGAAATTAATTATGTTATTATGTATTTGATATGATTAATTAATTGGATTAATTAATCGATATAAATATATCGGAACGGAATCAGAGTTTATCTGTTTGGACTCACGGGAGTCCGAAACGGACTGAACTCGTACGACTCCTTCTAGATGGCCGCCCCCATTTCCACCTACCTTCCACTTAGTCTTTGTTTCCATTTTATAATGGATGAAAAATGACTTTGTTGGGAATCTCTCATGTGAGATGAGTTGTTGGTAGTGTATTATATATGATGAAGACTTGACTCCAATTCTCCCACCTTTTGAGCACATTCACGGTTCTTGCAAGGAGAGAGAAAGAGAGAAAAACCATTTATCTCATAGAGTTCATCTTCTTCTTCATATGACTTCTTGGTTGTTCTTGGAGAAAATCAAGAGATTCATTGAGAGAGTGAGTTATACACTTAGAGTCCTACAATCACAATTAAAAGCTTCATCACTTAGCTCTAGCTGTATCCTTAGAGGATAGCAAGGTGATCGTCGTTCCGATCGTTTCTCCGGCGCGTGACAAGTAGAGATGCAGTGTTTTTGGCGTTGGATCATCCAAGAGCTTGAAGCGGATTGGATCGTAAGGAAAGCAATCTAAAGCTTGGGGAATAGCTCAAGAGAAGGAATCCATTTAATCAACGGACTACAAGGGTGAGTTTCTATATCTCTTGTGTTTCGTATAATATTCGTATATACGTAGCTCGATCGATCCTCGTAGGGATTCGGATCGAATTAATCAGAAATGTATTTTAGGTCATTCCCAAAATTTTACTTTCATTTTACCGCTTCTGCTGGGCCTTCGATTTAGGCACCGAATCCCAACAGTGGTATCGGAGCATAGGTCTTGTGATCATATATACGATATTGGCATTTGGAATGCTTGATTAGATGGTGAATGATTTGGAATCATTTATAGTCATAATCGTAGAATATGTTTTTCGTTCGTAATAGTTGTATTTTTCGTAATATGTCTAAATATAAATCTTTAATTTCTGGGAAATATGATTTATATTGAAGATATGAATGTTGAAAAATATTGATATTTGATATCCGGTCGAAAATGGAGCTCCGAATCGTCGTCGGACGACTTTTCGGACAAGCTGTCGGGCTGACCCGACCGTGTCAGGCGACACGGGCCGTGCCAGCCGGCCAGTCTCGGCAGACTGTCGGGACGACCCGACCGTGTCAGGCGACACGGTCGTGTCTGGCCGGCAGGCTGTCGGGACGACCCGACCGTTTCATTTGGACACGGCCGGCACGACCCGACCATGTCAGGCGACATGGGCCGTGTCTGGCCGACAGACTGCCGGCAGTGTCTCGGCCGTGGCAGGCCAGTTTCGCCCCGGGTCGATATTTTCGTGTATTCTTGAAAATTAGTCTCCCGCATGTTAAATTGGATTTAATATGATTAAAATGATTTATGGTATTTCATTTTATAAGGAAAGTTTGATTAATTGGAATATTTATGGGTGACTGCATTATTTGAACGTTTTCATATCACCGATTATATAAATCGATTAAATCGGTTAGTATTGTTGATTGGATCAATGTATCTCTACGCTTTCCGTTTATATAGTATTTATTGGATGAATGCTTTTAAATGGGGATGTGGTTCGTGGACTTAGTTTTGAATCGTTCGTTTTATTCGATTGGGTTGTAAAGGCTGTTTTGAGCCAATTTATTTTACTAGAATTATTTGTATCTAGGATGCAATTTTTCAATGTAAAATTTATATGTAATGACGAAGACCGGAGGAAGATCCGTTTCGAGAAGACGAAGATTCAAGACGAAGACTTGTAATTAGATTACGGAGTTTTTATTTTCTAGGAACGGTCCATGAACCACATGTTGGTAGCAACTAGGTTGTGAATGCTTGTTCATATTGTATGAATGCACAAACGCGCTTAATTGAATTAATGTGCAAAGTGTAACATTAATCGCGAAAATTCTCCCACGACAAATTATTAAGTTTATAAGGTTTCAAGGTTTTCCTTCCCTCCATCGAGCTTTCAGGAAATTGAAATCCAAACCGGATGTGCTATGCTTCCGAGTTATTGGGGTAGTCGTTCGGGAAGGACGGATAAATTACCGGGAGCACTTTGGATGCCTTCGGTTGGACCAAATTTTATCCCTAGAAACCTGATAGGTTGCCGGATAAGATTTAATTGTGAAACTGATTTGCGTCGATGGTATAAACTTAACTTGTTCACGAACCATAGAAACCGTATAGGTTGATGGGAGTGAACAAGGGGAAAAATAAGATCGAATCATCCATTATATGGATTGGTGTTGGACACCACTTTATGAAAATTAATAGACTAGAAACCTGTTCGGTTGCCCTCTATTAAGATTTATAAAGAACTCGATCACCACTATGAAGTAGAGCGACGCTACTTCCGGATTTCACATGGGAGTGTGTTATTCCGATAAAAATAGTGGGAGCTGGGTAACAAGAATAGAAAAGACCTTAATTCTATACTCAGATCATAATTGAACAAGTCACTAATTAATCTGTTGTACTTAATGCAGACATAACTCTCAATATGACAATGAACCCACTCGCAATTTTACTCGATAAGAACACCTTGATTGGACCTAACTTTGTGGACTGGCTCTGCAATCTGATGATTGTCCTCAGTATAGAGGCACTGGGATACGTCTTGGAGACGGACATTCTGGCGCCTCCTGTGCGGACCAGAGCCAATCAGGAAAAGATTGAAAACCACGAAAACTGGGTTAAGGATGACATAAAAGTCCGTGCATACATGATGGCTTCTATGTCTAATGAGCTTTAGAGAGCTCATGAGAAAATGACTTCTGCTAGGCAGATTCTATCTCACTTAACCGAACTTTATGGTGAGCACAGCAGAACTGCTAGATATGAGATATCCAAGCAACTATTCGGTGCAAGGATGAAGGAAGGTGAGAAGGTTGGGGAACATGTCCTCAAAATGATATCCATGATCGAGAGATTGGAGGCTCTTGATTTTAAAATGGATACTTCTCTCCAAACCGACCTTATCCTACAGTCTCTCCCCGATTCCTTCTCACAGTTTGTTATGAACTTCAACTGCAATGAGATTGCATGTAATTTAGCTGGGCTAATGAACAAACTTGTGACCGCTCAGTCTCAGATGAAGACTCCACGGATGAAGGAGTCTGCTCTTGTGATTTCTTCTGGACCTCGGAGGTCTAAGAACAAGAAGAAAAAGACCAAGAAGCAGAGTGGACCACATGTCAAGGACTTCAAGGGCAAGGGCAAGGCCCCAACGGTTTCGAAGAACAAGAAGAAGGAGGATGCTTGTCTCAAGTGCGGTGAGCTGGGCCACTGGGCTAGAGACTGTCCGATTCTTCATGGCACTTCAGGTACAGAACTTTTAGTTTTGGAAACAAATTGTTCTGCTACTGTATTTTCTACTTTCTGGATACTGGATTCTGGTGCTAGTTCTCATATTTGTACCGTGAATCAGGATCTGGAACAAAGTAGGAAGCTTGGAGCTGGAGAAGTTATGATCACAGTCGGAAGTGGGCATAGTGTAGAGGCGACCGACATAGGATCACTTCTTTTGGGTTTAGAATCCGGCTTTGTTTTGACTTTAGAAGATGTACTTGTTTTGCCCAAGGGGCACAAAAACATCGTATCCATTCCGGTCATGGACCGAAAAGGCTTTTCATTTTTCATTGGTGATGGTTCCTGCAAAATTTATTTCAGAAATAAACTAGTGGGTACTGCTACATTGTTAAATGGATTGTATCATCTAAATCTCGGCAACAAAGTAGTTGTAAATACTATGACTAGAAAACGAGGTAGGGATGAAACCAATCAAGTTTTGAAATGGCATCTTACACTTGGTCATGTTGGTCAGACAAAGGTTTACAAGATGGAAAAAGATGGACTTATGAGTCCATTGGGATCGGATCCCTTTACTACTTGTGAATCTTGCCTTAAAGGCAAAATGACTAAGTCCCCCCTTCATAGGGACTTTTGAAAGAGCCGCTGATAAATTGGGATTAATCCATACCGATGTATGTGGTGCTTTAGAAGTAGCACGTGATGGATATCAATATTTCATTACGTTTACAGATGATCATACTAGGTATGGTTATGTATACTTAATGAAACATAAATCCGAGGCCTTTGAGAAATTCCAGGAATTCAAAGCCCTAGTCGAGAAACAAACTGGTAATCATATCAAAGCACTTCGGTCGGACCAAGGTGGTGAGTATATGAGTACAGAGTTTGAGGAGTTCCTTAAGGAACATGGAATAGTTTCACAACTAACACCTCCAGGTACTCCTCAGTTAAATGGTGTGTCAGAAAGAAGGAACCGGACCGTGTTGAACATGGTCTGTTCCATGCTGGGCTATACTGACTTATCAATTTACCTGTGGGGGTATGCACTCCTGACTGCCGCTTACATCTTCCAAATCCGTTCCTAAAACTTCACATGAGATGTGGGAGGGCAGGACACCCGTCTTAATCATATTAGGATTTGGGGATGTCCTGCCTATGCTAAGAAGACTAAGGTGGAAAAGTTGGAAGCGAGGTTCGTGAAGGGACGTTTTATTGGATTCCCGTCTGGGACGATAGGTTATCTATTCTACATGCTCGAAGATCGAAAGATCGTTGTTGCTTTACAAGCACATTTCCTGGAAGATGAGTTCATTGAGGAAGGCGGAGCAGGAAGAAGTATTTCTTTGGAAGAATACAATGAAACTCCTAAGGAGACACCTGTGCAAGAAATTAGAACCGAACCTTCTGAAACACAAGTACAACCACCTCGTAGGTCTAGTAAGGTGTCTCATTTACCTGAGAGGTATGGGCTTGTTCACTTGGAGGAACTAGGTCTCCATGAGGTTCCAAGTGATAGCCAAGAGACCGACCCAACGACCTATGACCAAGCGATGGTGGATGTAGACTCCGCGAAATGGCGTGAAGCTATGGAAGCTGAGATAGACTCGATGCATGTCAATCAGGTCTGGACTCTAGTAGACCGCCCCAAGGGCATAGTGCATATTGGGAACAAGTGGATCTACAAGAGAAAGACTGATGGTGATGGCAAGGTTGACGCCTATAAGGCCATGCTTGTGGCAAAGGGTTATACCCATAAAGAAGGGATCGACTACCGCGATACCTTCTCGCCCGTAGCTATGATCAAGTCTATTCACATGATGCTTGCTATAGCTGCCTACCACGGTTATGAGATATGGCAAATGGACGTAAAGACGTCTTTCCTTAATGGATTTCTCGAGGAGGAAATCTATATGGAGCAGCCTAAAGGATTTGTGTCCGAAGTCGATATTCAGAAAGTTTGCAAGCTTCAGTGTTCCATTTATGGACTGAAGCAAGCATCGCGTAGTTGGAACCTTCGTTTTGACAAGGCGGTCAAAGAGTTTGAATTCGTGTAAAATGAGGAGGAACCTTGTGTATACAAGAGGGTTAGTGGGATCAAGATTGCATTCTTAGTACTATATGTGGATGACATTCTACTAATAGGAAATGATGTGGGAATGCTCAGTTCTGTGAAAGCTTGGCTTTCGAGTAATTTCTCCATGAAAGACTTGGGAGAAGCAACCTATATTCTTGGAATTCGACTCTACCGGGATAGAGCAAAGACAACAATAGGTCTTTCCCAAGCCCTCTATATAGATAAAATCTTAAAACGATTTAAGATGGATGATTCTAAAAGAGGGTTCCTACCGATGCGACATGGAATAAAACTCTCCTTGAAGATGTGTCCTCAAAGTGAGGAACAACGAAAAGAAATGAGTAATATACCATATGCTTCGGTCGTGGGTAGCCTTATGTATGCTATGTTGTGTACGAGACCTGACATTGCGCATGCTGTAAGTGTGGTGAGTAGGTTTCAAGAAAACCCAGGTAGGGAACATTGGACTGCCGTAAAAAATGTTCTCAAGTACTTGAGAAGGACTAGAGATATGGTTCTGATGTGTTGTTACCCAAAATATAGTATATTGCTGGAATAAACAAAATGCGAGGGCACGTACGAAGAAATGTAAATGACATAAGATTTGCCGGGGTTGTTAGTCCCGGGATTGAATGCTCTCGCGAGATATTATTAATACGGATGCAGCTTTAGAGTACGAGTATTAATGTTAGAGTACAATTACAAGGAGTGTAATGCCCCTAGTTATCTAGCTATCGAGTGTTGTTGATTGCCGGAAGAACCAGAGTTAGAGCTCTGTGAGTTATTGTTACAAAGATGAAGTGTTCTCTATGTATTGTTTACTGTGTGTAGTTGTGTTCACGTTGTAATCTCACCCTGCTTTTGCCAATGCTGGAGGCCTCGTATTTATAGGGGAGGAGGTTGTTGGGATGTCCCTGTGCTACATGGGTGATCGCCGTTTCTGCATTAAATAAGGCAGGCAATCATTCCATCACGTGGGACTGTATCCTTAAAGTCCGCGGCTGCTGCTGGCAGCCAGATGCGTGAACCAATGAGGAGGCGACATGTGCCTCACGTCGCAGTCTTGGGAGGTCCCACCTAGTACCTTTCGGCGGGTCTGTCGGTAGGTGAGGCCGTCCTTGTCACTGACAGCTGCTGATGGGATGGAGTAAAGCCTGTTCTTGCGGCGTCTTTTGCGGATCTGCACGTGGGCCTTCATCCCGAGATTCGGTCTTCACAGACTTTGACGGATGTTGGATTTACACGTGGCATGGGACGGTCGTCCCAGGTCACGTATTAGAGGCGATCGCTAGGTGCCAATAGACGATCGCCTTGGACATCGACCGCTAGGCACTTGACCATGATCTGTCTTCTTCGGTTGGCATGTCTGCCTTGGTCTATTCAATTCTGGTTTCGGTCGCCCGGCTATTATGCCGATCGCCTTCGAGGCATATAAATCGCCGCACAACAATTGCCCCCCAGCTCGCTCCGATGTTGAAGACGTGGGGTGAGATGGCTCTACTGGCGATCGCTTGCATTAGGCGAGCGAATCCTCCTTTTATGAGGCAGACGATCGTCTCTCGAACGGACTGAATTCGAATTTGGACGACCTCTCCGGTCGCTGAAAAGAGCGGGAAGTGGAAGCGGGCTTCTAAACGTCACTGGGGCACGTGTCGTGCTCCCGTTGGGGGAGTCTGCCGGTTCTGTCAGACTTGTGGTTTGGCACTGGGGCACGTGTCGCGCTCCCATTGGGGGAGTCCGATGGTTCTGTCAGACTTGTCGTTTGGCGTGCCCTCGAAACAACACACACGCGGATTTTGAGGGCGGCATTAAATGCGACTTATCCGACGGTTGCACTTCGGCCCTCAAGATTCCGCTTATTTGCCCAGAAGTCCCTGCTCTTCGCCTATAAAAGGGGCTGGGGCTTCTGGGGTTATAACTTTATGCGCTTTCGCCTGAGAAGAAGAAGACAGTCGAATTTTCTTGAAGCTTTATGTGACGATCATCGTTCGATTCAGACTCCTTAGGTAAGAACAAAAGCTTTTCTCCCTCCTTTCTCTTTGAATATGTCCGGAGGAAGACCAATCGTGTATGAGGCGGGTAGCACTTCCACCGCCGCGGCCTCGACTGCTCGGGATGAAACCTCTATGGATTTTCATGTGGAGACGGCTGTCGAGGCCATCCGCGCCGGGATTGAACATGCGGAGGTCGAAGAACTCTTCAACGAGGCTGACGTGGCGAAGTCGGCGACGGAGGAGCAGAAGCGCTCGTCGGCCGACGAGGAGGAGGTAATAAGACTGTACTGGGAGCAGAACAGTGTGTTCGGCCAGGCCTTTCTGGAATTTGCCGAGCTTATGGAGAGACTTGCCGGACCATGCCCTAAGTTCGATTTTCGCGCATATTCGGTTGCCCATCCCCATGAACCCGTAAAGCGGACGTTGTTTTGGGCCGCAGGCCGCTCCCCGTAGACCCTTGGCCAGATTAAGAGTTCGGCGACCAAGAAGGATTTGTGTTGTTGTAGGGCGGGATTCCATGTTCCCTCCGACGTTTCACTGTATGTGCCTGCCGAGAATGAACGTGCCGACCAACCTCCCGAGGGTATGGTCGCCGTTAACGAGTTGATCATGGGGGCCGGACTGCGGTTCCCACTGCCGTTCACCGTATCGTATCTGTTGACAGCTTGGAATGTGGCTCCGCTCCAACTGACGCCGAACGCCTGGTTGCAGATCATTAGCACTTTCACTCTATTTGGTGGTCACCGGCTGTTCCGTCTTCCTTCTGCGCTGGAGATGAACTATCTCTTTAAGCTGACGGCGCAGAAAGGTTCTGTTGGCGGCTACCACATCCAGGGTCGCTTGGGACGGGTGGTTCTTGGGGTGCCGAACAAGGTCCGGGCGACCTGACAAAGTGGTGTTGGGTCGGCGGTGCATGGAAATCGTCCGCGAGCGACAAACCCAATGATGAGTTGGATATCCCCACCGGCT
Source organism: Orobanche coerulescens (assembly GCA_033398695.1). NCBI lineage: Eukaryota > Viridiplantae > Streptophyta > Magnoliopsida > Lamiales > Orobanchaceae > Orobanche > Orobanche coerulescens. The sequence goes on along the minus strand of CM065813.1, from coordinate 9,191,647 downwards.
TCCGGGAGAGGAATCCGAGTAAGGGTTTTGACTCTCTCTTCGTTCGGATACATCTCAAACTGATCTAATTTGGTTTTCTTTTTGCAGGCTCTCTTGTTCCATCAGCCGACGACCTACCGTTTGATTTTTCGATCATCTGGGAGCGAATCCGTAGCCTTCCGGACAGTTATATCGACGCTCGCGTGATCAATAACGAAGCTCATTGGTTGTCCGCCCGGTTGTTCCGCTTTCCCCGCCACTTAAGGGTCCCAGGTACAAATGTTTACGATTTCCTTTTGCTTGACGATCACCTTTTATTGAAGAAGACACTAACTTGGTTGATTGTCTTTTTTGGCAGAGATCTACTTCCCCCGCTACTCCGAGCCACCGAGAGAAATCGCCATGTCGAACCCTGGTATCGTGAGTCGTCTCCGCCAAGCCAAGAAAACAAGTCGTGCCCCTGCGGCGACGACCCATCCTATCCCGGAGGCGAGACCTCTCGTCAACGAGCCAGAAACTCGGGAGGAGGAGCAGCTCCAGCACAACTGCAAGAGGCGGAGGCCGGAGGAGACTTGCCCTCTGTTGCTGCTGAGGCACCCGCGGTGGTGCTGCCGGTCGCCGCGCCTCCACTTTCTGCAGTTCCAATAGCGGGGGGGCCTACGCCCTCATCGGCCTTTCTGCAGGCCATGGCGACCGCCGATGCCCAGACCCCGTGGGGCAAGCCTTTCTTCGGCCGCGACCCTGAGAAGGTCGAAAGGTAAGCTTGGCTGCTCTGCTGAGTTATGTCACTTGTGTGGGGGACATACTAACTCTTGTGTTCTTAGTGCAGGGTCCGTCTCGCCGATCCGAACTGTTCGCCGATGGTGTTGGACTTCCTCGCGAGCAGATCTCCCCGCGAGCCTAGCAACGTCCCTCACTATGTCTCTCGGGCTATGTCCGACCTGCCGAAGGCTTGGACGACTGACCTGGATGCGATCGCGCGCCGGCGGTCCGAGGACGCAATGCAGGCGACTCTTGCTCTGACCCTTCAAGCGGCTACGATGGCCGCTCAGTCCGTGAAGGATTATGAGGAGCGGCCCTCCACCGCCCGTCTCCATGCGGACCTCGAGACTGCTTGGAATCAGAATGCCAAGTTTGCCGACAGGATCGCGGCAATGGAGAAGGAGTACGTGGAGACGGCCAAGCGGGCGAAGCAGTATCTCGACCGGGCCTGGGCGGCGACCGACCGGATGCGCGATCAAATGACGGAAGCCCGTCAGTTGCACGCGGCCTCGCAGAAGGAAGCGACTGAGCTGAAGGCGGTGGTGGCCGATTAAATGGCGAGCTGGATTCGTCGAAGAGAGAGCTGGCCGCTAAGGTTGCCGAGCTCCAGGGAGAGCTGGCCGCTAAGGTTGCCGAGCTCCAGGGTGCGGATCAAACAATCGCGGGGCTGAAGGAGATGTTGAAGGCGACCGAGGTCGATCCCTTCCTCAACGTGGAGTATGTCGGCGAATTCGCCTATTACATGGCTTACGCTGACGCCATCCGCGCTGCCAAGAAGGGAGGGCTCAAGGTCGGCCATTTGATTGATAACTTCAAAGCCTATGTGCTTGAGCATCCTTTGCAGCCGGCTTTCTTTGTGCCGATCCTCGACCTCTCCGACCTCGGAATCGACCTGAGCTGGTATCCGTCGCCGGACAACCTCATTCACCCGGACGCCGGCGAAGAGGCGCACGTCGATACAGCGGCCAGTGGCGAAGGCCGGACCGATCCAGCGGCCGGTGGCGAAGGCCAGGCGGGGGTAGCCTGAGTTTTGTCCGTTTTTATTTTGTTTTCACTTGTGATTTTTCAGCTTTGTTGTATTCTGCCTTCGGGCGCTTGTACAAGTATTCCGAATGAAATGAAATAAGTAATTGCTTCTGATTCCTTGCTTGTATGATCGTCTGTCTGGATCTTTTGTATTTGACATCACATGTGCGTTTGAGGAACGGTCGTTGTATGTATAGCTCCGAGTGTATTGGTATACTTAAGTTCTCACTTGTAAATTTATGTACAAAGCCGATCGTCATATGTGTATTTGAACAAAGACGATCGTATTTTTGGCTCCGTCCTGATCGTATGTATGGCTACGCTCTGCCCCTTGTTCTTGTTTACTTAGTGAAAGTAACGGAACGAAAATAATTCGTTTAGCGAGCTATCTTTATTACAAGTGCTTGCGATCTTCGATTTTGTTGCTTCCTTGAAGAGACCGAGCGTCCCGGTCTGGAAGGAATTTGCACGGTCGTGGGGTTCGATTGAACCGACCTCCACGACTATGTCTTGTGCGCGAGCGACATTCCGTCTGATGGTTAACTTCTCGCGACTCACTTAATTGTGAGGGTCCTCCGTAGGCTACGTTTTGCCTCGCAATGTAGTGATGGGACGGACGGTCTCTGCCTAGAGGAGTCCTTGCACGGGGCGCCGTCGGATAAGTCGACTTCGCTACCGTGGCTTGTTAGCACTTTTCTGACCGGGACCGACATGTTAGATGACGGACCTAAGAGGTCATACGTTGTGACGGGGAGAGGGACGCGTCGCATTGTCCAGGTCCACCATGTCAGATGATGGATCTGAGGGCGGGCGAGCGTGTCCACTGATCTGTTTTGGAGGGTCCTTCGGCTACGCCCGCCTCGTATTTAAACGAAAGGGCGGGCGATCTCTGCCCAAAGGAACCTTGCATGGATGAGCTGTCGGTTCCATCGACCTCCAGAACCATGGCTGCACTTTTCTACCTCGGATCGCCATGTTAGATGACGATCCTCGACGGTATACATTGTGTTGGGGGGCGATCGCTTGCCTAGGTCCATCATGTTAGATGACGAACTCTAGGAGGGCGAGCGAGTCATCCTCTTTTCTGTTTGTTTTGCCGAGGCGAATCGTTTAGAGAGGATCGGAAAATCTCATTAAGCTCTTTGTACATTGGATAAATGAATATAGAGTTTTTATTGATAGTATTTCTTCAAATGAACGGCGTTCCAGGGATATTGGTCCGGAGTGTCGTCTGGGTGTTGGAGCTCGTAGGCTCCTTTGGTCATCCATTTGGATATCCTGAAGGCCCCCTCCCAATTCGGGCCAAATACTCCCGTGTGAGCGTGGACCTTTTTGAGGACTAGGTCGCCCACTTGGAATCGCCTTTCCGTGACCTTCGAATTGAAGAATTTCTCGGATTTCCTTTTGTGGATTGTTTTCTTCATTTCCGAGGTCAGTCGTCGTTCCTCGAGCATATCCAAGTCGATCCGCCGAGCTACATCATTATCCGTCGTTATTTGTTGTGCAGTTCGGTGGCCGAGGACGGCGATCTCCGATGGGATCACCGCTTCTGTTCCGAAGGCGAGGGCGAATGGGGTTTCGCCGGTTGAATTTCGGGTCGTCGTTCGGTAGGACCACAAAACATCCGGGAGCTCGCTCGCCCATCGCCCTTGTTTGGATTCTAGTCTTTCTTTGATCGTGTGCTTGAGGATCTTGTTTACAGCCTCTACCTGCCCGTTTGTTTGAGGGTGGTAAGGTGCCGAGAACAACTTTTTAATTCCCCATTTCTCGCAGAATTGTATAACTTCCAGGCCGTCGAACTGCTTTCTGTTGTCGGAGATGAAAGCCTGAGGTAGACCGAAACGGGAGACGATGTTCTTCCAAATGAACCTTATCACTTGTTCTTGGCCGATCTTTTTGAGTGGTTCGGCCTCTGCCCATTTTGTGAAATAATCGAACCCCACGATGGCGAATTCACATCCCCCTGGTGCCGTCGGTAAAGAACCGATGAGGTCGATGCCCCATTGGGCGAACTGCCACGGACTGCACATAGAGGTGAGCTGCTCGGGGGAGAGCTTGATGTTCGGGCCGATTATCTGACACCTGTGACAAGATCGGGCGTAGGCGATCGCGTCCTTTTGCAGGGTAGGCTAGAAAAAGCCTTGCCTGGTCATCTTGTGGATGAGAGCTCGCCCTCCAGCGTGATTTCCACAGATCCCGTCATGGATTTCGGCTAAAACAAGTCGGCCTTCCTCTGGCGTAATGCACTTGAGGAGAGGAAGGCTGAAAGCTCGCTTGTAAAGCCGGTCGTCCAATAGGGTGTATCTGGTTGCTCGGAGCTGAAGCTGGCGAGCCTTGATCCGATCCGCGGGGACCGTTCCGTCCCTCAAGTACTCAATGAATGGAGTCATCCACTTCTCTTCGGCGATGGCGACTGTGGTGACCAGGCTTTTGTCGATCTTCGATTTTGCTGACTTCGTGATTTGGATGTTAGAGAAGTCTGTCGCACCATCTGACGATAAGAGTTTGGATAGGGCATCGGTCTGGGAGTTGTGCTCTCTCGGGACTTGTTCGATCAGCACTTCTTCAATCTTCGTGCACATTTCAACGACCAATTCTTGATATTTGATCACCTATTCGCGGCGTGCCTCATATTCCCCCTTGACTTGGTTCACGACCAAGAGGGAGTCTATGAAGATGTGAAGGCGACGAACGTCCATGGCGAGTGCAAGATCGAGCACGCCTACAAAGGCTTCGTACTCGGCTTCATTGTTGGTCGCTCGGAACCCGAAACGCACAGCATTTGTAAAACTCTGGCCATCGGGGCTGGTGAGGACGATCCCCACCCCTGCTCGTGAGCTGGTCGCCGAGCCATCTACGTACAGTTTCCAGGCGGGACTACCGATCTGAGTCGGACTAGGCGGGAACGTTAATTCCACCATGAAATCCGCCAGAGCTTGGCCTTTGATTGCCGTGCGAGGAGCATACGTTACACCGTATTGGGCGATCTCCAGTGACCACTTGAGGAGTCGCCCGTTGGTGTCCGGCCGGTGCAGAACTTGCCTTATAGGGAGGGTCGTCAGAACCTCCACTTGGTGTTCGAAGAAATAGGCCCTCAGCTTGCGAACACTCATGACTAATGCGTAAGCGATCTTCTCCAGAGGCGTGTAATGCGTTTCTGCGTCATGAAGCGCTTGGCTGACGAAGTAGATCAGCAAATGGGCTTGTCCCTCTGCTCGCACTAAAATGGCACTCAGCGCGACCTCCGAGGCTGCCAGGTAAAGGAATAGCTTTTCGCCGGGGATCGGTTTCGCCAAAATTTGGGGATTCGACAGATACTCCTTGATTTTGGCGAACGCCATTTGACTTTCCTTCGTCCACGAAAATTTCTTATTCTTTATGGTGGCGAAGAATGGTTTGCTTTTGTCTCCGAGCCGAGAAATGAAACGGTTAAGGGCTGCTAGACACCCCGTGAGGCGTTGCACTTGCTTGATGTTCCGTGGCTCCTGCATGTCAAGGATCGCTTTGATCTTGGTGGGGTTCGATTCGATCCCCCTTTGGCTCACGATGTGCCCCAGAAACTTTTCGGAGCTTACTCCGAAGTTGCACTTCTTGGGGTTCAGTTTCATGTTGAACCTCTCGAGGATGGCGAACGTCTCGGCAAGGTCTTTGAGGTGATCTTCCTTTTTGAGGCTCTTGACCACGATGTCGTCAATTTAAACCTCCATGGTCTTGCTGATCTGATCGGCGAACATCCCGTTCACTAGCCGCTGGTAGGTCGCCCCCGTATTTTTCAGACCGAACGGCATTCGGACCCAAAAGTACACGTCTTTTTCTGTGTGGAACGACGTGTGTTTTACGTCTTTTTCCGCCATTGGGATCTGATGGTACCCGGCGAAGGCGTCCATAAATGACATCATTTCGCAACCTGCTGTGCTATCGACCAAGTGGTCAATATGAGGCATTAGAAAGTGATATTTCGGACACGCCGCATTGAGGTCAGTGAAATCGATGCATAACCTCCAGGAATTGCTCGCCTTTTTGACGAGCACCGCGTTGGCTACCCACTGCGGCTCGTCGGTAGCTACTCCGATCAGTTTGTTGTCGAGTAGCTTTTTGACTTCTGCGTCGAGCACAACATACTTCTGTGGACCGAATTTCCTACGTTTCTGGTGAACAGGATTCCTTGCCGGGTCGATCTTTAGATAGTGGCAAGCGTGTTCAGGACTGATGCCGACCATATCTTGATGCGACCAGGCAAAGACTCCAATGTTCTTCTGTAGTAAATTGATCAGATCGTCTTTTAACTCGGGACCGACTCTTGAGCCGATCTGCACTTCCCGCTCTGGGTGAGCCAGATCGATTGTTATACTTTCTAGCTCTTCGATGGGGACGGCCGCTTCTCGTTTGGAACGATCGTCGGACTCGACCCTTGGATCAACATTGAGGCTTGGCTCGAAGCTGATCCTTGGTTCGATGTCGTCCGACAATCGATGTGAGATGCCGTCCTCTGAGTCGGGCCGGTATGAGGTGCTTGGCTTGTCGATCTCCATCGGTTGACTGTCGATCGTCTCAATGTTACAAACAGTACTAGAGATGTTCAAAGGAAAAGTTACGACACAGGGGTAATTCAAACATTTCTTTGCCATTAGATGGTCTCCTTTTACAGTACCGACTGTCCCATCGGCAGTGGTGAACTTGATACAGTAAAAGAAAGAAGAGGCGACTGCCTCGAAGGTTTCTAGAAAGGGGCAACCTAGGAACCCATTATAGATGCTGGGCCTATCTATGATTACAAAATTGAGGTTCCTAGTGATCTTAACCTTGGGATCGTAACAGCAGATTAGCTCGATAGAGAGCTTGATCCTTCCATATGATTGGACCGTGTTGTCGCCGAACCCTTGAAGCACGGTGTTGAATGGCTTGATGAACTTGGTCAGGTTGCCGAGCTGGTCCAGAGCAGATTTGAATATGATGTTTCAAAAGCTCCCATTGTCAACCAGCACGCGGTCGACCATTTTCCCAAGGACACATGCAGAGATCACTAATGCATCCTCTTTGGGGCACTGCACTCCCTCCCTATCCTTGTTGGAGAAGGAGATGAGCGCGTCTCTGGAGATGGTTGGCTCTGGGGGCACCACGACATGGACTCCGGCGAACGCCCTCATCTCGGCCTTCCGCTTTCTATTTGACATGGTGGAAACCGAGGAAAGACCTCCGAGGTTTCCACCTCCCGACTGAAGCATATTGATCCGGACGCTGGGGTTGATCGGAGGGATCGACTCGTCTGAGTACTCCGGCTCGTTTTTCTCGATCCTGGCGACCGGATTGGGAGTTCAACGGTCTACGATTGCGTCCCCCGGTCCTTTCTGCCCGGGGCTTCGGCTTGGTCACCAAATTGTCCAGCTTGCCTTTCTCGAACAATCTCCAGAGTTGTTTGAGGAGATCGCGGCATTGGCTGGTGTTGTGGCCAGGACTTTTGTGGTAGGCGATCGTTGTCCCTCATCGGCTTCGGCTTGCTAAGCCATTCTCGCCCCTTGATGGTGTTGAAGATATGGGCCGGATACAGATTGCGGTTGCGGAGGAGGTGAACTTCCACATCCTCTAAGGCCTTGAACTCACCGGGCGGTTTTGCGACCGTATTTCTGGGCTTGGCGACCGCCTTCTTCGGGACGGGAGATGGCCCCTTCCCTTCTCTGGAGGCCCCCTCGCCTAGGCGAAGGGTGAGCATCCTCTGCCGGGCCAGAAAGTCGGCGGCCTTGACGCGGAAGATCGCATAGGTCGGGGGATGTCCTTCGTGAGATGCCTGAACATAGGTGAATGGACATAGAATCCCACCAGGACCGAGTAGAGGGCGAGCTCATCGCTAATGGGCTTGCCGGTGAGGACTATTTCATCCACCCGGTCGATGTAATCTTCGTCGGGCTCGTCCTTCCCCTGCCTGATATTCATCATGCGGTGGGGACCTTCTGGCCGAGCGACCTTGGCGGCGAAATACGACGTGAAGTCGTTCGCCAGCTTCTCAAAACAGTTGATTGAGCGCGGTGGCAATGAGATGTACCACCTATGGGCAAGATCGCCCAATGTTAATGGGAACATTCGGCACTTCGTCGCGTCCGATGCCCCACATCCGGTCATGTAGATCCGGAACTTGCTCAAGTGGGTCTCAGGGTCCGATCTCCCCTCATATAGAGGTGTTTGGGGAGGAGCGATCTTCGGTTTCATGGGGGCAAGCTCGATCTGGACCGCGAGCGGCTCACTTGGTCCGGCGATCGATCTCTTAGCGCCTGCCCCAGTTTCTATGAGCGCCTTCATTTCGTCGAGCTGGCGCTGCATTGTGGCCATCGTCGTAGCCTGACTGCTCGTGATCTGGCTCTCAGAGCGGGAGCCGAGGCGATCATGTACCGATCTCCTGGCCCAATGGTAGGCGACGAGGTCTCTTCCACCGAGCTCAATTCTTGGGCGAGTGGGAGCCAGATGGCCGACCTGTCTTCTGGGAGTTAGGTACGCCGAACTCCTGGTGATGGATTCGGACTCCGACGTCTCACGACTGGGGCCTGAATGCCCAGGTAGCCATGAGGGATCACTCCCTAGACGTCTGAAGACGGAATCGTCCCGCCTTGCGAGCGCCTTTTCCTGCGGCTCGGGGCCTTCTGACGATTTCTCGACATATATACCCTTGAGCTTTCGCTTGCCCGCACGGCGGATGGCTGATGGAGTAATGGTGGGCGTGTCGCATGCTCTCCGTCGCTCCCTTAGGATGGCCATGGCCTCCTCGATCTGTCCCGCGGTTTCGAATTGATCGAGTGAGAGGTTGGGGCCGTCCCGTGGGGGCGAGAGTGAGAGTCTAGCGTCGCCGCGGTCGCCTTCCGCAGCAGGTTGGGACTCGGCCTGGGCCGGAATAAGGCGTCCGGCGGATCGTAAAGCGGCTCTTTTTGAGGTCGTGGCAGACGTCATGATGTCGAAGGCGGATACGTTCTCTTCCGAGCTCATGACGTGTATAAAGTTGAGAGAAATTATGTAGCCATTGAAGAGTATATCAAGTGCTTCGATAAATTCTTTGAATTCATAGATTGTCATACTTTTGGGTCTACTAATGACGCTCTGATGTACCTTGACGCTGCCTGCAACGGTATGTTCTCGATGAAATTATTAAATAATACTAAGGTCATTCCATCTAGCCTATTTGTTTGAGCTTGAAAGTATTCACTACTTGATATTTGTTCTCAGAACGCTCGTTAGTTGAAAGTTGATATTTATTCTTGAAAGGTGCATGGGATAAAATGTGTACTTAAAATCTTGTAGAGTAGTAATCATGGTTATTGAAGGAAAGAGTTATGGTTGGACCTTATAAAGTTGAAGGAAAACAAGGGCCTCAAGAGCATTTGTTTGTTTTTGTGGATGAAAAATAAAAGAAAATAATATATTGGAAAAGTGATTTTATTGCTTAAAGTAATATTTTCTAAATACACAAATATGCCGTTTATAGGCCAATACTTGACAAATTTTTCTAGTTAGCAGTCATAATGGCTTCTAATAACATCACTATTGACTTTAACATCCTAATCACTTGGAACTAATTTTTCTTATAGTACTAACGAAAAACTAATAATATAAATGATTCAAAACTATTCAGATCAACTTTGTATTATTCTCAACAGTTTTTGCGACTTCAAGTTCTGGCCTTGTGATCATATTGTTTAGAATTATTGCTGTTTATTTTTTGAATTATTGTATTTAAGTAGCAATGCTTCTGTTGTTTGTAGACACCCTGCCTGAGAAATTGATGGAGTTCCTGGTGCAGAATCTTCCAACAGCGATGGAGGGTGATGAACATTGTTATTCACTTGCACTTTCTAGCCCATGTATCGCAGATGAAATACTAAAGAATACCAAAATTGCTTGCTCAATAAGTCCGTTTCATGATGAAATCATTCGTGGTGTGCGGATGAATATTGACAAATTCTTCAAGAACATGAAGGTTTTTGCATTTCCTGTAATCGTATAGTATGATTTTTAGTAGTGGTTAGCTGGTCTAATTATTCATATATGTGATGTTTTTAGCCGGGGGACTTGGAAAAAGCACAACTAGATCTTGCACGAAAATACTGCAGGCAAAAGCTTATTTCACCAGACGAAGGAGAGTCACAAAAGAAGAGATGTGGTTTTCAGGCTAATCTTCCTACCAGAAAAAACCCAACGAAAAAGGGGCGGCCAGATGCTAATACCAAGTGAGTTTGTCCTGTATATCTATTCAAATTATCCGGAAGACAACCTACTTTTCAGTAACAGTATGTTATTATGATTCATTTATACTTGTTATGATTTTATGAATTTTGCAGCAACTGAAAATCTTGTGTTGATAAGCAAGAGGAGTGTGCCACTAGGCATATATGCATCTCTAGCCATAGTAGATGCCTGATGCCTGCTATATTTATTCTACTCTTGTAATCTTGCTATATTTACTCCACTCATGTAATCTTAACCATCCACGGCTTATTTCACTATGATTCTTATAGTTTTTAATTTTATCAATTAGTCTTATAAATTCTCTGTGATTACTATATAATAATATAATTATAAACTCTATAAAAAAGGGTCGAAATTGATCGGAAGTGGAATTAATTATAACCGATGGTTTAGAAAAGCAAATCATATCAGTGGTTCATTATCATCACATGCAAGTTTATTCTTCATCACAAACGTGAGCACTTGCAACTTTGGCAAATGATATGTTTATGAGCTGGGTTATAGAAAGTTTATACATTCAACATCAAAAACTCGGGTTTGACTATACATTCAAGAGTTGGTTGGTAAAATCAATAGTTCTATATTTGTCTGCCCTAGAGCGGTATTACTGTTCAACGAAACTCTGTACGTTTTAGACTTTTAATCCGTCTTTGTGATATGGAAGTGAATGATTGCAAGTATAATTTATACATACAAATCACTTTGTTACTTATTAGTTTTGTAATTTTAGATTTGAAAAAAATGCATTTGACCTCATTGTGAATTAAAGTTTTGAGGAATAAATCATTGATAAGGCATCGAATATTTTAAGGTTACATTTGTTGATCATAAATTTTAAATTTTAATCATCATAAATGTCCTCAGCGTGCAACGAAAACGATGATCTAGCAAATGTTGCGGAACAAAGTTAACACGCTTCAAAATAAAAGAGAGACTGCAATACACAAGTCATGATCAACAACCGTGACACTTGAGGAAACAAGTTCTTTTTTCTGAAATGGAGTAACTCATTAATCTTGAATATCATGCAACATGATAATTTAAAACTCAGTGGAATATGCAATATGAGTAGGAATAATAGAACAATGTTTTTTAAACTTGATAGCACTGCTTTGCAATCGTTCACCAACAAACCAAAAGGGAAAGCCATAGCAGTTGAACTTCGAATTGCCTGAACCAACCATAACAATCAGTCTCTATCTAAGCATCATTCCAACACTTTGCATTCACCCAACTTGAAGCCTCATTTATCCCATGGCTTCAGCAACTTCAGGTTCAACCAACCCCAAACAACAGCAAGTCTTTACTTCCATAACAGCCCCCTCATTACCTCTTAACGACAATACCCCTGTTCCTGAAATAATGAAGCATCTACATTGACCTTGGTTTTGTTTCGCTGAGGCTTATCCCATTGTTCAACACCATCTCCTTTTACAACATTAGACAGAGGGATGATACAATTTTTATATTGGGCTTTCGACTATTGATCAAGGTAGCTTCTCGCAGATGTCGCTACTCTCATTACAAATGGAGATTTATTCTTCCATACCGTAACCATAAAAACCAGCAGGGCATCGAGGCCAGACCTGTTTCATTCTTTTCCACCTTTTGAAACACTACAGCAAGCCATTCTCAAAATTCATTAGCGTTGAATTGTCCAAGTCCTCAGTGTAGTTGCTGCCAGCACCTTGTAGCAAACGGACACGCAACTAAGACATGATAAATCATCTCCAGTTCATGATTGCACATCGGACAATTACCCTGCACTTGCACTTCACTCGCGCAACATCCCACTGCCATATTGAACTTGAATTAATTTATATTCACTTTTTACTGAATAATAAGAGTCATCGTCCCTGGAATTTCATAAAGGAATTTTTAAATTGAGATCACGATCCCTCGTGGTTAATAGATCCTCAAGCAAGTCAACATCCCACTCTCGCGGTCCAATTATCATTAAAACATTCACCATCACACCTTTCAATCCTGCTCCCTCGATCTCACCAACTGATTATTGTCAAGTAAAATTTAAACATATACTTGGTTATATATTTTGAAAACAATTTTTTTTACAAGAACAAACGATATAAATATAAAATATTATACTGTTTCACATGTTATATGTGGATGTTGAAAATAATGGAAATATATAAATACGAGGAGAACAAATAATAGAAATGAAAATCTATGACGTAAATGTCGAGGCGAGAATTGGATTCTCTCCGTAAGACAAAATTGCTCCGTACTTGTACACATGGTCTATAGCAAATGTCCCCAAGATACAACGGCAAACTTTGAATACAAAATGCTGCACCGCGTATCGTAGTTTCGGTCGAACAATATAGATACTCGGGACTGAGTATAACTCCTAGACTCGACTAGGATGATGAATGATATGATAAATTCGATTATGTGTTAACTCACTGATCGAATGCTATGAATGAAAACGATCGGATTGGATTCAAAAATAGGATTTTTCGGATGTATGAATCGTCAAGGGGAGAGGCCTTTTTTATATCCTGTAGGTGGCTGTTCAGGAGGGGTGCAACCAGTGACCTGTAGAGCCTTGAACCATCACATTGATTCAGGCCCCAATAGGTGCGCCCGAACTGGTGCGATGGTTCGCTCCTGGACGAACCGGTCCAACCGACCCACATGCCTGAACCCGAACTGTCGCCTTGGATCGTGCGCGAGGCGTCGCGCCACCTGGTGCGAGTGCATCCAATCAAGCCATGGTGCGAGAGACATCGAGCCGACCTCAGTCTCGACATTGTCAAAACTAAAGGCCCCTCAATAGTGAACGAGCGAAGTGCAAAGTGCGCCTACGAAGCACCCGTCGCGACAAGTGCAACGTGCACGTGTTCGGCCTCGGACTCGGGCTCGGAAGGTGCTTTGTACCTTCCTCATAGGATTCGGATTTTAGCCTTAAAAACTAATTAAAGCTAAATAGGTGCACCATAGTGGAGCACACTTTATTGCTCCTTTATGGTGGAAAGTCCTTTATAAATAGCTTATCACTTTCTTGTTTTCCAATGTGGGATGGAGTTCCACACTACATTTCATCTATAAAATGGCTTATCTTTGTGCATTAATTACTCATTCATTCCTTAATGAAATTGAACAAGTAAATACACCAAATTAATCTACATAAAATATAGATTCCAAATATATCATTTAATATCATTAATTACCATAAATATGATATTTATTTAAGTTATTTTCCAACAATCCCCACATGAATGATGATTAATGCAAATGCAATATGCACTAAGTCCCGACGACCTATTTTTGTATCAGGATAGGTAGTAGTTAGCCTTGAACCTTCACTAGTGTAATGCTATCGGATTTACTTGTTGCTCGGTGAACGTGATGTCTTGAACCGGTCAAATTTTGTGTAAACCAAGACAACAACATACACACAATAATAGATCTAATCGTTGTGTCCATTTTGGCCTTGGACCATTTCTTGGATTCATAAGTGTTAGTAATTTTATGAAGCGGCCTTACTTCTTCACTTATATAGATGATCTCCTATAAAGAGTATCCTGCCATATTCCACATATAAAAGGCTATAGGAATCATTAAAAGCTTTAAAAATCTTACCATTTACTACAAGCTGTAGGCTTGCACTTGGGCATCTACGAGAATGGGTTTTCAAGTGCTTAACTTGAACTTTCACAACTTAGTTGTCTCATTGAACCAAGTTCTTGGGATCTCCAATCATCGTGGTTGAGTTACCGTTATGAAAGTTCTCAACGTGTGGATTTCAATCCCATTCCCCTTGCTGCATTATATAATTGATCACGGTCAATACCTTTTGTAAACGGATCCGCTATATTATCTTTTGACTTTACATAGTCAATACAAATTATTCTGTAGTGTCTTCGACGAATATGTCGAGACTTACCATTATATATACGGTTCTTTGCTCTCCATATGGCTGCTCACAATGTATCATAACGAGAGGCAAAGGTTTTTCCCAACAGGAATTATCTTCTAAGAAGTTTCTTAACCATTCAGCTTCTTCGCCGGCTTTGTCTAAAGTAATAAACTCCGATTTTATTGTAGATCGGGCTATGCATGTTTGCTTAGAAGATTTCCACGATATTGCTCCTCCACCAATGGTAAATATGTTAGGGTTGTATACATCAAAGTATACTTTATGCTTGTATTACCTAATTTCCCGGTCTTTATCTATGAGAATATTTAATACATTTGTCATATGTTTTGCATATTTATTCACGCTATGGTTATGCAAATGTTGTCTAAATTACTTTATATTATAGATAATGTGGTGTGTCGTGTCACACAGAAGATCACATTATCGATTCCTTATATAGTAATAATTAGTTCACAACCTATATAACATTAGACCGTTATGTGAGAGATTGTAATATATACTTGAGATTGGTTGGTCTTGACCATTAGAATATATTAGCGTATTCGGTATACGTTGAACAGGATCGAGGTGAGATAGATTCTTCTGTACTGACTATAAGAAGAATGTACATCTCGGACAATTATTATTTCTTAATTCTAGCGATTAATATCTAATTATATATATTTAATATTTATTGCTTTGATTTATCATGGGTGAGAGCCAAAATGATGACTCAATATGCTCAATATTTTGGGCAATATTATTTATATAATAGTTAATATTATAGCTAGAAATCGTGTCCCGACCAGCCGGGTTGATCACGTCCCTTGAGGCACTCGAAAGGATTATTATATTAAACCCTGCAGGTGGAATTAAGTTTCTGATATAATAATAAAGGTCGAGTGGTATACTCATGTATAACACATTAATTAATTAAAAGCTGTCAGTAGCTTAAATTAATTAATGAACATGGAATATCTTAAACATGGGAAATAATTAATTCAAAAAGGAGCCCAATTTCGTAATTTGGGATTTTGGTAGGAAGTGCAATATCAACCTTTTAGTGGACTAAGTTGATATTAATAGTCATCATATTAGGAAGAGTCTTAATATTGGAAAGATGATCTCTATTGGGAGTCCTTACCTTATCCTCCTTAAGGTCCCTAGAGTAGCCCAAAACACCTATAAATAGGACACATGGGGGGCCTATTTTTTTCACTCTTCTTTGGCACAAAAAATTTCGATTTTCTTCTCCAAATTTGTGTTTAATTGTGGATCTTGACTTGTGTCTTGGATTCCACAATTTAGCTAACACAATATTTTTCTAAATACACAAATATTCAAGAAAAATAGAGAGAAAATTTGTAAGGTAAATTTTGGAAGAAAAAGTGCTTCGGCCGACCCATATCACAGTCCAAGCAGTCCGGTAGATTGTTGCCCACACGATATCTGGACATAGGCGGGATATACTCTAGAAGATCTTGAGGTAGAAATACAAGAAGATCAAGGAGGAGTACGAGGAGGAGTTCGATCGGCCCGAGTGGATTTTCTACCACTTTGCTTCAAAGGTATGAATTACCAATTCTACTGTGTAAATACGTATATTTAAATTGTTAATTAATCTGTTTAATTAATTAATTGACAAGCCTAAATAGATCCGCTATTTATGTTGGTTAGTTTATAAAACCGAATATATTCAAATCATTCAATCTCGCTTCCGCTGCATTTTATATTCCAATAACTGGTATCAGAGCCGGTCTCTAGGTTCTGTTCAATTTAATTAATTTGTGATTAATTTGCTAGCAGTTTAAATATTCATATGGTGTGATGCTTGGAATATTTTGCTAGGAATTGTCTTGCAGGTGAATATAATCCAATTATCATGGCTATGTGATTTTTTTTATTTATTTACGCATTTTGGTAATTTGGTCCGGTTTTGAGGCATGTATTAAGTTTTTCCCGTGAGAAAATCCACGAGTAGAAAAGGACTTTATTTTTCCTTCTAAAATTTGATGTAAATTCGATGTATTTTAATTCTTGTAAAATTGTAATCGAATTGGAATACACAAACTACCGAAGGAAAAGAAGTCCAGCGCGAAAAAGAGTCCTGATCGGACGAACCGACCGAGACCAGGCTGCTGCCGATCGGGACTCGGCCAATACAGGCGGCCTCGGCCGGATATCTGGCCTGCCGCGCGTCGGCTAGGGGCAGGTTGCCGGGCCGCGGGTCGGGTCGGGCCACGGGTCGGGGTTGTCCGAGTTGGTTCGTTCGGTGTATGGTCCTATTTCTCGATCAGCCGATCATTGCGTCCGTTGAAGCACAATAATTTTAATTTGGAAATTTCTTATGCAATTAATTTTGCATGGAAGAAAGTTTCTAAATTTGGCAATTTTTGTGCCCCAACCGGGAGAAGGTGACGAGATGCTTGAAGCGGTGGGAGCAAAAGAGCCAAGGATTTTCTCGTTATTCAAAACGAGGAAAAAAAGCCATGATAATTGGATTTAATTATCCAGTTTTAATTATTTGTTGGTTTTACTGTTTTGATGTATGACATGTATGGATGTTTGCGTGATATGTTTCTTGCATGTTAGGACGAGAAAATTAAAAACCTTATTTTTTTCAAAATAACTAAGTGATTTTAATAATTGATTTTTTCAAAATCAAATTGGCCTCCATAATTGGTTTAAATTGTGAAATAATTAGCATGTGCGTTGACATCAGAGTCTTCCTCCGTATCGGATGTGCTGATTATTAGTTCACTAGTTTTAAACTTCAATTAGATAACAAAAAGGTGAATGTTATTTTTTATGATAGGACCTCTCCATCTGTAGGACTATTATCATTAAATAATATTCTAAGGTTTGTTAAATTATGGTGTTCACTTAGGTGTATTAATTAATAAGCTCCCCATCGCAGTCTATGTTAATTTAATACATGGACAAGAGGAACCAACCATTAATTTTACTTATCAAAACACATCTTGACTGGATAGTAAAATTAAAGATGTTAAAATCTACTTGAGAAATGTATATGTAAACGTCCACACTAACGTGGCTTGCATGTGCGGTTTTTCGATGTGTTGGTTGACTGCATATATATTGTGTTTTAAGGTTTTTCAATATATTTTGCGTCGAATTATGTGATGAATGGTGTTTTAATTTTATTCTCAGATGTCTTTCAATCCACTACCTGTTATTCTCAAAGAAAATAAACTTGATGGCACTAACTTTGCCGACTGGAAAAGAAATCTTGACATTGTCCTGACTGCCGAGGGGCATAAATTTATTTTAACTGAGGAAAGCCCCCTGGAACCAGAACCGGATGCCACTCCTGAAGAGTTGTCTGAATTCTAAAAATGGAAAAAGTCTGATGAGATGGCTCGCTGTTACATTTTGGCTTCACTGACAAATGTATTGCAGCATCAGCATCAAACGATGGCCTCAACTGCAGAAATGATGAAAAATCTCACCGAGATGTTTGGTCATCAGAACCGGGCGGCTAGGCAAAATGAAATGAGGGTATTTATGACAACCCAAATGTCTGAAGGGACTCCAGTAAGAGATCATGTTCTAAAAATGATGTCTCATTTGAACGAACTGAGCATACTGGGGGCCACTATCGATGCCGAGTCACAGGTCGATATTATCTTGGGCAGCTTGCCAAGAAGCTTTGAGCAGTTCCGCCTTAACTACAATATGAACCGTAGGACTTACACTTTGGCGGAACTTCTGACAGAGCTTCAATCTGTCGAAGGTCTCTTCAAACAAGGTTATTATCAAATTCTTGCGGCAACCGGTGCTAGTTCTTCAAAAACCAAATGGGGAAAGAAGAAAAAGTAGGTTGACCAGAAGCAAGTGGCAACCTTCAAGCTAAGGGCAAGGCTCCTCAGTCCAAGGCTCCTCAGTCCGAGGCAAACAAAAAGCCGAAGGGCAAATGCTATAAATGCGGTCTGAAGGGGCATTTCAAGAGTGACTGCCCTAAGAAAGGTACGTCTCATGCACTAGTTGTCAAAACATGTTTGGCTGCCTGTTCTATCACTTCGTGGATAGTAGATTCGGGCTCCACTGATCATGTTTGTTATGACTCACAGGGGTTCCAAGTAACCAAAGTACTTAGTGCGGATGAGATTACTATTAGCTGGGGCGACTATTCCAGGCTGAAGGCTGTTGCAGTGGGAGTCGTGCAGTTAAAAGTTAATGATGGGATTCTAGTCTTAAATAATGTGTTATTAGTACCTGATTTTAGAATAAATTTAGTTTCAGTTTCTAAATTGTGTTGTGATGGATATTCAGTTTCTTTTGGAGATAATGCAGTTATTAAAAGAAATGGTGAATGTGTTTGCACGAGTACTTATAATGAAGGACTTTAGTCATTAATGCTGCACTAACTCCCTTGCATAATTATAAATCGCTTAATTTCTTTGACTAATCCTAATAAAAGAAAAGAACCTTCGAGCATAAATCAAACATATTTGTGGCATTTACGATTGGGTCATATTAACCTTAGAAGGATTCAAAGATCGGTGAGCATGGCCTATTGGATTCACTCCAAGTTGAGTCATTTCCAATTTGCAAATCCTGTCTAGAAGGGAAAATGACTAAAAGGGCTTTCCAAGCAAAGGAAATCGTGCACAAAATGTATTGGAATTGGTACACACTGATGTTTGTGGTCCAATGAACATCCAGGCTAAGGGTGGTTTTAAATACTTCATCACATTTATAGATGATTATTAGAGATATGAATACATCTATTTGATGTGACGTAAGTCTGAATCTTTTGATAAGTTCAAAGAATTGAAGGCTGAAATGGAGAAGAGTCATTGACAGAGTATCAAGTCACTACGATCTGATCGCGGTGGCGAATATCTTAGTGGAGAGTTTTTGGATTTCTTGGCACATGAGGGGATTACTTCCCAGCTCACTGCGCCTGGTACACCACAACAAAATGGTGTTGCTGAACGAAGGAATCGTACTTTATTAGAGATGGTTAGGTCAATGATGAGTTATTCTGATTTGCTTATTTCGTTTTGGGGATACACCTTGGAAACAGCGGCGTACATTCTAAACTTGGTGCCTTCGAAATCAATTCCAAAAACACCCACAGAACAGTGGAATGGGCGCAAGCCCAGTCTAGGACATGTTCGGATTTGGGGTTCACCAGCACACGTGCTGAATAAGGAAGGTGATAAGTTGGCATCTCGTACAGAAGTACGAGTGTTTGTAGGATATCTGAAGGGAACGAAGGGTGGCTTATTCTACAGTCCTAAAGATCAGAAGGTCATTGTTAGTGTAATATCCGGATAAATTGCTGAGTGTTTCATCTGTATTGAACCCTGTATTAATCATATTTGTGATATCAATAATCGAAGTATGACCTTTCTCGTATTCGTATTCAACATATAAATTTTCACATGCAATTACGTAATAACGTACGCTAAGAAGTTAGCGTAACGTACGTTATGTGCCAAGGTTAACGTACGCTATGAATGTAGCATAGGGTACGTAAGGCAACCAATAATTGAGCAAGGCGGCTAGCACATGAGCCAGCTGGTGGTGGGCTCGGCTAGATTCTCATAGCATGAACCTGGACAGTTCTAAGTCAACGGGTGTTAACGTACGCTAAAGTATGTATATAGCGTATGCTAATTGTATTGATTACGTACATAACTGGATAGTGTAACGTACGTAAGCATGTACAGAAATGAGAACAATTAACTACCATTGAACGATACCGTACGCTAAGGATATAGGGTAGCGTACGCTAAGCGGCTAACGTACGTTATGCACGAAGGCTAACGTACGTAAAGTCAGAAAAATTATAAAAGGGACAGCACCCCATTTCATTTCATTTCGTTTCTTTCACTTGGTTTTCAACATACTTCATTCCCAAAGAGTTCCCAGCCCCCTTATACACCTATAGACCACCTATACTTGATCATTGAAAATTGGATATCACTATTACTTGATCATTGAAGTTGAGAAACATCTTGGATTGACACACAAGCAACCAGAGTTGGATTCTACCTATTGTCTCAGCATTTTCTTCATCTTAAGGTATGTTATGCTATCTCCAACCTTGAATTCGTGTTCTTAAGGATGTTATGATCATGCTACCGAGAATATTAGGTTCCATAGATGATTTATTCAACCAACATCATGTTTAGGAAGTTGGGATGATTATACTTAAGTTACCATTGTTGAGAACATTATAGTTGGAACCTTGTTACGACAAACAACAAGAGTAGTGTTCTGAGATTGATAATCCGTATTTGTAATACCACCGGTATTTCATGCTTGATTACCTTGTAGTGTGTGATTCCTTATCATGTGATATTTCCATTTCTATTATGTAATTTCATTGCTATTTCGATACAATTGTGTGATGTGGATGAAACGGAGGTGATGCACCTTGACGCTGTTGGACAATCGTCGGTGCGAATATGACGGTGGCCAACGTCTTGTTCCCTGATAAATTGTTGACGAGTGGAAAGGATGGTCACCCTGAAATGGTTAAAATGTGAATATACGACTAAGGAACTGAATTTCTAACGCACGCTATAGAACATGCATAACGTACGCTAAAACTAATACATTACGTACGTTAACGTGACATGGTTACGTACGTAATGGTTGAGTTGGTCTTCCGACCAGAAGCTTCCATTTGACGCAGATTGGGTTACTTTCGGCGGGCTAGAAGACAAACGAGTTAACCCCTCATAACGTACACTATTCGCCAAGTTTAACGTATGCTACGGTCAAGCGCCTTACGTACGCTATTGCAGCTTACGTACGTAACAGATGAGTGCAATTCAGTCAGTAGCCTCTGGACGACCTTTACGTACGCTAACAGTATAACATTACGCACTTAACGAGCTTTACGTACGTAAAGCATGGGACTTTAACGTACGTTAATAAGATCGAGTGCTATAAAATAACACACCCTCCTTCATTTCCCCCGACCTAAAATCTGAAGTGAAGCCTTCCTGAACCACTTCCATAGCCTTATACTTGATTCTTGGCCTCTCATACACTTGAATTAACATAGAGGAGGTGATTTCGTAAGCTCCGGTGAAGATTATCCAAGTCGTTCGATCCATTCTTCGTTTCTCCTCGTGGATCTTATTGATTGTCATCCATCTTCATTGTTCTTCATCTATTAAAGTAAGTATATCCATCCTAGAAGTAATCTACTCAATGTTGTTGATTATACTTGTTAGATTATGGGTACTTGGGTAGATTTTGCTAACTCTCGTAGATAATCTAATCAAACGAACTTGTAGTAATCGGGACTATCATTGTTCATATATTTCGTTTTCGTGCAACTCGTTGTAACAATCACATTCGAAATTTCAATCTCAATTGACATTGGAATCTTAAAACTTGACGAACCAATTGTAGGAGATTTTCGTAGGAATCCGTCACCGTTCGATAAACTAGTCGTAACCCACTATTGTCATATAATTATCGACGTTAAAATAACAAGGGGAATCGATCCGATGGTATTATTGTCATTAAGAATCAACACCGAGATCATTACGTAGATGGTAACCCACCGGTTAAGTAATTGGAGTTAAAAATTTGATTAGAAGTATGGGATTCGACTATGCTATGGTTGTTTGTTGCTAGTCGAAAGATGATTGGGATAATCTTGTCGAGCAAATCATTAAAGCTAAATGTTAATCATAGAGTTGAACGGCACTGTAATACCTTGGGAGATTTTGGGGGTGTTACAGAAAATTGTATCAGAGCACGGCTCATGGTTTAAATAAAATTTCTCCCAATTTTCAAAGTTATTCCAGTCCAACACCCCAAGCGACCGTAACTCCTCGTGGGAATGCAAAGTAAGTGATATGTGTGTTTTCTGTCTGGAAACTACATTTAATTGTAAACTGTGTGTGAAATTGGGTTTAGATTAATACTGTCAGTAATGGCACGCCGAGGAGCTATGAGGGTGGTGAATGATGCTAAGGGTTTCGCCGCCAACCACGATGGGGACAAGAACACTGCCGAGACCCATCCTACTGGGGACCAGCCGCCACCAGTTAATCAAAATGATCAGGAGGCGGAACGCCAGAATAACAATCCGGGAGGCATGGACCCGGATTTTGTTCAGGCCTTTGCCCAAGCTATCGCCATGGGGATTGTTCAGGTCAACCAGGTGGAACGAATACTGGTCATCAATGTGAAGGAAAACACAGGAAGAGACTGATGGTTGGGAGAGATGCTGAAGGCTAGGCCTCCATTGTTTGACGGGGCAGGGGAGAAACACGTGGACAACTGGATTTCTGAAATGGAGACTGCTTTCGAGGTGATCGGATGCCCAGAGAACCGGAAGGTGCCGCTCGGGGTTAATCAATTCCGTGACACTGCTGCCCGCTGGTGGAGAACTTACAGGCCAGAGGACCGAGTGGTCGGATGAACTGAATTTGCCCGACTACTGCGGAGCGAGTACTGTCCCAGATCAGCCCAAACTGCTCGCGCACGAGACTTTTTCAGTGCCGGACCACAGAATATGCCAGTACCAGAGATCATTCAGGCGTATCGAACCGAGCTAAGTTACATCTCGCAGATGGTCCATCATAAGATCAACGAATATGCCACCTTGCACAGAGGTTGCCGGAGGATGTACAACACTATGCCGCCGGATTCCACTACACGACTCTGAGGGCGTACGAAGATGTGGTCACAGCTTATGCCGGTACTGTTGTTAATACCGACACCGGACATAACTCGAAGAATCAAAAGACATCGGCTCAGTCAAGGAGCAACAACAAAACGAACTCGGGGCCAGCATCTTCCTTTAAGTCAGCAGTTTCGTACCAACAGAAGGGTGCATTTGATCGGCCTTACCGTAGGGACTGCTTCAATTGTGGCGTGTCTGGACATACTAAGGATCGGTGCCAGAAGTCGGCTACCAAATGTTTCACTTGTGGAAAGAGCGGACACATGTCTCGTTACTGTTGGCGGGCCAATCCCACTCAGAACCCAGCTTCCCAACCAAGTCAACAAGGCTCTGTGCAATCCTCCAGGACGCCTGCCATTTCCAACTACCGAGCTCCATCCCACCAGACTCAACCACCGCCACATGGTGCCGGACGAGGCGGTGGGCGCGGCGGTGGAACTTCATCCTTTTCGGAGTCAGTGCCGTCCCGTGTATTTGAGCTGAGGGCTACGGATGGTCAGTCCGCGCCAGCTATCTCAGGTACTCTTCTTGTTAACTCTCAGCCAGTGCATGTACTATTTGATACCGGAGCCACACATTCATTTATATCTGTGGAATGTGTTGAACATTTAAATCTTGATTGTGTGCCTTGTGAATCCTTTACTGTTAAACTACCTGAGGGTAGTAGAATAGGCGGCGATCTAAAGGTTCGAGACTGTCAGATCTGCATCAATGATCATAGTTGGACCGTTAATCTTATGGTCTTCCCGCTTCAGAATGAATATATCATATTAGGTATGGACTGGATGCCATTGCACAGGACGGTCTTGGATACCTACCACTTAACTATTTTCATCACGGCTCATGACGGTACCACACATGTTATCAGAGGACGAGAACACTTCAGTACGAAAGGATCTCTCAGCCTTCTCGCATCGGAAGTCTCCTGCGACCCTCGAAGGGAGTACTATTGGTGTTATGTTCTTCAGGAGGATACTCCACAACTTACGATCGCAAACATTCCGGTAGTGAATGAATTCCCAGACGTCTTTCCCGATGAACTACCAGGGCTGCCACCGCCCCGAGAAGTTGACCTCTCCATTGAACTCGAGCCGGGGACGAGACCTATTTCCAAAGCTCCTTACAGGATGGCACCGGCCAAGATGAAGGAATTAAAGATACAGCTCGAAGATCTGCTGGAGAAAGGATTGATCCGCCCGAGCACCTCACCGTGGGGCGCGCCGGTACTTTTTGTTAAAAAGAAAGACAACTCTCTACGCTTTTGCATTGACTACAGGGAGCTAAATAAGGTTACTATCCAGAATCGTTACCCACTACCAAGAATTGATGACCTCTTAGATCAATTACAAGGGGCAGTTGTGTTTTCAAAGATCGATCTACGGTCCGGATATCACCAATTGAGGATTCGGGAGGAAGATATACCCAAGACTGCATTTCGATCGAGGTATGGACAGGACGAGTATATCGTGGTATCATTCGGGTTGACTAATGCCCCAGCCGTTTTCATGGAACTGATGAACAGGGTTTTAATAGATTTCCTCGATAAGTGCGTCGTGGTTTTTATTGACGACAACCTGATCTATTCTCGAAGCCGACAGGAACACGAGGAACATTTGAGGCAAGTGTTGAGCGTGTTGAGGCAACACCAACTTTATGCGAAACTTTCCAAGTGCGAATTCTGGATGCCGGAGGTAATTTTTCTCGGACATGTTGTCTCGGCAGAAGGCGTCAAGGTCGATCCACAAAAAATCGAGATGATAATGAGTTGGGAACCACCGAAGAACGTCAAGGAGGTAAGGAGTTTTCTAGGATTGGCAGGCTACTATCGAAGAGTCGTCGAGGCTTTTTCCTGTATCGCTCGACCCTTAACAAATCTACTAAGGGAAAGCACCAAGTTTGTATGGACTGCGGAGTGTCAGACGAGATTTGATGATCTCAAGAGGAGACTGACTACTGCTCCATTGTTAGTGCTACCACAGGGAACGGAAGGATTCATTATATACACGGATGCATCTAAGCATGGTCTAGGATGTGTCTTTATGCAGAACGACAGCGTTATTGCATACGCATCCCGATAGCTGAGGCCGTACGAAACGAATTACCCGATACATGACTTGGAGTTAGCCGCAGTGGTGCACGCCCTCAAGATTAGGAGGCACTATCTTTACGGAGTTACTTGCAAGATTTTCACGGATCATAAGAGTTTGAAGTATATCTTCACTCAAAGGGTATTAAACATGAGACAGAGGCGCTGATTGGAGCTAATCAAGGACTACGATGTGGAAATCTCCTATCACCCCAGGAAAGCCAATGTGGTAGCTGATGCTCTTAGTCGGAAAACTACACAAGAAGTTATGGTATCCAGCATAACAGTTCAGCCCGAACTGCAGCAAGACATCAGTAGAAGCAGTACCGAAGTATGGATACAACATAGGCAAGGACAATTGTGCTCAATCAATATACATTCGTCCTTACTAGATGTTAGGCATATTTTTATACGCTTATTTATCATTATTTTATATTCTTTTTATGATGAAATCTGCATAAATGAGCCTTTAATGCCCTATTATTTTATATTTTGCAGGAAATTTGAGTCCGGAAGCTAAAACGAGGCAAAACGGGTGAAAACAGCGAATTTTGGTTGTGGGCCGCGGCACAAGCCAAGCGGGCCGCGGCACAGGAAGGCACCCAGCGACCCCCAGAGTAAATTGTACTCTGTGCCGCGACAAAGATTTAGTGAGCCGCGGCACAGAAGAAATAAAAATCGCCCAGGTTTTAACCTGCACCCCGTGAGCCGCGGCACAGGTTAAGTGAGCCGCGGCACACGGGGCGGTTTTGGTGTCCTCCGCGCGGGTTTAGGCCGTTTTGAAGCCGGATCTCGACCTAATCACACGGACGCGATTTGGAGGCTGCTGGGAATTATAAATAAAGGGTTTAAGGCCACAATCTTGAAATCTTGGAGGAGGGATCAGAGAATTGATTATCAAGGAAGAGAAGTAGAAGACATCAGGAGCAGAGGGCGGAAGCCAGAAGAACGGAGGGATCCGAGCTCTTCATCTGCGTTTGATTTTAATGCTTTCTATCTTTTATTCTGTAATTTTATTATTTAGCATGTCAGGCTAAAACCCTAATCTAGGATTTTGATGAAACCTATGTTTTGACGGATTTGCTTGAGATTATCTATTTAATTCCTTTTTTATTGAGTTTTCCCAATTGCATTAAATGCTTTCAATTATCTGGCCAATAGTTGTATTGTTCTAATCATTCAATTCGAATCGGGAGAGGAGAGTTGGTGAGGAACTATTGGTGAGGACCGTTTTATTCTGTGAGATAGGAATATACTCATAGGAACTACGTGGCCTTTTGGAGATTTTATGCTTTTTGCCTATTGGCGAATTAATTCACCTAGGGATAGAGTGCGTTATTCGCCTTTAGAAAAATCTATTGACCTCGGGAGAGGCGGTAGAGTATATTAGTAATCTTCACCTTCAATAAATTGGGGAAAATTATTAACTACAGATAATCGAGAGTAAATTCGGATAAACCGAGGTGGATTCAGAATCCTAGACTTATTTATCATTTGATTCTCTTTCTTCAAGCAATCGTTTTTATTGTTAGTTCTTTTATTGATTTTATTTAGTTATTAATTGCAACCAAAATTTCGACCGTTCAAATAAAATTGGAATACACAAAATCGGTACTTAGTAATTCAGTCCTCTTGGGAACGATACTCACTCATCACTTTATTACTTTTAAACGATAACGTGCACTTGCGTTAACGAAATATCGCAACAAGTTTTTGGCGCCGTTGCCGGGGACTGAAATTTTTGCTAATATCGATTTCAGTATTTCTAGTCTTAGTTTGAACATTTTTTTATTTACTTATTTTCGTGTATTTAATTTTATTTGTTTGTTTGTTTTTCCTTTCAGCGATCTTTCGGGTAGTGCATGAGAAAATTCGGTAACAAAGGCCTACTACCTTTGGATACCGAACTCGAGCGCACTCTTCGGAGAAGTAAGAAGGAGAAACGAGAGTTACCAACTACAGTCACCATGGCCGAAAATATCGAAATTCACGGAGGTGATAACCATGCGTAGCAAGCTCAACCGGCACTAGCACTTCGAGATTACGCTATGCCGCATATTAATGCAAACTTTTCGGGGATCCGGCGTCCAACAATCCAAGCCAACAATTTCGAAATCAAGCCTGCGATTATTTTGTGGATTGGCGAACGATGACCCCAACACACACATTGCGTCTTTTCTCGAGATTTGTGACACGTTCAAGAACAATGGTGTCACCGACGATGCTATCCGTTTAAGGCTTTTCCCTTTCTCTTTGAGGGATAAAGCGAAATTTTAGCTGAATTCTTTACCGCCGGGCTCGATCACGACATGGGCAGAGTTAGCGCAAGCCTTCCTTGCTAAATTCTTCCCACCTTCTAAGACGGCGAGACTGAGAAACGAGATCACTACCTTTGGTTAGTATGATATGGAATCGCTTCACGAGGCGTGGGAGCGATACAAAGATTTGTTAAGGAGATGCCCACATCACGGCCTGCCGGACTGGCTTCAGATTCAGACGTTCTACAATGGGTTGAGTGCTTCCACACACACTCTCGTGGATGCAGCCGCCGGTGGAGCCTTGATGGGAAAGACTATGGCTGAAGCACACTCGTTGTTGGAAGCTATGGCCGCTAATGTTTATCAATGTCCATTCGAACGAATAACGCCGAAACGAGTTATGGAAATTTCGAGTAATGACCCGATATCTACATTGTCAGCCCAAGTCGCAGCATTAACACAGCAGCTTCAAGCATTTTCGCATGCTCCTTCCCCCGTTACCATTGAGTCGTGTAATTGGTGTAGTGGATCCCATCCCAGCGCGGAGTGCCAAGTCGGGAACCCTTTCGAGCAGCCTCAAATTGAACAAGCTCAGTTCATAGCGAACGGAAACCGGCAAAATAATCCGTACTCCAACACGTATAATCCGGGATGGCGTAATCATCCCAACTTCTCATGGAGAAACGGACAGAACTCGAACCAGCCTTCATTCGCTCAAAACCAACAGCAGCCTCCTCCCACTCCAAAAGTCTCTCTCGAGGAAGCAATTGCGAAATTGGCAGCGAATACGAGTCAATTCATGACCCGTACAGAAGCAACATTGCAAAATCATTCCGCTTCCATTCGCAACTTGGAAGTCCAACTGGGCCAGATTGCTAATGTGTTGACAGCCCGCCCGGAGGGAGCATTGCCAAGCACGACCGAGACAAATCCTAGAGAAAGTCTAAATGCGATCAGTTTGAGAAGCGGGAAAGAGGTGTGTAACCAGCCCGAGAGGGGTGAAAAGAGGAGAAGAAAAATTCAGCGACGGAGGAATCACAAGATTGGAGACCCTCGATAACATTTCCGGATAATCCAAGGACATATGTACCCCCCGTCCCGTTTCCGCAGAGATTACAACAGAAAAAGGCGGACAAGCAATTCTCTAAGTTCCTCGACGTGTTCAAGAAGCTTCATATTAACATTCCATTTTCCGACGCGTTGGAGCAAATGCCGAGCTACGTTAAATTCATGAAGGAGATCTTGTCGAAGAAAAGAAAACTTGAGGAGTTTGAGACAGTCGCCTTGACGGAGGAATGCAGCGCGGTTCTTCAGAAAAAGCTTCCGCCAAAATTGAAAGATCCGGGAAGTTTTAATATACCTTGCACGATGGGAAATATGACTTTTGATAAGGCGTTGTGCGATCTCGGTGCTAGTGTTAACCTCATGCCTCTGTCTATTTTCAAAAAGCTGGGGATTGGAGAACCAAAGCCGACGACGATCTCCTTGCAATTAGCGGATCGATCTATTAAGTATCCGAGGGGAGTGATTGAGGACGTGTTAGTAAAGGTTGACAAATTTATCTTTCCAGCTGACTTTATTGTTCTCGACATGGAGGAAGATCAACATATACCGATTATTTTGGGACGACCATTTTTAGCGACCGGCCGAACTCTTATCGACGTGGAAAAAGGGGAACTAACTCTAAGGGTTCAGGATGAGCATGTCACGTTCCAGGTGTTTAAATCTTTTCCATGTCCGGGTGGTGTTGAGAATAGCTCGAAAGTCGAAAGTGTGGAGGCCGTTGCGAAAGAAAGACACCGAAAAAATCGTCGGTCGAAAAACTCAGATTCCGTTTCAGCTGGTCCAACTTCTAAGAAAGATGTGGAACGAGTCGCATCTCTCAAGCATGTGGACATGCCATCATCGCCATCTGACCAGCCACAATCGGAAAAGTCTGCTGCTGCCATAAGTCCGTTAGTGAAAGAGGGAAATAAGCCGGATATCAAACGGACGTCTAGTCATGAGAAAAACGGGTGTCTCGGAAAATTGTTCTCGTCAAAACCTTTCCGCAAACAACATTGGGTGTCCGAACCGAGAATCGAATCATTAAGGACCGATGGTCATAATTTTAAAACCCATATTAACGGTTCGATGAACGGGGCGGAGATCAAATGGAGTTTGCGAAAAGCGAACTGATTTTTAAATAGGTCCGGCTGAAGACTATAAACTTAGCGCTTCTCGGGAGGCAACCCGAGTCTTCAGTAGTAGATTTTAGTGTTCCAGTATTTTCTTGCATTTTTGAATATTTATTTTTCATCATCTTTGCTTTGATTTGCTTCTCCCTCTTGTTCTTGATGTTTTCGTTCAAAAATTCTGTGCAGGAATCACCCCAGGGGAGGAAATCAGTGATGGGCCGTGGCACAATAATAGTGAGCCGTGGCACGTACCAGTTGATGGAACAAGGCCAAACAAACTGTACCGTGTGCCGCGGCACGACCTTACTGAGCCGCGGCACAACAAGTCTCTGAGCCGCGGCACATATTCCCTGAGCCGCGGCACACCAAATGCTCGAGAAAGGCCCAGGAGACTGTACTCTGTGCCGCGGCACGGCATAAATGAGCCGCGGCACACTAACACGATGAGCCGCGGCACGCGTAGGTTGAGCCGCGGCACCCAGTTGCATCACAAAAAGTCCCAGGCCGACTGTACTTTGTGCCGCGGCTCACTTATGCTGTGCCGCGGCACACCATGCGGAATTTGAAGAGCCCAGGTATCTTATAACCCGAATTCGGCCGACACCCAGGTACAATCCTTCCCCTCTTTTCCCTCCCCTGCACGAAGCGTTCGGCCAAGAAACCTTCTTCTTCTTCTCGTTTTTTTTCTTGCATCTCTCAAAGCTAATCAAGGTAATTCTCAATCCTTGGTATTAATTGCTTCATGACTTGCGAAATGAGATGTTGTTATTCATGAAATATTGATTATGTTGTTAGTTTTCAAAGTCTTATTAAGATTGTGAAATATGAACTTTTGATCGATTTTTGATGGTTATTTTTGATTATGAATGAGCTGAATATGTCGGTTGTCATGACAAATGATTCGTGTTGTTGTTTCTGGGGATTTTATCGAGCTATTATCTTGTTTGTTCTTCAATTGAACTCATGTCTTTAAAGTGTTTGATGAAATGTTTGAATGAAAAAAAAAATCCTTTGTTAGGTCAATATTTTGAATCTTTGTGCAATGTATTCGTTCTGAAATTACAGCAACCCCAACCCTTACGTCTAGTTTAAACGTTAAAGTTCAAATTTTATTTTTATCTCACGACTGTGCTAGCTCGTTAAATTCGTGAATTACGGCTGGATATCCTGAGCCAAGTGATGATTATTCTCGTTATTGTTTGAGTAAGTAAACTCCTGTGTTTAATTTTTTTCAGGACTCGCTATGGCTAGGACTAAGAAACTGAGCAAGAGGGCCAGGACTCAGTCATCCCCCACTCGAGGGGAAACTTCTCGTAGTCGCGCCGAGTCGGAGGCGCACCAGTTTTATGACCCGGAGATCCACAAAATCTTCAACGAGAAGATTCGGCCGCGAACTCTGATCCCGGAGAGGGGATTCACTCCAGCCCCCCAGGACGGGGAACTGCTTACCATGATAGACGAGATGGGGTGGGCCCGATTCGCTGCACCTCCCGAGCCGGTGGTGATATCGATTGTGCAGGAGTTTTATGCGAGCGCCTTGTTGAAGCACATTCGGGCGGGGACGATGTTACAGCAGTCAGACACTCGGACTCAGGTCGAAGTCCGAGGTATTATGGTTGATTTTTCTGTAGCTGCTATTCGGAGGTTGTTTGAGCTGCCGGTGGTCGATGAGACGCCTTATGCGCGAGTTATGGATAGCCTCACGAAGGAGGCTCTGCTCGAGACTCTTGCACAGCCCGACTCCAACTGGGAGCAGCGCGCACCGGGATCTTCCACCTTCCACTTTAAGAGCTCGCGCCTCAGCCGGCTCGGGCGAGCCTGGCTGTACTTCATCTGCCCACGTATTGACCCTACCTCTCAGATCCGCACTGTTTTGTAGGTCACAAGTCGTCCAGAAACAAGTCTAGAGGGGGGGGTGAATAGACTTGTAGAAACTCTTGAACTCTTTTTCTCGAAGAGTGAGTTTCTTCAGCTGATGATCAAACAAATGACTAGGAGTCGTTTGTTCTTGGATATGTGCGGAAGTCAGCTGATGACGAATATATATATTAACTTAATGAAACACTTAACAATGGATGCAAAGCTTAGAGTATGATGCAAGAAACAAGAAATAACACAGGCAATTTATAGTGGTCTCAGAGGTGGGGTAATCCTCTACTAATCCACTTTTCTCCAAACCAGTTGGAGATGAATTCACTATAATTCTCAACCAGTGATAAATATTACAGTGATTCACTACAAACTACAACAGCTTCCAACCAGTGGAATTCCGTGCCGTTGTACACAAACTTGACTGCCTTGCACCTCTTGGTCCTCGATCCTCGGATGCCTTTACAGTCTGCTACTTCAACCAGTGAAGTACCCCTTACTCAAGATTTAAAGACAAGAGTGTTTGTCTTCTCCAACTAAAGAGCTTCCTTGAATATGAACTTTTGGATCTGCTCTTTTTCTCGATGCTATTTGTTTGCTTAGGATCTCGATTGCTTTGTTTGCTTTGATCGCTTAGAGTGTAAGTTCGCACCGGTTAATTGCTCAGTTTCAAATCTCTGGATATATATAGATCACGATCTCTGAGCTTCTTCCTTGTAGCCGTTGCAAATCTGAACAAATCAGTCCGTTGGAGAGAGACTTCATTGTTTAATCTTTTCTGAACGTTGCAAGGCTGGATTCCCATTATTTAATTTCATCTTCCGACCGTTGTGATGACTTCTGCATGTGAGCGCCGAATCTTTTGAATATAAAAAGATTAAAGTCTTTCACGGTGGGTCAGGATGATTTAAATAAATCATATCTCTTGCGGGAATCACTCCAATTTGTCCCTTCACGTTGCATGTGAGCTTTTTGACTTTTCAAAGCATGCTGACGTGGACTTGGAGTACTAGGCTGTAGTTGAGTAGACTGATGTGCAGCTTACTTCTCTGCAGGTAAGTCGTCTCGGCTGTATACTGTTTGAGACTTGTCTGGTCAGGTGACTTCCCTGAGGTTCCTCGGCTGCAGTCTGGTCAAACTTCTCTGATAAATTTTAGTTGACCAGGGCTACTCTGATTGGAGTCGGCTGTACTTCTCTGATAGACTAGACTGTACTTTAGTACTTAGCCGATTTTCAGCCTAACTAACTTTGGCCTACAGAAGATACTCATTTGGTTCTTCTTTACATTTTGCCAATTTTATACTTAACACATTTTGGCCTATGGAAGATACTCATTTGGTTCTTCCTTACATTTCGCCAATAAATAAACATTTGATTTTAAATTAATGACATCATCAAAATCTAACAAGTATTCCTAACAAATTCCCCCTATTTTGATGATGGCAAAACTAAGCAATCAAATGGCCAAGTCTGCACTTAAGTGCAAGACAAAATCAAATCGATCTAATATTGAGACAACTGGAAAATTGTCATTCAACAGACTGTTCATAAAAGTTTTCTGACTTATCATAGAAATTATACAAGAATGTTTAAGTACAGAAAAATAAAATTACAAGTAAGAAAAAAATATATATAAAAGGTCATCTGCCTCTTCCTCTGCCTCTGCGAACAGGCTGCTTGGCAGTCCGAATGGTTTGGCTCCAATGGGTCTTGCCTTGACCGGAGCAAGGCCATACTTCCTTTTCACCACTAGAGCCGCGAAGTCCTGCTCCTCCCGCGATCTGAATTTGTTTTCAAGGCGGACTCGCTTGATTTCCTCCCCGGAGTTTTAGTTCATCAAGCTCACCATCCATGCGATCGGTGCTTCTTCACCCGAATTTAGGGATCATGGGAAAAGCTTTTGTTCTTTTGCATGCTTCTTTAGAATAGCCCAAAGCTTGGGATGAACTGCTTCCATCCAGCTTGATGAAAATCTCCTGTGGGAGAGTTTGTCATCCCAAGAAGTTCCTGACATAAAAGTCTCGATGAACTTCTTCCTAGCAGCTCTCCCAAAATTCAATAGCTTCAAGTGGGCAAAAATCTTCCACATACCATAGCTCCAGACCTTCCCACTCAAGAGTAGGTTCAAGCCGCCTCGGTCCTTCTCGCTTCCCTTCAGCCGGTCACCTTGTCTTCTTCTTCTTCTACGTGTT
Source organism: Orobanche coerulescens (assembly GCA_033398695.1). NCBI lineage: Eukaryota > Viridiplantae > Streptophyta > Magnoliopsida > Lamiales > Orobanchaceae > Orobanche > Orobanche coerulescens. The sequence goes on along the minus strand of CM065813.1, from coordinate 9,158,505 downwards.
CCTTCCTCTTCGTGCTAGATGGTCCTTCAAGCCGGGAACATCCCGCTTTTTCTTACTTCAATTCTCTCCCTTCCCCGCATCCTCTCTTCCCCTTTTTGCCAAAGATCAATGAGGGTTGTTAGCGGTGCTCCATGCGGCTCATCCAATCGGACATGCCAAAAGGCATTCTCTGCTTGTAGGAGGAGGAGGCCGAGGGATCCGACTTTGCGAAGGTATCAATCTTGGCATTTATCTCGTTGAAGGTCGAGTGACTGTGTTGGCAGCACTCCCCTATGGTGTCTCTGACAATCTGCTTGATCAGCTCGGTCATGTTGGGAGATAATCGAGCTGATGGGGAGTGTTCTCCCGAGCCTTCACAAGGGAGCCACTCGACCGCAGGCTCTGTCTCAGCAGGTGGCCGATAGAGTCTTCTCGGGGTGCCCGACCTTGAGTCTTACGCGGCTCCGCATCTAGGTGGTGTACTGGGAGGCACAACAATCCTATCTGCAGCCTTCGTTGTGTGCTCGCTCCTTCTCGGCTCCTTTTCTCTTTCTTCCTCTTTCCCTTCTTCTTCATCAGATTTCTCTTTTTCTTTCTCCTCATCTTTTTCTTTCTCTTCTCCAGCCGCCACACCAGCTCCTCCTTCACCTCCATCATCATGATCATCATCATCATCATCATCCTTAGCATCATCCTTGTCCTTCTCTCCTTCATCATCATCATCATCCTTATTTTCTTCTTCTTTTTCTTGCTCCACCTCTTCTCCTTCTTCTTCATCTTCCTCATCTTCCACTTCTTCTGTTTTTTTCAATTTCCTCTGTCTCCTTTTCAACTGGTATGATTTCTTCTTGTTCTTCTTTTGCTTCTTCATCCTCCTCAACCAAGTTGATAATTTCATTCTCTTCATCAACTTCTTCTATTCTAATCTCCTTTTCTTCTTTCTCTTCCTCCTCTTCTCCAAAAGTACCATCAAAAACACTCAACATTATAGAGTGGATAAAATGGTCCATGTTAGTCTCAAAGTGAGACATGAACCAGTTATCCTGGAGGAGTAAGGTTAAGTCGACTCCTTGCAAAAATCGGGCCAGACATCCTCCGTGGCTTGGGGGTAATCCCAACCACTAGTTTCAATAAAAATTTGAAAATTTGAAAAGGACATGGTTTTAAGAGTTTTCCACTCCTTAAAAATATTGACAAAAGAATGTTTTTCTGCTTGTGGCTTGACAAGCTGTAGTTGTTCTATGGAAAGATTAAAAGTGTTGTTTTCTAACAGATTGAATGAGTAATCTGCTTCAGGGATAGATATGATAAGACCTGCTTCCTCTTCTTCGGTCATGTATACAGGAGGAGTAATGACAGGTACAATTCTGGTTTCGGTGCCTGGGGCAGGCAATTCTGGGTGAGCTGGGGACTGAACTGGTGGACTGGCATGATGTTCAGGCTGATCTCCTTCACTGAACTGCAGCTTCCTTGGCCTCTTTGGAGAGGGTTCAGGTGATGACTGCAGGTTGGAAGGTCCTTCTGGGGCTGGTCCCCTTCTCTTGAAACGGATGGCGATTGGAGTGTCATCAGACTCATGCTCGGACTCGACTGCAGTTCCGACCTCAGCTGCAGGTTGGTCCGAGTCTGTCAGATCGTACCTAGGGCAAAAGCTTGAGTCTGGTAAGTCCTTCAATATCTGGGCTGCCCTCCCAGTGACTCCAACCTTTTTCTTATCATGGTCCATATGACCAAGCCTCTTGTTCGGGTGGAAAGGGTCAATGTTTCCTGCCACCCTACCGCTTCCAAGAACCAACTAAGATGCGTTCCAAACGCCAACTTAGTCTTGAACTTCTTCTCTCCCTCGAGCCATTCGACCTTGTTCACTTCACGAACAAGTTGCCTGAAAATGTAATCGGCCCAGTCTACTTCCTCTCGCTGAATTAGCGCACCCAACACCATGAACTTTGAGGATGATAGTTGGTCATAGCTTCCTGCCATTCCCATGACTATTTTATTTGTGATGTCCAGTGCGACTCGGTAAACTCTTTTCAACTCATTTCTTTTCGCCGTGAACTTCAACTTCTCCGACATTTTCCACTTAATCGTCTTCCATGTCTCGGCGGGTGATTGTTTGAGTGCTTCGACGCCAAACCGCTATTTTTCATCCCGAATACAGAGCGAATCTTCTCAGATCGATGGTGACTTGAACTCCACCGACGGTGCTCAATCTGGTGCTGAATTAGGTACGCGTTGCGGTAAAATTCAACCACGTCTTCTTTGAACAAGTGTTGGGGTTGATTTCAAGAAACGGGTAGATGCCGTCAGCTTCATCGCTCGGATTAAATCGAGCATATCAAAGTCGTCTAGATTTGCTTCCGGTAATCCTCGAAATCGACGACCATGGAAAAGATAACTGGTCCTTCATCGCCTTTAAGTTTGCTCCACAATGATGCCATTTCGCAAAAAGATTTTAGGATTTAGTGTGTATTTTGCTCTGTGAATTTTTAGGGTTTCTGAAAGCGTAAAGAGGAAAGTGAAAGGGTTTTCTTCCTTATAAAGAAGATGAAGTGATGTTTGGATTAGTTTATTATAAGTTTAAACGGTGGTACGCCTTTTCATATTCTTTTGAATTTCAAATTTGAATCGGTGGCCCCATGTTAAAAATTGACGGTTGATTCTGATTGGCCACCGTAGAGATTAATTAAATGGGCGTGTGACGCGTGTATTTAAAATTGCCACTTGGCTTATAAGATGTATTTTAAATGCTATTTCTTAAGCCAAAATTATATTATAAATATGGCAGATAAAATTGAAAATTAGAGATCAGTTTAGAGAACTTAGCTGGTCTGATTCGTTGACTGTTGACCGCTCTGCTACAGGTGAGTTTGACTTCTCGCCTGGTACTCTGTACAGCTAAGTTGCTTCGACTAGCCTTCGTCTTCTCGCCTGCATTCTTATCTTCCAGAGATCATACTCGTCAACTGAAAAGACAGGTAGTCTAGAGTGCATGTGTTCCATTATAACGTGAGAGATAAGATATATATCTTAATAGATCTGGTTCGTGAAAAAAAAATGAACCAACCTCTCCGATACCACTTGTAGGTCACAAGTCGTCCAGAAACAAGTCTAGAGGGGGGGGTGAATAGACTTGTAGAAACTCTTGAACTCTTTTTCTCGAAGAGTGAGTTTCTTCAGCTGATGATCAAACAAATGACTAGGAGTCGTTTGTTCTTGGATATGTGCGGAAGTCAGCTGATGACGAATATATATATTAACTTAATGAAACACTTAACAATGGATGCAAAGGCGGTTAGAGTATGATGCAAAAACAAGAATAACACAGCAATTTATAGTGGTCTCGGAGGTGGGGTAATCCTCTACTAATCCACTTTTCTCCAAACTGTTGGAGATGAATTCACTATAATTCTCAACCAGTGATAAATATTACAGTGATTCACTACAAACTACAACAGCTTCCAACCAGTGGAATTCCGTGCCGTTGTACACAAACTTGACTGCCTTGCACCTCTTGGTCCTCGATCCTCGGATGCCTTTACAGTCTGCTACTTCAACCAGTGAAGTACCCCTTACTCAAGATTTAAAGACAAGAGTGTTTGTCTTCTCCAACTAAAGAGCTTCCTTGAATATGAACTTTTGGATCTGCTCTTTTTCTCGATGCTATTTGTTTGCTTAGGATCTCGATTGCTTTGTTTGCTTTGATCGCTTAGAGTGTAAGTTCGCACCGGTTAATTGCTCAGTTTCAAATCTCTGGATATATATAGATCACGATCTCTGAGCTTCTTCCTTGTAGCCGTTGCAAATCTGAACAAATCAGTCCGTTGGAGAGAGACTTCATTGTTTAATCTTTTCTGAACGTTGCAAGGCTGGATTCCCATTATTTAATTTCATCTTCCGACCGTTGTGATGACTTCTGCATGTGAGCGCCGAATCTTTTGAATATAAAAAGATTAAAGTCTTTCACGGTGGGTCAGGATGATTTAAATAAATCATATCTCTTATGGAATCACTCCAATTTGTCCCTTCACGTTGCATGTGAGCTTTTGACTTTTCAAAGCATGCCGACGTGGACTTGGAGTACTAGGCAGTAGTTGAGTAGACGATGTGCACTTACTTCTCTGCAGTAAGTCGTCTCGGCTATATACTGTTTGAGACTTGTCCAGTCAGTGACTTCCCGAGGTTCCTCGGCTGCACTGGTCAAACTTCTCTGATAAATTTTAGTTGACCAGTGGCTACTCGATTGAGTCACTGTACTTCTCTGATAGACTAGACTGTACTTTAGTACTTAGCCGATTTTCAGCCTAACTAACTTTGGCCTACAGAAGATACTCATTTGGTTCTTCTTTACATTTTGCCAATTTTATACTTAACACATTTTGGCCTATGGAAGATACTCATTTGGTTCTTCCTTACATTTCGCCAATAAATAAACATTTGATTTTAAATTAATGACATCATCAAAATCTAACAAGTATTCCTAACATGTTTTTCTCTCCCGAGCCCGGACATTATATGCTATCACCTTCGGGCTGCGATTCGATGTGGCTCCTATCCTGGTCCGATCTATCTTCCAGTGTATTCAGGGAGGGGCCAAGACGGGGTTGAAGCACCCCTCTCTTATATGCGCTCTGTGCCGGCAGTCGGGGATGACTGGTCGGACGACGAGCCGATGCTAGCTCCCCAGGCCCCGAGGGGTCCCCCGAGCCTCTTCTGCTGACACAGTGGGGAGGAGCGCCGGCACACGCTCGGGGGAGAGGATTTCTACTGGATGAGGCCCATGAGGGGTCCCCCGAGCCTCTTCTGCTGACACAGGGGCAGGCAGATGCCGGCCCGCCGCCCGACAGAGAGCGCTTGCAGGAGATGTTCGACGGGCTGAGGGAGGATATGAGGAGAGAGAGAGAGGATATGAGGAGAGAGAGAGAGGGAGAGAGAGAGGAGATGAGGAGAGAGAGGGAGAGTATCCTGGCTGCCATGAGAGAGGAGCAGCGGACGGAGAGAGAGCATTATTGCTGCCGTCAGGGGTGAGATGCGAGAGCAGGCCCGCCGGGCCAACCGACGAGAGGCGAGACGTCTAGCAGCGAGGGATGCCTACCACCAGGAGCACCTAGCTGCATGGACGGCCCATATCATGCACCCAGACGGGCCATTCATTCCACCTGCTCGGCCTGCCACACCACCCTCCTCGCCGGACGACGCCGGCACCAGTTCGTGAGCTGTTTGTAGGGGAGTACTTGACCTTTTACTTTTATTGCATATTATATTTTGTCCATTGAGGTCAATGTACGTCCTAAGTTTGGGGGGGTTTAATTTATGTTGCTACATTCATTGCTGTACTTATTTCGTTGCACTTTTCATTACTGTTCGTTATTTTTGTTGCTAGCCCTGCTTGTCTTGATTTTACTCTATTCGTGAATTTGTCGTGCTTCTATTTGTGTAATACTGATGTTACAACACTGTTTTTCTCTCTGAAGAAACGGTCGAGTTTTAGTCGAGTTGTAGTCAGTGATTTCTGTTTCTGCTAAGTCTTCATTTAGGTCCGAAATTTTTTGGTTTTTGTAGAAATCTTAGCGGATAAGAGAGGAGACATACGTGTTTTCAAATCGCCGTCGATACGTTTGGTTACATTTTTCTAAAGGCTAGTCGTCCAGTAACATAAGTCGTGTTGGCACTTAGATTGAGTTTAGAGTCGGTCAGTTTTTCCCAAAAGTCGAGATAATTTTTGTTCTATGATGGGAAGTCTAGTAACCGGGGGTATTCACGTGACCCATTGTTTACTCTCGCGTAAAACGACGACCCTGATTAGACTAGTGGTTTAGAGATTTTCGCATGTGCCGATGATAGGGAGCCTAGTAACCGGGGGTATTCGCATGACCCGCTGTTTACTCTCGCGTAAAACAACAACCTTGAATCGAACATGCGGGAATAGCTATTCGAGCTGTTTCTCCGCTGTGGAGGGGAACTTAGTAACTAGAAGCATCCATGTGCCCCATGAGTGTCTTTTACGTCAAACGGTTCCCCAACACATGAGAATGGAAATTCCACCCTAGGACTATCCCGATGAAACATTCCGAGATCCGAACCTAGTGGTCAACTCGAATCATCTTTTTGAGCTTATATAAGGGAACACTGTCCGAGGGATTTTTGATGAAACTCGTGAAAATTTTTGCCAGTAGACTGTGGAACTGGGCGAATTAGCTTGTTTATTTTAACCTTTCATATTGACGGTCGATTAAATTCATGTTTGTTAATCTTTGAGCTGGATTTTCTTCATGAACGAGGGATTAGGACTAAAATTGGTTACTTTATGGAATCAGTGTTCTGGATGTAGCTCGCTATTACGATACTTGTATTATTCAGAGAGAATTTCAGGGTAGTATTGATTAGGTTGAGCACTATGAGTTGCACGACTATTCACGATATTCTTTTGTGGAAATTAATTCTTTTTGCTTGAGGACAAGCAAAGGCTTAAGTTTGGGGGTATTTGTTAGGCGTATTTTTATACGCTTATTTATCATTTTTTTATATTCTTTTTATGATGAAATCTGCATAAATGAGCCTTTAATGCCCTATTATTTTATATTTTGCAGGAAATTTGAGTCCGGAAGCTAAAACGAGGCAAAACGGGCGAAAACGGCGAATTTTGGCTGTGGGCCGCGGCACAAGCCAAGCGGGCAGCGCACAGAAGGCACCCGACCCCCGAGTAATCAGACTCAGGCCGCGCATGCATTTAGTGAGCCGCGGCACAGAAGAAATAAAAAACGCCCAGGTTTTAACCTGCACCCCGTGAGCCGCGGCACAGGTTAAGTGAGCCGCGGCACACGGGGCGATTTTGGTGTCCTCCGCGCGAGTTTAGGCCGTTTTGAAGCCGGATCTCGACCTAATCACACGGACGTGATTTGGAGGCTGCTGGGAATTATAAATAAAGGGTTTAAGGCCACAATCTTGAAATCTTGGAGGAGGGATCAGAGAATTGATTATCAAGGAAGAGAAGTAGAAGACATCAGGAGCAGAGGGCGTAATCCAGAAGAACGGAGGGATCCGAGCTCTTCATCTTCGTTTGATTTTAATGCTTTCTATCTTTTATTCTGTAATTTTATTATTTAGCATGTCAGGCTAAAACCCTCTAGGATTTTGATGAAACCTATGTTTTGACGGATTTGCTTGAGATTATCTATTTAATTCCTTTTTTGTTGAGTTTTCCCAATTGCGTTTAATGCTTTCAATTATCTGGCCAATAGTTGTATTGTTTTAATCATTCAATTCGAATCGGGAGAGGAGAGTTGGTGAGGAACTATTGGTGAGGACCGTTTTATTCTGTGAGATAGGAATATACTCATAGGAACTACGTGGCCTTTTGGAGATTTTATACTTTTTGCCTATTGACGAATTAATTCACCTAGGGATAGAGTGCGTTATTCGCCTTTAGAAAAATCTATTGACCTCGGGAGAGGCGGTAGAGTATATTAGCAATCTTCGCCTTCAATAAATTGGGGAAAATCATTAACTACAGATAATCGAGAGTAAATTCGGATAAACCGAGGTGGATTCAGAATCCTAGACTTATTTATCATTTGATTCTCTTTCTTCAAGCAATTGTTTTTATTGTTAGTTCTTTTATTGATTTTATTTAGTTATTAATTGCAACCAAAATTTCGACCGTTCAAATAAAATTGGAATACACAAAATCGGTACTTAGTAATTCAGTCCTCGTGGGAACGATACTCACTCATCACTTTATTACTTGTAAACGATAACGTGCACTTGCGTTAACGAAATATCGCAACACTAGACGAGATACGCCTAGCACAGATGGAGAATCCCGAATTACGTGCGATTGGTGCAAGAATCAAGGGAGGAGATGTTTCCGACTATAAGATCCAGGGTGACTTGATGAGGTTCAAGAACAGGATCTGTATTCCGCCGAATGACGGGCTGAAGCAAACTATACTGAAGGAGGCGCACTCCACTCCCTATTCTATTCATCTTGGAGCGAGCAAAATGTACAAAGATCTGCGACAGAGTTTTTGGTGGAAAAATATGAAATGGGAAGTTGCTAGGTTCGTCGCCCGATGTATGACGTGCCAACAAGTGAAGATTGAACACTGCAGACCAGCCGAAATCATGCAACCCCTACCCATCCCAGAGTGGAAATGGGAGAGCATGTCGATGGATTTTGTCACTAAGCTACCAATGGCAGTGTGGGGAAAAGATACAATTTGGGTTATCGTTGATCGATTAACGAAATCGGCACATTTCATTCCTATTCAAGAAACAACCGGAACAGAGCAGTTGGCCACTATTTTCATCAGGTAGATCGTGAGACTACACGGCGTTCCCTCGTCCATCATTTCGGATAGGGACACCAGATACGTGTCCCATTTTTGGAAAGCCGTCCATAAAGCTATGGGGACCCAAATACATTTTAGCACGGCTTACCACCCTCAGACAGATGGACATACCGAACGTAGGATCCAAACCTTGGAAGATATGTTGAGGGCATGTGTGCTCGATTGGGGTAAGGATTGGGCTAGGCATCTGGGATTGGTGGAGTTTCCGTACAAAAACAGCTGGCTTGCAAGCATAGGCATGAAACCGTTTGAGGCCCTGTATGGGCGAAGATGCAAGTCGCTGTTATGATGAGATGATGCTTCTGACACCGCGGTTACCGACTTAGATCTGATCCATGAGTCCATTAAGAAGATCTCTATCGTTCGAAAGCACATGATAGCAGCACAAATCCGGCAGAAATCTTATGCCGAAAACCGACAGCGACCGTTAGAATTTGAAGTCGGGGATCATGTTTGGGTCAAAGTATCACTTATGCGAGGTATCCGGCATTTCGGCCTAAAGGGCAAGTTAAGCCCAAGGTTTATAGGCCCGTTTGAGATATTGGACCGGGTAGGGAAGCTTGCGTATCGATTAGCTCTGCCGCCGCATCTGAATGGAGTGCACAACGTCTTTCACATCTCCCAGTTAAGGAAGTACGTCTATGATCCGAGTCATAAGCTCATTTTCGAAGAAGTGGAAATTTCCGACAATGCTACCTTTAGAGAGGTACCGATCGCCATCTTGGACCAGCGTATGAAGATATTACGAAATAAAGCCATACCCCTCGTAAAGGTTCAGTGGTCGCACCACGGCATGGAGGAAGCAACTTGGGAGACCGAGTCGAGCATGAGGGAGAGTCATCCCGAGTTATTTTCTTAGTTTTGGGACGAAACTATTTTAAGGGGGTGATATGTAATACCACCGGTATTTCATGCTTGATTACCTTGTACTGTGTGATTCCTTATAGTGTGATATTGCCATTTCTATTATGTGATTTCATTAAATGCTATTTCGATACAATTGTGTGATGTGGATGAAACGGAGGTGACGCACCTTGACGCCGTTGGACAATCGTCGGTGCGAATATGACGGTGGCCAACGTATTGTTCCCCAATAAATTGTTGACGAGTGGAAAGGATGGTCACCACGAAATAGTTAAAATGTGAATATATGACTAAGGAACTGAATGTCTAACGCACGCTATAGAACATGCATAACGTACGCTAAAACTGATACATTACGTACGTAATGTTTGAGTTGGTCTTCCGACCAGAATCTTCCTTTTGACGCGGATTGGGTTACTTTAGGTGGGCTAGAAGACAAACGAGTCAACCCCTCATAATGTATGCTATTCGCCAAGTTTAACGTACGCTACGGTCAGGCGCCTTACGTACGCTATTGCAGCTTACGTACGTAACAGATGAGTGCAATTCAGTCAGTAGCCTCTGGACGACCTTTACGTACGCTAACAGTAGAACATTACGCACTTAACGAGCTTTACGTATGTAAGGCATGGGACTTTAACGTACGTTAATAAGATCGAGTGCTATAAAATAACACACCCTCCTTCATTTCCCCCGACCTAAAATCTGAAGTGAAGCCTTCTTGAAGCACTTCCATAGCCTTATACTTGATTCTTTGCCTCTCATACACTTGAATTAACATAGAGGAGGTGATTTCGTAATCTCCGATGAAGATTCTCCAAGTCGTTCGATCCATTCTTCGTTTCTCCTCGTGGCTCTTATTGATTGTCATCCATCTTCATTGTTCTTCATCTATTAAGGTAAGTATATCCATCCTAGAGGTAATCTACTCAATGTTGTTGATTATACTTGTTAGATTATGGGTACTTGGGTAGATTTGTTAACTCTCGTAGATAATCTAATCAAACAAACTTATAGTAATCGGGACTATCATTGTTCGTATATTTCGTTTTCGTGCAACTCGTTGTAACAATCACATTCAGAAATTTCCATCTCAGTTGACATTGGAATTTTAAAACTTGATGAACCAATTGTAGGATATGAACCAATTGTAGGAGATTTTCGTAGGAATCTATCACCGTTCGATAAACTAGTCGTAACCCACTATTGTCATATAATTATCGATGTTAAAATAACAAGGGGAATCAATCCGATGGTATTATTGTCATTAAGAATCAAACACCGAGATCATTACGTAGATGGTAACCCACCGGTTAAAGTAATCGGAGTTAAAAATTTGATTAGAAGTATGGGATTCGACTATGCTATGGTTGTTTGTTGCTAGTCGAACGATGATTGGGATAATCTTGTCGAGCAAATCATTATAGCTAAATGTTAATCATAGAGTTGAACGGCACTGTAATACCTCGGGAGATTTTGGGGGTGTTACAGTATTGAATGGTGTTTCCATAATGATCGTAGACTTAGTATTGATATCACTTTTGCTAAACGGACTTAAGAAAAGGATCATCGAAGGTTGTATCATTTCTTATAAGTTGGATTGGTTAATTCATCTCCGTGATAAAGTTTGAATGTATTGTTGATATCGTTAACAAGTGTACCAACCTCGGATTACCCGAACTACGAAAGAGAAGTTGTAATCAAGATTGAGTATAACGTTGTGATGTTATGTGTATCCTTCAATTCGAAGATGTCTTAATCCGTAAGATCATTCCAGTTTGCATGAGTATTGTATGTATGAGGATAATGTACGTTAAAAACTGAGAATTACGTACGCTATACCATCAGACGAGTCAGTCGTCTGATCAGAGAAGAAACTGTCAATGCATGATTAGCGTACGCTAGGCTTTGGAGCTTACGTACGCTAATGAGCAGATTTTACATATGTTATGTTTGGTACGTAACGTACGTAATGCAGATCAGACATGATACATTTTGTTGAACTTTCAGCCGTAGTTTGGATTGTTAGATGTTCGTACGTTAGTTATTCGACGTGAGATGAACTCTATATTATTTCTTTTATTTAAGGTTCGAGTTTTGCGGCGTGATTAATCGAAGGGGCGACCTTCGAGTGTTTTGATATCCGTGGAAGTGTTATTCTTGTCATCGAATCGAGACAAGTACTTTAATTGTTTTACGTATTGATGTTATACATATTGTCGTGCATATATGTCGTTGTTGTATGTCCACCTCGTGTTGGTCCGACGGGATCATTGTGGGATCTGTGCTAGCATGCGCTGGATCATCGGACAGGTTTTTCCACCTCGTGTTGGTCTGACGGGATCATCGTGGGATCTAGGCAGTGAACGCTGGATCGTCGGAATTACCATATGTATGTTGTGATGTCATGTTGTGATTAGTGATATTTATGAGTCTTCTCGTGGGTAGAGACTCATTGGTATTTTTGTCATTTATGTTATTATTATTCTTCGCGAGACGTTGAATATTATGTTGTGGTACTTGTACTAGCATCGTTGTGCTAACCCCTTCGGGGGTAAATATTTGTGTATGTTCAGGATCCAGGAGAGCAGGAAAACAACCACTAGAGCTGCATGACGACGAGGGTGCAGAGTGATGTTCCGGCCAGATTTATTTGTCAGATGTTTGTGTTGTTTTAATAAGTACTCGAGTATGTTGTCTTTTGTGATGTTGGATTTGATTATGTATTAATGTTTTGCGTTAAACGTTTGTATTTTCAGTATTGACTCAGAACCGTTGTATTTTATTTCAGTTACTTTCATTGTTGGTATTCGTTATTGTCTTTTTGTCCCTTCAGCCTTGTAAATTCTTACGTAAAGGATTTACGGCGCTGTAATATTCCTGAATATGTCGGGGGTGTTACAGAATATGGTATCACAACTAAGATTATGGATATCTTGGTCGTTGGGTTAAAAAATAGGGGTCGTATATGTCTTTTGAGGTAACCGGTCGTGAATAACATCACTGTACTACCTAGGTCTGCGCGAGTGGTGGTTGTAAGTTCCTAAACTCTATCTCGTCCTTTACATATTGTACCTCTTTATACTTGAACATTAGAACAATATTGTTGCATGTATATTGAGTATTTATGCTTACAGTATGTTGAGAGGAGGACGTGGACGTGGTCGCGGTCATGGACGCGGACGAAGGAATGGTGAGAGAGAAGCTTCACCTTCAAATCAGGCTAGCCACAGCTCAGGCGATCCACAAAGATCTATTAACAACGAACCACAACCTGCTGTTCCCGAAATCCTTCGTCAGGTGGTCAACCAGATGACTCAGTTTGCTCAGGTTGTGGACCGAATGCAGGTGGCGGTAGGATTGCAGCAGGGAGAGAGACAGCAAGGTATCCCAGACTTGGGAAATTGAGGAGACCGATGGCTCCAGAAAATGGCGAAAATGCATCCACCAAAGTTTGACGGTTTCTCGGAGACGCCGGCGTGGGATCACTGGATTAGAGAGTTGGAGAAAGTGTTCGTAGGGATTAACTGCCCGGACGACCGGAGAGTTCCCATAGCCTAGTACTTTCTGACAGGAGAAGCATCCGAGTGGTGGGAAGCCATCCGGCCTACAGATCATGATGCCTACTGGAGAGAATTTAAATTGATGTTGGAAGCTCAGTACTGTCCCCGTACATTGAGGGAAGATAAAGTTCAGGAATTTTTCTCCGCCCAGCTGTCAGACGAGTCAGTATCCTAGATGATTAAAACGTTTAATCAGTAGATGGCGTTTGTTCGACACCTGTTCAGAACAGGTGCGGAAATGATGATCCACTTCGATATGAGGATGAAACCAGAGATACAGAGGTACATGTCTGGTTTTGAATGTACTACTCTCCATCAGTATCAGGACAAAGCGTTGACATATGAGATTAAGGAAGCAGCGATGGAAAAGTTCGTCGAATCCAAGAAACAGAAAGTGTCTGGCAATTTCACGGAAAACATGAGCGGTGGGCCCCACAAGGCCCAGTCATCTTACCATTCATTCAAGAAACCTCCGCACCCATCCAAGAGCGGAAAGAACTTCGGAGCAGTATCAGCCACGACGGATGTAACAAGTAAGTGCTTTAACTGTGGTCAGACGGGACACTATCGACGAAATCGCCTTGACGTGTTATGATTGTGGTTGAGAGGGACATCGTGCGGTATTCTGTGAGGAGGCTGAAAAATCTTTTAAAGCTCGTACATCACAGCCAGCTCAGAAAGAAGCGAGTGTTCAGCAGACGCAGCAGAGTGTCCAGCTACCCCAGAGTTTTGGTCGCGAACGAGGCATAGGACAGTTCGACCGAAAGGGGACATCGAGTACCGGATCCGTTCCTCCACGCCTGTATGAGATGAGGAGGGCAGACGATCAGGATGCTGCTGTCGCATCAGGTACCGTTCAGATCCTTTCCCAACCAGTTAGCGTTTTATTCGATACAGGGGCTACACATTCATTTATATCATTGTCTTGTGTAAATCGTTTGAACATTTCTGGTTTCATAATTGGGAGCCTTTTATTGTGGGTTTACCGAGTGGATAAAGAATCGTGGGAAACTTAGAGACTAGAGATTTTCCCATATCAATAAGAGGTAGAGATTTCAGGCCAGAGTCCATGCTTTTTATGATGATCAGCCTCGAGATATTCCAGTTTCTAAGGCCATTGCGGATTTCAACCGGGAATTGGGCTATGTGAAGGCCCACGTTAAGGAGGAGGATGACAAGATTTGCCACTTTTCTAGACGGATGAAACCGAAGATTCGTGATTACATGTCTGGGCTCGCCTGCACCACCCTAAAGGCTATTAGAGTAGAGCTCTTGCTTATGATATGTCTTTGACGGCCAGTGAGGCGGCTCGAGAAAGTAAGAAACAGAAGTCTATCGGTAGCTTTTCGGGTCACAAGGGCGGAGTTCAGCAGAAGCCTCAGTCTGTTAATATTCCTGCAGATGGTTCGACTCGTTTTTCTGGGGGCTTCCGAGGTGCTACCAGTTCCCCCCACTCGAGATATCAAATGATATAACTGTGGCCAGCTGGGCCATAGGGATCGGGAGTGTCCTCGTCCGCAGTTGGCTTGTCATACTTGTGGCCAGTCGGGCCACAGGGCTTCCTTTTGTGATCGTGTGGGGAAGACTCTCAGTGCACAGGCTTCTTTTCCAGTGCATAGGGAACCGAGTGTGAACCAACGGTCATTTGCTTCTCAGTATCCGCGGAGTGTCGGACGAGGGAGAGGTCAGGGTCAGCCCGCTAGAGGGGGCAGTGTCGGCTCTGCTCATCCGCGTGTTTATGAGATGAGGAGAGCTGATGATCCAGCGGCTACCGTGGCTACAGGTAACATTCATATTTATTCTCATCCTGTCAGTGTACTTTTCGATTCTGGTGCTACGCATTCATTTATCTCTCTAGAGTGTGTGCGCCGTTTGAGTCTTGACTGCTTGTCGTCTTGTGAGCCTTTCATCGTTAAACTTCCTAGCGGTGATAGAATCGTTGGTGATCGAGAGGTCCGAGACTGTTCTGTGGTTATTTGTGAGAGGGCTTGCTCTCTAATCTTATTGTTGTGAATATTGAGGGTGAGGATCTGATTCTTGGGGATGATTGGCTCGAGCGGCATGGTGCGATCATGAACTACCGCACGAGAATCATCACCATGTTAGCCGAGGACGGCACCGAGCACTCTTTCGCGGGGCGAAAGAGGGGAAACCACAAGTTCGTAATTAACGCCTTCAGGGCGATGAGACTCCTGCGGAAGGGGTGTACTGGTTATTGGTTCTACGCCTTGAAGGCAGAAGATGGTGGAGTCGAGTTTTCATCGATTCCTGTCGTTAATGAGTTCCCTGATGTCTTTCCTGATGAGTTACCGGGGTTGCCACCGAACTGTGAGGTTGAGTTTCCTGTCGAGTTAGAGCTGGGTGCGGCTTCGATTTCGAGGGAGTCGTATCGTATGGCACCTTTAGAGATGGCCGAGTTGAAGAAGCAGTTGAGTGAGCTTCTTAAGTCGGGGTATATTCGACCGAGCGCTTCGTCTTGGGGCGCACCGGTCTTGTTTGTGCGGAAGAAGGATGGTTCGCTGCATTTATGTATCGACTATCGCGAGCTAAACAAAGTAACCATAAAGAACAAGTATCCCTTGCCGAGGATTGATGACTTATTTGATCAGTTGTAGGGAGTTGTGGTATTCTTGAAGATCGACTTGAGATCAGGGTACTATCAGCTTCGGGTGAAGGAGTTCGATGTTCCGAAAACAGCTTTCCGGATGAGATACGAACATTATGAGTTTGTGGTTATGCCATTTGGGTTAACTAACGCGCCTACAGTGTTCATGCAGTTGATGAACAAGGTCTTCATCGAGTATTTGGATAAGTGTGTCGTCGTCTTCATTGACGATATCCTTATTTATTGGAAGAATGAGGAGGAGCATGCACATCATCTGCATGTGGTGCTAGACATTTTAAGGGCCGAGCGACTCTATGCGAAGTTCTCGAAATATGAGTTCTGGCTGAAGGAAGTGATGTTTCTGGGTCATGTGATTTCAGCTGAGGGGGTCCGTGTGGATCCACAGAAGATTGAGGCAGTGTTGGATTGGGCACCGCCTAAGAATGTGAAGGAGGTCCGTAGTTTCTTGGGTTTGGCTGGCTACTCTCGTAGGTTCGTCGAAGGGTTCTCGAAACTGGCTCGGCCACTTACACAGTTGCTTCAGAAATCTGAGAAGTTCGTCTGGAATGAAGAAAGACAGTCGAGTTCTGAGGAGCTGAAGAGGCGTTTGACTTCAGCCCCGATTCTAGTGTTGCCATTTGGCAATGAGGGTTTTGCTGTTTATAGTGATGCTTTGGGTCAGGGTCTTGGGTGCATGTTGATACAGCATGAAAAGACTATCGCGTATGCATCGAGACAGTTGAGGTCGTATGATCTCAACTACCCTACTCACGATTTGGAGTTAGCGGCAGTTGTTTTTGCGCTCAAGATTTGGCGTCACTATCTTTTTGGCTCTGCATGTCAGATTTTTACCGATCATATATCTGAAGTACATATTTACTCAGCGGGAGTTGAATATGAGGCAGAGGAGGTGGATGGAGTCGATTAAGGATTATGACCTCGAAATCCTTTATCATCCAGGCAAGGCGAACGTCGTGGCAGACGCCTTGAGTCGGAAGGCGGTTGCATTGCGAATGCTTGAGATACTTACATCTCAATCTGAGCTTCAGCGGGATTTGATCGAGTTGAATGTTGAGATTTTGTTGCCAGGAGCTGTCGGGTAACTTTGCTCTTTGGAGATTTCGTCGTTGCTGATCGATGAAATTAAACTAAAGAAGTTGGAGGATCCGATGATTACTCAAATTCGAGAAAATGTTCTTAAGGGGAAGTCTCCTATGTTTATGATTCACGAGGATGGTGTGTTGAAATTCCAGAGTCGACTTTTTGTACCGAACGACTTGGAATTGAGGCAGAGTATTTTGTGTGAGGCCCATGCTACGCCTTACTCAGTTCATCCTGGTTCGAGTAAGATGTACAAGGACCTAATGAGAAACTTTTGGTGGAACAACATGAAGGAGGAGGTCGCACGGTTTGTAGCGAGATGTTTGACTTGTCAGCAGGTCAAAATCGAGCATCAACGGATGGCAGGGTTATTGCAGTCACTTCCCGTTCCGGAATGGAAATGGGAAGATATTTCTGTGGACTTCGTCACGAGCTTGCCGAGATCGAGGTCTGGTATGATGGCTTGGGTGATTGTGGATCGTCTGACCAAGTCGACACATTTTATGGGCGTCAAGGATACTTGGGGTCCGAAGAAGTTGGCTCGTGTGTTTATTGCGCAGATTGTGAGGATTCACGGTACTCCGAAGTCTATCGTTTTGGATCGGGATGGCCGTTTTGTATCGCACTTTTAGCAGGCGGTGCATAAGGCATTGGGTACTCATTTGCGTCTGAGTACTTCTTTTCATCCCCAGTCGGATGGGCAGTCGGAATGCACTATCCAGACATTTGAGGATATGTTGCGTGCTTGTGCCCTCGATTGGAGCAATGACTGGGAGGAGCATTTGCCGCTGATCGAGTTCGCGTACAACAATAATTGGCACACGTCGATCAAGATGGCACCATATGAGGCGCTTTATGGGCGGCGATGTCGATCGCCGATTTGCTGGAACGAGGCGTCCGATTTGGTCGGGACCGAACCGGATATCGCATTGGAGACGAGGCAGAAGGTGGAATTGATTCGGGAGAGGATGTTGACTGCTCATAGTCGACAGAAGTCCTATGCTGACGTTCGTCGTCTGTAACACCCCCAGATTTAACCGGAAATATTACAGCTCCGTGGGCCACGATATGGAACCCACAAGGCTAAAAGAAATTTTCGCAAATATTTACAAATGCCCAAGAGGCTAACGACAGTACTATCTTTAAAAATATTCGAAGACGTTATAAAACTCGTTTATCAAAAGCGTCGTAAAACCTCATTTAGAAAAGGGCAAGGCCCAATGGCCGGAACTCAATAGTTTAGAAAACGATTTCCAAAGTAACTCAAGTTACTAGATATCAAAAAGTTATTTAACATACTCACGCAGCGAAAAGGACAACCAAGTAAAATTACTCTAGCAGCGGAATACAATATCTGATCAGGAATTCAGTTCCTAAAAACATGCCCTAGCCAGTATCATCCGGGAAGCTCATCTCTCCATGACCGCTATAAGCTCGATATCTCAAGAACCTAAAAAGAAATCCCACGACGGGGTCAGCCATAATATCCAACAATGAAATCAATCACATCACATCAATAATTACATACCAATAAAGTACTAAGTAAGAATACTACCAAAGTAATCTTACCGCCATCACTCTACCGAAATTTACGTCTCGTACTGTTTCTCACACAATACCCAAAGTTCTCAAAACATTATCATAACTCACTGTTACGAAATCTACTAACTCTGTCCAATTCGATCCATCGGATATCATCATCAAATCTCAACGCAAAAAGCGATTGTCCATCAAAGACGAATACCAAGAGGAAAATACAGAACATACCTCGAGATGCACAATGCCACGACAATCACGTCAGTCTAATTCGAGATCAGATCAACACAATATGTGAACATGGTCCTAACACAAGACCTACAAATGCATACTCATATGACAACGTCAATATGCTCAAAATCAATACAACTATGTATACTCGATGGAAATCCCATGATCCAACGCCCTCAGCATAGATCCCAAGATGATCCTACAAGATCAACACGAGGTATATAACCAACAGTATACATATGCACAACAATAACACATATAACCAACGATGCGAATCCACATGATTCCATCAACACGATACTGGGTAATCCAACGATCCAGCGCCCTCAGCATAGATCCCCATGATGATCCCGTCGGACCAACGCATGGTGGAAAACCTGTCCAACGATCCAGCGCCCTCAGCATAGATCCCCATGATGATCCCGTCGAACCAACGCATGGTGGACATCCGATCCAGCGCCCTCAGCATAGATCCTCATGATCCCTTCGGATCATTTACAACATAAACAATGCACTTATGCATACACACATGCAAATCAATATGTTCATCAACATCAACAACATATGAATCAAAACATGAACGACACTATGATGACACAACTAGGACGACTTCATGTTCAGCAACATGAATGACAACCTGCATGATCAACATCATTAACACTAAACCGAATCAAACTAAGATACTTGTCCCGAGTCCTTCAGGAGCAATCTCGATGTCAAATCATCACCGGCAATTATCCTCAATGCTCGGCGATTCAAACGTACAATGAACTATAGATACTCATATCCTCGTCTTTACCATAATGTAACCTCGATACCCGAATATGCCAATAACCGAAATAAATCATATACAATGCGATTTAACTTCCAGAATCGGAAAGACAACATATAATCATTGCTATATGCATTATAAACAAAATGAAACTTAAACCATTCATTAAACATTATAACTGAGCAAGTAATAACTTGCCTCGATACCGATACGACGATGATGAAGCCGTCACTAATCTCAATGTCTTCGTCTACGAGCTCTTCGGCCCTGACCCATGCAATTTACGAACATACCCGAGCACGACCGCAACAAACGGTTCTAATCACCGATCAATAATCTCGACCTATTACAATAATCTATTTAACACACATTCGATAACAATCAATAATCGATATAACCAATCCACAAACTCAACGGTTCTACGATATCTCGGTTAAACATAAGTCTGAACAATCCAACTCAAACCAGTACAAATTCACAACCACAACAAGAAAATACTACACTGTCTGCCTTCTTAGCGCACGTTTAACGCATAACGTAGTGTGCGCTAAGTTGCTCCCGTTAGCGTGCGCTAGCCAGTAAGCTTAGCGTGCGCTAATGCTGTACAGTGGCATGCATTCCAAGCATCGACTAACACCTTGGGACTACGAATCCGAATGAAAAGGAAATCATACTCCAAGATTAACAATAACTTTCCAGATCCAAACTCATCATCATACTCGAAATCTTATTCGTATTCTTATACGAATATTATATCAAAACACATAACTTGGCTCTAGATACGAATATCCCATATTCATATCCAAAACACCAACACCTTCTATACATAATCATCATATCCTATAATTTCAGAGCTCTTCAAGAACATGAAATATCCGACATCACGTTTAAAACAACATAATCCGAGGTATATATCATAATGTTTATGTAACGCCCCCGTGATTTACAGAGATATTACAGTGCTGTAGATTCTTTTTGGAGAACCTACCAGGCTGAAACCAATATAAATCCACACATGCATTGACAGTACTCAACTTCAAACCATATACATTTCAGCACTCAACAATACACTGTCCTGTGGGACTCCAACTGACACAATAACATCATCAAAATGACTGAACCACAAACAACCCACATTACCCGACAGTACTCGCGCGAGCACAAGGCAAAACACAACTCGGTTCTCAACAGTACGACCACATACTCAAATAGTGCATGATATCAGTGTTGCTCGCCATCCTCGTGTCCTTCCTGCGCTGGTTCGCCATTAAGACCTGCACCTGAATACACAACAAGTATATTCACCCCCGAAGGGGTCAGCAAATAGCCGGTGCAAGTACAACGATTCATGAATATGTACTACAAATGAATAAACATCCAAATCACACTGCCATCACATATATTCTGGAATACAATATCACAATCATCATTATTTTATGTGCAATGCAATGCAATTCCCATGCATGCCATGACTCACGCACACGGGCCCATTCCGCTCGGCTCTTTTGGCCAACCCAAGTCGCTTACTTGGATTTTTCGCTTCGCAATGTCCGCAATGCATGTTTATGACATATTATTTCATGTCAATGCTCAATGATACTGAATATCCGCAAATTCATATTTCCGCTGATCACACATGTCACAAACCATATTGAATATTCGCAACCATATTTTTCACATGTTCATTATTTTCCGCTCCGCAACGCATGTTTATGACATATTATTTCATGTCAATGCACAATGATACTGAATATTCGCAATTTCATACTTCCGCCGATTACACACGTCACAAACCACAGAAATCACCACTTTCTAAAATCACATTTTCTGATATTCACACATTTCACAGAAAACACATTTTTCACATATTCATTTACACGAAGTACATCAAACGTAATCAAAGTACTTGCCTGGCATTCCAGCTAATGGAAAAGGTTTGATTGACAAGGAAAATAGACTGAGCGATTAGCCAGACCTTCCATCTAAAACGAATCATATTATATGTTCAGCGGGTTAAGATTTATATAACTATTAGAACTTTACATCCCAATTTAGCGAGTCTAGGTGAGACATAATTACGGACACACTCTGCGCGTTATTGGTGTGTGAGAATGTTGTGTTTCGAATTAGGAGCCATTTGGCAGTCGTTTGACCCATTTTGGATTGAAACCAAGAAGGTTATACACTTTTAAAGAAAATATTAAAGTATTGGGTCAAATTGAAGATTTAGAAAACTTCAATCAAGTCCAACTTTATTTCTAATTCTCAAATGGCATAGCCCTGGGTTTTCAAAATTTATGTTTTCCACCCCAAAACTTTATATGACTATCTAATAGTCGTTTTAATGTCTCCCGGTCCATCGTAACCTCACTGGGAACTTCTTTAACATCGACTAACACTATTTTTATATATAAAAATACATCAATCGTCCAAGTTGGCACACCCCAACATACACCCCACACACACTTTCTCATACACACACACACACCTACGGCCTAGCACACACACACAACCATCTCATACACACACACACACACACACATCTACACACACGAGCAATCACACACATACACACACGGAACACACACACCACACACACACGCCCAACACCAGCACAACACACACACCCGACACAAGCACAACACACACGTAACACACACATACACGCGTCACGCACACGCCCCACAAAACAGCTATGAAACTTCGCACTCGGGACAGAAACGAGCCCCTTGCGACGAAACCTTCGCAATGATATGAAGTTTGTGAAATTCCAACAACCGAAGAGTCCGTACGGGCAAGTCGATGGCAATACCGTTTTTTTGCCCCGTTTGGACAAATCCGATATCGGTTTGAAAATCTAAATACATATTCACGATCTACTCGTTAATACGAACAAATCGATATATAGATTGCGAAGTTTTACCGGAGAAATCTCCTTGTCGGCGGAACACGGGAACTCCTCCTCCTCTCTCTTTCTTTCTTTTCCTGCTTATGCATTTCGTCTCTTTTTTTTTCTCTGTTTCATTGTCCCGCTTCTCTCTCTCGCTCTCTCGCTCTCTCTCTTTATTTCCTTCTTATCCTTATCCCTTTCTCTTCTTATCCCTTATATATATATATATATATATATCATTATAACTATCCGGATTATTATCTCTATCTTATCTCAATGAATGTTGACACGACGGTGACGTATAGAACATTATAATATAATATATAGTACCACTCAATAATTAAAAAATTCAAGTTTGTTATTCTAAACAACACGGGTGCTATAATTTTCAACTCCGACAAGATAACCGAATTTATGCGACGGTTCACAAAATATAAAATCACCCGGTTTATTACTACGGGGTATCACAGTTTATCATTTTCTTCATCAGGCAAATCACATAATCAAACCAACCTGATAACAAGGATCATCTCATACATAATCTGGAATACAACCTCATATCATGATTTAACTCATCTAAATCGACCACTGAAATTATCATGATTCAGAAATCCATGATTCAACCTCATCAAGTTAAACGAATCACCATTAACATAAAGAATCTTAAATAACATCTGAAAACTCTTATCATAATCACATAAAACCTCATATAATATCGTCACATGATTATCCAACATGTTCCTCACATGTAATCATCCTCAAAAACGAACAACTAACAAGGGATACGAATATTACCTGGATTAGATGAACCAAGAAGAAGAACACTTGAACTCCATTCCAAGAATCATGAGTAACTTGAAGAACAAGGCTTGAATCCATGCTCTCTATCTTAATCTTGTTAAAAATCACCACCTCACCGTGTTTGGGAACCTCAAGAACCTCCCAAAGCTCTCTCTATCGACTGAAGGAGAAAGAATGGACTAAATGCATCTCAAAACCCGTCTGTCCCCTTATATAATATACATTACTAGCGTGCGCTAACATCTCATGTTTAGCGTGCGCTACAGCCTTAGCGTGCGCTAACTGACTTTGTTAGCGTGCGCTATCGCAGCCCAGAGGCTACTGCCTCGCTTCGTAAACTAGCTTACGTACGTAATGCCCATGCATTCACGTACGTAAAACATCATGTCTAGCGTACGCAAGTCCTTGCCCTTAGCGTGCGCTATCCGAAGTTGACTTACTACAGTATTCACCTACCACTCGTGCCCCCACATGTCGAAAGCATCCGCGATTTCTGGGATTCCTCTGACCGATCTGAAATTAGCGTGCGCTAACCATACGGTTTAGCGTGCGCTAGCCCTACATGACAAGCACACGCTGACCTTATCTGGACACGCGTCACAAGTGTCCGGGTCCACTCGCCGAAAGCCAAGATTCACTGTCGGACGATCTGATATTAGCGTACGCTGACCATCCTTGGTAGCGTGCGCTAAATGCCGATAAACATCAACCCGGGCCTACCTGTCGGCCGCCTTCCGAACCTTTCCCAGAATGCCTTACGTACGTTAAGGATCCTCCTTAGCGTACGTAATGCGAACCTATTAGCGTACGCTAACTGCACCACGTAGCGTGCGCTACTCATACCTCGTAGCGTGCGCTAAGCATATTTCATAGCGTGCGCTAACGTGGCTGTACTTAGCCATTTCCAACTCTTCTCGTCCGTCTCGACATACTGGATACGTACACTCACATACTGAATACATATACTCAATCCAATAATATTCTCATATGATAGACCCAATGTCAAAATTGAAATGATCGGATACACGATATCCTCAATTGTAATTGTCTCCCAAATACGACAATTATACCAATACTGACATCTCAGTCCTTCATTATTTTATCCATACTGTACAGATTCCACGCTGTACAACATAACTCGGATAAAATACTATTAAACAACAGTAGTAGAAATTCCGGATATTACATTCTACACCACTTAAAATAAGTTTCGGCCTCGAAACTTGCAAGCCGTCATAAAAACAAACAACCATACCATTCAACCCAAAATATCCCAAAACCATCACGACAATGATCAATCATCATTACTGAAGAACCAAAACTGTATACTGATTTCCAATATCATAGTTTCTCAAGATCATCAATCCTGTCTCACTCTGTCATCTCATATTGTGAAGCATAATATCTTGCTGAATCTCAAAACGTATCAACTTAGAACAGCAATAAATCTCAATAAAATCCAAAAATCCAAATACTTACAGATCGTGAAGCCGACGATTCCCCGTGATACTGGCACATGTCTCAACTCTAGAAATACTCGACACAGATATTTTCAAAACACACGTTTTGCAAACTCAGTTCAACTTGAGAACACAACACATCTCTTTCAAGAGAATCACATTAGCACCATTTGGAAAAGTTTACAACAATCCCAGTACCACACTGATAAATCACATAACCCATAAGCCCGAGTGAACAACAAAAACTCACGGCTCTAGTATTAGTCAATCGACAACTCTAATGACGCGACCAAAACACGACCCAACTCGACCCAAATGCCTAGGTTTTCTCAACCTAAGCTCTGATACCATATTTTGTAACACCCCCAGATTTAACCGGAAATATTACAGCACGGTGGGCCCCGAGATGGAACCCACAAGGCTAAAAGAAATTCTCGCAAATATTTACAAATGCCCAAGAGGCTAACGACAGTACTATCTTTAAAAATATTCGAAGACGTTATAAAACTCGTTTATCAAAAGCGTCGTAAAACCTCATTTAGAAAAGGGCAAGGCCTAATGGCCGGAACTCAATAGTTTAGAAAACGATTTCCAAAGTAACTCAAGTTACTAGATATCAAAAAGTCATTTAAAATACTCACGCAGTGAAAAGGACAACCAAGTAAAATTACTCTAACAGCGGAATACAATATCTGATCAGGAATTCAGTTCATAAAAACATGCCCTAGCCAGTATCCTCCGGGAAGCTCATCTCTCCACGACCGCTACAAGCTCGATATCTCAAGAACCTAAAAAGAAATCCCACGACGGGGTCAGCCATAATATCCAACAATGAAATCAATCACATCACATCAATAATTACATACCAATGAAGTACTAAGTAAGAATACTACCAAAGTAATCTTACCGCCATCACTCTACCGAAATTTACGTCTAGTACTGTTTCTCACACAATACCCAAAGTTCTCAAAACATTATCATAACTCACTGTTACGAAATCTACTAACTCTGTCCAATTCGATCCATCGGATATCATCTCAAATCTCAACGCAAAAACCAATTGTCCATCAAAGACGAATACCAAGAGAAAAATACAGAACATACCTCGAGATGCACAATGCCACGACAATCACGTCAGTCTAATCCGAGATCAGATCAACACAATATGTGAACATGGTCCTAACACAAGACCTACAAATGCATACTCATATGACAACGTCAATATGCTCAAAATCAATACAACTATGTATACTCGATGGAAATCCCATGATCCAGCGCCCTCAGCATAGATCCCAAGATGATCCTACAAGATCAACACGAGGTGGATAACCAACAGTATACATATGCACAACAATAACACATATAACCAACGATGCGAATCCACATGATTCCATCAACACGATACTGGGTAATCCAACGATCCAGCACCCTCAGCATAGATCCCCATGATGATCCCGTCGGACCAACGCATGGTGGAAAACCTGTCCAACGATCCAGCACCCTCAATATAGATCCCCATGATGATCCCGTCGAACCAACGCATGGTGGACATCCGATCCAGTGCCCTCAGCATAGATCCTCATGATCCCTTCGGATCATTTACAACATAAACAATGCAATTATGCATACACACATGCAAATCAATATGTTCATCAACATGAACAACATATGAATCAAAACATGAACGACACTATGATGACACAACTAGGACGACTTCATGTTCAGCAACATGAATGACAACCTGCATGATCAACATCATTAACACTAAACCGAATCAAACTAAGATACTTGTCCCGAGTCCTTCAGGAGCAATCTCGATGTCAAATCATCACCGGCAATTATCCTCAATGCTCGGCGATCCAAACGTACAATGAACTATAGATACTCATATCCTCGTCTTTACCATAATGTAACCTCGATACCCAAATATGCCAATAACCGAAATAAATCATATACAGTGCGATTTAACTTCCAGAATCGGAAATACAACATATAATCATTGCTATATGCATTATAAACGAAATGAAACTGAAACCATTCATTAAACATTATAAATGAGCAAGTAATAACTTGCCTCGATACCGATACGACGATGATGAAGCCGTCACTAATCTCATTGTCTTTGTCTACGAGCTCCTCGGCCCTGACCCATGCAATTTACGAACATACCCGAACACGACCGCAACAAACTGTTCTAATCACCGATCAATAATCTCGACCTATTACAATAATCGATTTAACACACATTCGATAACAATCAATAATCGATATAACCAATCCACAAACTCAACGGTTCTACGATATCTCGGTTAAACATAAGTCTGAACAATCCAACTCAAACCAGTACAAATTCACAACCACAACACAAAAATACTACACTGTCTGCCTTCTTAGCGCACGTTAAATGCATAACGTAGCGTGCGCTAAGTTGCTCCCGTTAGCGTGCGCTAGCCAGTAAGCTTAGCGTGCGCTAATGCTGTACAGTGGCATGCATTCCAAGCATCGACTAACACCTTGCGACTACGAATCCGAATGAAAAGGAAATCATACTCCAAGATTAACAATAACTTTCCAGATCCAAACTCATCATCATACTCAAAATCATATTCGTATTCTTATACGAATATTATATCAAAACACATAACTTGACTCTAGATACGAATATCTCATATTCATATCCAAAACACCAACACCTTCTATACATAATCATCATATCCTATAATTTCAGAGCTCTTCAAGAACATGAAATATCCGACATCGCATTTAAAACAACATAATCCAAGGTATATATCATAATGTTTATCATTTTCTTCATCATGCAAATCACATAATCAAACCAACCCGATAACAAGGATCATCTCATACATAATCTGGAATACAACCTCATATCATGATTTAACTCATCTAAATCGACCACTGAAATTATCATGATTCAGAAATCCATGATTCAACCTCATCAAGTTAAACGAATCACCATTAACATAAAGAATCTTAAATAACATCTGAAAACTCTTATCATAATCCCATAAAACCTCATATAATATCGTCACATGATTATCCAACATGTTCCTCACATGTAATCATCCTCAAAAACGAACAACTAACAAGGGATACGAATATTACCTGGATTAGATGAACCAAGAAGAAGAACACTTGAACTCCATTCCAAGAATCATGAGTAACTTGAAGAACAAGGCTTGAATCCATGCTCTCTATCTTAATCTTGTTAAAAATCACCACCTCACCGTGTTTGGGAACCTCAAGAACCTCCCAAAGCTCTCTCTATCGACTGAAGGAGAAAAAATAGACTAAATGCATCTCAAAACCTGTCTGTCCCCTTATATAGAATACATTACTAGCGTGCGCTAACATCTCATGTTTAGCGTGCGCTACAACCTTAGCGTGCGCTAACTGACTTTGTTAGCGTGCGCTATCGCAGCCTAGAGGCTACTGCCTCGCTTCGTAAACTAGCTTACGTACGTAATGCCCATGCATTAACGTACGTAAAACATCATGTCTAGCGTACGCAAGTCCTTGCCCTTAGCGTGCGCTATCCGAAGTTGACTTACTATAGTATTCACCTACCACTCGTGCCCCCACATGTCGAAAGCATCCACGATTTCCGGGATTCCTCTGACCGATCTGAAATTAGCGTGCGCTAACCATACGGTTTAGCATGCGCTAGCCCTACATGACAAGCACCCGCTGACCTTATCTGGACACGCGTCACAAGTGGCCGGGTCCACTCGCCGAAAGCCAAGATTCCCTGTCGGACGATCTGATATTAGCGTACGCTAACCATCCTTGGTAGCGTGTGCTAAATGCCGATAAACATCAACCCGGGACTACCTGTCGGCCGCCTTCCGAACCTTTCCCAGAATGCCTTACGTATGTTAAGGATCCTCCTTAGCGTACGTAATGCGAACCTATTAGCGTACGCTACTCATACCTCGTAGCGTGCGCTAAGCATATTTCATAGCGTGCGCTAACGTGGCTATACTTAGCCATTTCCAACTCTTCTCATCTGTCTCGACATACTGGATACGTACACTCACATACTGAATACATATACTCAATCCAATAATATTCTCATATGATAGACCCAATGTCAAAATTGAAATGACCGGATACACGATATCCTCAATTGTAATTATCTCCCAAATACGACAATTATACCAATACTGACATCCCAGTCCTTCATTATTTTATCCATACTGTACAGATTCCACGCTGTACAACATAACTCGGATAAAATACTATTAAACAACAGTAGTAGAAATTCCGGATATTACATCGTCGACCTTTGGAATTGGAGGTGGGAGACCACGTTTTGCTAAAGGTGTCGCTGACGAGAGGAGTTTTCCGCTTTGGGAATAAGGGAAAGTTGAGTCCGAGATTCATTGGGCCCTTTGAGATTCTCGAAAGGGTCGGTGAGTTGGCATACCGTTTGGCGTTGCCTCCGGCTTTGAGCCACGTCCATAGCGTTTTTCGTGTTTCCCAGCTGAGGAAATATTTTCCGGATCCTAGTCACGTCATCGACTATAGTGAGATCGATATCGCTGAGGATATTACCTTCGAGGAGCGTCCCTTGAAGATTTTAGAGCACCGTGAGAAGCGACTGAGGCATAAGACCATTTCATTGGTCAAGGTACAGTGGTAGAGACATGGTGTCAAGGAGGCAACTTGGGAAACCGGGGATAGCATGCGTGCTAGGTAACCCGAGTTATTTGTTTCTTAAGTTTCGGGACGAAACTTATTTTTAGAGGGGTAGAATGTTATATCCGCATTTTTCCTTTTTTTGGTACTTTTTGTTTTGGTGTATTTTTTGTTTTTAGTGACTCGCTTATAACTATATTAGTATTTCGAGAATATTTAATACTGGAATTTTTGTCGTCCGAGCTTGTATCGGACTTGTTTTACCCAATTCTGCATTTTATGTCATTTCCATCGCTATTTGGTTCGATTCTCGTAATCGTTGTTCGGAACTACCGTTTCGGGGTTGTCGTAAATTCATCTTATATTATTATGCGTGTTGTGATCTTTCGATCATGTATCGTGTGTTTTCGATATTTTGGGCCGCTTTGTAATTTCCCAAAGTTATGGGGTAATTACTATCCTTGTCATTTCCGAACCTTCAGGTAGTCGGAATCACGTTCCATTTTAGCGTTTTAGTTTCTGCCTCGAACTCATTGTGAATGTATCCGTTGGTACACCTCTGTACCCTCCGATCGATCTTCGTTGAAGCATCGTGCATATTTGGCCTGCTGCCAGAGGCACATTACGGCCGTAAGCGAAGGCTGTTACAGCCGTAATGCTCACCAGTTACGACTGTAAGTTCTTCCTTGTACGGCCGTAACCTGATTTTGTTTTTTCTGCCTTTGATCCACTGGGCACTTAAGGGCGTAATATTCGCCAGATACGACTGTAAGAGATGTTACGGCCGTAACCATATAGTTATACAGCCATAAGTGAGCTTCGTTGTTTTGTCCAGATCCTTCCCCAGGGCCAGTTACGGCCGTAAGTAAGGCACGTTACGGCCGTAATGTTCTTATGTTACGGCCGTATGTGAGTGATGTTACGGCCGTAACACCTGCCAGTATATAAACTGGCAGCGGCCGACTTTTCCTCATTTTCACCCTTCTCTTTTCTCTTCGTGACGGGAGCGACCTTGAGGCCTAGAGTTCGTACGATTTTCACTCAAACTTCATTGGATAAGTATATTCAAGCATCATAACATCAACCTATCACTAATCATCCGTTGTTCATCTTCAAATCAAGGTAAAATCTCTTAGAACCCTACTTTTGGGAAATTTGGGGATTTTCGATTTATTGTCCGATTCATTCCGTGTTGTTGATTAATCCATGATGTATGTGATTAATCTTAGTGGTATTCATATTTTCCCTATGAATTCATGGTAAATTTCGTGGTATTTGTGAAATCGAGAGGGTTTGGTTGCGATCCGTCCTCGTTGTTGTTTTGTACGAATATACATGAATCATAGGTGGGTTTCCGAGTGTATTTCATTTCCGTACTCGTTTAGAAATGGTTGTGATTGTGTTCTTCGAATCTTTAGGTTCGGGTTTCATCGGTTCCTAGCGATCGTGGTTGATTTTTCCTTTATGTGAAACCTTTATGCTTAACATGGAATGGTGATGTATGATAATTGTGTGCTTTGCTCACTCCGGGAGGGTCCGGGGCCTCGGAGGAATCTAATGGTTTAGCCCCGGATTCACGAGCTTGTTGGCTAGCTAGTCCGGGAGGGTCAATAGAGGCCTCTGATGGGACCAGTGGTTTAGCCCCGGTCCTAGGCGATGCATGTGCGTGATTTTGATTTTTGACTATGGCAAGTCCGGGAGGGTCCATAGAGGCCTCAGATGGACCAGTGGTTTAGCCCCGGTCCTAGGCAAATTGATCATTTACTGTTTGTTTTCCGGGAAAAGACATGTCTGGTTTTGGTTTTGAAATAACTTGATGCATGTACTATGAGATGTGTAAGCGAATGGTTTACCTTGACTACTTGTACTAGCGTAATTGCTAACGCCTTTGGGGACCTGTTTTGGGGAAATTCTTGTTATGAATTTCAGGTTATGTTCAGCCGGACGAGCGGGCATCGGGACAGTACGAGGATGCTGGTCAGGGTTGTTTACATGTGCAAACGAGTTTCTTTATTCCGTTGTCCATTTCGATATGGTTATTTTCCAGCTTGTGAACTTATAGATAGTACTCGCGAGTACTTAGGCATTTTACTCGGGTTATGGTTTGTATCATTAAATGTTATTTATAATTGTCGGTGATATTTGTTTCGCCAGTTATATCGGGCTTAATTTCCGTCTTGATGATGTGTGTTTCCTCGCTAACCGAGACGGTTAGACGAATGGTAATTTCTTATTTAGCCTAGTGGGTCCCATGTAGGGTCCACAACGCTGTAATATATCCTGAATATCTCGGGGTGTTACACTGTTTATAGCCACGTAGGTATAAAATCAGCATTTAATTATTGTAACGGAGACCAACGGAAAATGCTAACTTTGCTTAAAATTTGAAAGATAAAGGATTTAGTTGGGACAAAAAAAAGATAAAGGAATAAATCGTTATCTGCAATTAAGTTAAGGGACCCCAGGAGCATTTTAGCTTAAATTAAATTTGTGATGAATTTATTAAATAAAAATAAAATTTGTGATGAATTTATACAAAAAAGGTTTTCTTGAAACTAAAAGAAAAGAAATAAGAGCATTATTAGAGAATTGAATTCATAATTAGTGCATGTCCTGGATATGTATAAATTGTTGACTATCATCGTAAGTTAATAACATGGTTAATGACATGAAAATAACAATGAAATAATGATTATATATCTTATATATATAAAGATTGAGTCCTTAAATTTATGGAGTCTTAATGATATTAATGAATATTTTTATATTTAATATTAGTTCATATTAAATTATTATTATCATATATAATGAAAGATTAGGTCCTAAAAATGATTGGAGAGTATTAATGACAATAATTTTAAAACATTTATTAGTGTTTTGTAATTTAGCCCTCATATTTTCCTGCAACTTTCAATTTAACCCCAGAAATTCTGTATACTTCAATTTAAACCCGTTTTGATTTATGATTCTTCGATTTTAACCCAGACAGCTTCTCAACTCTTACAATTTGACCTCACTCAACTTTAAAACCTCCAATTCAGTCCCATTTTGACCAAGACATTAAAATATTGACCTTTCAATTAATATTAATAATTAGTCCGATTTTATGCATGTATATTTTAATTTCCGTCATTATATCGTAATATTTTATAATGATTAAAATATTATTACATGTAGACTTTATCGAGGATTTACGGGCTTAGGACTGTGAGTCGAGCATCTCCATATTCAAGTCAGACAACATCATTTATTCGTGGGAATTTTCACTATCACTTTAATTGCTTTAATTGGATTGTATATGTGATACTCAATTCAATATGTGATATCTAATTCATGTTTAAAAATTGACGATACATGTTGTGAATCAGGCTCACATGTATACGTGTAAAGAGGCTATCTTAAGATATATGTTGTTGCGGGGATACCTGCGCAACCTCAATATTCACATGCGTGCTCGATTCATGTTATATGTGGTATTTTGTGTATGTTTCATGTTGTTGTGGGGACACCTGCGCAACCTCAATATTCGTGTTATGCGTGCTAGATTCATGCTATACGTAATATTGTGTGTATGTATTCATGTTGAGGAAAAGATATGATAGATTATTCATTTTATACTTTCCATGAGATTATATATTACTGTGATAAGTGAGATTTCCACAAGCTGAAGGAAGCTCACCCCCACCTTCATTGATCCCGCAGGTTAAATCGAGCCGGATGAACGAAGGAGCAAGCCGAGAGGGCATATGAATGAAAATTATTAAATAATGTTTTTCTTATGTCAAATGTTTCGAAATTCTTTTGGGGAAACTTTTGTTAGAAATTAACAATTTATAATTTATTCTTCCGACGCAAATTTTATTTCGTATCTATGACGTGTTATTGCCTTAATTAAAGGTATTTAATTTATGTCAGTGTAGCGACTCGACTTTGTAGGCGTTATTCTTCGTCAAATTTACCTTTTATTTATTTTCCCCAATAATTATAGAAATTCGGGGCGTTACATAGTGATATAGCTTATATTACACACATTAACGCAACCTTGATACAAAGTATATAAACATCTGCACAAACATTACGTACAAAACACGTAGATATTCAACCAAAAGCACAGCCGGTGCATCGCACGGGTTCGTAACACCTCGTATATATAAAGATTGAGTCCTTAAATTTATTGTAATGATATTAATTAATGGATATTTTTACATTTAATATTAGTTCATATTATATTATTTCCTCTAATTTAATATATTAAATAATATTAACTATTAAATCCATTTCTTAAATGTTTCATGTCTTAAAGTATTAATTAAAATCATATAATTCAATTAGCTACCATTTATTTAAAAATTGAGTTTCATGTTAAATTTTTACGACTTAAATTCCTTTACTTGAATGAACTTGAATGCCCATCACTTCATTTTTATAAAAATCGTTACAAACCTTTTTGGCTTCATCTCATTTTATTGTCCAACTAATTGAATTAAGTTGAGTATTCATGATTTAAATCTTTATGAATTTTGTAATAACATTTGCCAAAACTATAGCAATAAGTTAATTTTCTGAACTTTTACAAACACCTTCATTAAAGCTTTATTAGTATGTATACTAAAACCCAAATAAAACTCAAACGGTGGCAAAATTCTTTGGACTCATTTATTAACTCTCTTTCATAAATAGCTTCATTTTGCAAGTAATTAAAATAGACCGTTCATATCCTTATAGAAGGTTACATACTACATATTGTGTGTATAAATAGTTTACTTTGCATATCAAACAATATTAATACAAACGAAAACAATACTAATCCAAAAGAAAACAATATTAGTTCACTGATATTAATGGATATTTTACAGGGAGTGTTGTATATTGAACAACAAAAGAAAATAATTAGACAAGAGGGCTTCATATATTACAAGAAAGTTTTTACAAACAAAGATAAATACAAATCATGAAAAATATTTAGATAAAAATTGTCAATACATGCGGACATTATTCACGTCAATGTTGATGGTTTAATAAGTACGGTCGCTTCTACCATTTTATGGGTTTTCAGAAATTTTGGCCTTGAAAGAAAATTTAGTTCATTAGTATTACTTTGTCATTTTCTATTTTTTACTAATAACCCACAAATTTTTTTTAGTGAGAAACCAATATTTACGCTCTTTTGTATGACTTTGCATAATAGAATAAAAGAAAAAAGTACATACTTTTAGCTCAAAACTGTTTGTTAATAATAATAACAGATATACGGGTCGTAATGCCTCGTACATATACAAGGATCGAAGTTGATGACATAAAGTTAGTTAATTAGAAAATTAATTTACACAGGACAGGAGTTGAAAAAGATAGGTTCACAAATTAAATTTTAAAATAAAAATTATAAATATTTCAATTATTGTTTGAGGAGAAAAGTAAAGACAGCAATCAATTGTATTGATAACAATGAATAGAGGGGCCTTTATATAGGCATTACAAAAAGAGTCTTTCCATACATAGGATTCCTAGTTAAGGTAAGACATCTAACAGTATCCAACTACTTATGGAAGAGTCTAGAACCTACCATAACTCTTATCCCCCTACAACTAGTATTAGGTAAGACACCAATACGGGAAGGATTTCCCGGAACACTCCCCCTGTGTCGAACACTAATACTAACATGGTGCACAATGTGTTGCCTCGGTAAAAAACCTTTCCAAGTCAAATAAAACCCCGTGGGAAAAACAAAGACTTTGGTGAGGAAAAAGAGCGCAACGCACCAACTACAAATGTCGGAATCATGTGAAGTATACTCCCCCTGAGGTATACATGACAGCTCATTTCATCGAGCCATCTTTAGTTGAGCTCGGATAATCGATACATTCCGATGCTTCTCACATGTTTCTCAAATGTAGATTTCGGCAGAGACTTAGTGAACAAGTCTGCGATATTCTCATCGGAACTCACTTGTTTCACTTCGATATTGACAATTTCTGCTGCTGCGATTATAGAAGAACTTCGCGCAATATGCTTGGTATTGTCACCCTTTATGAAACCTAACTTCATCTGCTCAATGCATGCCGCATTGTCCTCAAAGATGCAAGTAGGAGTTCTGTAGTGGGATCTAATCCACACGTTCCTCGTATATGGTCTATGATCGATCGGAGCCAACTCCACTCCTTTACGGATGCGTGCAATGCAATTAGCTCTGCAGGGTTCGAGGAAGGAGCAACCAGGGGCTGCGTGGTAGATCGCCAAGATAGTGCCTTCTTCCCACTGGTGAACACATAACCCGGTTGGGCACGTCCGTGATGCGGGTCGGAGAGATAACAAGCATCAAGAAATCCAACTAACGTGTCGTTAGGATTCTCGGCATACGGGGTCAGCTTGCGCGCATTAGCCCTTCTGGTAGTCCAGCGACCATGCTCAGCGGCAATATCAGCGGCAGATCGACGGTCGGTATGCATCGTCTTCACCTCAACAATTCCTTTCGGAATATCACTCTCTTTTGCGTAGGGAAAGAACAATCCAAGGTCACTGGAGCCTTTCAAGTATCGAAAGATGTGTTTTACTCCATTCCAATGCCTTATCGTGGGAGCGGAGCTAAATCTCGCTAATGATTCACAGAGAATGCGATGTCCGGGCCAGTACATTGAGCCAGATACAACAACGCACCAATTGCGCTAAGGTACGGTGTTTCTGCTCCAAGGACCTCTTCATCCTCCTCTTTAGGACGAAACGGATCCTTGTTCATTTCCAGACTTCGACCAATCATGGGGGTAGCAAGAGGATGTGCTTTGTCCATGCTAAATCGCCTGAGCATTTTATGGACATAGGCAGACTGATGAATGAGTATACCATCATCTCGATGTTCTAGCTCTAAGCCCAAGCAGAATCGAGTCCTCCCCAGATCTTTCATCTCGAATTCGGATTTAAGGTAGCGGGCCGTTTCATTGACCTCATCTATGGTACCGATGACATTCATGTCATCTACATAGACGGCTACAATCACGAATCCTGCATCTGTTCTTTTCACGAATATGCATGGACAGATGTCACTGTTCTTGTATCCCTTCCCAACCAAGTATTCACTTAGGCGGTTGTACCACATCCTTCCGGATTGTTTCAAGCCATACAGTGAACGACGCAATTTCACAGCGTACGCGCTCCGTGGTTTAGAGCTACTTGATTTGGGCCATGAAATCCCTTCGGGGACTTTCATATAGATATCCGTATCTAGATCCCCATAAAGATACGCTGTAACCACATCCATAAGCTGCATGTTCAGTTTTTCGGACACTACCAAACTGACTAAGTAGTGGAAAGTGATGATATCCATAACGGGAGAATACGTCTCCTCGTAGTCAATGCCAGGGCGCTGCGAGAAGCCTTGGGCAACTAGTCTCGCTTTGTAATGCATGACCTCATCCTTATCATTGCGTTTACGAACAAAGACCCATTTATGTCCAACTGGTTTAATACCCACAGGTATTGGCTCGATACGGCCAAATACCTCACGTTTAGCCATTGAGTCTAGTTCAGCCTGCATTGCATCTTTCCATTTCAGCCAATCGGCTCGTTGTTGACACTCAGCAACCGAGCGCGGCTCAGCGTCGTCGTCTTCAATAATTTCTTGAGCGATGGAGTAGGCAAAAGCATTGTCGACTAGCGTGGACGACACATCGATAAATGCGTATTCACTCGTACATTGCATCGAGATTTCTTTATTTTCTGACATCAACAAAGTTTCCGACGCGTCCGTCGATTGTTCCATTGTTGATTCGAGGACATATCCGTAGTCAGAGATAATCTCGTGTGACGGAGTCACTGTGTCGATGATGAGAGGATTTTGTGCCTCCGTTCCTCTTCTCTTTCGAGGTTCGGTATCCTTTCTACCCACTGGCCTCCCCCTCTTTCGAGCAGGGATAAGAGCAGCCGAAGCAGCCGTCCCACCACTAAGGTTGACGCCGGTGGCATCATTCCTTTGGGCGGCTGAACCTTGCCCTATAACTGGGACTTCCAACCTTGCAGGAACATTCGCAGCGGGAATGGTAGATCTTGTCACTTTCGCAGTATTAGTAAAGCTGTCGGGCATCGAATCCGAAACTTTTTGAAGACTGAGAATACGTTGCACTTCTAGATCGGATTGAGCTGTGCGGGGATCTTGATGAGGCAAGGAGGGAGCACACCAGACAATTTCCTGGCGTTCAACTGGAATCGTTCGATTCCTCTCTCCCCCTAACGACGGGAAGTTTGTCTCATCAAAGTGACAATCTGCAAATCTTGCAGTGAAAAGATCTCCTGTCAAAGGCTCCAAATAGCGGATAATTTTAGGCGATTCATAGCCAACATATATACCTAATCGTCTTTGCGGACCCATTTTAGTACGCTGTGGAGGCGTAATTGGCACATATACCGCACAACCAAAAATGCGTAAGTGTGAAATATCAGGCTCATATCCGATTTACCAACCGATACGCACTAAACGGTTGATTGGCGGTGGGTCGAAGCGAATAAGTATAGCCGCATGCAAAATTGCATAACCCCATGCGAAATCGGCAAGTTGGTGCGCAATACCAATGCTCGGGCGATAAGTCAGAAGCTTAATCATAGCCTCGGCAAGGCCATTCTGCGAATGAACGTGGGGGCGGGATGTTCAACATCAATCCCAATCGACATGCAATAGTCGTCAAAGACTTTGACGTAAACTCTCCGGCATTGTCCAATCTTAATGACGAGATTGGGAAGTCGGTGGTTAGCCCGTAACTTGATGATTTGTGCTAGGAGTTTAGCAAATGCGGCGTTTCGTGGATAGCGAGCAACGTGTGACCATCGCGTCGATGCATCAACGAGAACCATAAAATATCTAAATGGTCCGCACTGGTTGAATAGGTCCACATATGTCCCCTTGAATTCTTTGTAAGAAGCGAATATTTTGTGTTGAGTCTTTAGCAAAGGACGGAGAGGGTATCAACTTTGCTAGTGAACAGGCTTTACAAAACGATTTATGGGCATTAGAAATTGCCACGGAAGCCTCGGGATTTACGAGAGATGCACCGTCAACCTTATTAGGGCGTGCGATCTTTAGTCCGGTGATACGGTATCAAGCTCACTCACATCAATGCCGATATCGAGTGGTGCTTCCAATCGTTTCTGGACTTGAAAAGCGGATGACCATGTGAGTTTTTCAAAATGCGAATCATCATGTCGCGTCTGTGGTGACCGAGTCGGTCATGCCATAGTTGGTATGCTTCGGAATCACACATTTCGTGACTCACAAAGATAGGATTCAATAACCCTTATTGTAGTCCAGTATAAACCACTACTTAGACTCATAAGTTTCTCGAGAACGCGGCGTCTTCCGCATTCGCGAGTAACACACAAAAATTCTGTCCCATTCTCACAATGTGTATCAAGGTGATAACCGTTGGCACGGATGTCCCTAAAACTTAGCAAGGTTCGGTTTGCTCTTGGGGCATAGAGAGCATTTGTGACATTAATATGCGTACCGTTAGGTAGCAAGAAATGAGCAGGTCCCCTCCCTTGAATTACTTGGGAGGAACCAATCATTGTTGTCACTGAGGATATGTATGACACAATATCCTTGAATAATTGCCTATTCCGAAGAATAGTGTGGGTTGTTCCACTATCAGCAAGGCACTCAATTTCGCCACGAGACATCTACAATAAGACATGAAACTCAATTAGTCTTATGTTTAGAGACATAGCGAAAACTCATTTACATCGAGTTTGGGGAAATTCGACCAAGTTGGTTAGGATCAAAGTTAGCACAATCGCTGG
Organism: Orobanche coerulescens; assembly: GCA_033398695.1. NCBI lineage: Eukaryota > Viridiplantae > Streptophyta > Magnoliopsida > Lamiales > Orobanchaceae > Orobanche > Orobanche coerulescens. The sequence goes on along the minus strand of CM065813.1, from coordinate 9,119,919 downwards.
AAATAATTTCCGCGCAGCTTGACCTTTGTTCACTAAAACAGCAATAACTTCTTCGTTAAGAAGGATATGGACGAACGGTCAGTTGTTCTGGAAACTAGACTTCCGTATCTTTCTATCCATAGGTCGTGCACTTTCTGGATCATTAAACTCAGATCTCAGTGCTCGTTTTAATTTGCTATTTTGGTATTTCCCTATTGTTGAGTGAAAGAGCAAGGTTTAAACCTTTTTCAAAGGCATTATTTTTGATACAATACTATGGAAATATGGCCATAGGAGCGTTTAGATACTTTAAAACGCGTCTTGGTTTACGATTTATATCTCTACTAATGATCCTTTCGGTAACTCCAACTTGGTAGACTTGCAGAGAAAGTAGGAATGTCGGTACAGCTAAGGCTGTTTAAAAACCACTGATTCCGTTTGAACTCTCAAAGCATAAACAAATACCAAGGAGGATGCGCCTAGTCTTGATCAAAAGTTTTGATGAAATCTTACCAATGTATCAAATTTTTTATTTTAACCAAGCAATTCGTTGCTAGAAATTATTTTTATGATAAACCAAACATGCTTTCGAAGGGAAAAATAAAATTCATCTTTGCACAATCACAGCAATTAAAAGAATTTTATTCATCATAGCCAACTTTATTACATTCATGAAAATCCAAAGTAGTTCTCGGAAACTAGAAACAAGACAAAACATAACCAAAGCGTAAAACTAGTCAAAGTCGGCAACATCCATATGTTGGTCTTTATCCGCAATGGTGAGAGGAGGGATCTCAGTCTGGATCTCAATATGGTTCACCTCCGTATTCTCATTATCTACTTCCATGTAATTCGACTCTTGAGCCAAATATTGTTTATAGTGCTTGTAGTAAGCTTGGATGTTCTTTGGCGCTTTGCAATTGCGGTAAGTATGCTTCTTCGATCCGCAAGTATAGCAATTCCGGCCTTCCTTTGGAGTGGTTCCATTCCGGCGGCGGAGGCGGCCCACGTGGTTGGGTTCCACTAGGTCCGTGGCCGAGCCACCTTGCCTCTTCCACACGTTGGAGCAGCGACCTCTTCTTTTCCCTTGCTTGCTCGAGTCATGCATCCGTGGTGCTTGCAAAAGCGAGTAGCGTTGCCTTTTCTATTTTGTCGTGGTGCTTTCACTGTGGGTACTTTGATTTACTTAGGAATCGGCTTCGTACCGGTGGGCGCGCATTGCTATTGAGAATAATCTCATGGTGCCTTTCTTTTTCGCGAGGTGGGAGATAAGGTCACTAAAGTTCTTAATTCTCCCTTCCTCATAGGCAACGCGGTGATGAGCAATTACACTTGCTCCCACGGGAAACGTGTTAAGAGTCTTCTCGATCAAATCTTGATCGGACTTCTTGACACCACAAAACCAAGATCAGCGAAGATCGAGGACGACTTGATTATAGGCTTCCACATTCGCATAATCCAAAAATCGGATTTGCTCCCACGAAGTTGCAATTCGGGAAGCGCGATCATGCACATTATTAAATCGTTGTTCGAGTGTGTCCCATAGTTCTTTAGGGGTTTGTAAGTTCATATAACACTTTTTCAACAACGGATGTATATGTCTACGCAAGTACATCGGTGCATTAGCCTTGGTTTCCTCGCTCGGTTCTTGAGCGTTAGGCTCGTTAGAGGAAAGATGGTGGTAGTAAATCTCTTACCGACGAACGCAAGCGACGTCCGAGACCCACCTATGGTACTCCTTACCGGCATGGTCAAGGATGTCGAACTCGGATGAACATTGGAGCTTTGTGCCATCTACAAGATATAAACAAGAGGAAGTTAGTCTTGTTGGATTTTCGGTGACAATGTAACGGTCACAATCGATGCTTTTAAAAGCGTGTAACATAACCGTTACTCGATTTACTTCCCTTAATTGTTGTTTAGTAAAGTCGACAAAAAAACGGCGATATCGGATCGCACCCGGATACGTGGTGTATGCAACAACCACAAGTATCGACTTTTCAACAATTCCGTGACTCCCCGGGACCGTCACCACGCTTTCTTCGACACGCAGAGATCCGACTTCTCTCGCGGTCTCATCCACCGCAAAGTAGCGTGGGAGATAAAGAACCCAAAACCGTGTCCCCAAAAGAAAATTTCCAAAAGGAGAGAATTGAAAAGGGACGAGTCGGATAGTTACCTCGATTATAAAATTACGTCTTTGAATCTGTCTTGTGCTTCGATCTCTGGGTTGGTACTCGATGCGACGACGTGAAACCGGAGGCGCAATTTTGACGGCTTAGAAGATAAGTTGATGTTCGGGTTTTGGTCCGAGAGTCGGGCCCAGGTCGGACTGGCCGGCTGAGTCGGCGGCGGTCTGGGGCGGCCGCGGTGGTCGGCGCTCAGCGGCGGAGGCGAGGTCTTTGGCGTGGTTGGTGGCGCGATCCGGCTGGCGGTGGCGGTCGGACGAGGGCGGTCGGTGGCGGTGGTCCGGATGCGAGGCGCTGGACGTTGGCCAGGCGGAGCGACAGGACGGGGCAGGCGAGCGGGCGGCGAGCAACTGGGTCGCGGCGGAGCGAGGCGGCGGAGCTTGGCGGACGGCAAGCCCAGGGTCCGCGCGCGGAGCGGGGCGGAGGAGCCGGCGGGCGAGTAACTGGGTCCGGCGGCGGCGGAGTGAGCTGGGCGGCGAGCTGGATCAGTGTGTGGCGGGTGGAGCAAGTGGCGGCTGGGCGGCAGGCCTTGTGCGATCTGGTCGGCCAGGCGGGCTGACGGTGAGCTCGGCCAGTAAGCTGTTGGCGATTTTTTTTTCTTTCGTTCGAGCTACGTGCTGATAACGTGTTTGAGGAGAAAAGTAAAGACAGCAATCAATTGTATTGATAACAATGAATAGAGGGGCCTTTATATAGGCATTACAAAGAGAGTCTTTCCATACATAGGATTCCTAGTTAAGGTAAGACATCTAACAGTATCCAACTACTTATGGAAGAGTCTAGAACCTACCATAACTCTCATCCCCTACAACTAGTATTAGATAAGATACCAATACGGGAAGGATTTCCCGGAACAATTATATAGTTATTGAAAAATAGAATCAAAATTTTCCTAAGAGCGAATACAGGGCATGATTCTAATTATGAAAGACAGTACAAATCTGAACCGACCCGACCCGACCCTTGTTTGTATTACAGTAGTACTCTTATTTAAGGTTGAAGAGAGGTGGATTGATTAACCCGCAAAATCTGAAGGTTGTTCCCTCCCGCAATCTGACATAATAATGCGTCCTCGCAAATCTTCTTCATCATCTTATTCCATACCACCCCCTGATTCACCTTATTATTACCCTCCTCGCCCCTCTTCGCCGCCTCCTTTTCTTCTGCCACATAAGCCTCCTTCTCGTCATCATCATCTACCTGCTTCTCCTTCGTCATCCTCAGAGTGTATTATAGTTCACCATCGACTCATCGAAGGTGTTTATGTCAGCAACGATGGTAATGATACTCTTTATACTAAGAATTTGGTACCTGGTGGTGCTCAACACGACCCCGACGACGTCGTAATCTCTGTTCAGGTAATCCTATTAATTTTGAGTATTTAATTTAACTAAATATAGGTTACTACTGTAATAGTTTTTATAGATACTGATGATTTATTAATTAAATTGAATTGATGTTCAGGATGAAAAGGATGGAAGTCGTGTGGAGTATAGAGAATGGAATCCATCTAAATCCAAATTGGCTGCTTCTATTCTTTGTGGTGCTCATTCTCTTTGCATTGTATGTCGGCATGATTCAATTCTTACACATTACCATTACTTTAATTAATGTCTGTCCTATATATCATCAGTCATCCCTGTTTGTTTTTCAGAAACCTGGTTCACGTGTACTCGTACTCTACTCGCGAGATGATGAACAATTTGGAATCACATTATCGCATATCTCTGATATTGTTGGCCCTGTCAGTCTTCCTTTCTATTGTATTTTCCCCTTACTTTTACTTTTGCTTTTATGTATTGTATTGTTATCCCTTATGTACATGACATTTATGTTTTCGTATGCATCAGCAAGGTATGGTTTATGTCGTTGAGATAGAACCTTCCAATTGGAACACTCTTGTAAACATGGCTGACAAACGCTTCAATATTGTCCCAATTATTCATCTTAAGATTCCATCCGAGTACCGCATGCTTATTAATATGGTCGATGTACTCTTTGCTGCTGTCCTTTCTGAACATCAGGTCATCCTTCTGCCTTTCTGTCATCGTTATTATTATTTCATACATTACAAGATTTTTTCTTCCTCAAATGACAGAATTGTACAAGTATTGTCCCGACCTTTATCTAATAACCAAACTACTAACTTACTTACTTGAAAGTATTGTCATCAATATTGTTCCACCTCTCCAAGGGGATCCTAACTTACTTGTAGTATTTAATCATCCTCACGCACGTAAACATCACACAATTCGTTCGTTTTATAGTATTTGCCTCTATATTATTTAGTGTGTCTGATATTCGTTAAATGTTTGATTATATATATACACACTTATTTGCCAGGCCCAGATGGCACAAGTGAATGCCAAGTACTTTCTTAAAGCTGGTGGACATTATGTGCTTTATGTCAAGGTTTTGTTTCCAATGACATCGTCATGTATTCTTTGTATAATACTTTATTTTTGTGAACCATATTATAAACGAGTGTGAATGACAGGCCAGTTGTATTCAATCAACAAACCAGGGTACAAACCTGGGTGATGCTGTGTTTAGTTCCCGGGCCAAAAGAGAACAGGTTCAGTTCAAGCGACTCGAGCAAGTCACTTTATGCCCATTTGATAGAGACCACGCTTATGTCAGTGGTGTTTTCCGCATGCGCGAGGTGAGTGTTAAAATTATCCCTATTCCCTAAGTTTGCTAAGGTAGATTTAGTGGCAGCATCCACTGCAAAATTATTTTGAGTCTGTTGCATTTCCATAGACCATGTTTCAAAGAGATTGCTGAAGTTTCAAATTTGCATATTGACAGCCATACTTCCATTTTAAACGGTGGTGCCAGTTTGTTAACTCCACTAACGGGACTAAGGGAAGTAGGGGTATTTTTGAGAATTGATCTACCCCAACGACTACAATTGTTTTTTTCTTTGTCAAGTAAAATTTTAGTAACCAAATGATTGCGAATGACCAACCAAAGCAAACCTTGAGTACTTATAGCAAAAGCAAAAACCTCTAGCTAAACGAGTAAACTAGCAACATAAACTGCTATTCACTATAACATAGCTGTATGTAATAGAAGGATCTCACGCCACAATTTTCTGGTATTCATGACAGTTGTGAACTTTTTCTCTTACCATTTGCTTGATTAGATGAACTAAAACCCTTGCTTGTATATGAGGAGCTAAGAGCAGCTCCATGGCTGCTTGCTATCCTCCTTTACTGGCTATAATACCTGAGTGTAACTTCTCCAGCGGGCCTAGCTGGCTCTGTATATTTCTGCTGAGCCCAAAAATCCTAGCTACACTTGGCCAGCCCATATCTCCTGGCTAAACATTATTATATATTAATCCCATATCTAGCTGGTGAGATTGGAGCATAGAAAGAAGCTGACTAGTAAATATTTAGCTACTCAATGCTTTATATTATCTTAGCTAGTAATTTACCTAGCATGGTTGGAGATGCTCCTAGTGAACTTGGCTATTACGCTCCAACCAGATTTGATACATTGCAACGACAAGGTACAGGTTCTTGATCTTTATCTTAAGATTATTCCCAGTGGTGGACTAGTAGGAATAGTAGAAATCCAATCCGGGTCTATGGTAATAGGGCCGTGACTAGGAATTTGAAGAGTGAAGGAGCAATCCAAGAGGAGACGGTGGGCTGATTCTTGAGATTAATTTATAGAGTGGGCAGATTGGATCAACATTCATGCCTAACTTAATTATCCGATCTTTCGTAATCAGCTTATCTTTGAGTTCCAATCATAGAATGAAGGAGCACTTTGGTATGTGAAGAGAATGCCATTAAATAGCCAGCCAATTAGGACTAGAGTTTCTTCTTCTGGTAGAATTCCAAACCATAAATAAGGAGACCTGTGGAGCTAGGCGTATTATCCCAGTAAATGCTATCTTGACTTCCCACCTGAACTCCACTAAGTAAGTTACACAACTCAGTAGCAAGCACATGATTAGAACTAGGAGCGTCCCAAGTTCAGTCAACTTATATAGAACTGATTAATTTGTTATTTACTATTTTTAGAGCTTGCGGCTGCTATTCGTTTGTTTTACAGATTAATGTGCAGTTTTAATCTAATAGCAATTGGTTTTTGTATACATATACACACTATTGTGGCCCTAAATTGAAAAAATTGAAAGGCCCTCATCCTAAAATTTATCAATTGAAGTATCTTGTGAATATAAGATATTGCTATAACATCGATGTTTCTTTTGGAAGTGTTTATGGAACTGTTTTACAGAGACCGTACTTATGTTACTGTAGCCAACCAATTAATATGTGTAGATCCAATGGTTGAGAAATGAAAATGTTTAGTTGTTTGGTAGGACATGAACTTGAAACGGTTTGATTGCCAATATTGAGTGGTTCCCCATCCCCTTTGTCCCTGAGTTTTGTTTATTTATCACTGAAATCAAACTAATCTTATATGGTTGTTTATCTTACTTCAGATTGCTGAGATTGAGCCAGGCTGTCTAGTATCTAACAAGTTTTGGACTTCACAAGATTCACATAGGTACCTTCTTTAGTGCATCCAACTTATGGTTCTTATTAGAAACTAAGTTAACCGAACTTCAACTTATTTGATTTCTTGGATTTATGGGTGTAGGGGAGATGAGAAGCATGTTAGTCTTTATGAAAAGCAAAAGGTGAACAATTGGATTTTATGTACTTCATTCACTTCTTTATTATTATTTTTTGTCTTTTTCCTAATTTTTGACCCTTTGATTCTCTCCCTTTATTCCTGAAGAACTTGCCTGTATATATGTTGTTTGAATCATCCTACGGATACGTTCTCTTCCGAGCTCATGACGTGTATAAAGTTGAGAGAAATTATGTAGCCATTGAAGAGTATATCAAGTGCTTCGATAAATTCTTTGAATTCATAGATTGTCATACTTTTGGGTCTACTAATGACGCTCTGATGTACCTTGACGCTGCCTGCAACGGTATGTTCTCGATGAAATTATTAAATAATACTAAGGTCATTCCATCTAGCCTATTTGTTTGAGCTTGAAAGTATTCACTACTTGATATTTGTTCTCGACGCTCGTTAGTTGAAAGTTGATATTTATTCTTGAAAGGTGCATGGGATAAAATGTGTACTTAAAATCTTGTAGAGTAGTAATCATGGTTATTGAAGGAAAGAGTTATGGTTGGACCTTATAAAGTTGAAGGAAAACAAGGGCCTCAAGAGCATTTGTTTGTTTTTGTGGATGAAAAAATAAAAGAAAATAATATATTGGAAAAGTGATTTTATTGCTTAAAGTAATATTTTCTAAATACACAAATATGCCGTTTATAGGCCAATACTTGACAAATTTTTCTAGTTAGCAGTCATAATGGCTTCTAATAACATCACTATTGACTTTAACATCCTAATCACTTGGAACTAATTTTTCTTATAGTACTAACGAAAAACTAATAATATAAATGATTCAAAACTATTCAGATCAACTTTGTATTATTCTCAACAGTTTTTGCGACTTCAAGTTCTGGCCTTGTGATCATATTGTTTAGAATTATTGCTGTTTATTTTTTGAATTATTGTATTTAAGTAGCAATGCTTCTGTTGTTTGTAGACACCCTGCCTGAGAAATTGATGGAGTTCCTGGTGCAGAATCTTCCAACAGCGATGGAGGGTGATGAACATTGTTATTCACTTGCACTTTCTAGCCCATGTATCGCAGATGAAATACTAAAGAATACCAAAATTGCTTGCTCAATAAGTCCGTTTCATGATGAAATCATTCGTGGTGTGCGGATGAATATTGACAAATTCTTCAAGAACATGAAGGTTTTTGCATTTCCTGTAATCGTATAGTATGATTTTTAGTAGTGGTTAGCTGGTCTAATTATTCATATATGTGATGTTTTTAGCCGGGGGACTTGGAAAAAGCACAACTAGATCTTGCACGAAAATACTGCAGGCAAAAGCTTATTTCACCAGACGAAGGAGAGTCACAAAAGAAGAGATGTGGTTTTCAGGCTAATCTTCCTACCAGAAAAAACCCAACGAAAAAGGGGCGGCCAGATGCTAATACCAAGTGAGTTTGTCCTGTATATCTATTCAAATTATCAGGCATCTAGCCATAGTAGATGCCTGATGCCTGCTATATTTACTCTACTCTTGTAATCTTGCTATATTTACTCCACTCATGTAATCTTAACCATCCACGGCTTATTTCACTATGAATTCTTATAGTCTTTAATTTTATCAATTAGTCTTATAAATTCTCTGTGATTACTATATAATATAATTATAAACTCTATAAAAAAAGGGTCGAAATTGATCGGAAGTGGAATTAATTATAGCCGATGGTTTAGAAAAGCAAATCATATCAGTGGTTCATTATCATCACATGCAAGTTTATTCTTCATCACAAACGTGAGCACTTGCAACTTTGGCAAATGATATGTTTATGAGTTGGTTTATAGAAAGTTTATACATTCAACATCAAAAACTCTAGTTTGACTATACATTCAAGAGTTGGTTGGCAAAATCAATAGTTCTATATTTGTCTGCCCTCGAGCGGTATTACCTGTTCAACGAAACTCTGTGCGTTTTAAACTTTTAACCCGTCTTTGTGATATGGAAGTGAATGATTGCCAGTATAATTTATACATACAAATCACTTTGTTACTAGTTTTGTAATTTTATATTTGAAAAAAAATGCATTTGACCTCATTGTGAATTAAAGTTTTGAGGAATAAATCATTGATAAGGCATTGAATATTTTAAGGTTAGATATGTTGATCATAAATTTTAAATTTTAATCATCATAAATGTCAGCGTGCAACGAAAACGATGATCTAGCAAATGTTGCGGAACAAAGTTAACACGCTTCAAAATAAAAGAGACAGACTGCAATACACAAGTCATGATCAACAACCGTGACACATGAGGAAACAAGTTCTTTTTCTGAAATGGAGTAACTCATTAACATTGAATATCATGCAACATGATAGTTTAAAACTCAGTGGAATATGCAATCTGAGTAGGAATAATAGAACAATGTTTTTTAAACTTGGTAGCAGTGCTTTGCAATCGTTCACCAACAAACCAAAAGGGAAAGCCATAGCAGTTGAACTTCGAATTGTCTGAACCAACAATAACATTCAGTCTCTATCTAAGCATCATTCCAACACTTTGCATTCACCCAACTTAAAGCCTCCTTTATCCCATGGCTTCAGCGACTTCAGGTTCAACCAACCCCAAACAACATCAAGTCTTTACTTCCATAACAGCCCCCTCATAATCCCCCGTCATTACCTCTTAACGACAATACCCCTGTTCCTAAAATAATGAAGCATCTACATTGACCTTGTTTTTGTTTCACTGAGGCTTATCCCATTGTTCAACACCATCTCCTTTTACAACATTGGACAAAGGGATGATACAATTTTTATATTGGGCTTTCGACTATTGATCAAGGTGGCTTCTCGCAGATGTCGCTACTCTAATTACAAATGGAGATTTATTCTTCCATATCATAACCATAAAAACCAGCAGGGTATCGAGGCCAAACCTGTTTCATTCTTTTCCACATTTTGAACCACTACAGCAAGCCATTCTCAAAATTCATTAGCGTTGAATTGTCCAAGTCCTAAGTGTAGTTGCTGCCAGCACCTTGTAGCAAACGGACACGCAACTAAGACATGATAAATCATCTCCAGTTCATGATTGCACATCGTACAATTACCCTACACTTGCACTTCACTCGCGCAACATCCCACTGCCATATTAAACTTGAATTAATTTATATTCACTTTTTACTGAATAATAAGAGTCATCGTCCGTGGAATTTCATAAAGGAATTTTTAAATTGAGATCACGATCCCTCGTGGTGAACAGATCCTCAAGCAAGTCAACATCCCACTCTCGCAGTCCAGTTATCATTAAAACATTCACCATCACACCTTTCAATCCTGCTCCCTCGATCTCACCAACGGATTATTGTCAAGTAAAAGTTAAACATATACTTGGTTATAAATTTTGCAAACAATTTTTTTTTGACAAGAACAAACGATATAAATATAAAATATTCTACCATTTCACATGTTATATGTGGGTGTTGAAAATAATGGAAATATATAAATACGAGGAGAACAAATAATAGAAATAAAAATCTATGACGTAAATGCCGAGGCGAGAATTGGATTCTCTCTCCGTAAGACAAAATTGCTCCGCACTTGTGCACACGGTGTATAGCAAATCTCCCCAAGATACAACGAAAAACTTTGAATACGAAACGCTGCACCGCGGATCTTAGTTTCGGTCGAACAATATAGATACTCGGGACTGAGTATAACTCCTAGACTCGACTAGGATGATGAATGATATGATAAATTCGATTATGTGTTAACTCACTGATCGAATGCTATGAATGAAAACGATCGGATTGGATTCGAAAATAGGATTTTTCGGATGTATGAATCGTCAGGGGGAGAGGCCTTTTTTATATCTTGTAGGTGGCTGTTGAGGAGGGGTGCAACCAGTGACTTGTAGAGTCTTAAACCATCACATTGATTCAGGCCCCAATAGGTGCGCCCGAACTGGTGCGATGGTTCGCTCCTGGACGAACCGGTCCAACCGACCCACGCGCCTGAACCCGAACCGTCACCTTGGTTCGTGCGCGAGGCGCCGCGCCACCTGGTGCGAGTGCGTCCGATTAAGCCATGGTGCGAGAGACATCGAGCCGACCTCAGTCTCGACATTGTCAAAATTAAAGGCCCCTCAATGGTGAACGAGCGAAGTGCAAAGTGCGCCAACGAAGCGCCCGTCGCGACAAGTGCGACGTGCACGTGCTCGGCCTCGGACTCGGACTTGGACTTGGAAGGTGCTTTGCAATTTCCTTGTAGGATTTGGATTTTAGCCTTAAAAAATAATTAAAGCCAAATAGGGTGCACCATAGTGGAGCACACTTTATTGCTCCTTTATGGTGGAAAGTCCTTTATAAATAGCTTATCACTTCCTTGTTTTTGATAAGTGTCAGTTTTATACACTTATCCATGGTTTGTATCGATAAATTTTACCCATAATTGAGCTAGTCTACTCGTTTTTTACTTTTAATTAATTACTTTTTAATAATTTTATTTTTATCGGATGATGATGTAAATCTAGTCTTAATCGGATTGAATAACTGATTTACTCAAGAAATAACATGTTTATTAAATATTCTCTTTGTTGAATTTTGATATATTCATGTTGTAGGGCTTTCCGAGACGAATTCGGCATCTTTCCGATTCAAAATCGAGTTATATATCAAAAGTTATCATCCAAGAAGATTTGGGGCAAAAACGCAAAGTCCGAGAAATTAAAGTGCAACGTAACTCTCAAAGCAACAAGTGAGCAAATTGACGAAGCCAAGTTACGTCCGTAACTACTGGATGTTACGGCCGTAAGTCATCCAAGTTACGGCCGTAACTCCTTAATGTTACGGCCGTAACTCTTGACAGATTGTGATAATTTGTCTAATTTTTTATACCTTTTGTGTATTATTGAGGGGATGGCTGGTATTGATCCGATCTATTGTAATAATGCTGGAGTTTTGGAGCTATTAGATGACTTTAGGTGTATAAATAGACCCCTTAGATCCTTCATCATTCATCATTCATCATATAATTTTTCCACTTTTTGTAATATTTTCTTTTTGTGTGAAGAACACACTTGTGTTCTTGAGTGATTTGTGTAAGTGTGGTATAGCATATGTTGTTCAGAGTGTTTATTGCTTCTTTCTCCTTTATCTACTAAGGGAGTGATGATCAATTCTTTCTCTTGATTCAACTAATAATGATCACCAAAGCTTGTATAATGTATAATAAACCCTTTATGGGCTAAGTTTCTTAAGTTGGGATTATAAACAAGGTTAGTCATGATATTTAAGTTTGTATAAAAATCTATTGTGAATTACTTATTATTGTGTGTGATTTTCATTGTTTTAACAATCTTTATTTATTTGGCCAATAAATGACGATATTTATGGTCTTCATATGTTTCGAAAGAAAATATGTTTGATTAGATCAAATGATCTTCACTCTAAGTTGTTCTAGGGGCTAGAAATATACCTCTAGATCTTAGATGATTCTTTGAGTTATTTTCATAAATCCTAATGCTATGTATTGAAGCCAATCAACATAGAAATATAGTGGATTGATTCAATATGTAAGGGGCGTTTTATAGTTCGAAAGAGAAACCGTCTTTTTAAGGAAAATCGAATCTACACAACATAATAAGTAAATTCATCTTATGATCTCCTATACATCTTCTATAACTAATGACGAACTAAGTTTGTAATCCCAACTATTTCATTTTATCATTAATCAATCTTTTATTATTGCAATATTTTTATTTCCTTAAAATATTAGAACTATTATTGCATTTTCTTTGCAATTATTAAACCAAACTCTTTAATTGTGTGTTTCACTCATCTTAGTATCTATAAAAATAGACTAATAGTGTATAATTCAAATTATAACCAAACTTCCTCGTGGGATCGATAAACCGGACTCAAAAAGTCCACTTACTACTTGATACGATATCGTGCACTTGCGATAATTACACTAAGAACGTGTAATACCCGAGATTTCTGATATGTATTTGGAACTTGTGATATTGTAATTATTGTACTTTTGTCTGAGTATTATCCTCCGTATTTCATAATCCGATATTGTCGAGCGTATGATTTCGTGTATGTGATTTAAATTGTAATTCTGCGCATGTAGCGCACGCTATCAGCTATGTGTAGCGTACGCTAACATGGATTCATAGCGCACGCTACAAAGGAACATTAGCGCACGCTATGAGTGGTCATTTTGATTGAGACGTGCGGTAGGTGAGATCTGGCCGGGGACCCCTGTCGGATTGTGTCGGGATGAACCTGGACGGCTTTCGGGAATAAGCTGAGTCAACGCCTTAGCGCACGCTACAGGCATGTGCATAGCGCGCGCTAAGTGCTGAGTACAGTTAAGTCAGTGAGCCGTTAGCGCACGCTACGAGCAGGAACTAGCGCGCGCTAATAGCCATTTCTTATAAATAGGACAACATCCTATTTGTGATTTCAGTTCTTTCTTCTCCCATAACCCGAATTCTTACACTTAGAGCATAACTTCCTTCACCCTGAACACTTCATATCAACATCCTAGCTCGTGATTGAGGATCGTATATCATTGGAGATTGGTGTTCAAGCCTTCGGTGTTGGATTGCTTCGATTTCCTCCGTGTTCTTCACTACTTTGAGGTAGGTGATTCTTCACCGATATTAGTAATGTTCTTAAGGACGTTGATCAGGTTTTGATAGCCAGTTATTTCGTTTATAATCGGTCATCACATGTTAGAAGGATACTTTTGACGTATCAGCACTATATATCGTAGGAACCTTTGAACCGTTTTTAGTATATGGACTCCTAAACATTTTCAAACCGATTTGTGATCAGTAGACAGATACTACCCAGTTGTTACGTTTTACACATTGGAATCATGCGTTTTGGAACATAGGACGAGCGGAACTTAGAATATTTTCTTGAAGATCGAAGATGAATTATGATGTTGAGATGATTATCCGTATATTTGTATCTCATAATCATAGAACTTTCACAAACCTTATTAGCATGATATGCTTGAGGATGACTTGTTTTATCGCCAGAGAATTCATGAGTTCATCACCATTCAACCCAGTTTTCTGTCAGTAGTAATCTGCCATGCACGATTAGCGCACGCTAACATACGTTAGTTAACGTGCGCTATCGGGGTTAAGTTAACGCACGATTACGTACGTAACGTACGTTATGAGATCAGCCGAGTCAAACTGTCAGTCCGTGGCTAGCGTACGCTAGGCTTATACGATAGCGTACGCTAACAGGCAGGCTTAGCGCACGTTACGTAGAGTACATAGCGCACGCTAAGCAGTCCAGACAGATTGTCTATTTTGAGCTTTTTGGGCCGTAGACCGAATTGTTAGGCCATCGTTCGACTTGAGATGATTTGTATATCATTCCTTTTGTTAAGGTTTGAGCTTGTTACGTTGATCGAAGGAGGCGGCCTTCGAGTGTGTTGAGATCATTGAAGTGCTTCGTTCTTGCCATCTTCGAGGCAAGTATCGTAATACATTAATATTGGTATTTTGAACATGCGTGTGATTATTCATGTTGTTGAACATGAGATTTATTACGTTGAATTGTCATGATATTCGTTATTTAGTGTTTGTGTGTTCATGTTGGTGAACATAATGATTTGGCATATGTGTATGCATGAGTTGTGTTTGTGTACGTTGTTACGATCTATGCTGAGGGCGCTGGATCGGATGTCCACCTCGTGTTGGTCCGACGGGATCATCTTGGGATCTAGGCTGAGGGCGCTGGATCATTGGACGGGTTATTTCCACCTCGTGTTGGTCCGACGGGATCATCTTGGGATCTATGCTGAGGGCGCTGGATCATTAGAATACCCTTGCTGTGTTAATGGAATCATGTGGATTCGCATTGTCGGATTCCGGTAGCGGAAGTCCGTGTGGTGTATCTTGTTATGTATTGTTGATGCATATTCGAATTGTTTAATATGATATTTGTACTAGCATCGTTTTGCTAACCCCTTCGGGGGTGGACATTTGTTTTGATGTTCAGGTAGCCGAGGAGCAGGGAAAGCGACCACGATCTGACGTGACGGCGAAGGGGTTCGATGATGTTTGTTGTTGTTGGTGATTTGTTTTACGGTTTTGATTTGATGCTCGCATGCGCGTGTCGTATTAATATTATTTCGATATGGTTGTATAAATTACCTGTTGAACCAGTTGTTCGGTTTTGTAAACTTGAATTTCCGATGATGATGATGTCTTATATTTACCTTTCCTTTAAATTAGCCTTGTAAATCCTTACTTAAAGGGTTTACGGCGCTGTAATTATTCCGAATATCTTGGGGTGTTACAGAACGTGTCAAGTTTTTGGCGCCGTTGCCGGGGAAGTATAAGTTATATTTGAAATCTTACATTGTAAACTATTTTTATAGGTATAAATTTCTCGACATTGTAACTTAGTACTCAATTTTGTTTGTCCGGTCAAGTGGCGGATAACGGTACTCCGTGACTATTAAAGTCGGATTTTTCAGTTTCCCACAACAACTGATATTTGTAGATATTTTCTTCAATTATTTTCATTGTCTTTTTATTTTTTTTTATCATGGAAGAAACTTTGTTTAAAATCGAAAAAAGATTTCCCTTTCTAAACAAAAATGTCATTTTAAAGATTTATAAGACAAGACTTGAAAGGATGAGGTTGCTTATGAATAAAAGCATACCTATTGACATAAGATTCATAATTGAAGCCAAAGTAAGAATAGAAGGTGAATTCACAGAAACACCGACTAGATTTTTACCAGGGCTAGGAAAAAGTTCATATGCCAAGAAACGACGAGCAAAGATGATAGCCGTTTGTTATAAATGTGCTAGATGGAACTGTAATTTAAAATGTCGATCTTTGGGAATTCCATCTACAAACAGAGAAGATAAAATTCAATTCATTAAGGATGGTCTGAATAAAGAGAATTTAGATGATATCGAAATTTCTCTTGACACGCATCCTAGTGGACTCGTACATTACGGAATTCGATGTTTGTGGAATAAATTCAAACCAGAATATGAACAACGTCTTGGGAATCTGACGTTAAAAGACCCTGTTTGCCAATTTGTAAGAAAATTGGATGGGAAGCTTCTCCCCGACTCACAGAAGGCGTTTAGGCCGTTTCTGAACGTAAAATCAGAGAAAGATGTGAGCCACAATCACAACTACTGTACATACGCGTAAGTATCTTTTATTTTTGTCGTGTGGTGAGATTTTATGAATAAAAAAATGTGATACGCTATAAATGCTTTCATTATTCTATTGAGTAGTTGAAGCGCAATCAACGCAATCACAATCTTGTTAAACAATTTTTACCTTCTTTTTCTTCTATAAATAAACTTTGTGTTTGTTTCTTTTATTCATCCCTCAAACTTACACTTTTCTCTGTTTCTCTCTAAATTATTTCTTTTCAAAAATGGAGTCATCATCTTCCACAAAAAAAATTTAGCACAGTCTGCATTTTTGGTGGAGCTAGTTATGGAAAAGAGGC
Organism: Orobanche coerulescens; assembly: GCA_033398695.1. Taxonomy (NCBI): domain Eukaryota; kingdom Viridiplantae; phylum Streptophyta; class Magnoliopsida; order Lamiales; family Orobanchaceae; genus Orobanche; species Orobanche coerulescens. The sequence goes on along the minus strand of CM065813.1, from coordinate 9,103,640 downwards.
ATGCTACTGAAGCAGCCCACAACTTGGGTCGTACCTTAGGAGAAAAATGCATTCATGTAGTTTACGGAGGAGGAAGTCTAGGATTAATGGGGCGAGCTGCTGCTTCTGCCTATATGAAAGGAGTAAGAGTGTTGGGAATAATTCCAAAACCTCTGGCTGAAAGTAAAATCACCGGGGCAACTATTGGAGATGAGTTGAGATCTGTAAATATGCAAGATCGCATAACTCACATGATAAATAATTCTGGCGCCTTTATCACCCTTCCCGGTGGTTTTGGAACTCTTGAAGAACTTTTTCATGTGGTTACCAGAGCCCAGCTAAATGTTCATCAAAAACCAATAGGTCTGCTTAATGTCAATGGTTTCTTTGATGGTTTACTGTCTTTCATCGACTATTCTACTGAAAAGGGTTTTATTTCAGAGCGTGCTAAACGAATCATAGTCGTTGCAACAACACCAGAAGAACTAATCAAAAAACTCAATGAATTTGTTCCTCAACCAGATCCAGCTCTAGCTAAAATTGTCTGGATGGAAGATTTTACCGTGAGAAAACGAAAAGTGGATTCATTCCTCTCCCTTTGATAACCCATATCGGACCTCTTGTATTTTTACTTTCTGTCGTGTGTAATAATCGTGCTAAATGGTGGCAGCTTAAGGAGTTTCTTCTTGATCTCTTGACGCGCATCTATTCGCGATTTATGTATTATTATTTTTTTTTTACTGTAATTTTTATTGTGTGTTTTTTATAAAAGCATTGATGGCAGCGTAAGGCGACTCTTCGGACTTTCTTGATGCGCATCTTAAAAATTGTGTTATACTTCCGAGTATATTTTATTTTTTTTGTTGTGTGCCTCGTATATTTATTCTCTTGCAGATTCTAAAAGGCGTTAGCTCAAGCATCAACTTTATTAACAGGGAGTATTCTGCTTTTCTGCATTGCTTTTTTTTTTTTTTAAAAACTGAGAACAGTTTTATTTTCAAGTTTGGGGGTGGTTTGTTTAATTATTTTTGTGTGTTGTTATTTTGGTGTGTTTTGATTATTTTGGTTATTTGCCTTAAATTTTTTTTTATACACACACACACACACACACATATATATATATAGTATTTTGATTTGTGAAATTTCTAGATCTGGCCATAACACCAATAAGTTAGCTATATACAAGCTTCTAAAATCGTTTTAACCGGTAAAAAAAATTGTATATTCCAAAATTTGTGAGCCTTAATCTTTCTTTCCAAACCTTGTAGTTATCATATAAAATCGAGTCATTCGTTACCTTGAGAAAATAAGAATCAGTCGGTTGATGAAAAATAGAACTGAAATTTACTTAATTTGTGGAGTTTTTGATTTTTCATGCTTAAACTAAGAAATGATTTTCTGCAAAAATTCTATTCCCTAAAAAAGGAGTCATTGGTGAAAAGAGCTACACGTTAGCAAATAACGGTGTGAAAGCTATCACCTAAAAAAATAAATGACAAAAAGAAGTGTTGAGCAGCAACAGCTGCCTAATTTTGGGGGTCTTAAATTTTGCGAAAAATAAATGACTAACCATTGTTGGTGCGTAGCTGCCGTCTCACAGAAAAATTGGTGAAAAGAGCTACACGTTAGCAAATAACGGTGTGAAAGCTATCACCTTTTTAAAAAAAGATAGAAATTGTGTTAGTGAAAAAAGCTACACGTTAGCAAATAACGGTGTGAAAGCTATCACTAAAAGGGATGTAGTTTATGAGCAGATCTGAATTAATTAGCGGCTGGATTTCAATACACTCAATTTCGTGAAAAATCACAATATTTGATCACGCCAATGAAATTCTTCTTCATATTGAGTCGAAAAATAAATGAGTGATCGAGAGCGACCATTAAAGGGAGTCGTGTGTATCACGACTGGGAAAGAAATAATCAGCCTTTTGGGGGGAAAACCTTGCATTTTGGAATTAAAAAATAAAACTGTGTTTTAACTTCAAAATCATTAGTAGATTTATTTTGAATCTTGATTCATTTCTATCTACTGTATAAAGCTGGTTGTTGTGTATTAATGGCATTTTGATCTCTTTTTCTCTTTTTATATTTTTATTTATGTGTGTATTATTTTTCTTATTTTTGTTTTATTTTTTTATTTTATTTTTTTGGAGCGTGAATAATAAAGAGTCTTGCTCGGGACTAGCAAGAATTCAAGTTTGGGGGTGTGATAAGTGTCAGTTTTATACACTTATCCATGGTTTGTATCGATAAATTTTACCCATAATTGAGCTAGTCTACTCGTTTTTTACTTTTAATTAATTACTTTTTAATAATTTTATTTTTATCGGATGATGATGTAAATCTAGTCTTAATCGGATTGAATAACTGATTTACTCAAGAAATAACATGTTTATTAAATATTCTCTTTGTTGAATTTTGATATATTCATGTTGTAGGGCTTTCCGAGACGAATTCGGCAGTCTTTCCGGATTCAAAATCAGAGTTATATATCAAAAGTTATCATCCGAAGAAGATTTGGGGCAAAAACGCAAAGTCTGAGAAATTCTGGGCTGAAAACGTAACTCTCAAAGCAACAAGTGAGCAAATTGACGAAGCCAAGTTACGGCCGTAACTACTGGATGTTACGGCCGTAAGTCATCCAAGTTACGGCCGTAACTCCTTAATGTTACGGCCGTAACTCTTGACAGATTGTGATAATTGTCTAATTTTTTATACTTTTTGTGTATTATTGAGGGGATGGCTGGCATTGATCCGATCTATTGTAATAATGCTGGAGTTTTGGAGCTATTAGATGACTTTAGGTGTATAAATAGACCCCTTAGATCCTTCATCATTCATCATATAATTTTTCCACTTTTTGTAATATTTTCTTTTTGTGTGAAGAACACACTTGTGTTCTTGAGTGATTTGTGTAAGTGTGGTATAGCATATGTTGTTCAGAGAGTTTATTGCTTATTTCTCCTTTACCTACTAAGGGAGTGATGATCAATTCTTTCTCTCGATTCAACTAATAATGACCACCAAAGCTTTTATAATGTATAATAAACCCTTTATGGGCTAACTTCCTTAAGTTGGGATTATAAACAAGGTTAGTCATGATATTTAAGTTTGTATAAAGATCTATTGTGAATTACTTATTATTGTGTGTGATTTTCATTGTTTTAACAATCTTTATTTATTTGGCCAATAAATGACGATATTTATGGTCTTCATATGTTTCGAAAGAAAATATGTTTGATTAGATCAAATGATCTTCACTCTAAGTTGTTCTAGGGGCTAGAAATATACCTCTAGACCTTAGATGGTTCTTTGAGTTATTTTCATAAATCCTAATGCTATGTATTGAAGCCAATCAACATAGAAATATAGTGGATTGATTTAATATGTAAGGGGCGTTTTATAGTTCGAAAGAGAAACCGTCTTTTTAAGGAAAATCGAATCTACACAACATAATAAGTAAATTCATCTTATGATCTCCTATACATCTTCTATAACTAATGACGAACTAAGTTTGTAATCCCAACTATTTTATTTTATCATTAATCAATCTTTTATTATTGCAATATTTTTATTTCCTTAAAATATTAGAACTATTATTGCATTTTCTTTGCAATTATTAAACCAAACTCTTTAATTGTGTGTTTCACTCATCTTAGTATCTATAAAAATAGACTAATAGTGTATAATTCAAATTATAACCAAACTTCCTCGTGGGATCGATAAACCGGACTCAAAAAGTCCACTTACTACTTGATACGATATCGTGCACTTGCGATAATTACACTAAGAACGTGTCAGTTTTCCAATGTGGGATGGAATTCCACACTACATTTCATCTATAAAATGGCTTATCTTTGTGCATTAATTATTCATTCATTCCTTAATGAAATTGAACAAGTAAATACACCAAATTAATCTACACAAAATGTAGATTTCAAATATACCATTTAATGTCATTAATTACCATAAATATGATTTATTTAAGCTATTTTCCTACAATCCCCACATAAAATGATGATTAATGCAAATGCAATATGCACTAAGTCCCGACGACCTATTATTGCATCAGGATAGGTAGTAGTTAGCCTTGAACCTTCATTAGTGTAATGATATCGGATTTACTCGTTGCTAGTTGAACGCAATGTCTTGAACCGGTCAAATTTTGTGTAAACCAAGACAACAAAATACACACAATAATAGATCTAATATCTTTCGTTCTCACGTTGTGTCCATTTTGGTCTTGGACCATTTCTTGGATTCATAAGTGTTAGTAATTTTATGAAGCGGCCTTACTTCTTCACTTATATAGATGATCTCCTATAAAGAGTATCCTGCCATACTCCACCTATAAAAGGCTATAGGAATCATTAAAAGCTTTAAAAATCTTACCCTTTACCACAAGCTGCAGGCTTGCACTTGAGCAGCTACGATAATGGATTTTCAAGTGCTTAACTTGAACTTTCACAACTTAGTTGTGTCATTGAACCAAGTTCTTGGGATCTCCAATCATCGTGGTTGAGTTATCATTATGAAAGTTCTCAACGTGTGGATTTAATCCCATTCCCCTTGCTGCATTATATAATTGATTACGGTCAATACCTTTCGTAAACGGATCCGCTATATTGTCTTTTGACTTTACATAGTCAATACACATTATTCCTGTAGTGACCAATTGTCTAATGGTATCGTGTCTTCAACGAATATGCTGAGATTGACCATTATATATATATGGTTCTTTGCTCTCCCTATGGCTGCTCACAATGTATCATAACGGGAAGCAAGGTTTTTCCCAACAGGGAATATCTTCTAAGAAGTTTCTTAACCATTCGACTTCTTTACTGGCTTTGTCTAAAGTAATAAACTCCGATTTCATTGTAGATCGGGCTATGCATGTTTGCTTAGAAGATTTCCACGATATTGCTCCTCCACCAATGGTAAATACAAAACTGCTTGTAGATTTAGAGTCTTTAGTATCAGATATCCAATTGGCATCACAATATCCTTCCAAAATAGCTGGATATCTCGAATAGTGTATGCCATGAGTGATGGTGTGTTTTAAGTATCTCAACACTCTTGTCAATACGGTCCAATGATCTTTTCTGGGGTTACTTGTAAACTGACTCAGTTTACTAATAGAATATGATATATCTGGCCTTGTACAATTTGCTAAGTACATTAGGCTTCCAATGATCCTAGCATAGTCTGTTTGTGATATGGGTTCTCCTCGATCATATGCCTTGAATTTCTTGCCGGAGGTAGATCATATGCCTTGAATTTCTTAAGCACATTCTCAACATAGTGAGATTGTGATAAGACTATTCCATCAGGTGTTCTAGAGATCTTGATTCCTAGAATCACATCGGCTAATCCCATATGCTTCATGTCGAAGTTATTCTTTAACATTTCCTTAGTGCCTATGATGATTTTATTATTGCTACCCATAATTAGCATATCATCAACGTAGACACACAATGACAAAATTGTCAGACGTACCTTTGATGTGTTGTTACCCAAAATATTATCAGGAGATGATATTGCTGGAGTGGTCGAGTAACAAACAAATGCGAGAACACTTCCGTGGGAAAGTAAATAACACAAGATTTGTCGGGGTTGTTAGTCCCGGGCTTGAATGCTCTCGCGAGATGTTATTAATATGAATACTAGGGAGTACAAATATTAATGTTAGAATACTATTACAATGAGTGTAAAGATTCTAGTTATCTCAGCTATTGAGCATGGAGATTGTCGGAAGAACCAGATATGATGCTCTGTGAGTTCTTGCTTTTTATGTTCTGTGTGACTGAAATAGTCTGTCAAGTAATTTCACTGTGTATGTGTATGTCGCTCTCCTAGGCCACTGTTGGAGGCCTACTATTTATAGTAGAAGAGGTTGCTAGGTCCTCTCAGGCGATCGCGGGCGACCGCCGTTTTCTATATTAAAATAAGTTGGGCGATCGTCCCATCACGTGGGACTGTTTCCTTAAAGTCCGAGGCTGCTGCTGGCAGCCAGATGTGCGAGCCAATGAGAAGTCCACACGCGTCCTGAGTCGCTGTCAGGGGAGGACCCAATTTGTACCTTTCGGCGGGCCTGTCGATAGGTGTGAAGGCGATGACAGGCTGGGGGTCAAAAGGCCTTATCTTGTAGCGCCTTTTGCGGATCTGCACGTGGGTCTTCATCCTAGATTCGGTCTTCGACGACTCTGACAGATGTCAGATTCATACGTGGTACGGGACAATCGTCTACAGTCGGACATTATAGATGATCGCCAGATGCCGATAGACGATCTCCTTGGACGCCGATCGCTAGGCGCTTGCCCAGCATCTATCTTCTTTGGCTGGCTCCTGACCATTATGCCGATCGCCATCGAGGCGTATAAATCGCCGCACAACAATTGCCCCCCATCTCGCTCCGATGTTGAAAACATGGGGTGAGGTGGCTTTGTTAGCAATTGCCTGTTTTAGACGATTGACTCATCTGTTTTCGGCAAGGACGATCGTCGCCTGGATGATCAGATTTCGAATTCGGACGATATCCTTATGCGCTGGAAATGGCGGGAAGTGGAGGCGGGCTCTCGAAACGTTGCAGGGACACGCGTCGCGCTCACGTTGGGGGAGTCCGACGGTTTTGTCAGACCTGTCGGCTGGCGTGCCCTCGAAACGATTCGTACACGAGTTTCGAGGGCTGTATTTAATGTGTCCTCCCGACGGTTGCACTCCAGCCCCCGGGATTCCACCTATTTACACAAAGGTCCCTATACTCGCCTATCAAAGGGCTAGGGTCACTTCAGTTTATCTCTTTATGCGCCCTTGCCTTTTAGACGAGACTTTGCCGAGATTTCTTTGAAGATTCTTGTGCCGACCGACTTTCTCTCTAGGTAAGAACAGAAATTCTCTCTCCCCCTTTATTCTTCGAAACATGTCTGGAGGAGGATCTAAAGCTTATGAGGCCGGAAGCTCTTCTGCCGCCGCGACATCGCCTGCCCGGGAAGAGACCTCCGCGGTTCTTTACATGGAGACGGCCGTCGAGGCCATCCGTGCGGGAATCACACCCACGGAGGTTGAAGAGCTCTTCAACGAGGCCGATGTGGCGAGATCGGCAGCAGCGGCGGGGCAGAAGGGCTCGCCGGTGGATGAGGATGAGGCGGTGAGGCTGTACTGGGAGCAGAACAGCGTGTTCGGCCCGGCCTTTTTGGAGTTCGCTAAGATCATGGAGAGGATTGCCGGACCACGTCCCCAGTTCGACTTCGGAGCGTACTCTGCCGCCCACCCCTATGGACCGCGGACCACTCCCTTTGGACCCTCGGTCAGATCCGGAGTTCGGCGACCAGGAAAGACTTGAGTCGTTGGAGGGCAAAATTCCATATCCCTTACGATGTCTCATTGTATGTGCCCTCGGAGAATGAACGTGCCGATCAACCTCCCGAGGGTTTGGTTGCTGTCAACAAAATGATCCTGGAGGCCGGCTTGCGGTTGCCGTTTGCCGTGTCATATTTGCTGATCGCCTGGAATGTGGCGCCGCTCCAGTTGACGCCGAACGCCTGGCTGCAGATTATTAGCACCCTGACACTTTTTGGCGGTCATTGGTTGTTCCGTCTACCTACTGCGCTGGAAATGAACTATCTCTTCAAGTTGACTGCGCAGAAGGGATCGGTCGGCGGCTACCATATTCAGGGTTGCATGGGTCGGGTGGTCCTTGGGGTGCCGAACAAGGTTGGGAGCGACCTGGCAAAATGGTGCTGGGTCGGCGGAGCGTGGAGGTCGGCATCGAGCGATAAGCCGGAGGAAGAGTTGGATATCCCCACCAGTTTTCGGGAGAGGAATCCGAGTAAGGTTTTAAACTCTCCCATTGTTTGGATACATCTTGAACTGATCTAATTTGGTTTCCTTTTTGCAGGCTCCCTTGTTCCAGCGATCGGCGATCTCCCCTTTGATTTCTTGATTGCCTGGGAGCGAATTCGCGGTCTGCCGGACTCCTACCTCGACGTTCGCACAGTCAACGACGAACACCATTGGTTGGGAGCTCGATTGTTTCGCTTCCCTCACCACCTGAAGGTTCCAGGTATAAATTTTTACTTCCTCTTTTCTGCTTGACGATCGTTTGATTGAAGTAGATGTCTAATCTTGGCTGAATTTCTTCGTTGACATAGATCCATTTTCCCCGCTACACCGAGCCACCGAGAGAGATCTCAATGTCGAACCCCGGTCTTTTGGGTCGTCTTCACCAGGGAAATAAGACGGGTCGTGCCCCTGTAACGACGTCCCGTCCCGTCCCCGAGGTGAGGCCTACTATAGTGCCGGTCGTCGAGCCGGATGCTCGGGAGGAGGAGCAGCTCCAGCGCAACCGCAAAAGGCGGAGGCCGGAGGAGCCCCCGACGAGTGCTGATGCGGAGGTATCCATTATGGAGCCGCCGGTTGCCGCGCCACCTATCTCTGCTGTTCCAATGGCGGAGGGGTCTAGGCCCTCAGCGGCCTTCTTGAAAACTGCGGCGATCGCCGAAACCGAGACTCCAAGGGGCAAGCCCTTTTTCGGCCGTGACCCCGAGTGTAACACCCCCAGATCAAACCGGGAATATTACACGCCGCAGACCCTCTCCGTGAGGATCCACCAGGCTAGACATCAAAACAACACATTACATTACATACCGACGAATCAAAATAACGGACCAATAGACCGATTTGGTCTTTCGTCACAGACTTACAAATCAAAATACATAAATTCATCCAGACTCATACCCACGCAAGGGTAAGATAATTACCACCACAAACAATAAGACAGCGGAAAAGACAATACAATGGACTCCGACTAACTGAACCCAAAACTGGCCTTCGTGTGATTAGTATCATTCGTCTTTCATCATCCCTCGTGCCGATCCTGTGTCTTGCTCCCGAAAACCTGCATGTACCTGGACACAATACAGATATCCACCCCCCGATTACTCGGGGGTTAGCAAAACTCCACTGTTTCGCTAGTGCAAGTATAAAGTGCAAATACGAGCCATACACAACACATTCCGAGAATACAACGAAAGACTTCCCGAGGTATATTTAGTTAAAAATAGTTCAAGTCTTGAAAGTAGGAACGAAGTAAGTAAGCACTTTGAAAACATTTCCAAATCTCGGGAGTTTTAAAAACATTAGAAATTGAAAAATTCTTAATTCCTCGAAAGCCATTTAGGGTCACAGCCCCAAAGTTCATTTTTCAAAATACAAATCCGTTTAACAAAACACGGGGTCCACGACCCAACCATTCCGGTCACAAAACACAGGGTCCACGACCCGATCGTCCACTTCAAATCACTTACAAGGACACATTACACATAACACATTAATCCTATGCCATTCTAGCCAAGCACCAAGACTCGATATACAATGTCTCTCAACCCCGAGCACAAAGCATTGTGATACTCCGGACAATATCACAATTAACGATAACATCGTCATCCTCAAGATGAAAAAACACAACTGGTAACCCGCGGCCGTACCCCTTAGTATCGACCCCCAGACATCCCGTCGGACACTCCGGGTGGGAAACCACTTCCGCGGCCGTACCCCTTAGTATCGACCCCCAGACATCCCGTCGGACACTCCGGGTGGAAGTTCATCCACACACGCACCCAAGTCCACTTCCGTGGCCGTACCCCTTAGTATCGACCCCCAGACATCCTGTCGGACACTCCGGGTGGAAGGAACAACACACACACACGTTCCAAAATCACAGTTGCAAACCACAAGCCTCGAAGGTCAATCACAGTATATATAGTCGAGGTACCTTACTAGAATGGCCAGTTCATCCAACATATACTCACGACCAAGTAATGATACGATTCACAAGGAAGCACAAAATTTCAACAGTACCGAACGACACAACTAATATCACACAAACTCACATATTCATCTAAGCACATTAATTCCCAACACACACGGGTCACCTTTACAAAAACCATGATGATAAATATTCCGATTCTTTTGAAAAATGGTTATTAATATTTATTTAGCACATATCGACGATTAACAACCGTAATATCCACAAAACACATAATGTATGGGCAAGATACTTGCCTCGATAATCGATACCGGACACTCCCACAATCACGGATCAGTCGGGACACCTCGAACACCTACGATTCTCCGGCGAAGACAATGAATACACCCACGATCGAAAAGCTTGAAGAAAACGACGAACGGAAGGGTTCCGACTCGAATTCCTTGCGAGAAATCTGACCCTAACATCATACCATCAATAAATTAACGAACGAACGAGGAAGAATAATCGTAGAACGCTCGAATCCTCTTTGCGACATTTTATCGAACACCTTCAAGGCGTCGATAAGATACACAATAAAACGACGAATCCTTGGCGATTCAACCGAGGAACAGCAAGTAATTCGACATAATATTGTTTAACAATCATAAGTACACCACTATTCTGAGTTAAAACGGATTAAACGGACAAATCGAACAAAATCCCCAAAACTAGATTTTAAGAAAACTTGCCTTGATTCGCTGGATTGAAGGATGTTACGTGATGATCGATTGATGTTATGCACTCCAAAACTTCGTGGATTCATAGTATAACAACATGTCTTCGACTTCCCAAAGACTCCAGCCGCGGAAGAGAAGTAGAAGAAGGAGAAAAAATGGCGAAAAAACGACTGCTGGGCCTTAAATAGGCTGACAGACTCGACCGTGCCCGCCTGACACGGTCGTGGCGCGCAGTTGGCCGGCAGGGACTCGACCGTGTCCTGCTAGACACGGTCGCGCCGCTGAGGGGCCTACCGATAGTGACCTGTCCGCGGCGCTCGGCATTGACTCGACCGTGTCCTGGAACACGGTCGGGCCTGCAAGCGTCGCTTAAACTTATCCGGAAGAGTTCGGCTCGGCCGTGCAGACGACACGGTCGGGTCTGAGGCGAGACTTCCGGCTTATCCGGACGAAATGCAGCCGGCAGGCCGTGTCGGACGACACGGCGAGTTAGGCCGCAGTGATCGCCAATAACGAGCGGGTGAGCTAAAACGACCATAACTCTCTCGTCAGGACTCATTGACTCACCGTTTGAACCATTGGAAATCTAACTCGATGCTCTATAATATTGCAAAGATTCAGAATTTTTGGAGTTACCAAAAATTAATGGCGATCTAACAAAGTCGAACTCATACTTAGAAAAGTCGTTTAGTAATCCTGAATTCAACAAAACGACACCGAAACCCGAAACTGAATACGAACCGAAGATACGGTTACGAAGTACTCACAAAGACGAATCTAAAAGCTAGTAGAACACACGATTCCGACCACCCGAAGGCTCGAAATTCGACAACGGAAGGTAATTACCCAAAACTTTGGGAAATTACGAAAATGGCCCAAATGCCCGAAAATCACCATACGACAACGAATAATCAAACCGAAGCTCACAACACGTATAACAACGTTAAATGAACTTACGAAAAACCCCAAACGACAGCTTCGAACGAGATTCGCTAGAACCGAACTCAAGCGCGGAAAAGTCGCTAAAAAGCACGGAACTCAACAAAGCAGCACCGAAACGAACTCGGATGACAAAAAGTGCAGAATTAATCATTCTCGAAATGACGAAACGGTCATGAGCGAGTCGTCAAAACGGACTTCCGCCGAAAAAAGAAAATTACCGAAATTCGAAATTACGGATATTACATTCTACCCTCCTTAAAAGAAGTTTCGTCCCGAAACTTAAAACAAGTAGGGAGAAGCAATATCCCGCCAGGAAAACTCAACGAGATACGCAAGGAAACGCGTAACTTACGCCCATCGGCGAAACGTTACAAGCAACGCAAAGGAATATACGGCGTGAAAACACGCTCCACGACGACCAACACAACGCCGCCGTTAGGGATATAATAAAACCAACAAGTGACAAGCGTCATCAAATGGATAATACAATCAAGTCAATTATCCGAACAATCACAAAACACAACGAACGAAAATCAATACGATTGACCAACCCAACGGTACATCAATCAAAACGCAAGCCAATCGCTGAACAAATACGGAATTCCACCGCCCAAGGGTTGGAAGATCGAAAACGAGACTAATTTTCCGAACTTGGAAAGGTCACAACGATATATAGATCAATTTGGGACAATATCATAACTCGTTCGAATGACAAAGGTGGGAAACAACACTGTGTCGAAGCATCAACGAACACGGTCAGTCGATACGGTTGGGCGAAGCAGAAGAAGAGAAAGAAAGAAAAATGTGGGTATTACATCATATCACCTTTAAAAGAGGTTTCGTCCCGAAACCTAAACAACGAACGAAGTCTTTGGAATAGCAACCTCCCCGACTATACCCTCTTGGTCCACATCCGATCTTCAAGGCCATTAGTATCGTGGTCACGACTGTGTCCTCTGCCCATCGGCATACTAAGCAGATTCCCACTCAATACGATTGCACAACTTCGCAAAATATTAAGCTAAAGTACCAACTCAGCACGACATATCACATAAGGTAACCAATAACAACTCGAAAAGAAAATCCACGAGGTATCCTTTTAAAGGAAATCTTTTGAAAATCCTTAGATTTGTATGCTATTTAAAATAAACTTTAAAAATACTTTTGGTACCTCGGGTTGTTCCATCAAAACTTGTAAACAACATATTTTAACCGTCTCATTTGAAATCATTTGAAGTCATCAAGCCTCTACGTATCATCATCGCCGTTAACAACTAACAAGTTAACCATGCAAGATCATCAAATCATTCTTACATACTCTAACATTTCCAAATCCGAGTTTGAACTTTACATCGAGTGAGATTTTTCCTCTTTCACTATATTTTTTTTTGAAAATAAAAATCGTATTGGTTTTTGAAATAAAATATTTTTTTATGGTGTGAAAGATTTTTGAAAATCATTCACTCGAATTATTTGAAAATACAATAATACGTTAAAAATCATTTTCGAAAATTCTCCCAACACTTCACAAACATCAACGACGGTAATATTTTACAAAATGTCTACATGTACTTTAAAACAACTCTTTCAAATACCATCGAGGTTTTATTTGAGAATCCAAGGCCGGCTTGCCAATTCCAAAAATTTTCAAAGTATACACGGAGCCGCCGATTAATCGAACCGTCAAAACTTTGTGAAGTTTCCAGGAAAGTGTTTTTGAACACACACAGCAGACATAATTTATCAATTCATCAAACACAATCAAATATCACCTAGCAATACGAAAAGTCTTAACACACATTCACGCACAACAGTTGTTATCACTAGACACCACGTAGAGAATACAACTACAGTGATTGGCCGCAAAGTTAGACCTACGGCTATAATGCGGTTCCATAGCCTCTGCCCGGTGTTGATTAGCGCGCGTTACAACAAAGGTTAACGTCGCTAAACACGCCACGTTAGCGTAGCGTTAGGCTCGTATTAAGCCGTGCTAATCGCTCTAATCACCAACACGATTGCAAACATATATGAGGTAATACTAGACTCGAAGGTTACAAATAAGCAACAACATACGAGTCTAAATGTCATCGATTCACATAATTATAACATCTCACAAGCAACCATCAAAAGAAAATCATCCTACAGAAACGAAAATTTTACTTCTCAATAAGGAGGACTATCTCAACACATACATACCGATGGACTCAACATTCACGTTACTATTTTAATCATAAAACTGGCACCACTGCTCAACAACGAGAGCATCATCAATACGCATCTTCGACCAACATTCATGAAACCAAAAAGTTACAAGCGAGTCACGTCTTGAGTATATTTTGAAGACCTTATTTGAGTTAAAAACTCGAGTTTTGAAAACTTATAGAATGAGATGAGAATGAAATATCGGTAGTTTGAAGTCTAAAAATTTTCGACCCTGAGGTCGTCATACAAAAATCTAAATTTTTCCTCCCTTGGAGAACATTTTAAAAATTTACGTGGCTCCCCGGAAGCCTTCGAAACTAAAAATTCCAAGTTTGTTGTTGCTCTTGCAAGGAAAACAGTTCATACAAGGATACATTTGGCCCTATCATTCTTCATTCTAGCACAAAACGGAAATTAACAAATATATGTCACTTACTCACGATGCACCTTCAAATACTACTACATAACACAGAATCATACAGGCTCGTATAGCTCGTGGTACAACATGTAGTAGGGAGACTTACATCCACATATCGCACGAAGATGATGGCTGCACCTTGATACTAATCACGGTCGACATCCCAGATAACGCGTCGCGACACGACATCAGTCAGACTCAATCTGACAAGACAAGACCCAACAATACACGACTGGACCCGACAGCCTAGGTTTCCGCAACCTAAGCTCCGATACCATAAATGTAACACCCCCAGATCAAACCGGGAATATTACACGCCGCAGACCCTCTCCGTGAGGATCCACCAGGCTAGACATCAAAACAACACATTACATTACATACCGACGAATCAAAATAACGGACCAATAGACCGATTTGGTCTTTCGTCACAGACTTACAAATCAAAATACATAAATTCATCCAGACTCATACCCACGCAAGGGTAAGATAATTACCACCACAAACAATAAGACAACGGAAAAGACAATACAATGGACTCCGACTAATCAACCCCAAAGCGCCTTCGTGTGATTAGTATCTTTCGTCTTTCATCTTACCTCGTGCCGATACTGTGTCTTGCTCCCGAAAACCTGCATGTACTGGACACAATACGAGATATCCACCCCAGATTACTGGGGTTAGCAAACTCCTTTGTTTCGCTAGTGCAAGTATAAAGTGCAAATACGAGCCATACACAACACATTCCGAGAATACAACGAAAGACTTCGAGGTATATTTAGTTAAAAATAGTTCAAGTCTTGAAAGTAGGAGCAGTAAGTAAGCACTTTGAAAACATTTCCAAATCTCGGGAGTTTTAAAAACATTAGAAATTGAAAAATTCTTAATTCCTCGAAAGCCATTTAGGGTCACAGCCCCAAAGTTCATTTTTCAAAATACAAATCCGTTTAACAAAACACGGGGTCCACGACCCAACCATTCTGGTCACAAAACACAGGGTCCACGACCCGATCGTCCACTTCAAATCACTTACAAGGACACATTACACATAACACATTAATCCTATGCCATTCTAGCCAAGCACCAAGACTCGATATACAATGTCTCTCAACCCCAAGCACAAAGCATTGTGATACTCCGGACAATATCACAATTAACGATAACATCGTCATCCTCAAGATGAAAAAACACAACTGGTAACCCGCGGCCGTACCCCTTAGTATCGACCCCCAGACATCCCGTCGGACACTCCGGGTGGGAAACCACTTCCGCGGCCGTACCCCTTAGTATCGACCCCCAGACATCCCGTCGGACACTCCGGGTGGAAGTTCATCCACACACGCACCCAAGTCCACTTCCGTGGCCGTACCCCTTAGTATCGACCCCCAGACATCCTGTCGGACACTCCGGGTGGAAGGAACAACACACACACACGTTCCAAAATCACAGTTGCAAACCACAAGCCTCGAAGGTCAATCACAGTATATATAGTCGAGGTACCTTACTAGAATGGCCAGTTCATCCAACATATACTCACGACCAAGTAATGATACGATTCACAAGGAAGCACAAAATTTCAACAGTACCGAACGACACAACTAATATCACACAAACTCACATATTCATCTAAGCACATTAATTCCCAACACACACGGGTCACCTTTACAAAAACCATGATGATAAATATTCCGATTCTTTTGAAAAATGGTTATTAATATTTATTTAGCACATATCGACGATTAACAACCGTAATATCCACAAAACACATAATGTATGGGCAAGATACTTGCCTTGATAATCGATACCGGACACTCCCACAATCACGGATCAGTCGGGACACCTCGAACACCTACGATTCTCCGGCGAAGACAATGAATACACCCACGATCGAAAAGCTTGAAGAAAACGACGAACGGAAGGGTTCCGACTCGAATTCCTTGCGAGAAATCTGACCCTAACATCATACCATCAATAAATTAACGAACGAACAAGGAAGAATAATCGTAGAACGCTCGAATCCTCTTTGCGACATTTTATCGAACACCTTCAAGGCGTCGATAAGATACACAATAAAACGACGAATCCTCGGCGATTCAACCGAGGAACAGCAAGTAATTCGACATAATATTGTTTAACAATCATAAATACATCACTATTCTGAGTTAAAACGGATTAAACGGACAAATCGAACAAAATCCCCAAAACTAGATTTTAAGAAAACTTGCCTTGATTCGCTGGATTGAAGGAAGAGAAGTAGAAGAAGGAGAAAAAATGGCGAAAAAACGACTGCTGGGCCTTAAATAGGCTGACAGACTCGACCGTGCCCGCCTGACACGGTCGTGGCGCGCAGTTGGCCG
The DNA here is from genome assembly GCA_033398695.1 of Orobanche coerulescens. NCBI lineage: Eukaryota > Viridiplantae > Streptophyta > Magnoliopsida > Lamiales > Orobanchaceae > Orobanche > Orobanche coerulescens. The sequence continues at coordinate 9,087,257 of CM065813.1, read as the reverse complement.
GCAGGGACTCGACCGTGTCCTGCTAGACACGGTCGCGCCGCTGAGGGGCCTACCGATAGTGACCTGTCCGCGGCGCTCGGCATTGACTCGACCGTGTCCTGGAACACGGTCGGGCCTCTGGGCAGTCGCTTCCGGCTTATCCGGAAGAGTTCGGCTCGGCCGTGCCAGACGACACGGTCGGGTCCTGAGGCAGAGACTTCCGGCTTATCCGGACGAGTACGGCACGGGCCGTGTCGGACGACACGGCCGAGTTAGGCCGGCAGTGATCGGCCAATAACGAGCGGGTGAGCTAAAACGACCATAACTCTCTCGTCCGGACTCCGATTGACTCACCGTTTGAACCATTGGAAATCTAACTCGATGCTCTATAATATTGCAAAGATTCAGAATTTTTGTAGTTACCAAAAATTAATGGCGATCTAACAAAGTCGAACTCATACTTAGAAAAGTCGTTTAGTAATCCTGAATTCAACAAAACGACACCGAAACCCGAAACTGAATACGAACCGAAGATACGGTTACGAAGTACTCACAAAGACGAATCTAAAAGCTAGTAGAACACACGATTCCGACCACCCGAAGGCTCGAAATTCGACAACGGAAGGTAATTACCCAAAACTTTGGGAAATTACGAAAATGGCCCAAATGCCCGAAAATCACCATACGACAACGAATAATCAAACCGAAGCTCACAACACGTATAACAACGTTAAATGAACTTACGAAAAACCCCAAACGACAGCTTCGAACGAGATTCGCAAGAACCAAACTCAAGCGCGGAAAAGTCGCTAAAAAGCACGGAACTCAACAAAGAAGCACCGAAATGAACTCGGATGACAAAAAGTGCAGAATTAATCATTCTCGAAATGACGAAACGGTCATGAGCGAGTCGTCAAAACGGACTTCCGCCGAAAAAAGAAAATTACCGAAATTCGAAATTACGGATATTACACCGAGTTGGTCACCAGGTAAGACCGGTTTGATCTTTCTGAGTTAGGCTATTTGTGTAGGATGTATACTAACTCCCTTGTTTCTTTTTGTTTGTGTTGCAGGGTTTGTCTTGCCGATCCGGACGTCTCGCTGATGGTGCTGGATTTCTTGGCGAGCAAGTCTCCGCGTCCATCCCTCGATGTTCCTTCTTATGTCTCCCGGGCCATCAACTCTCTTCCTAAGGCTTGGACGACCGATCTCGATGCGATTGCTCGTCGGTGGTCTGGAGATGCCATGCAGGCGACACTCGCCTTGACTCTCCAGGCGGCGACGATGGCCGCCCAAGCCGTTAAGGATTATGAGGGGTGACCCTCTACTGCTCGCCTCCATCAAGATCTTGAGGTCGCTCGGAACCAGAATGCCGATTTCGCTAATCGGATAGTGGCCATGGAGAAGGAGCATCTGAAGATGGCCAAGCGAGCCAAACAGGACCTTGACCGGCTGAAGGAAGAGCTTGGCCGGTCCAGGGAGGTGGCAGATCGGTTCCGTGATCAGATGATGGACGCTCGCCGGTTGCACGCGGCCTCGCAGGAGGAGGTGACTGGGCTGAAGGCGACAGTGGATCGGCTCAACGGCGAGCTGGAGAAAGCGAAGGGGGAACTGGCTGCCAAGGTGGCCGAGCTCGCGGAAGCGGACAAGACGGCCGCGGGGCTGAAGGAGAAGTTAAAGGCGATCGAGCCCGATCCCTACCTTAATGTGGAGTACGTCGGCGAGTTCGCATACTATATGGCTTACGCCGACGCTATCCGTGCAGCCAAGAAGGTAGGGATCGAGGTCGGCCCTATGATGGAAACCTTCAAGGTCTATGTACTTGAGCATCCTTTGCAGCCGGACATCTCCCTGCCGATACTTGATCTCACCGACTTAGGGATTGATCTGAGCTGGTATCCGTTTCCGGATAAACTTATTTATCCTAAAGCCGGTGAGGAAGCACGCGCCGATCCGCCTGCTGGAGGCGAAGGCCAGTCGGGGGTGGCCTGAGTGAGGCTGGAGTTTGTTTTGTTTTCCTTTGCTTTGTAATTTCCAGTTTTCTCTTGTATTGCCTTCGGGCTTGTATGTACGATCGTTTTGAATGGAATAAAATACTTCTTCTTCGCATCTGATTCTTTATATGTATGATCGTCTCTTCTGAATGTTTGCTTATGAATTTATACAAGTGTTTACACAATCGCACCTGATGTCATGTTTGTACGATCGACTGTCTGAATGTTCCGCATCGCTTCGACTTTATGTATTGGTACACTTGAAAACTATTACTTGTAAACTTCTTGAACAAAACCGATCGTCATGTGTGTGTTTGAACGAAGCCGATCGTGTACGGTCCCTCCTTCCCGATCGCATTTAGGAATAGCTCAACTTTGCCCCTTGTTTTTGTTTACTTAGTGTAAGTAAGGGAACGAAAATAGTATGTTTGACGAGCTATCTTTAGTTTTGCCGATTCTTTGAGGGAGGACGACTGTGTGCACGGTCGCTGAGTTCGATGTACCGACCTCCGTAACCGTGTCTTTATGTGCGAGGGACATTCCATCCGTAGGTCTGTCCCGCGACTCACTTTATTGTTAGGGTCCTCCGTTAGGCTGCGCCCGCCTTGTATTTAAACGAAAGGTGAGCGGTCTTGGTCTGGAGGAGTCCTTGCACGGGGCATTGTCGGTTTATTCGACTCCACGTCCGCGGCTTGTTAGCACTTTTCTACCTCGGGTCGGCATGTTAGATGGCGACCCTCGACGGTATACGTTGTGATGGGGTAGGGACGCGTCGCCTTGTCCGGGTACATCATGTTAGATGATGTACTTTTGAGGGCGCGCGAGCGTGTCCACGGATTTAGTTGGAGGGTCCTTCGACTACGTTCGTCTTGTATTTAAACGAAGGGCGAGCGATCGCAGCCCAAAGGAACCTTGCATGGACGAAGCTGTCGGTTCCATCGACCTCCAGGACCATGGCTGTACTTTTCTACCTCGGATCGCCATGTTAGATGACGACCCTCGACGGTATACGTTGTGCTTGGAGGGGAGATCGCCTGCATAGGTCTGTCAGGTTTAGATGATGACCTCTTGTAGGGCGAGCGAGCCGTCCTCTTTTTAGTTGTTCATTTTCGTCGAGGCGAATCATATAGATGGGATAGGAAAATCTCATTATACTCTTTGTACATTGGGTAACTGAAACTGAATACAAAATTTTTACTGGTAGTATTTCTTCAAATGCACGGCGTTCCAGGGATATTGGTCCGGAGTGCCGTCTGGGTGTTCGAGTTCATAGGCTCCCCTAGTTAGCCACATAGATATCCTGAAGGGGCCTTCCTAATTCGGGCCAAAGACTCATGTGTGAGTCTGGACCTTTTTGAGGACTCGGTCGCCCACTTGGAACCGTCTTTACTTGACCTTCGAATTGAAGAACTTCTCAGATCTCCTTTTGTGGATTGTGTTCTTCATTTCCGAGGTCAGTCACCGTTCTTCGAGCATGTCCAAGTCGATCCGCCGGGCCACATCATTGTCCGTCGTCATCTCTTGTTCAGTTCAGTGGCTGAGGACGGCGATCTCCGAAGGGATCACTGCTTCTGTTCCGAAGGCGAGGGCGAATGGTGTTTCGCCAGTTGAGTTTCGGGTCGTCGTTCGGTAGGACCACAAAACATCTGGGAGCTCGCTCGCCCATCGTCCTTGTTTGGATTCAAGTCTTGCTTTGATCGTGTGTTTGAGGATCTTGTTTACGGCCTCTACTTGCCCATTCGTATGAGGGTGGTAAGGGGCTGAGAACAACTTTTTGATTCCCCGCTTCTCGCAGAATTGCATGACTTCCAAGCCGTCGAACTGCTTCCCGTTGTCGGAGATTATAGCCTGGGGTAGACCAAACCGGCATATGATGTTCTTCCAAATGAACTTGATTACTTGTTCTTGGCCGATCTTGTTGAGTGGCTCAGCCTCAGCCCATTTCGTGAAGTAATCGACCCACACGATGGCAAATTTACATCCTCCTGGCGCCGTCGGCAGAGGACCGATGAGGTCGATGCCCCATTGGGCGAAAGGCCATGGGCTGTACATAGAAGTGAGCTGTTCGGGGGAGAGCTTGATGTTTGGGCCCATCACTTGACATCTGTGACACGATCGGGCGTAGGCGATCGCGTCTTTTTGTAGTGTAGGCCAGAAAAAACCTTGCCTGGTCGTTTTGTGGATGAGAGCTCGCCCGCCAGCATGGTTTCCACAGATCCCATCATGGATCTCGGCTAAAACGAGCCGGCCTTCCTCCGGCGTGATGCACTTAAGGAGAGGAAGGCTGAAAGCTCGCTTGTAAAGCCGGTCGTCCAATAGGGTGTATCTGGTCGCACGGAGCTGAAGCTGACGAGCTTTGATACGGTCGGCGGGGACCGTTCCGTCCTTCAAGTATTTAATGAATGGACTCATCCAGTTCTCCTCGGCGATGACAACCGTGGTAATCAGGCTTCTGTCGATCACCGACTTTGCTGATTTTGTGATTTGGATGTTAGAGAAATCGGCCGCCCCATCTGACGACGCTAGTTTGGATAGGGCATCGTCCTGGGAGTTGTGCTCTCTCGGGACTTGTTCGATCAGCACTTCTTCGAACTTCGTGCACATTTCGGCGACCAATTCTTGGTATTTGATCATTTGTTCGCCGCGCGCCTCATATTCTCCCTTGACTTGGTTCACGACCAAGAGGGAGTCCATGAAGATGTGGAGACGGCGAACATACAGGGCGAGGGCTAGATCGAGCCCGCCTACCAAGGCTTCGTATTCGGCCTCATTGTTGGTCGCCCGAAATCCGAAACGTACAACATTTGTGAAACTTTGGCCGTCGGGGCTGATGAGGATAATCCCTGTCCCTGCTCGCGAGTTGGTTGCCGAGCCATCCACGTACAACTTCCAAGCGGGGCGATCGATCTGGGTCATACTGGGTGGGAATGTTAATTCCACCACGAAGTCCGCCAGAGCTTGGCCTTTGATCGCCGTGCGAGGAGCGTACGTGATACCGTATTGGGCGATCTCCAGTGACCACTTGAGGAATCTCCCGTTAGTGTCTGGCCGGTGCAGGACTTGCCTTAAGGGGAGAGTCGTCAGAACCTCCACTTGATGTTCGAAGAAGTAGGCCCTTAGCTTGCGAACACTCATGACTAGAGCGTAGGCGATCTTCTCCAGAGGCGTGTATCGCGTTTCCGCGTCATGGAGCACTTGGCTAACGAAGTAGATCGGCAAGTGGGCTTGCCCCTCTGCTCGCACTAAAACAGCACTCAGCGCGATCTCTGAGGCCGCCAGGTAAAGGAATAGCTTTTTGCCGGGGATCGGGTTTGCCAAGATCTGGGGGTTAGATATATATTCCTTGATCTTGGCGAACGCTATTTGACTCTCCTTTGTCCATACGAACTTCTTGTTCTTTATGGTCGCGAAGAATGGCTTGCTTTTATCTCCGAGCCGAGATATGAAACGGTTGAGGGCAGCTGGACAACCCGTGAGGCGCTGCACTTGCTTGATATTCCGCGGCTCCTGCATGTCGAGGATCGCCTGGATCTTGGTGGGGTTTGCCTCGATCCCTCTTTGGCTCACGATGTGCCCCAGGAACTTCCCGGAGCTTACCCCGAAGTTGCATTTCTTGGGGTTTAGCTTCATATTGAACTTCTCGAGGATGGCGAACGTCTCGGCAAGGTCATTGAGGTGATCTTCCTTTTTGAGGCTTTTGACCATGATGTCGTCAATGTAGACCTCCATGGTCTTGCCGATCTGATTGGCGAACATCCCGTTGACTAGTCGCTGGTAGGTCGCCCCTGCATTCTTTAGGCCGAACGGCATTCGGACCCAAAAGTATATGTCTTTTTTCGTGTGGAACGATGTGTGCTTTATGTCCTTCTCCGCCATTGGGATCTGATGGTATCCGGCGAAGGCATCCATGAATGACATCATTTCACAACCTACTGTGCTATCGACCAAGTGATCAATATGAGGCATCGGAAAGTGGTCTTTTGGGCATGCCGCATTGAGGTCGGTGAAGTCGATGCATAACCTCCAGGAGCAGTTCGACTTTTTGACGAGCACCGAGTTGGCTACCCATTGTGGCTCGTCTGTAGATACTCCTATTATTTTGTTGTCGAGTAGCTTTTTGACTTCTATGTCGAGCGCTGCATATTTCTCAGGACCGAATTTCCTACGTTTCTGGTGAACAAGCTTCCTTGCCGGGTCGATCTTTAGATAGTGGCAAGCATGTTCAAGACTTATGCCAACCATATCTTGATGCGACCAGGCAAAGACTCTGATGTTCTTACGTAGTAAATTGATCAGATTCTCCTTTAATTCGAGGTCGACGCTTGTGCCGATCTGTACTTCCCGCTTCGGGCGAGCCTAATATATCGTTATACTTTCCAACTCTTCAATGGGGACGGTCTCTTCTCGTTTGGAACGATTTCCGGATTCGATCCTTGGATCGATGTCGAGGCTTGGCTCGAAACCGATCTTTGGCTCGATGTCGTCCGTCAATCGTTGTGAGATGCCGTCCTCTGAGTCGGGCTGGTACGAGGTGCTTGGCTCGTCGATCTCCATCGGTTGGTTGTCGATCGTCTCAATGTTATAAATAGTATGGGAAGTGTTGAAAGAAGTTACGACATAGGAGTAATTCAAACATTTCTTAGCCATTAGTTGGTCTCCTTTTACAGTACCGACCGTCCTATCGGCAGTGGGGAATTTGATACAGTAGAAGAAGGAAGAGGCGACCGCCTCGAAGGTTTCTAGAAATGGATGACCTAGGAACCCATTATAGATGCTGGGCCTATCTATGATTAAAAAGTTGAGGTTCCTAGTAATCCTAACCTTGGGATCGTAATAACATGTTAGCTCGACAGATAGCTTGATCCTTCCGTAGGCTTGGACTGTGCTGTCGCCAAACCCTTGGAGCACGGTGTCAAATGGCTTGATGAACTTGGTCAGGTTGCCGAGCTGGTCAAGAGAGGATTTGAATATGATATTGCAAAAGCTCCCATTGTCAACCAGCACGCGATCGACCATTTTCTCAAGGATACATGCAGAGATCACCAATGCATCCTCTTTGGGGCACTGCACTCCCTCCCTATCCTTGTTCGAGAAAGTGATGAGCGCGTCTTTGGAGATGGTCGGCTCTGGGGGTACCACGACATGGACCCTGGCGAACGCCCGGCCTTCCTCTTTCTATTCGACAGAGTGGAAACCGAGGAAAGGCCTCCGAGGTTTCCACCTCCCGCCTAAAGCATATTGATCCGGCCGCCAGGGTTGATCGGAGGGGTTGATTCGTCAGAGTACTCCGGCTCATTCTACTCGATCCCTGCGACCGGATTGGGAGGGATTCCATCGTTCTGTCGGCATTCGCGCCCTCCGGTCCTCTCTGCTCGAGGTTCTGGCTTGGTAACCAAGTTATCCAATTTGCCTTCCTCAAACAGTCGCCAGAGTTGTCTGAGGAGGTCGCGACACTGGCTGGTGTTGTGGCCGGGACTCTTGTGGTAGGCACAGAATTTGCTGCGGTCTAGATGACCGTGGTCCCTCACCGACTTCGATTTGCTAAGCCATTCGCGCCCCTTGATGGCGTTGAAAATGTGGGCAGGAGATAGGTTGAGGTTGCGGAAGAGGTGGACCTCCACATCCTCGAAAGAAATTCGCCGGGTGGCTTCGCGATCGCCTTTCTGGGCTTGGCGACCACCTTTTTCGGGATGGAAGATGGCGCCTTCCCTTTCCTGGTATATCCCTCACCTAAGCGGAGGGTGAGCATCCTCTGCCTAGCCAGGAAATCAGCGGCCCTGACGTGGAAGATCGCGTAGGTCGGGGGGATGTCCTTTGTAAGGTGCCTGAACATGGGCGAATGGCCATAGAATCCCCCTAGGACCGAGTAGAGAGCGAGCTTGTCGCTAATGGGATCTCTGGTGAGGACTATTTCATCCACCCGGTCGATGTAATCTTCATCAGGCTCGTTCTTCCCATGCCTGATTTTCATCATGCGGTGGGGGCCTTCTGGCCGAGCAACTTTGGCGGCGGAGTACGACGTGAAGTCGTTCGCCAGCTTCTCAAAAAAATTGATCGAGCGAGGTGGTAGTGATATGTACCATCTATGGGCGAGGTCGCCCAATGTCAATGGGAACATTCGGCATTTCGTCGCGTCCGATGCTCCACATCCGGTCATGTAAATCTGGAACTTGCTCAAATGGGTCTCAGGATCCGATCTCCCCTCATATAGAGGTGTTTGAGGGGGAGCGATCTTCGGTTGAACTGGGGCAAGCTCGATCTGGACCGCGAGTGGCTCACTCGGTCCAGCGATCGATCTCTTGGCGCCTGCCCTAGTTTCTAGAAGCGCCTTCATTTCGTCATTTGCATGGCGGCCATCATTTGTTGCTGGCCTGTTGGCCCGGCTCTCGGAGCGGGAACTGAGGCGATCGTGTACTGATCTCCTGGCCCCATGATAGGTGACGAGCTCTCCGCCACCGAGCTCAATTCTTGGGCGAGCGGGAGCCCGTTGGCTGGCTTGTCTTCTGGGAGTCGGATATGCCGAACTCCTGGTGATGGATTCGGACTCCGATGTATCCCGGCTGGGGCCTTGATGCCCGGGTCGCCATGAGGGATCGCTCCCTAGGCGGCTGAAGACGGAATCATCCCGCCTTACGAGAGCCTTTTCCTGCGGCTCGGGGCTTTTCGACGATTTCTCGACGTATAGCCCCTTAAGCTTCCGCTTGCCTGCTTGGCGGATGGCTGACGGAGTAATGGTGGGCGAGTCGCATGCCCTCCGTCGCTCCCTGAGGATGGCTATAGCCTCCTCGATCTGTTCCGCGATCTGGAACTGATCGTGTGAGAGGCTGGGACCGTCCCTCGGGGGCGGGAGTGAGAGTCTAGCGTCGCCGCGGTCGCCTTCCGCCGTAGGCTGGGATTCGGTCTGGGCCGGAATGAGATGTCCGGCAGATCGAAGGGTGGCTCTTTTGGAGGTCGTGGCAGATGTCATGTCTCTGAAGGTTTTTCTTTGAAGAACAGTGAGTGTTTCTTCAAGTATATGCCCCGTAGAACAGTGACCCCTTCTTCTAGCGCCAATTGTTGTTACCCGAAATATTATCAGGAGATGATATTGCTGGAGTGGTCGAGTAACAAACAAATGCGAGAACACTTCCGTGGGAAAGTAAATAACACAAGATTTGTCGGGGTTGTTAGTCCCGGGCTTGAATGCTCTCGCGAGATGTTATTAATATGAATACTAGGGAGTACAAATATTAATGTTAGAATACTATTACAATGAGTGTAAAGATTCAAGTTATCTCAGCTATTGAGCATGGAGATTGCCGGAAGAACCAGATATGATTCTCTGTGAGTTCTTGCTTTTTATGTTCTGTGTGACTGAAATAGTCTGTCAAGTAATTTCACTGTGTATCTGTATGTCGCTCTCCTAGGACACTGTTGGAGGCCTACTATTTATAGTAGAGGTGGTTGCTAGGTCCTCCCCAGCGATCGCGGGCGACCACCGTTTTCTATATTAAAATAAGTTGGGCGATCGTCCCATCACGTGGGACTGTTCCCTTAATGTCCGAGGCTGCTGCTGCATCCAGATGTGCGAGCCAATGAGAAGTCCACACGCGTCCTGAGTCGCTATCAGGGGAGGACCCACTTTATACCTTTCGGCGGGCCTATCGGTAGGTGTGAAGGCGGTGACAGGCTGGGGTCAAAAGGCCTTATCTTGTGGCACCTTTTGCGGATCTGCACGTGGGTCTTCATCCGAGATTCGGTCTTCGACGAATCTGACGGATGTTGGATTCATACGTGGTACGGGACGATCGTCTACAGTCGGACATTATAGACGATCGCCAGATGCCGATAGACGATCGCCTTGGACGCCGATCGCTAGGTGCTTGCCCAGCATCTATCTTCTTTGGCTGGCTCTTGACCATTATGCCGATCGCCATCGAGGCGTATAAATTGCCGCACAACATGATGTACACACATTTATCACATTCATTGATTTTGAAACCATTTGAAATCATTACTTGGTCAAATTTCTCATGCCATTGTTTAGGTGCTTGCTTAAGTCCATATAAAGACTTAACAAGTTTACAAACTTTGTTTTCTTGGCCGGGAACCACAAACCCTTTGGGTTGTTCCATATAAATTTCATCTTCCAAATCTCCATTTAGAAATGCCATTTTTACATCCATTTGGTGTATCTTAAGATTGGATAATGCTGCTATTGCAAGTAGCATTCTAATGGGTGTAATTCGATTAACTTGTGAGTATGTATCAAAGTAATCATACCCTTTCTTTTGTTTATATCCTTTATACCAAACGTTCTTTGTATTTGTCAATAGATCTATCGCCTTTGTATTTCTTCTTGAGAATCCACTTGCAACCTAAAGGTTTATTCCTGGAGGAAGATCAACAATATGCCAAGTGTGATTGTTCAAGATTGACTCGATTTCACTATTGATAGCTTCTTGCCATAGATCGGCATCGGAACCAGACAATGCTTCCCTGATTGTCTTCGGTTCGTCTTCTAAAGTGTAGACTACAAAATCCGGACCAAAGGTTTTTGCAGTTTTTATTCGTTTTCCTCGCCTTGGTTGCGGTGTTGGTCCAATACTTCTAGGCGACGTTTCATCATAAGTCCTCTTTTTTGAACTTATGTCATTCTTTTCTTTCTTAGGGAATATAGTTTCAAAAAATTATGGAGTTTCTTGATTCTATGATCATTCCGTCATTTTATACTGGGTACTTCCGATTTATGTGCCAAAAATCGGTACGCATTACTATTATTTGCATATTCTATGAAAATACAATCAACCATTTTTGGTCCTATTTTTACTTGCTTGTGTTTCGGTACTTCAACTTTTGCTAAGCACCCCCACACTTTTATGTATTTATAGGACGACTTCCTTCCTTTCCATAATTCATATGGAGTTTTATCTTGCTTCTTTTTGGGTAATTTATTCAAAATTTTATTAGCCGAAAGAATAGATTCTCCCCACATGTTAAGTCATAGGCCTGAGCTAATCAACATAGCTGTTGGACACTAAGTATACAGAATACAGCTTGCATAGAATAAGTACAACATTCTGTATGATTTTCAAATAAGAGTGCGTAGCGGAAGTTTGTTTAAGTTAGTTGCTGTAAATACAGCAACTAGTTTTTTCTCCTGTTAGCTTGGTGCGTACAGGGTTTTGCAGTGTATACTTGTATAAATCACAGTTTATGAAAAATAGTAAATGTAGAAGGTAAATAACACAGTATTTAAAGTGGTTCGAGGTAAACCTCTCTACGTCCACTGGTCCTCCACACAGGAGTGAAAACATTTATTATAATCACTGCGTACACAACTACGTGACTATAACTAAACCTCCCAAAATATCGTTTACACAGATTGATACCAGGGTTGAAGTTGTTCTCCGTTCACACAGATTGGCTAGAGCTTGTGTTTGGTATATTTTGAGTAATATTTTTATTAATATTGTATGTATATAATTGTGTGTTTTGTGTGATAATTTATCATTTTTACCATATATTTATATTATTTCATTTTGTTAGAATTTTCTATAATTTTGTGTTATTTTTGGATAATTAATTAGAATTAAATTATATCTGCAGGTTAACCAACCGGTACAAGACAGATCAATTGATTCAAGAACGATATTTTTCCAAAATTCAAATATAGTCATGACTGGTCTCATTTTATTCATCTCGTCGAGACGATCGTTTTAAAAAAAATTCATCCGAATCCGAGTTCGTATGAAGAAGTTATGATCGTTCGAATGACAATTAAATAGACGGAACATATTGCGCTACGTGTCAACACCCGATTGAACCAGAAATTCAACTCTCCGCTGACGTCACCATGACATCAGTATCCCCTTGGCAACCGTGAATGATTGAGTAGTGGGATTTAAAATTTTTAAAAATTATTATTTTATTAATTTTGAACTATTATAAATAGGGGAGGAAGGTGTAGTGTGTAAAGAGAAGAGAAAAAATAGAGAGATGTTATTGTAAGAGAGAGAAATAAAAATATTGTGTAATAAAATTATATTTGAGTAATAATATTATGAAGTATTTATTTATTTGTTTTGTTATTATGAGTGAGTAATTTTTTTTACTGGAGTTATGATGAAACCATGTCTATATTATTATTAATATTTATATAATAATTCCAACTAAATATTTTTAACGATTATAATTTTCGCTTCAAAAGGGGAATATTATTTCATCAATTATATCACGTATTTTTGATAGTTATAAATTCCCCATTGCTTTGTGATTATTGATATTAGTTAATTTCTTTGATTATTTATTTTTCATTAAATCGGATACATATAATGCTTAGAAATTATATTTTTCAAGCGAAGGAATATCTATATTTGAATTATAACTTTGTACTTATTGTTAAATTTATAGGGAAATAGTGAGATTGATTTCAAAATCTATTCCCTGAATTTCTTGGAATTAAAATATAAAATAAATAATAAATAGATATTGGTGGATTCTAAACCCTAGTAAATTATTTAAAATCAGTTTATCTAAAATCTACTTAAAAATTACTGTTATTTAATGCAATTATTATAACCATTCAAAAATCAAATTATTTGGGACTAGGTTAGAATTTAATATAATTTGGTTTAAAACGATAGGAATATTTTTACTTCACTATCATATTTTCTACATTGAACGAATCGTGCGCTTGTGAGTATTAGACTAAGAATCACAAACACCTTGTTCTTTGACTTGCTTCTTCACACACAGTTGGAAGCTTCGTCTACAATGCTGATTCTTCACACACAGTTCAGAATGAGCAAGACTTCTTCAGTCCACACAGGGCTGATGATTTTCTTCAAGGTAAAATCACAGGTTGAACAACAGCTTGAACACTTGATGAGCTTGGGCTGATGATGTGTTGTTCAGGTTGAGCACTTGTATATTTCTTCTCTCAAGAATGGCAGTATGCTCGAAGAAATATGTTTGCTCTTGTAAGCTTTTTCGTTCGTTTCAATCGCATGAAGTTCTTAGCTTGTAATTCATATTGCGTTCGTGTATATGTTTTGCCTGCAATTTCCTCTTGCGTCCTATTGGAATAGAACCGTTATGAATATGTCCGTTGGCTGGTTGGTGAGCAAAAGGTCCGTTCAGATTGATTGATTGACTTTCAAGAAACACGTTCTGGATTTTGCTCCTTTTCTGAAGATCCTTGTCGGTTGGAATTTAAATACTTTATCCAGTCAGTATTTAAATACTTCTTTCAAACGGCGTTCTGACTTTAGCGTATAAAGTAGATTCCATCTCAACGGTCTTCAGTTCTGTTGGATAAATGTTTATTATCCTAACACTTTCAGCTTGTATGCTGTGTCCAGCATAATACGTCTTATTGCTGTTAGCTGTAGACTTCAACGATGTAGGCTATCTCCCATGTTGTATGGCAGGCGCTGTATGGAGTTCCTAGACAGTTTCCATACTTAGCGGTATTCCGAATCCTTCGATGTATGATGGCAAATATTCTTGAGATAGCTTGCTGTATGTTGACTAGATAACTTGCTGTATGATGGCAGTGCAGAATTTTGTTGTATGTTGGCACTTATCAAAACAAGGTACATGATTATTTATCCCAACAATTTCCCCCTTTTTGATAATGCCTAAACATCTTTATCGATGATGCCAAAACCTCTTTATCGATAATGCCAAAACCTCTTTATCGATAACATCTTGATCCGGAGAGGATGACTTCTTGATCTTATGTCGAATGATTTGGTCTACAGAACTTTAAAAAAAATATGAACTGCTCACAGGCAAGTTATAAGCATTAGGTAAAACATCTACATGGGTGTGTATTACAACTTAAACTTATGACTGGCGCGCAGGCACAATTGTACAGTGTGATCTATGTTGCATACAACTTAACCTATGAACTGTTCGCAGACAAGTTTTTACAGTTTGATACTTAACAAGTTTCATACTTGTTGTTTGCAGCAATATAAATTGAATTTAAATTCGTAATCAAACAGTAAACGTAGATTACGAGCTGTAGTCTTTCAAGACAAAGATAGAGTTTTATTAATATCAGTCAAAGATTACAATGATAGAAGAAATAGAGATACAAAGATTTTATTTTTTTAATTTCTTATCTTTTTTCCTCACAGCAAACCTGCCCGCCTTTCCCCTCGAAGAGACCAAAACCTGCCTACCACCATCTCTCTCCTCCTGGTCGGACCAGCCCGACCTCCCGAACCGTCCGGTTCGTGTCTTTTTCCTAAATTCAGTGTTTTTGCCCAATTATAGTAATTCTTATGTAAATTTTGGGACCGGGACCAGTTCGAATGCAGTTGAAATTAACCTGAAATGTTACCAAAAAAGTTTAGGATCGAAATAAGTCACGAACCAATCCGATTGACCAAGTTCAATTTTTTTTTTCCTAAATCCATTTCTTTTGCCCAGCCTTATGATTACCCTTTAGATGCAATTTGTACCAACTATTAAGATCTCTGGAAAAATATCAAAAATACCCCATAACTTTTCTATATCTGCGAGAAAACTGAAAAATTATTGTAAGAAAATTTCTATTTTGTATATATGTGAATTTTAAGGAGATTTTTTTTTCAGAAAACAATTTTCAGAAAATCGTATATAAAAAGTAGAATATTTTTTAAAAGTCATATCTACAATAATACTTCGTTTTTTTTCAAATTATAACTTATAAACTTAATTGTTCAATTTTTTTGTAAAATAAAAACACACATAAACATCTGATTAAATCAATTTTCTGGAAAGAAGTCATGACACAGCTGATTAAACTAAAAAAGGGGGATTTTTGCAGGATTTTGGAAGTTGAGGGGGGATGAATTGTAGGGGAGAAAGTCAAAGAGAGTTTCTCGCAGGTATAGAAAAGTTATGGGGAATTTTTGATATTTTTTCAGAGATCTTAATAGTTGGTACATGTTGCATCTAAAGGGTAATCATAGGGCTGGGCAAAAAAAAAACGGATTTAGGAAAAAAATTAAACTGGATCAATCGGATTGGTTCATGACTTATTTCGATCCTAAACTTGTTTGGTAACATTTCAGGTTAATTTCAACTGCATTCGAACTGGTCCCGGTCCCAAAATTTACATAAGAGTTACTTTGATTGGGCAAAAACACTGAATTTAGGAAAAAGACACGAACCAGACGGTTCGGGAGGTCGGGCTGGTCCGTCCAGGAGGAGAGGTGGTGGTAGGCAGGTTTTGGTCTCTTCGAGGGGAAAGGCGGGCAGGTTTGCTGTGAGGAAAAAATATAAGAAATTAAAAAAATAATCATTGCACCATCTTCAACTAAAATGAACTGTTGACAAGTGAAGTTCTTGAGTTGTGCTGGAGTTGCAGGACCAGTTATTTGACGTGCTTCTGGCCCAGTTGATATATGTCATAAAAGTTCACTTGTGAGTTCTTGACAAAATCACATAACTTATTCGTGCAAGAAATAACCTTAACAAATTGCATCTAACACGCATTTTAAATTAAAAGACATCAATTTAAAAAACATGCTGGAGACACAAGTGATTTTCCTATCACAATCTTGTATGCACCAACTACCAAGGGTCGGCTTTAAGCCCTTACTTACTCTAGTCATAGACGAACTGACTAAGTGACTAGATATATCCAGGATATTATCATATATTTGCTGAATTTGATATACCTGAGCCTCCTACTATGAGACACCATATAAATTGAAAATCATATATATAGTTGAGTAAGGATAGCATCTGATGATATTCTTTTCTAAAAGAAAACAGAGTAAAAGTGTACGAAACAGTTGCTTCTTCCATTTTCCAAACAATTGCAAATAACTCAGAATTTTTGGGAGTTCGAATGCCTATTGTTCAACACATTTGCATAACCAGAGGTTTCTGAAAATTATAAAAAATACCCGTAAGGTTCAATTTCATATTACGTTCATAATCTCCTTTGATCTATGATAATAAAAGATGGCCTCGAAATGAAAAAGGTGCAGATGAGCACTTTGGCTTATCTCCTAAAAATTTCAAGTTGGTAGTTGACATTCAATACTTTGATGTCAAAGAGAGGGATGCCAATTCCAAGTCAGGAAAATTTAAAGCAGCTTATGCAGAAGTTGAAGCACAACATGGAAAGATTCTAAAAGAAGAAGAAAAAGACAAGTCATGGTTGTCAAATGAGACTACCTAGTTGCAGAAACCTAGTTCACGTGTAATATTCTGCCAATTATGCATATTAATATTCAGTGGTAATACCGTATGCTTATAATATGGTAGATGTACTGTTGTTGCTGTGGATTTTACAGAAAAGGTTCTTTTGCCACTCTATCTTTTTTATCATCTACTTTCTGTCATCATTATTGTTGTTTCATAGATTACAAAGTTCTGTCTTGATTTTTTTTTTCTTCCTTAATTAGAATGAGAGAATTGCAGAAGTATTGTCTGCACCTTTATCTAATAGCAAACTACTAGTACTCATCAATATTGTTCCACCTCTCCAAGGCATCCTAACTCACTTGTAGTATTTCATCATCCTATGCACTAAACATGACACAATTTGATTAGTCTTAAGAGTATTTGCCTCTATATTATTTAGTGTGTTTGACATTCGTTAAAGTTTGATACTTTTAAAATAAACTTTTTTGTTTTTACAGATGGTGCAATTGAATGCCCAATACTTTCTTAAAGTTGATGGACATTCTATGATATTGTGATGTATTATTTGAATAATATTTCTTTTTAATTTTTTTTGTTAACTATGTTATTAATGAGGGTGAATGATTTATGTGCATGTGGTGTGATTCTTGAATGTGGAATGTGTGAATTGTTACGTAATTTCGTTCAGTAAAAAATATATGAATTATTAATGAATAATTTGACTCAGCTCTAGTTCGGCTTCATTCAAATTATTTGTCACCAAATTCGTGTTAGAAACATTTATTATCGAGTCTAGCTGTAACACCACCCCTCATTCAATTACAAAATTCGAATTAAATTAGTTCATTTGAAAAAAAATATCATGTTTAGATCGGCTCTATTTCTTTATATTCCTAAAAATTATACCATTAATATACAATAAATTAAAGGCTAAAATGCTCCTGGGGTCCCTTAAATTAATTTCAGATAACGATTTAGTCCTTTATATTTTTTTTTGTCCCAACTAAATCCTTTATTTTTCAAATTTTAAGCAAAGTTAGCCTTTTCCGTTGGTCTCCGTTACAATAATTAATCATATGCTGATTTTATACCTACGTGGCTACAAAATTCCTGCGTGTCAAATTCCTAACCTACGGGTCTATTTCCTAACCTACGTGGATTAGGGACACATTAAATTTAGTCTAAAATTAAATAGCCGAATAGTGACAGTCACGGAACACACATGAAGTATGAAGAAAAACGAGAAGCAGTCAAAATTCAAAAGGTACCCACCACCAACAATTGACAACAAACCAGAAGCGCAAAAACGAGAGACCAAACAAACCGCAAGTGAGATGTGATTTCTCCTCACCTTCTCTAATGTGCGGTTATGCCGGAAAAACCTTACCAGCTCAAGTAATATTTACTTAAGTTCGCGGGTCGAGTCGAGCAGGTGCGAACTCGGGTTCCATATTCGAGCAGTTCGGTAGGTACACGGGTAGGCTCGACCCGACGAGACAACCAAATTGAGTCCAAATTCTCGGCAGAACTTCGAACCTGATCGATTCGCAGGAGAAGCACCGAGTCGGACATGTATAAAATGGGTCCGAACCCAAGTCGAACCCGATTTGACTCGCCCGATTTGACAGCCCTATGTTTAATATTCGTACGGTATCTAGTGTTCCACCATAGGGATGCTTCTTCATGTCCAAATTCGTGTTACGTGATTGTCCCTAATCCACGTAGGTTAGGAAATAGACACGTAGGACTGTATGTAATATCCGTATTTCTCATTTTTCCGGTACTTTTTGTTTTTGTGTATTTTTTGTTTTTAGTGACTCGCTTGTAACCGTATTGGTATTTCGAGAATTTTTAATACTGGACTTTTTGTCGTCCGAGCTTGTTTCAGACTTGTTTTACTCAATTCCACATTTTATGCCATTTCCGTCGTATTTGGTTCGATTCTCGTAATCGTTGTTCGGAACCGCCATTTCGGGGTTGCTGTAAATCCATATTATGTTATTATGCATGTTGTGAGCTTTTGTTTGATGTCTCAATCGTTTATCTTGTGTTTCGGATGTTTTGGGCCGTTTTGTAATTTCCCAAAGTTATGGGGTAATTACTATCCTTGTCGTTTCCAAACCTTCAAGTAGGCGGAATCATGTTCCATTTTAGCATTTTAGTTTTTGCCTCAAACTCATTGTGAATGTATCCGTTGTTACACCTCTGTACCCTCCGATCGATCTTCATTGAAATATCGTGCATATCTGGCCTGCTGCCAGAGGCACATTACGGCCGTAAGCAAAGGCTTTTACGGCCGTAATGCTCATCAGTTACGGCCGTAAGTTCTTCCTTGTATGGCCATAACCTGACTTCATTTTTCTGCTTTTGATCCAGTGGGCACTTACGGGCGTAATATTCGCCAGATACGGCCGTAAGAGATGTTACAGCGGTAACCATATAGTTATACGGCCATTAGTGAGCTTCGTTGTTTTGTCCAAATCCTTCCCCAGGGCCAGTTACGGCCGTAAGTAAGGCACATTATGGGCATAATGTTCTTATGTTACGGCCGTAACACCTGCCAGTATATAAACTGGCAGCGGCTGACTTTTCCTCATTTTTCACCATTCTCTCTTCTCTTCACGATGGGAGCGACCTTGAGGCCTAGAGTTCGTCCGATTTTCACTCAAACTTTGTTGGAGAAGTATATTCAAGCATCATAACATCAACCTATCACTAATCATTCGTTGTTCATCTTCGAATCAAGGTAAAATCTCTTAGAACCCTATTTTTGGGAAATTTGGGGATTTATTGTTCGATTCGTTCCGTGTTGTTGACTAATCCTTGATGTATGTGATTAATCTTAGTGGTATTCATATTTTCCCTACGAATTCATGGTAAATTTCATGGTATTTCTGAAATCGAGAGGGTTCGTTTGCGATCCGCCCTCGTTGTTGTTTTGTACGAATATACATGAATCGTAGGTGAGTTTCCGGGTGTATTCCATTTCTGTACTCGTTTAGAAATGGTTGTGATTGTGTTCTTCGAATCGTTAGGCTCAGGTTCGTCGGTTCCTAGCGATGGTGGTTGATTTTTCCTTTCCGTTCGTATCGTCGTCAATTACTCAAGGCAAGTATTCTTGTGAAACCTTTATGCTTAACATGGAATGGTGATGTATGATAATTGTGTGCTTTGCTCACTCCGGGAGGATCCGACGGGGCCTCGGAGGAATCCAATGGTTTAGCCCTAAATTCATGAGCTTGTTGGCTAGCCAGTCCGGGAGGGTCCATAGAGGCCTCGGATGGGACCAGTGGTTTAGCCCCGGTCCTAGGCGATGCATGTGCGTGATTTTGATTTTTGACTATGACCAGTCCGGAAGGGTCCATAGAAGCCTCGGATGGGACCAGTGGTTTAGCCCCTGTCCTAAGCAAATTGATTATTGACTGTTTGTTTTCCGGGAAAAGACATGTCTGGTTTTGGTTCTGAAATAACTTGATGCATGTACTATGAGATGTGTAAGCGAATGGTTTGCCCTGACTACTTGTACTAGCGTAATTGCTAACCCCTTTGGGGACCCGTTTTGGGGAAATTCTTGTTATGAATTTCAGGTTATGTTCAGCCGGACGAGCGAGCATCGGGACAGTACGAGGATGCTGGTCAGGGTTGTTGGCATGTGCAAACGAGTTTCTTTATTCCGTTGTCCATTTCGATATGGTTGTTTTCCAACTTGTGAACTTATAGATAGTACTCACAAGTACTTAGGCATTTTACTCGGGTTATGGTTTGTATCATTAAATTTTATTTATAATTGTCGGTGATGTTTGTTTCGCTGGTTATACCAGGCGCTTTATTTAATTTCCATCTTGATGATGTGTTTCCTCACTAACTGAGACGGTTAGACGAATGTAATTTCTTATTTAGCCTGGTGGGTCCCATGTAGGGGTCCACGGTGCTGTAATATACCCTGAATATCTCGGGGTGTTACGGAAAATGGTATCGGAGCTCTAGGTTTATGGATACCTAGGCTTTTCGGTTAATTGGGTCTAGTTGTGTTATGTTTTGCACATCGTCACCCCGCTGCCATCATCTCGATGCTTCCCATGGTCGTAAGTTTTCTTTACTCGATTCCTTGTTTTCTTGTATCGTACTTCCGTTTCTTGAAATGTGACTGTTTTTCCTCTCGTACTTATCACCAAATTGCTTTTGCTACTCCTTATTGTTGGTGTAATATCGGTATTTTGCGCCGTTTGTGCGGAAGCGTAAATTAAGTGCGGAAATTAAATGACACGCGGATTTATAGAGGTTCGGCCAAACGTGCCTACGTCCTCTCTCGATGTATCTTTTTCTATAGGTTCAAGATCAAAACCTCTGCACCTCTCTTCTATCGGTCGAGGGATTACCGTTACAAGCTCGTCTTCTATCGGTCCGAGTAAAACCATTTTTTCTTTTCAATTGGATAAGGAATCAACCACTCTAGCTTTCTATTGGTACTAGATAGACCTCACTAAGATAGCGATTGTGATTCTAACAATGCCAGATCCTTGATCCTAATAACACTGAATCCAATCGTATCTTTTCTTTTTCTCACTCGTGTATGATTTTGTGTATAACACTCAATCACTCTAAATTAAGCTAAAGAACAACAACTATAATGTTTACAATGATATCTCAAGTGTATATGAATTGCTCAATGTTGTTGTGTGGAATGATACCAACTCATTTGGTATTTATAGCCTTCTTCCACAAACTAGCCGTTAGTGCCAGTTGTTATTAGCGTGCGCTAGGCTGACTTCCTTAGCGTGCGCTATCGCATGTTTTTTCCTTAGCGTACGTTATGATCTGCATGTTACATACGTTAACGTCTTCCAGTTTCAGTCTAGTGGCTACTGTCTCTGACTGTTAGCGTGCGCTAATACTCCTTCTGTAGCGTGCGCTAATCTTGCATCATTGCATGCGTCATATATCCGTTAATGCTTTTTGACTTGTAGCAGATTCTCCCCAACGGATTGATTGACTTGATTCAAACTGATATTTAGCGTGCGCTAAATATCATCTCTTGCGTGCGCTAAGCTTACTTCAGTGCATACGTCATTCTGTGTTTGAATCTCTTCACAACGGTAACAAGTCTTCGATAGCATGCGTTAATCATCATGTGTAGCGTGCGCTATCCTCATCAGGTGACTTCACTTCAGGTTACTTCGAACTCGTATGATCTGCAGCCGGGACCCGTTAGGCACACTAACTTATATATCTAGCGTGCGCTAGCTTTGTATTTTGTCCAGCTTTTTGCGTTTTCGATTCCTTTTAGCAACTTAATCATTAAAACATTATTTATGAATATGTGGAATAAATATTCCAACAATCTCCCCCTTTTTGATGATTACAAAACAACTCTTTGAATTGGATAAAACCTATAACAAAATAAGAATATATATGTATGTACGTTTCAAAGTTTTCGACTTTGATCGTTTCGTTAGTTTCACCAATCCTTTTTCTTTTTCTTCTCCTTTTCGACTTCTTGGTTTTTCATTTTTCAACTCCTTCGTTTCTCCACCTTTTTGTATGCTTTCTTCTCCTTTTCGACTTCTTCGATTTTTATTATTTTCTTCTCCTTTTTACTTTTTATTTTTCTCGTCATATCTTTCATGACGCTTTTATCCGATTCAACTCCTTCGTTTCTCCCCCTTTTTGTACTCACCAAAAAGTATAAAATATAGAGGATACCAATAAACGAAAAAAAATATGCATGAAATGTATGCAATAGTATAAAAATATGTAATACTAGGGTATAAAACTCCCTCTGAAATTAATATCTCCCCTTTAAAGATATTACTCCCCCTGAGTATAATACCAATTGTTAAAATTAGTTTTTGGGGATCCAACCAAAAGTCGGTTTTTCTTTCGAGACATAGACGATATTTGAAACAATTGTTCCTTTAGGAACCCAAATTTTCTTAACATTAATCGTCCGTCTTGGGCTTTTGCAGTTTGAAATATGGTGCCCAATTTTTAAACATTTTTCACACCGGGATATTTTGAAATTTACGGATTCGTTTTTAGATCGAGGTTTGAATCCTAACCCCTCTTTATTTAACGTATATTTTTGAACCGAGAGCATATTTTCAAATTTCTCGTTTCCGAGAGAAAATTTCTTCGTTAAGTTTTTGAGCTCGGTTTGAATTTTAACAAGATCATTCTTTAAAATATTCTCGTTTTCAACGCATTTTGAATGATCGATCTCAATAAATTTTCCCTTTTCTAGAATTTTGGAATTTTCATTTTCCAATGATTTGTTTCTAAATTGAAGGGATTTAATTTATTTTAAAGCATTTTGATAATCGGTATGTAATAACTCGAATGCTTCAAAAAGTTCGTCGTAAGAATTACTTACTTGGCTTTCGACGTCGCTATCGTCGAATGAACTCCAGGCCATGAGCGCGAGATTATTTTGATTCATGAAATCTTCATCAGGATCTTCGTCGCTCCATGTTGCAACTAAGACTTCCTTTTGCTTTACACGACAGTTCTTAGCAAAGTGGCCTGGTTTACCACATAATCGACAAGTGTTGTCGAATTTCTTCGATTCGCCCTTTTGGATGTCCTGCTTCCTCCGATTTAATAAGTGTTGGAACTTATTAATATTCTTGGCATAATATGCCGATTCTTCGTTTCTTTCGTCCACCGGGATTTCTTCTTTCTTTCTCGACATTTTAGCCTTCATGGCTATCGATCTCTCCTTTGGTTTCGGTTTGGCATTCCGAGATTTTAGAACTATCTCGTAGTTGATAAGAGAACCAACGAGAGCACTAAAATCAAGATTATTTAAATCTTTAGATTCCATTATTGCCGTTACCGTACCGTCCCATTCTCGAGGTAGTGATCGGAGAATTTTCTTTACTTTTTCACTACTCGAAAGTGGTTTTCCGAAGCATGCTAATCCATTTGTGATAACCGAAAATCGGTCAAACATTATCGTGATGGATTCATCGTCCTTCATTTGGAATAATTCGTACTCCTGAAGGAGCATGTTTATCTTCGTCTCCTTGACTTGAGACGTACCTTCGTGTGTTACCTCAAGCATTTTCCAAATTTCTTTGGCACTATCACACGATGATATTCGGTTGTGTTCTTCCGGATTTAAGGCACAATAAAGAAGTTGAGTTGCCTTACAATTGTAGTGGTCGTTTTTCCAATCAGAATCGTCATATTCTTCGAAAGTTTTAAGCGTACCTTTGGAATTCGTCGGAATTTTTGCACCAAGACAAATCACCTTCCAAAGCTCGATGTCATATGCTCGGATGAATATAGACATCTTCTTCTTCCACGTCATGAAGTTTGAGCTATCAAAAAATGGTGGTCGGTTGAGAGCAAGACCTTCGACGGGAGCAAGTTGAAACGCCATTGGATCTTTTCTCCTTGGATGTAAAGCCGCTTATAGGAGTACCTCTCCGATACCAATTGTTGGTGTAATATCGGTATTTTGCGCCGTTTGTGCGGAAGCATAAATTAAGTGCGGAAATTAAATTACATGCGGATTTATAGAGATTCGGCCAAACGTGCCTACGTCCTCTCTCGATGTATCTTTTTCTATAGGTTCAAGATCAAAACCTCTGAACCTCTCTTCTATCGGTCGAGGGATTACCGTTACAAGCTCGTCTTCTATCGGTCCGAGTAAAACCATTTTTCCTTTTCTATTGGATAAGGAATCAACCACTCTAGCTTTCTATTGGTACTAGATAGACCTCACTAAGATAGCGATTGTGATTCTAACAATGTCGGATCCTTGATCCTAATAACACTGAATCCAATCGTATCTTTTCTTTTTCTCACTCGTGTATGATTTTGTGTATAACACTCAATCACTCTAAATTAAGGTCAAGAACAACAACTATAATATTTACAATGATATCTCAAGTGTATATGAATTGCTCAATGTTGTTGTGTGGAATGATACCAACTCATTTGGTATTTATAGCCTTCTTCCACAAACTAGCCGTTAGTGCCAGTTGTTATTAGCGTGCGCTAGGCTGACTTCCTTAGCGTGCGCTATCTCATGTTTTTTCCTTAGCGTACGTTATGATCTGCATGTTACGTACGTTAACGTCTTCCAGTTTCAGTCCAGTGGCTACTGTCTCTGACTGTTAGCGTGCGCTAATACTCCTTCTGTAGCGTGCGCTAATCTTGAATCACTGCATGCGTCATATATCCGTTAATGCTTTTTGACTTGTAGAAGATTCTCCCCAACGGATTGATTGACTTGATTCAAACTGATATTTAGCGTGCGCTAAATATCATCTCTTGCGTGCGCTAAGCTTACTTCAGTGCATACGTCATTCTGTGTTTGAATCTCTTCACAACGGTAACAAGTCTTCGATACCGTGCGTTAATCATCACGTGTAGCGTGCGCTATCCTCATCAGGTGACTTCACTTCAGGTTACTTCGAACTCGTCTGATCTGCAGCCGGGACCCGTTAGCGTGCGCTAACTTATATATCTAGCATGCGCTAGCTTTGTATTTTGTCCAGTTTTTTGCGTTTTCGATTCCTTTGTCGTTTTGCTTCGCCTTTGTTGTTTTGTTTTGTTTAGCAACTTAATCATCAAAACATTATTTATGAATATGTAGAATAAATATTCTAACACTTATCTCCAGTATGGATGATGGAAGAGGCCGTGGTAGAGGTCGTCGCCGTGGTCGTGGACGCGGCCGGGGACGTGGGGCAGCCAATGGGGCAGTCACGTCACACTCTTTGGGAGCCGGCAGTAATGATGGTCATCAGGGCCACACTTGTAACACCCCCGATGTATTCAGGAATATTACAGCGCCGTAAATCCTTTACATAAGAATTTACAAGGCTGAAGAATGAAATGACAATGATAGATACCAACTTATGAAATTACTGATATAAAATACAGCAGTCTGGTTCAACACCGAGATTACAATTATCCAACAAAGGGTTATTAATACATCATAAAAATCCAAACATCATAAATTGACAACGTCCTCGAGTACTTATTGAAATAACCAACAAACAACAGTCAAATACACCCGGCCGGAACATCACTCTGCACCCTCGTCGTCATGCAGCTCCAGTGGTTGTTTTTCCGCTCTCCTAGATCCTGAACATACACAAAATGTTCACCCCCGAAGGGGTTAGCACAACGATGCTAGTACAAGTACCACAACATATTATTCATATCTCACGAAGCATAATAACGTAAACGACAAAAATACCAACGAGTTTTCTCCTACGAGAAACTCATAAATGACATACACAACTGATAATCACAACATGATATCATAACATACACATGGTAATTCCGACGATCCAGCGTTCACTGCCTAGAACCCACGATGATCCCGTCAGACCAAACCGTGGTGGAAAAACCCGTCCGATGATCCAGCGCACACTAGCATAGATCCCCCGATGATCCCGTCGGACCAACACGAGGTGGACATACAACAACGACATACATGCACGACAATATGTATAACATCAATACATAAAACAAATAAGTTACTTGCCTCGATTTGAAGACAGAACAATACTTCCACGAAAACGAAACACTCGAAGGTCGCCCCTCTCGATCAATCACGTAGCAAAGTTCGACCTTAAATAAGAGAAATAACATGGAATTCATCTTAGGTTGAACGAACATCTAACAATCCAAAATTACGGTTGAAAGTCCATAAAACGAAAACTGTCTAACCTACCTAACGTACGTTACATGTCCTCTGTAACGTACATTAAACTCACTCGTTAGCGTACGTAAACTATGAAGTCTAGCGTACGCTAACCATCTCCCTGATCAGTCGACTTGACTCGCCTGATAGTATAACGTACGTTACGTACCAAACGTAGCGTACGTTAACAATGTAATATAACGTACGTTAGTTGCCAATATTAACGTACGTTAATCATGCATGTCAGTTTCTCACTGGGCAGATGACTGTCTCGATTAGTAACGGAGTATTATGAAATCCTTAGTGAGTAACTTAATATACCTTCAAATATATATCATACTCATGAATGACTTACGGATTAATATCATCAATTTCAAGGATACGAATATCATCGTAATACTATTCTCAATCTTGATCGTAAAACTCATGCAAGATTCGGTCGGTTTAAGGTTGATGTATTTGATCTAATATCGTCATTCAATCCAGGCTTAAACTGAAGGTGAACTACTTATTCCATCTTCGCAAGTAAGATTACATCTATGATGATTCTTTCCAAAATCCATGTGGTAAAAGTGGAAATCGACACTAAGTTTACGATCAATATGACGATAACATTTGATACGGTTTATAATCCACTATTCTCATCTCTTGTCACAACAAGGTTCAACTACGGTGTTCTAAACCATAATAATTCGATCATCATAGCTTAAACATGATACTAGGTCGCATACATCATCAAAGTGATCTATTATTCTTGGTAGTGTGATCATATCGTCTTTAACAACATAACTTCAAAGTTGGAAGTAGTATAACATACCTTAAGAGGAATAAAATACTGAGACTATACGTAAAACCCAACTCCGGTTGCTTCAACGCCGACTCGTGATGATTTCCACTCCGAAGTCCAATATAAGTAGTCTTCAATGATCAAGTAGTATCTTACAATCTTAATGATTCAGTAACAAGTGATCTAAGGGTGTTAAAAGGGGCTGGAAATCTTCTGGGGACGAAATATTGCGAAGTTTAGAGGCAAAAGAACGAGATGAAATGAAATGGGGTGCTGCTCCTTTTATAACTTTCTGAGTGTTAGGTACGCTAGGACTACTGCATAACGTACGTTATCGTCCAAAATAGTTCACTGTCTTGTTCCTGAACTTCATTACATACGCTACACTTATCGTGTTACGTACGTAACCCATATAATTAACGTACGCTACATAATGTCCATAACGTACGTTAAAGTCCGTTGACTTAAAAAGTGTCCAGGTTCATGCCGTGCGAATCTGGTGGGTGTCTTGGTCGAGCCCACCACCATTTACCCCATGTGCTAGCCGGCCTACCCAATAATTGACTGCATTACGTACGCTACGCTTCATTCGTAGCATACGTTATCATTAATAGGTAACGTACGTTAAGCTTCATTCTTAACGTACGTTATCACGTACATGCATAGAGGAAAATTTACATGTTGCCACTCTCATGTACAAAGATACAAATATGATAATTATCGTACTTCAATTATCAATATCATCATTCCAAAATAATACAGGGTTCAATATACAGATGAAATACTTCCATAAAGGTCCGGATATTACAACACTGCTACCCAAGATGATACAACCGGCAATGGCGCCGACATTGGTGTTACAGCTATGATGCAACAAATGGTGAACCAAATGGCTACTATAGCCCTGGCGGTTCAGAACTTGGCTCTGGCTCGTACTGCTCAGGCCGGAACAGATCGTTAGCTTCAGGACGTCATCAAGATGCATCCTTATCAGTTCTCAGGGGCTTCAGACCCGATCGACTGGGAGAGGTGGATCAAGGAGATGTCTAAGATCTTTGTTGCCACCAACTGCCCTGAGGATCGCAAGGTCCCTATCGCCCAGTATTTTCTCACTGGGGAGGCTGCTGATTGGTGGGAGGCCGTGTAACACCCCAAACTAGGCGACTATTACAGTGTCGTGGACCCCCAACTGGGACCCACCAGGCGAATGAAAATTAATGACTTAAGTAATATAATTGTAGTACCGAACCACATTATATCATTAGTTACTCCGACGAGGAGTTCCAAGTACAACACACCCAAGATAATACAGAATACATGTATATTTTATATGAAGATAAAATATACAACACTGAATGAAGACGAGTGTCCAAACGGAAATCTGCAGCGGAAATAAAATGAAGACAACACGAATGACTGAAAGGACTGGGGCCCCCTTACTAGTATCATTGGGAATCCTCGCCGTCAACGTTCTCTTCCCGTGCTTTAGCCTTGCCATGACCTGAAAACAACATCCCCCAACGGGGTCAGTTACACAAAACAACAATCCTCAAGAGTTGAATAAACACAATCATGATATATCTTAATTATGAAATGAAGCTGAAGCGAGGCATCATAGTACGCCCGTAATGGTATGTGCATGTAGGGCTGTTCAAAACCGGATATCCGGACTTTCGGTTATCTGAAAATTTGGATAGTAGATTTTGATATCCGATATCCATATCCGAAATTTCGGATATCCGATTTTTGGATATCTGAAATTTCGGATACGGATATCGGATATCCGAATATCCGGAAAAAATACGAATTATGTTCGGATATCCATATATTCGAAAAAAAAATTCGGATTTGGATACCGGATATCCGAATATCCGAAAAAAACTTCGGATATGGATATCGGATATCCGAATATCCGAATACCTTATATTATTTAAAATACAAAAAATAAAAATTTTAATATTTTTCGGATATTTCGGATATCCGAATATCCGATTTTTCTGAAAAGTACTATCCGATATCCGAATCCGAAGTTCCGAATATTCGAACTTCGGATATCCGAATATTCGGATATCCGGAACTTCGGATATCCGGAACTTTGGATTTTCAGATATTTCGGATCGGATATCGGATATCGGATATTTTGAACACCCGTATGTGCATGTGCACAAGACGAGTGTCCGGACACACCCGCCCTTGTACCTAATTAGTCTCACGGAGGTACATTACCGTGTGCACAATCCAATGTGTCGGTGAACCCAACACATGACCATCACGTGCCCGACTAAAAATTCCACACATCCCCACCCGACCGCGCAATATGAACCCAGAAGGTCATATGAACAAGAATGACCATGAAAAATACTAATGAATAACAATTCGACAAAGTCAAGGATGACTCACCGAGATGAATTAATAGTGAAATGAATGATAGCTCAATGAGATGATTGGAACCGTCGTTCCTCCTGAATGAAGTGATTAATTGACAATGACAAGTCATGATGCGGTTAATACAATATGAATGAGTTATGATTATGAATGAACAACAACGAAAGGAATGAATATCCTTTTAACCGAGTAAGAATCAACTTACCTTAACACCGGTGATGATACGTCCTCTCCCGAACAATGTCCTAAGGAACTACTGGTCGCTCGAACAACCTTGAATAACACAATTATCAACAACTCGCTTAATATAAGAATCAATAAAGATCATAACCAATTCAAGATGTCGATACAACAATATGCAACTCATTGGGGCATTCTAACGACTACGTAGTGAACATGTTATCCCTAAGGTTACAACCAACCCCAAGTATCGACTCCAAACCTTCAAGGAATGATTCAACCCAATAACACTCCATTAATGTCATCAATAATGCAAAAGGAAACCACAATTCAAGATTACAACAACATCAATCGGAAAATCCCCAAATTAACCGAAGTCAACCCCGAGGGTTCTTGAAATAATTCTCCAAATAGCCATTAAGTCCGAAATATACACCGAATAATCCGTAAGAATATGTGTATTCAAGGTAGATAATCCATATCTAAAGCATTCCAACATAATATCGAGCCCACATGAATAGATCGGAAATAAAATACTTGAACTCCGAATTTCTAGATTCAAGAGGTGATTACCTTGATTATGATGTTTGAAGATGATGAAATGATGATTACTCTGAATTATATGCTTGGAAATGTTGATAGCTGATTTCACCTCGAAGAACACTCCTCAAGAAGCTCCAAATCACCCAAAACCGATGAAGGAATGAAAAGAAATGACAAATGACGAAGAAAGGACTGAACTGTCCTATTTATAGCAACGCCAGTTAGCGTGCGCTAGCTCTAATGCGTAGCGTGTGCTAACGGGTGTACTGGGTAGTCCAGTACCCTCTGTTCGCAACGGTAGCGTGCGCTACGTACCTTTTGTAGCGTGCGCTACTACCATATACTTAGCGTGCGTTAACTCAAAATGTTAGCATGCGCTAACAATTTATCTGATGCCCAGTGCTGAAGTCCAGAACCTCCTGTTCTTTGATCTGATCGTGGTAGCACGCGCTAGACACCAAATTCAGCGTGCGCTACTGACCCCGATTAGTGTATGCTAAAATCTACTCATAGCGTGCGTTAGGAGTTAATCCATTTCAGTCCAGTAGCCACTGGACTCTGCCTGATCCGACCTTAGCGCGCGCTACGCCGACTGCATAGCGTGCGCTACGCCGACATACTAGCGCGCGCTACTTACCATTCGTAGCGTGCGCTACTTACAACCCAATTGCAGTCCAGTGCCTTCTGGACTGCCTGCTTGAACTACATTAGCATGCGCTAGTGTTGAGAGGTAGCGTGCGCTACATGAACTCAATTAGCGCGCGCTAAAGAGAGTGCATAGCGTGCGCTACTCCTCACACACAGCCCACTATGAAATTGAAAATGATGATAAACACGACACGATTCTCCAACTAGATTGATGATTAATGACGATTGATACACGATACAAATACTCTGAACGGTGAATACAATGATTGAATATGAGTGACAAATGATCATTAATGAGTGAAAATTACTGAGTGACAAATACTGAACGATAATTACTGAATGATAATGACTGAATTACAACCGAGTATTACATACACCCCCCTTAAAAAAGTTTCGTCCCCGAAACTAAGGGTCAAACAACTTGGGATGACTCTCCCGCATACTATCCTCGGTTTCCCAAGTAGCCTCTTCGACTCCGTGTCTAGACCACTGGATTTTGACCAAAGAATCGTCTTGTTCCTCAACTGTTTGGTTCGTCGCTCTAAGACTCGTATAGGATGCTCCTCATATGAATGATCATCTGTGATCTCGATTTCATCGAACTCATGTATGTGACTCGGAACGGCAACATACTTCCGCAACAGAGACGTGAAATACATTATGAATTCGGCTCAACGCTGGAGGTAAAGCCAATCAATAGGCCAGACTATCTACTCGATCCAAAATCTCAAACAGTCTGATGAATCTCGGACTCAACTTTCCCTGCTTCCCAAAACGGAAGATACCTCGACTCGGGGATACCTTGACCAAAACGTGGTCACCTGTCTCGAACTCTAATGGTCTACGATGATTATCTGCATATGATTCCTGTTGACTCTGAGCGGTCAACAAACGACTCCTGATCAAAGCTACCTTCTCACGGGCGGCTATAAGCATATCGGGCTCGGTGCCGATTGATTCTGATAAGTCATCCCAACCCAAAGGAGATCGACAATGACGACCGTACAAGGCCTCGTAAGGTGCCATCTTAATCGAAGCATGCCAACTATTATTGTACGTGAACTCAATCAACGGTAGTTGGGCTTCCTAATCGTCTTTCCAATCGAGGACGCATGCCCTCAACATGTCCTCCAATGTCTGAATAGTTCTCTCCGATTGTCCCTCGGACTGAGGATGAAAACTGTGCTGGAATTAAGCTGAGTTCCTATGGCACGATGAACTGATTTCAAAAAATGTGACACGAATCGCCTGTCGCGATCAGAAACGATACTCTTAGGAGTACCATGCAATCTCACTATCTCTTTGATGAACAACTGGGCAAGTCTCTCGGGACCCCACGTATCCTTAATCTTGAGGAAATGAGCTCACTTAGTTAAATGGTCCACAACTACCTAAATTGTATTCATGCCACGACAACTCGTCGGCAAACTCGTGATGAGCCCATAGAAATATCTCCCCACTTACACTCCGGAATAGGGAGAGGTTTCAGCATACCCACCGGTCGCTGATGTTCTATCTTGACTTGCTGACAGGTTAAGCATCTCGAAACAAATCCCGCGACTTCTCGCTTCATACTACTCCACCGGTAATTCTGTTTCAAGTCCTTGTACATCTTGATAGACCCCGGATGAAAGGAATAAGGGGTAGCATGAGCTACTCTCAAAATTGAGTTTTTCAACTCGTCATTCGCCGGTACGCATAACCGATTCTTAAATCTCAAAAGTCCATCCTCGTGGACCACAAATCCAGGGGCTTTTCCGTGAGCCACATCCCCACGGATGCGCAACAATGATGGGTCTGAACCCTGATTCACTCTGATTGCCTCCTCAAGTGGCGATGAAATCTCTAACATGCAAAGTTGCCCTTGCACTCGTTGTAACCAGACCTCGATCTCGGGTCTTAGGAATTCCTACTGAAGCTCCTTCTGAACTGTTAAGCGAGCAAGCATTTGCTCCCGAATGGACTTATTCAAGGCATCGGCGACCACATTCGCCTTGCCCGGGTGGTAGACGACTCATTATCATAATCTTTGATTAGTTCCAACCGCCGTCTCTGTCGCATATTTAACTCCTTCTGAGTAAATATATACTTCAAACTCTTATGATTGATGAACAGGTAATGCCATAAGGGTAATAGCGCCAAATCTTCAATGCGAACACCACGGCTGCTAGCTCCAGGTCATGTGTCGGATAATTAACCTCGTAAGGTCTCAATTTCCGTGAAGCATAAGCAATAACTTTCCCATTCTGCACTAGTATACATCTAAGACCGTGTCCGGACGCATCACTATAAACCACAAATCCTTCCGTCCCTTGTGGCAAGGAAAGGACAGGTTCTGAAATTAACCGGCTCTTGAGTTCCTCAAAACTCCGCTGACACGCGTCGGACCACGTGTAATTCTTATCCTTCCGCCGAAGATTTGTCATGGGTTGAGCAGTTTTAGAAAATCCTTCCATAAACCGCCGATAATAACTGGCTAATCCGAGAAAGCTTTGGATTTCCTTAACATTCTTCGGAGGTAGCCAATCTCGGATAGCCTCCGTCTTCTGAGGATCAACACGTACACCGTCTGATGAAATTACATGTCCGAGAAACGTCACTTCGGACATCCAGAACTCACATTTGGAAAACTTTCCATAGAGTAGCTCTCGTCTCAACACGTCGAGAACCCGATGAAGGTGAGCCTCGTGCTCCTCTCGGTCATGAGAAAAATGAAAATGTCGTCAATGAAGACAACCACAAGCTGATCTAAATAGTCGATAAAAACCCGATTCATTAACTCCATGAACACCGCAGGTGCATCAGTTAACCCAAACGGCATTACCACAACTCATAATGACAATAGCGTGTTCGCAACGCCATCCTTGCGATATCCGACTCTCGAATTCACAACTGATGATATCTAGATCTTAAGTCGATCTTGGAAAATAATGAAGTTCCCTGAAGTTGATCTAAGAGATCATCGACACACAAACTAAAAAAACCGTCCTTCTTCTTGACAAATAACACTGGTGCTCCCCACGGGGACGCACTCGGTCGAAAATAAACCTTCTCGGTCAAATCCTCCAATTGATTCTTTAGTTCCTGCACTTCGGTCCGGGCCATCCGATATAGTGCCTTCGATAATGGGGACGTACCAGACTCCAACTCTATCGTGAATTCCACATCCCTCGGTGGAGGTAAACCAGGTAGCTCGTCTGGGAGTACATCGTCAATCGATAACAATGATACCATGAATGGTTGAACACCTCGATTGCCTTAGAATGGCCAATCGACGAAAATGATGCAATGAATGATTGAACACCTCGATTGCCTTAGAACGGCCAATCGATGACAATGATATAATGAATGATTGAACACCTCGATTGCCTTAGAACGGCCAATCGATGACAATGATATAATGAATGATTGAACACCTCGATTGCCTTAGAACGGCCAATCGATGACAATGATATAATGAATGATTGAACATCTCGATTGCCTTAGAACGGTCAATCGATGACAATGATACAATGAATGATTGAACATCTCGATTGCCTTAGAACGGTCAATCGATGACAATGATACAATGAATGATTGAACATCCCTGATTGAGTAATTTTACTGCTTTCATCATATTAATGATTCTTCCAGAACAACGAGGATTACTTCCCTGAAATACACACTCGGCTCCAACGATTGAAATGATCATGACCATATGCTTACGAACGTTGAGGATGGCATCATGATGATCCGTCCAACTAATACCCTAATATCACATCGTCCTTAGGTAAATCCACCACGATTAGGTCTGCCAACCAATCGCAGTCATTAAGCTTAATTCGGTCGGTTCTTAACCTCATGATTTCCCAAAATTCTTCTACCGCCTGGTAGACCAATGACATAAGGCTCACAACTAGTGGAGCTATCCAGAAGTCGTTTACTCAAACATGACTCGAAAATGCATGAATGCGATGCACCAGTATCATAAAGGGTACACGCAGGTTGGGATAGAATTTTGAGTATACCTGAGATCATTCGGGATCCTAGGTCCTCTTCATCTCGTGAATTCGGGACTTGCCGGCCCCCGAACCGGATGCTCCTATCTGATAAGTATGAGCTCCGCCTTTAATTGTTCCCGTCGTCTTAAACAGCACGGACTGAGTGGCCTGATTCTGAACTGCTGATTGCTTTGGGGCCTGAGATGCCACCGGAGTATGCTTGGAGTCTCTTCGGCAGAAACGGACCATATGCCCGGCAATCCCACAGTTGAAACAGGTGATAGCCTGCCTCGAACACCTAGTGCTGAAATGACCCGGCGCTCCACAGTTGAAACAGGTGATGGCCGAACTGGCAGCTCGGGACTGAGACCCTACGGGATTATGCGCCGTATGAGGTTGCTCAGAAAAAGTAGAGCCCACACGATACTTCTTGAAGGTTGACTGACCGCCTTCGGACTGATTACGCTTCGTTGATTTCTTGCTAGCAGATGAAGGTTGTTGCTCAGCAATTTCCTTAGCAATAAGCTCATCAGTAAGAGCTTTCTCGATTAACTCGGTCAGAGTAGCGCATTGGTGATTAAGCAATTGCATCTGGGCCATCATGCCTTGCATAA